>CM039674.1:379480413-380680413 GCA_022496015.1 Hordeum marinum
TCGAGCGGGATCTGCTTGGTTTCCTTGGACGGCTGGATGGAGGCCTCGCCGACGGACTGCGAGGGAGGAGCCGGCATGGCCGGCTGTCTAGTAGCGAGGGCCACGAGGCGGTCGAGCTACCGCTTTTCCTCGGCTATCTCCAGGGCCTCGGAAAGCCGATGCCGTCTCGAGCGCACTCGAGAGACATCTTGTAGCCACCCGTGATGGTGATGATTCCCTTGGGGCCCGACATCTTGAGCTTGAGGTAGGCGTAATGGGGGATCGCCATGAACATGACAAGAGCCGGTCGGCCCAACAGTGCGTGGTAGGGACTCGCGAGGTCCACTACCTCGAGCAGCACCGGCTCACAGCGGAAGGGGCCGGGGTTGCCGAAAAGGACGTCAAGCTCAATCTTGCCTACAGGGGAGCAGGACTTTCCCGGCACGATGTCGTGGAAAACCACCCGTCTCGCCCAAAGGTTTTTCTATTTTCAACCCCATCTTGGGCATCGTGTCGAGGTAGAGGATGTTGATGTTGTTGCCACCATCAATCAGCACCCGCGAGAAGCGGCAGGTGTGCTTCTCGGTGGCGATGGTGGGGTCAAGGACTAGGGCATAGCTGCTGGGACTCGGCATCACAGCTGGGTGGTCAGCCCGGCTCCAGGTCACCGGCTTCACCGACCAGTGCATGAACTAAGGAGTTGCCGGCATGGTGGCATTCACCTCACGATGGAGCCGGAGCTGAGCATGCTTGCTCGTCTCTTCGCTGGTCAAGACGACGTAGCAACCGTCCTGGTTGGGGAACTGGTCATGCAGGCGACCGTCATTTTGGGCCAGAGCCAGAGCCGGCGCCAAAGCTGGCGCGCGGGCAGGCGGCACGGTAGGAGCCGGAAGGCCGTCCCCCTGGGCTAGGCGATGTGAGAAGCTGCACTGATGGAGCGTGTGTGTGGAGGGCTTGGCCCAAGAGTGGTTCTTGCAAGTGAGGTCGAGCAGCTGCTCGAACGTGAGCTTGGGCTGCCAGGCAGCCTTGCCAGTGCGCTGGTAATGGCTGGATGACTGGGCAGCCGGCTCCTACTCCTCGATGGTGGCAACCTGCCGGCTCCCGTAACGGGAGTCCGGTTGGTCATTCTTGCCCTTGTTGTTCTTGGCTGCCGGTTGTCGACATCCTATCGGGACGCCGGCGGCATCCGCGTTGCCTTGGCGGGCGAGGTCATCTTGACCCGAATGGCGGAGTCGACTGTGGTGTACTTATCCGCCTTGGTCATGAGCACGGTGAGTGTAGACGTCTCAAAGCACAGGAGCTTGTGCTTGAGGGGGGTGCCGTCATGACAGCCTTCGACGAAGTACTGTATGGCTTGCACCTCATGCACCCCCTCACAGGAGTTGCGGAGCTCGGTCCACCGGGTGAGGTAGTCACGGAGGGACTCGTCCGGCCCCTTAATGCACATGGCTAATTCACGGGGGTGGCCATGCCACTTGTAGTTGTCAGTGAAGTTGTGGATGCAGGCCTCTTCAAAGTCCGTCCAGGTGTTGATGCTGCCGGCCACCAAGTTGTTGAGCCAGGTGCGGGCCAAGCCGATTAGCATGAGGGGGGCATAGTGGTTGGATACGCGCTTGTTCCGCCTGGCGATGCCGACTGCGGTGGTGTAGTCGATCAGCTAGTCTTCGGGTTTGGCAGCCCGTTGTACTTCGGGGTGTCTCGGGGGAGCGTGAAACCGGTTGGGAATGGCTCATTGACGATTCGAGGGCCAAAACACGCCGGGCCAATCGAGCCCTCCTTGAGGAGGACCAACTGTGCAAGCTGGTCGATGCGGAGCCGGGCGTCATTCTCGCTATGAGGGAGACGTGGTTGGAGCTGGGCCAAGATCTCGGAGCGGATGACTGGCGCTGCGGGGGTGGCGTGTGCCCTCGGCTGCGCCGGCTGTCGGCAGCCGGTGCCTTGTGGTGGCGGCCGCTGCAAGGCGGGTCATTGGTGCGCCGGCTATTTACAGCCGGCTGCTCGTTCCCCGGCAACTGAGAGGGCCAAGGGTTGCTTTTCTTGACCCGGCGGCCAGAGACGCAAGGGGAGCAGGTGTGCTAAGCCGGCTGACGACCAGCAGTCCCCGTGCCCTCGTGCTCGGGCCGGGGGCCTTCAGAGGCGGCGCCGCCTGCCGCGAGAAGATGTTGCTATGCATCAGCGGCGTCAATGAGGTCCTTGTAGGCTACCTTGGCGGCCCGCAGGTTGGCTGCGGGGATGTCATAGATGGGCATGTTGCTACCCAAGATTTCGGCGACCACGTGACCGTGGTCGCGCACAGCCCTAGTACGGCTGGGCTCGGTGCCAGCCAGGGTGAGACCATAGGCGGAGGCGTACTCCCGCTGAGCGGCCTCCTTGCGGCACCGCGTGGCCACGAGGGCGCTGTCGTCCTCAAACAGGAGGCGTCTCGCCGCCTCTAGCTCGGCCGTGGCGACGTCAGGCTTTGCCGTCGGGGTAATGGGAGTGCTTAGGCCCCGGAGGGCCGCACCGAGCGGGTCAGAGGTGCCGACGCGGGCCGCGGCGGTGTCGTCCTGGGCACGCACACGTCCGGAGGAGGTAGAGGAGATGATGACCATTGCTCCAACGTGAACGTGAGAGCTGCTGGACTTGATTGCAGCGAGTGTGCCCACAGCCGTGGGCGGATCAATGCGGACGAGCACCTGGCTAGGGTTTTCGTCGGCGACCGGTGCTTTGGCAAGGCTTAGCCTGCCGAAGCGCTCGTGCATGAGGTCGACGGAGCTGCCCGCAGGGCCTGCCGGACGAAGCCCCATGAGCCCGCGGTTTCGCCTGGACGTGCGGCGACGTCGGGGAATGGCGAGGGGTCCTGCCCGGAGCATGAATCCGGCCGGCACCACGTATGGCCCCACGGTGGGTGCCAATTGTCGTCGTTTTCTCACGAAAGATGCCATGGCTAGGCTTGTCGAAGGTGGTTGGGGCCAGAGGACGCTGACGGGATCCGGGTGCAGGATTGGGCACAAGCGGTGGTGACACACGATGTACCCAGGTTTGGGGCCCTCCGTAGGAGATAACACCCCTAGTCCTGCTTGGTCTAGTTGATGGATGGGTGTGTTTCCAGGGTTGCTCCTGGAGCTGTGTCTAGAGGAGGAAGAGGGAGCAGCCGGCTCACCTTCCTATGCTATGCAGTATGAGTGTGAGGGAAGTGTCCCGTGGATCCGTGTGCATGCGAATCGTCATCCCCGTTGCGTGGGGGGGCTCGTATTTTTTTATAGGCCAACCCCCAGGCTTACAATACTCCTAAGGTATAGAATGGGGGGCTGGCTGGCAGCCTCTCCGGCTGACTAGGGGGTCCCGCCTCTCGAGCCGTCTCGCCGCCCATAGGCTCCACCGGCTGCGCGGTCCCATCGCCTGTTGGGGCCTGCCAGCCGGCTCTGTGATTGGACCCCGCCCACCTGCTACGGCACGGTTCGCCCTGGTGGCGTCGTCTATTGCAAGCTGGCCGAAGTCTCCGGTATGGCCGGCTGCACTGTAGCCACGCCGGAGCAGGTAATCGAGTCGGCGGGGGCAGGCCGACACTGTTGACCCGCCCGGTCACGATCGCCAAGGTCAGCGGCACGGATGGCCAAACTGTACCCATGCGCGCCCTCGCGTCAGCGGCCCCTCTGGTTACACTGGCGTCCATCGTGGGCGTCCCGTCGTGTCGCTGTACTTGCGTGAGGAAGGATGGGACGGAAGATTGTCTGCCCGAGGGTCAACGGAGGTGGCGGCTCGAAGGCAGCCGACGACGCTTAGCCGGCCAGGGGCCGGGCCGGCTCCTCGACCAACCAGCCTTAACCCAGCCGGCAACGCGTCTACCGGTTGCACACTAGCCGGCCATAAGCAGCTGGCCACGCGCTAATTTCTTGAAGCGGCGGAGAGAACCCCATTGCTTTGGCCTACCTAGGGGTAATAACCCTGTCACTTTTCCAATCTCATCTTCCTCCCTCTCTCTCTACAGGAGCTCGCCGCCGCCATGGAAGGAGCTCTGATGGCTGCCGCCTCGTGGCCGATTTGCGCCGCCGCGGGCCAGATTCGACAAAGCGTACCCGGATCCAGGCCGCCCCAGCCCATTCCCGCGTCTGTCGGTCGTCCCCGCTTGCCGCCGGAGTCAGCCCGCCGCCATGCGCCCCTGCCTCCCTGATCCATTCGAGAGGAGGAGGACAAGCAGTTCGTTTGCCCGCCCTACGACTGTCCCGTGGGCCGCGCCTCCCAAAGGCCCAGCCAACCATGCCCCAGCGGCTTGAGGACGCCAAGGCCTAGCGACAGCGTCCCCTTCCCAGCCCTCACCGACGAGGCCTCGGGCCACTCTGGTGAGCGCCCAGCCCCTCTATATGTCGCCCTGTGCATGATTTGCTATTCCGCGCTTGCTGTTGTTCGGTCGGATTGTGTAGATCCAACAAATTAGTGTTTCATTCGTCTGTGCGATTTTGTCTAAATTTTCATAACTTTGCAAATAACAGAAAAATGCATGATTTTAAAATGCTTATAACTAAATAATTGTGCATCGGATCCATATATATTATATTTGCAAAATGTGTAGAATTTCATGTACAATCACAATAACCAACTTGAATATATGATAAAAATATTTAACATGCCATTTTATTTCATTTTGCATAAATGTCATTTTGTTGCATTAGGCATAATTATTATTTGTGCATCTTAGGTTAAAAAAACTATAGATTTGTAATATGTAAAACGTGTAGCACTGTTATATGCCTTTTTCATGCATGATAAAAGATGTTTGATGTGGTGCTTGCATTTATTTTGCTTACATAACTAGCTAGACGGGTTATGTCCTATTCTCGCATATATGAGGGCGTCATTTGTTTTATTATAAAAACCCACATGTTATATATGATTCTGGGGTAGAAAAAATCCATTGAAGCTATCTGTGCATTTAGTTTTGTCATTTGAGTAAGCTTGTGTGCATGTTATTTTGGCTGTGATGCCCTTTTGTCTTTTTCTTGTGATTAAATCCATGCATCTTATGAATTATGTTTGAACATGAGATATGCCCTTTGACATGTGCACTTGCCCTTGGTCATTTTGCTTGCCATGATAATCCATGTTTAGTTGTTTTTTTCTTGTTGCCAACATGCTTAACCAATGTTGCTGGGTTGAGATGCTAAAGTATTTCTAAATCTGGAATCTGTAACATTTTATTGCTGTCTTGCCATGTGTTTTGCTAGTGATATAGAACCCCTTTGGGATTGGTGCAATGTAGTTATTTGTAGTTTATAATGTCCTATAGCATATTGTTAAGTTTCATTCAAATATATTCCCTGTAGCTTATTGTTTTATTGCTACCAATATGCCTTCGTGATAAAACTGCACTGTCAAAAACTGCTATTTTCACCAAGTTTGAAACTCTTTCCAATTAGCCATGTTGTGAGCTCCCTACCATGTGATTCATGACTCTTTGGAGTATGATAGGTGAAGATGAAATGAAGTGTGAGTTATATGCAACTTCCACATGCTTAGTTTGTCAATTTTAGGATCTTGTAGCTTTTTTTTCATGCGTGCAAAATGCTATGTTGCTGTTTTGGGCAGATTTACACTAAACTTGTGTTGGTTGTTGTGGTTGAACCGTAGCTCTATTTTGGGCATACCATATATGAAACTTGCTTAGTATCTCATGTAATTTCATAATATCATGTTGCATCCATGTTTTGAAGTGTTTGTGGTTATCATTTTCATGCATTTTGCATTCATATCATATTCATCTTGTGTGTGTCATAACTTTTAGACCATAGCTCCATTTTAAATGTTCCATATATGTAAATCGACTAGAATGACATGTAGATTTGCATCATATACTTTATTATGTTGTTTAAAAAATACAAAATGTGGTTAGTTCATATATGGACCAATTTCGAAATTAACATATGGGGTCATTTCGAAAATGCTATAAGTTGTTTCTGGCCTCATTTAAGATGCCTAGATAGATAGTTTACTTATGATTCACCTCTTGCCATGTTAATCAACATTTAAACTTGCCGAGTAAATAAACGAGAGTGAACTAAATAATTGAGCGTGGAGTTTCGTCAATATGCAACTCGTTGCATATTGAGCTTCACTTAATGTGTAGTGTTGGTTTGATGTGGTTGCCTTGCATTGCATAATCAACCATGCTATGCATCTTATTTTTTTGCGCATCGTTTCATGCATATGTTGTGGTGTACCGTGTGTTGATTGTTGTTTTTGATTGATCTTTCTTGACACAGTTCCGAAAACGTTCGGAGTGTGAGGATTCGTTCATATTCTTCATGGATCGTCTTCTTCACGGACTCGTTCTTCTTCCATGCGGGATCTCAGGCAAGATGACACATTTCCCTGGATACCACTACTATCATTTCCATGCTAGTTGTCTCGCTTCCATCATTATGTCTCTCTACCTACCACTTGTTCGTCAAGCCACCCAACACTGCCATGATAAGCCTCTAACCCCTCCACATCCCAGCAAACCTTTGTTTGGCTATGTTACTGCTTGCTCAGCCCTTCTTATAGCATTTCTAGGTCCAGGTGCAATTGGTTCCATGTGTCAACATGGACATTCTTTTGTTATCGCAATATTATAGCTATTTAATTTAATGCACATATATACTTGGTAAAGGGTGGAAGGATTGGCCTTTTGCTCGGTGTTTTGTTCCACTCTTTGTCGCCTAGTTACTTGTGAACCGGTGTTATGTTCCATAATTGAGTGCTCCTAACATGCTCGGGGTTGTTATTGGGACCCCCTTGATTTTTGTTTTAGGATGAAACTTGTCTGGCAAGGCCCAACTTTGGTAGTACATTACCCCAACTTAATAATACCGAACACCATTTCTAAAGCATAGGGCGTCATGAACCTGAGGATTAATTTAACATAATACAAGGGGTGCAGTGATGCTAGTGCTGGTCCAAAACTAGAGCACCGCGCGGGGCCAACCCTGGGCAACTCGGGTGATCTCTAGCAGGCTACCGTACGCTTCGCTTATTCGTTGTGTCCTAAGAACGAGATACGCGGCTCCTATCGGGTTTGTCGTCATGTCGGGCGGCCTTGATTGATTTGTTTTACCTTTCTCGAACGTCTTGCGTGTGGGATTTTGACGACACTTCGGGCTATCTCGAAGTTGAGATTTTCCGCCGGGATTCCGCAAATACTACGAGTGATTCTGCATTTGAGGAATTTCAATGCGGTGTGTGGTTAATTTGTGATGGATTAGTTGGAGCACCCCTGCAGGGTTAAATCTTCCGGAAAGCCGTGCTCGCGTTATGTGGCAACTTGGAAACTTTGTTTTACACCCGTTCATAGCAAAGTTTAAGTAAACACAAATAAAATACACCAACTATGTGCGTAACTGTGACTGTCTCGTCTTGTGAGTTCTTATCCGAGAGAGAACACAGTGGGTTTATGTTTGATGTAAGTAGGTGTTCAGGATCAGTTAGTGATCATCAGTTGTTCACGTTCGTTATGCGTAGACCACCATATTTTACTTTCTGTATTCGTAAGTTAGCCACTTGGATAAATGCTTAGTTGCTTGTTGTAGCCTCACCACTTAACCATACCTCACCCATTAAGCTTTGCTAGTCTTGATACCCTTGGAAATGAGATTGTTGAGTCCCTATGGCTCACAGATTACTACAACAATAGTTGCAGGTACAGGTAATGAGATGCTTTGATGTGAGTGCGATGCTTTTTTTGATTTGGAGTTCTTCTTCTTTTTCATCGATCTAGGATGGGTTCTAGGCAGCTTCCTCGGATAGCAAGGATGGATGTCATTTTACCGTATGTTTTCATCCCTAGTTGGACCCTGCTCTTGTGTATGATATTTCAATCTGCTGTTGTATTTATGTGATCTTGATGTAGCTTGTGGCGCGTGTAAGCCAATTCCATATACTCATCTCTTCTGTACATGTACTTGTAATGATATCCATTCTTGCGAAACGACGAGATGCACTTCTATTCATGTCGAGGCCCTCGTCCCAAAATAAGGATAGGATCGCATCTTGGTTGTGACAAGTTGGTAGCAAAGCTTGTACCGACCTAGGAGCCCCCTTTTTGATCGAACTTGGCCGAGTCGAGTCTAGTGAAAAATATATTTTGAGTCTAGTTATATATCAGAGAGTAGGATTATTTTATTACTCTTCTATACTTTGGTGAGGAATTACGACTTAGGAATTTTAATTCTACTCCTCTTCTTGCTCAAATTTTTGTTTAGGATCACGCGAATATTTTGGAATCTATGTGATGCCGATGTGACGAAGTTCTGTACTTGGTTCCTCCTGTTATCGAGGAGTAGAGCTCCGAGGGATATTTGCGCATCGTTCACATTCAGTTTCCTTAGTATCTCAGGACTGAGGATGTTCGAAATTACTTCAGTACTTTTCATGGTGAGATAAGGCTGGAGTCACCCAGTAGTGGGGAGGCGTCAGCGGTACTGTCATGTTTGGTATCGTTCTGTTTTCGAGGGTCTGAGATAGATGTAGTTCCGAAGCCTCTGGTTATGTGTTGACGGATGTATATAGTTGGAGTGTAGGTATTGTTAGTTGTCTGAGATATTTTGCCTCCCTGTGTCCCCGACACCCGATTGCATAACCGAAGATTTCGGAAGTTCTTAGGTGGGAATTCAAGTAGGTACCGAGGATTATCTTTCCAAGAAGTGCATAGTGGGTATGTATTTGTTCTTGCTTATTTCGTCAGCCTCATCTTTTGTTTGTTTTTGAATACGGTAATTCGAGTTGCTTCGATGTCAAGTGGTGATCTCATATCTTTTCTAAGTAGTGTTCTCATATTTTACGAGAATGCTAATCCTTTTGTTTAACTTGAGTTGTCATGAAATTTTCTTAACCGGAACGCTCCCCTTCAATATATTCAATCATCTCCAATACATGTAAGATCAATCCTCATATTCTTTTCCAGAGTCTGTCTCATGTATGCCAAGTTTTCTTTGTTTTTCCCACCCTCCCGCCCTTTTTTCTTCAATGATTAAATTCTCATCCATATGCCTTTCTTTTCATCGATGCTTCTGCTATCTTTTCTTTGCTATCATACCCGGTAATTCATTGTGAAGATCCTCAAGTGATCCGAATTCATCATTTCTCTATTCTTGTTTTCCATCCCGGCACATTCAATTCAAGATCTCGGTGTTCTTCATATCCTTTTCAATCGCTAAATGCTTCCCCATGTCGGGAATTCTGTCCAAGTATCTCTTGTTTTTCGTCTCTCTCAATTCTATCTGGAGTGCTGAAGATATCTCAAAAGACTTTCATTTCCATTCATATCCTCTTAAATTATTTCTACGTTCTCACCTCATCAAGTTCTTAATTTTTCTGGTGCAATATCTCTTTCTAAGCAATTGTCTCAATGGTGGTTTCTTTGAGTGGGCTCATAACCCACAGGTTTTTCCCCAGGATCTTACCTGGCTCTTCTAATATTTTCCGGAGATATCAATTTTTTTCAAATATGATGTCAGAATGAATTTCATCAGTCATATTCCTTCTCAAAGATCGCTTCTAAATCATTTTCATTGTTGGCTCAACCTATACTTGTTCATTGTTCCAGAGTGCCTCAGTAATTCGTGGTGTTGTTTCTCATCTAAATTCTCTGCGTTTGAAGATCGAAGGAGAGTTTCTCTTAAATCTTATTCCATAATCCTAGAGGTTCATGGTTTAGCTTGTTGCTATCCTCTCAAATTATTTTCGATCATGAGTAATTCCTTCCATATCTATCTAGAGCATTTCAGAGTTATTATCATCTCTCGATCCTTCGAAGGTCATCATTTTTCAGAAGATTTCTTCGTTCCTAGCGTTCAGCTTTCGTTCTCAACTTCTTCTCAATTGTTGCCTCTTCGTTCGTATCTCAATTATTCCGGCGCTTTTTTCAATATTTCTCTAGGCGGGTCGTGATCTCTTCTTTCTCATGTTTTCCCATACGTATCTCAGTTCTTACCAGTGCTTCGTTCAAGACTTCTTCAGCAGCTTGTATATCTCTCTTCAAACCTTTTCAAGAGGAATAAGTAGTATTCCAAATCCATTTCTTGTCATCAATTTCACTTGATGAAGGATAAGCATAACATAATTCTTATTCGTGTTTCATCAAGGCGATTTTAATCCTTCTTCCGGAGTGTTCGTGGCATCAAATTCTTGGTTCTAAGTTGTTCATCTTTTCTTTCTGGAGTTCCAAGTTTTTCTCAGATATCTCTTTTCGCAGCTTCATCTATATCATATCAAGGCCTCAATATTGTCTTTTGCAACCTTCAATTATTTCCTATCATCCTTTCATTCCAAAGTTCTTCCCAGTGGTTCTTCATGGTGGTTGTTAAGGATGCTATTCTTCTCAAAGTGTTCTTCAAGATTCTTGTTGGAGGTGCTCAAGTGTTCTTTATCTTGGATGTCTAAATTCAATTCCTTCTCCATTGCCTTTTAAGATGGTGTTATTAAATTCTTGATTATGAGGAGTCTCAAAGGAAAATTGTCAAGAATGAGATAAGTAAACCCATCATGTCTTCTTAGAGTTATCTTGGGTTGGATGCCACCTATAGCATTTCCTTAGGATTGTTGCTATCATGGTGCTCACCAATGATCCATGCTCTCAATGTATCCTCTTGGTGAAACAAGTTGTGCATATCTTGTGCCTCCAAGCAATCTTTGTTTCGTTAGTGGCCGGTTGTCACCTCATAATTTTGGGATGTTTTCCATAAGCCCACAACAAGCTTCCTCTTTTCGTTATTGATTTTTCTACAACTCTGTTCAACCATTCTTTGTAAGGATGCTTTCAAATTCAATTATTGTAGAAAATGCCATTTTCTTCTCTGTTCTTTGTAAGGCATTTTATTGTTGCTCTCTTCTACTCATCATGTCATTTGATTAAGATCATGTCCTTCCCCTACTTGTCCATTTGACCAGAGTGTTGAGTTCTCTTTTCATGTTCTCCCGTCTTATCAAATTTTGTGCCTCTATCCTACCGAAGTGCTGCCGAAATTTCTTTTGAAGTCTTGCTTGTTTATCATATCATTCTTCATCTCTTCCAATCCTTCAAGTTCATGTGGGTTCACCCGTTTTTCAAAGAAGCAACTAAGTTTCACTTTTTCCAATTGCTCTTTCTCTTCCCCTTCTCACTCTAGATCTCGAGACGAGATCCTCTTATACTGTGGGAGAGTTGTAACATCCTGAGACCGACGCTCCAGAAGATTCCCCTTTTATTACATTTTCTTCATGCGATTCGTTTGGTTGTCGCATTCATCATCGCATCATCTGCATAGCATCATCACTTGTATTTGAAAACTTGCATCCGTTCATAGTTGCCAGGTTCTCTCCGTTTCTATCGTCGACCGTTTTGAGACCAACCACATATGCACGCGCCCATGGCGTCGATAAAATATTGTTTTTAAAGTGTGTACGAAATATTCTCAGATTGGTCGAAAGTTGGCGTGTAGTCTTGTTATATTGTTGGTAGACTGCCTGCCAAATTTCGTCCAATGAGAGGTCATTTGATACCCGAACGATCAACTGTAGCAGCGCAGTCATCGGGTCATATATCGGATGTTTTCTAGGTTTTAAAACTCCGTTCCGGGCCGCACCACCTTGCTCTCGTTTTAGCCCAACCACACTACACAGCCCAAAGCCCAACTAGCTTGCCCCTTCGTGGAGTCGATGACTTGATCGATCTGCGGTAGGGTGAATGGGTCCTCGGGGCATGCCTTGTTCAGGCTGGTGCAGTCGATGCACATGTGACAAGTCTTATTCTTCTTCAACACCAGGACTAGGTTGGCCAGCTAGTTCGGGTGGAAAACTTCTATGATGAAGCCGGCTATGAGTAGCCGGGCGATCTCTTCTCCTATAGTACGCCACTTCTCCTCGGAGAAACGGCGCAGGGGTTGCTTGACCGGTTTCGCGTCCGGCCAGACATGAATCTTGTGCTTGGAGAAATTCCTTGGAACTCCCAGCATGTCCTTGGGGGACCATGCAAAGATGTCCCGATTCTCACGTAGGAAGTTGACGAGCTTGCTTGCCTATTTGCTATCGAGGCGGGAGCCGATGGTGACACACTGCTTATGGTTGGTCGGGTCGAGCAGGACCTGCCTAGTGTCCTTAGACGGTTGGAAAGAAGCCTCGTCGGCCAACAACGAGGGAGGGGCCAGCACGGCCGGCTGGCGGGTGGCGAGGGCGATGAGACGAACGAGCTGCCACTTCTCCTCTGCTATCTCGAGGGCCTCGGCCAGCAGGTTGTTGTCCTGAGCGCACTCGATTGACATCTTGTAGTCACCGGCGATGGTGATGATCCCCTTGGGACTTGGCATCTTGACCTTGAGGTAGGCATAGTGGGGGACCGCCATGAACTTGACGAGAGTCGGCCGGCACAGCAACGCGTGGTAGGGACTATCGATGTCCACCACCTCGAACCATATCGACTCACGATGGAAAGGCCGGGACCACCGAAGAGGACGTCGAGCATGTTCTTGCCAATGGGGTGCAGGCCTTTCTCGATCTTCTGCCTTGAGTCCCAGCTTTCACATCGTGTCAAGGTAGAGGATGTTGATGCTGCCGCCGCCATCAACTAAAACCCGCGAGAAGTGGTAGGTGCGCCTCTCAGAGGCGATGGTGGGGTCGAGGACCAGGGCGTAGTTTCTTGGATTTTGTATCACGGTCGGGTGGTCTGTCCGGCTCCAAGTGACCAACTTCTCCGACCAGTGCATGAACTGGGGAGTCATAGGCATGGTGGCATTCACCTCACGGTGGAGACGGCACTGAGTGTGCTTGTCCGTCTCTTCACTAGTGAAGACGACGTAGGAACTATCTCGGTTGGGGAACTGGTCGAGCAGGGGACCGTCGTTTTGGGCCGGGGCCGGAGCTGATGCTAGAGTGGGAGCCGGAACCGGCGCCGGGGCTCAGGTAGGCGGCATGGGAGGAGCCGGAAGGCCATCCCCCCGGGCCAATCACTGTGAGAAGCTGCATTGTCGAAGTGTGTGTGTAGTGGGCTTGGCCCCAGAATGATTCTTGCAGGGGAGGTCGAGCATTTGCTCGAACGTGAGCTTGGTCTGCCAGGCAGCCTTGCCGGTGCACTAAAGCTGGTTGGAAGGCCTGGCATCCGACTCCTCTTCGTCGATGGTGGCAACCTGCCGTCTCCCGTAGCGGGAGTCGGGCTGGTCGGTCTTGTGCTTGTTGTTCTGCGGCCGCTGGGTGTGAGCAGCCAGTGTCGGTGTCGCCTTGGTGGGCGTGATCGTCTTGACCTAGATTGTGGAGTCGGTCGTGGCGTACTTGTCTGCCTTGGCCATGAGGTCTGCCAGCATAGACGGCTCGGAGAAAAAGAGCGTGTGCTTGAGGTAGGTGCCTTCGCGACAGTCTTTGATGAAGTACTGGATGGCTTGCACCTCATGCACTCCCTCACAGGAGTTGCGGAGCTCGGTCCATCGGTTGAGCTAGTCATGGGGGGCCTCGTCCGATCCATGAATGCACATGGCTAGTTCACGGGGATGGCCCGACCGCTTGTAGGTGCCGGTGAATTTGCGAACGAACACTTCTTCGAAGTCGGTCCAGGTGTTGATGTTGTCGCCCGCCAGGCTATTGAGACAGGTGCGAGCTGAGCCGATCAACATGAGGGGAGTGTAGCGAATGGCTACACGCTTGTTCCCCCTGGCGATGCCGACCGCGGTGGTGTAGTCGATCAGCCAATCCTCAGGCTTGGAGGCCCCATTGTTCTTTGGGGTATCCTGGGGAAGGGTGAAGTCGGTCGGGAATGGCTCGTTACGGATCCGAGGGCCGAAGCATGCTGGATCGATCGAGCCCTCCTCCTCGAGGCGGGCCAACTGCGCCAACCGGTCGAGACGGAGGCGCGCATCATTGTCGCTGTGGGGGACCCGCGGTCCGAGACGGGCCTCGAGGTCTAGGCAGACGGCCGGCAAGACTAATCGCACTAGCTCGTGCCGTGGAGGCGGTGTGTGCCCACGGCTGCACCAGCTACCGCCAGCCGGCGCCTCGTTGAGGCGGTTCCTGTGAGCCGGATTGTTACTATGCCGGCTGTTCACAGCCGGCTGCTGTTCCCAGGAAGCTGGGAGCGCCGGAGGTTGCTTGACTTAGCCCACTACCGGAGACGCGAGGGGAGCAGGAGTGTTGGGTCGGCTGATGGCCAACAGCCCCAACGCCCTCACCCTCGAGACGGGGACCCTCGGAGGCGCCCCACCAGGGGGAGCAGGAGTTGCTGCTCGTTGGCGGTGTCGATGAGATCTTTGATGTGTTGCTCAAGCGAGGCGCGCTCTTCTCCTACCAAGGTAGCCAAGTACTCGTAACCTACCTTGGCGGCCCGTAGGTTGGCCGTGGGGGTGTCGTAGATGGGCAAGTTGCCGCCAAAGATTTCCACGACCACACAGCACCGGTCACGCGCAGCCCCACGCCAGCTGGGCTCAGTGGAAACCGTGGTGAGTCCGTAAGAGGAGGCGTACTCACGCCGAGCGGCCTCCATACGACGCCGTTCCACCATGAGGGCACTGGCGGCCTCGAAGAGCAGGCGACGAGCTGCCTCCAGCTCGGCCACGGCGGCGTCTGCGTTCGCCGTCGTCGTGATGGGGGTGGCCAGACCCCTAAGGGTAGCGCTGAGCGGGTCTGAGGTGCCGGCACGTGCAGCGGTTGCGTCGGCCTCGACCCGCACATGGCCAGAGGAGGTGGATGAAACAGTGACCATCCCTCCCACACGGACATGGGAGCCACATGCCTCGCCAGTAGCGAGTGTGCCCATGGATGTGGGCGGGTCAGTGCAGCAGAGCACCTGGCTAGGGTACTCGTCGGCTGCTGGCTCATCGGCGAGGCTCAGCTTGCCGAAGCACTCAGTGAGCGCGGCGATGTCAAGAACGAGGTCGCTGCCGAGGCATTTGCCGGGGGAGCCGACATTGTTGCCCATAGGGCCTGCTGAAGCAAGCCCCATGCGCCTGCGGTTCCGTCCGGACGCGGAGCAACCGAAGGAGGTAGTGAAGGGTCCTTGATGGGGCGTGACTCCGGCCGGTGCCGCGTACGGCCCCACGATGGGAGCCAACTGTCATCATTTTCTCACGACAGATGCCATGGGTAGGATTATCGAAGGTGGGGGCCGAAGGATGCCGACGGGCTCCGGGAGCGGGATTAGGCACAAGCAGTGTCAAACACACGATGTACCCAGGTTCAGGGCCCTTCGAGGGAGGTAATACCCCTAGTCTTGCTTGGTCTACTTTGATAGATGGGTATGGTTACAAGGGTGCTCCTCGAGCTGTTGTCTAGAGGTGGACGAAGGAGTACCCGGCTCCCCTTCCTTTGCTACGTGGGTGAATATGTGGGAAGTGTCCCATGGGTGTGTGTGCATGAGTTTCTCTGTCCCTTATGCATGGGGGGCTCGAGGGGTTTTATAGGCCAACCCCCCGTCTTACAGGCTGTGTGGTCCCGTCGCCCACCGGGGGCCACCAGTCGGCTCCGCAATTGGTCCAAGCTCACCTGCCACGGCACGGGCCGCAAAAGCGGTGTTGCCTTGCACCAGCCGGCCGAGGTCTCCGATATAGCCGATATTGATGTAGCCACATGGGGGTAGGTAATGGAGTGGGCTGAGGCGTGCCAGCACTATTGCACCGCCCGATCACGGTCAGCCAAGATCAGCAGTACGACAAGCTGGACTGTAGCCATGCAGGCCCGCGTGTCAACGGTCACTATGGACACGTTGGGGTCCGTCGTGGGGGTCTTGTCTTGTCATCGTACCCGCGCATAGAGAGATGGGACGGGGGCCTAGATCGAGGTTCAACGGAAGAGCTGGCCTGGAGGCAGCCGGCCGTGGCCCAACCGGACAGGGCCAAACCGGATGCTTGGTTAGCCGGCCATGAGCCAGTTGGCAACGAGCCTATCGGCCGGGTGCCAGCCGGCCGTGAGGCAGCCGGCAATGTGGTTTTTCTTGAAGCGGGGGAGAGAACCCTATAGCTTTGTCCTACCTAGGGGTAATAACCTCGTCAACTATTCCCCACTCGCAACTACTGATTTTCTGAGAGAGAGCCACCTACACATGTGTTGAGATCATGCCATTCTATTCCTATCATATGAATCTTGATCTCCACCCTCCCCAAGTTGCTTTCCACCCAATAAATCTCTTCCACTAAGCCAAATCTATGAGAGAGTGATTGTGTGTTGAGGAGTCTCTCATCTTGAAGCAAAAGGGCAAGGAGTTCATTGACACTACCGAGCCTATTACCTTTTGGAGGGTGGTGCCTCCTAGATTGGTTAGGTGTCGTTTGGGAGCCTCCTACTTCGTGTTGTGGAGTGAACCAAGAAGTTTGTAAGGGCAAGGAGATCGCCTGCTTTGTGAAGATCTGCCCTGAGTTAGGCTAGTCCTCCATGGACGTAGGCAATCATGGTATAGTCAAGGTTGCTTCTTCGTGGAACCCTCCATGGGTAGAGCCCTCTGTGGACTCTCGCGACTGATAGCCTCCGTGTGTTGAAGACTCCATAAACCTGGATGTACGATAGCACCACCTATCGGAACCACGGGAAAAATCATCATGTCACCAATTGCGTTTCATCTTCCTACTCTCTCTTTACTTACATGCTTGCCTTTACTTTCCGCTTCTATACTCATAGACATGCATGTGTAGGGTGTACTTGACATACTATGAATGCTAAAATCTGCCAAGAATTAAAATTGGGAAAAAGTAGGTTTTTATTTGGTCAAGTAGTCTAATCACCCCCCCTGTAGAAGTACTTCCGATCCTACAAGTGGTATCACATCATTGGTCTCACAACCTAGGAGAGTATGGTGTCTAGTGAGGGAAATTATCACTGTAGAGGTGCATAGTTTGATGGCACCAATTTTGCTAGTTGGAAGCACAAAATTAAAATGCACTTGCTTGGTCATAACCCTGCCGTTTGGGCTGTTGTTCGTGTTGGTATGCAAGATGAATTCTTTGCAGAAGGGAACCCGATCGCGAAGTGACTATGGATGAATTGAAGATGTTGCAACTCAATGCTGAAGCATGTGACATTCTTTTCAACTGCCTATGCCCCGAAGAATACAACAAAATCAGCCGTCTTGAGAATGCAAAAGAGATTTGGGATACTTTGATCGATATGGATGAAGGTATATAATCTTTGAGAGAATCCAAGTTGGATGTTCTTCAAAGTCAACTTGACAAGTTCAAGATAAAGGATGGTGAAGGAGTTGCTGAGATGTACTCTAGGCTAGCTCTCATCACAAATGATATTGTTGGCTTAGGAAGCAAAGAAATGACTGGAAATTCATCATCAAGAAGATACTTCGAGCTCTAGATGATCGATATGACATCGTTTGCACATTCAAATGATGCCCAACTACAAAGATGTCAAGCCAGCGGAAGTGATTAGAAGAATTGTTGCTCATGAGATGACACTCAAAGACAAGGAAGAGCTTCACCACAAGACTAGCGGTGCTTAAAAAGCCACAAGTGATGCTCCCGCAATCACAAGCTACAACCTTGTCACAAATAAAGACATAAGCCTCATGGTCAAGAAATTCAAAAAGTTCTACAAGAATAGAAGCAAAGATTGAAGCTCCAACTCAAGATATGAAGAGAAGCGTTCGTCAAGTCATGACCAAAACAGCTACAATTGTGAGAAGCCTGTACACTACTCCAATAAGTGCACGGCTCCTTACAAGAGGAAAGAACAGTCACCAAGAAGACGAATCTCAAGAGACAAGTCTCCTCAAAGAGAGAGAAGGAGTAGAGATGGTCGTTCCGAACGAAGACCCTCAAGGAGAAGTAGGGACTTGGAGAAGAAGGAAAAGTACACCAAGAGCTACTCAAGAAGAAAACATCAAGCTCATGTTGGTGAATAGGTTTCTGGCTCTGAATCCGACAACCACTCCGAGAGAAGTTATCACTCCAACTCCGAATATAGTCAAGATGAAGGTGTTGTCAGACTTGCACTAGTGACAACCGACTCCTACGACATATTTGATTCACCAAATGCGGGGAGAGGACGTTGCTTCATGGCTTAAGGCCCCAAGGTATCACACCCCAAGTATCTTGATTTCAATAGTGATGAACATGACTTGTTAATTGAAGATGACTTGCTATTTGACAAATCTAGTAATGTTAGTCAAAATGAACTTGCTAGTACTCACTCTAGTGTAGAAAAGTGATGTGATGATGATAAGTTGGAAATAGAATGACTAACTCAAGAACTAAAAACTCTTAAGTTAGCTCATGAGTCAACTCTAGAGGATCATAGAGAGCTTGTAAGGACACATGAGAAGCTACGCTTCGAGAAGCTCAATTTAGAGCAAGAGCATAAGTTCCTTAAAGCTATCAATGACAATATTCGAAAGAAGACTTCCTCTTATCTAGCCAAGCGACTTATCTTATCTACATTCATGCCATGAGTTAAGTCTAAGCAATCTAGTAACAAAGGAAAGAAAGGTTCTTCAACTAGTAGCCATAAAAATGATAAATCAAATGATATTGCTTCTAATAGTTCTCTTGATCCCACTAACTCTTCTCTTATCCAAGTTACACTTGAGCAAGAAAATTAACTTTTGAAAAGGATTATAGAGAAAGGTATCTACAAGTCTTGAAGGGTGCAAACAATCTAAGGAGATTGTAAGCAAGCATGGAGGATACCGAAAGAATCGTGGTGTTGGCTACTTCAACGCTAATGGAGTTGAATGGGAAGAAGGTCAATACCCCAAGCCCAAGTTTGTTCCTCAAAAGGAGAAGTATAAAAATACTCTTCCCAAGGGAACAAAAGCTTAAGATGACCTTCCACCACAAGACCCCAAGCTCAAGGACAAGAACAAGCTTCAAGAGGACATTGGCTCATATGAAGATGATTCCCGAGCTTTGGTGAAGTGGGCTCCCAAGGCCACTACAAGCTCAACTTCTAGAAGTGGTACTTTAACACCGAGGATCCCCATCAACTTGATGTGGATCCCTGAACAAGAACTAGAGAAGTTCTTGAGGGGTGACTCCGCCAATGAAATTCACTCACATACATTGTTCGCAAGAACTATTTGTTATCAACATCAACTTTATGCAATAGTTCAAGGAGTCACGCATTCCCTCAAAGGTAAGTAGGGGACGAGGTAATCAACAAATCAATGGACATCATAACCCATGCTTTGCACTCCATGTCCATAGATATCCTTGTATTTGACTCTTGTGTGTTGGGACTAACCCATGTAGGTGAGAAGAGTAAGGAAACAACAAGGATTCTCCCAACTCTTGGTGATCTTCATCAACCTTGAGCATCCACCACTACCTCACCAACATGAAGTCTTCATAGACAAAAACCAAGGTTAGTTTATCCCTCTTTTGGGGGGATGTCACATCAAGGGGGATCTTTAATCTAAGACTTGAGTCAAAGCATCTCTTAATATGTGACAACATTAAATGCTTTATGTAAAGGTGGTAACCCCACTTGTGCTTATACGATGAGTATGACCTATGATAAAGTATTCTTACTTGGATCCTAAGTCAAATACTCATATATAGATGACTTAGTCATTGCCCAAGTGCTTCTTTGATGCTAGTATGTATGTGCATGTGTCTCATTGTTTCTTTTGACATTTTATTGTGTGAGCATGTTGATCTGCATTTATTTTCTCAATCGAGGACATCCAATTGTTGCTATTTCGCTTTTGATTTATATTTTTCCAATTCGATGAACAAGAATGCCTCGGACCACTCCTTAGCTATTTATCGGTCGAACCTCTGTGTCAAGGATTCAGTTAATCCCGTATAATGTTCCCTTTGTTCTTCGGTATGTTACTTGCCCGAGATTCGATCGTCGGTATCTCCATACCTAGTTCAATCTCGTTACTGGCAAGTCTCTTTACTCGTTCCTTAATACAAGATCCCATGACTAACACTTAGCCACATTGCTTGCAAGGCTTGTTGTGATGTTGTATTACCGAGTGGGCCCTGAGATACCTCTCCGTCACACGGAGTAACAAATCCCAGTCTCGATCCATGCCAACTCAACAAACACCATCGGAGATACCTGTAGAGCACCTTTATAGTCACCCAGTTACGTTGCGACGTTTGATACACACAAGGCACTCCTCCGATTTCTGTGAGTTGCATGATCTCATGGTCATAGGAACACATACTTGACATGCGGAAAACAGTAGCAATAAACTAACACGATCATATGCTACGTTTGCAGTTTGGGTCTTGTCCATCACATCATTCTCCTAATGATGTGATCCCGTTATCAAATGACATCTCATGTCCATGGCTAGGAAACCTTAACCATCCTTTGATTAACGAGCTAGTCCACTAGAGGCATACTAGGGACATGGTTTTGTCTATGTATCCACACATGCATTTAAGTCTCCGATCAATACAATTATAGCATGGATAATAAACGATTATCATGAACAAGGAAATATTATAATAACTAATTTATTATTGCCTCTAGGGCATATTTCCAACAGTCTCCCACTTGCACTAGAGTCAATAATCTAGTTGACATCACCATGTGATTCGCATTGTTATGAATCTAACACCCAATGAGTTTTGGGGCTCGATCATGCTTTGCATGTGAGAGAGGTCTTATAGTCAACAGGTCTGCGTTATTCAGATCCGTGTGTACTTTGCAAATCTCTATGTCAAACCGTAAACACTGCTACCACACTCCACTTGGTACTATTTCCAAATGGCTGCTCCACTATACGTATCCAGATTGCTACTACTAGTCATCCGGATAGGTGTTAAAGCTTGCATCGACATAACTCTTTACGACGAACTCTTTATCACCTCCATAATCAAGAAACATTTCCTTAGTCCTCTGGTTACTAAGGATAATTCCGACCGCTGTCCAGTGATCCACTCCTGGACCACTCTTGTACCCCTTGACAGACTCATGGCAAGGCACACATAGGTGCGGTACACAGCATGGCATAATATAGAGCCTATGGCTAAGGCATAGGGGACGACGTTCGTCCTTTCTCTTTCTTCTGACGTTGTCGAGCTTTGAGTCTCACTCAACTTCACACCTTACAAATCAGACGAGAACTATTTCTCTGGCTGATCCATTTTGAACTCTTTGAAAATCTTGTGAAGGTATGCACTCATTGAAAGTCTCATCAAGCATCTTGATCTATCTCTATAGATTTTGATGCTCAACAATTAGGTAGCTTCATCCAGGTCTTCCTTTGAAAATCACTTTCCAAATGACCGTTTTATGCTTTCTAGAAACTCTACATTATTTCTGATCAACAATATGTCATCCACATATACTTATCAGAAATTCTATAGTGCTCCCACTCACTTTGTTGCAAATACAAGTTTCTCGTAAACTTTGTATAAACTCAAAAACTTTGATCACCTCATCAAAGCGTATATTCCAACTCCGAGATGCTTGCTTCAGTCCATGGAAGGATCACCGAAGCTTGCACACCTTTTAGCATCCTTAGGCCTGACAAAACCTTCTGGTTGTATCACATACAACCTTTCCTCAAGTAAACCATTAGGAAACGATGTTTTGACATCCATCTGCCAGATTTCATAATTGAAAACACAGCAACTGCTAACATAATTCCAACAGACTTTTAGCATCGCTACGAGTGAGAAAGTCTCATCGTAGTCAACTCGTTGAACTTGTCACAAACATCTCTGCAACAAGTCGAGCTTTACAAATAGTGACATTCACCATCAATGTCTGTCTTCATTTTAAAGATCCATTTGTACTCAACGACCTTCCATCCAATGAGCAAGTCTACCAAAGTCTACACTTGGTTTTAATACATGGATCCTATCTCGGATTTCATGGCCTCCAACCATTTGTCGGAATCCGGGCCCATCATCGCTTCTCCATAGCTCGTAGGTTCATCTTTGTCCAACAATATGACCTCCAAGACAGAGTTGTCGTACCACTTAGGAGCAGTACACATCCTTGTCGACCTACGAAGTTTGATAGTAACTTGATCCTGAAGCTTCATGATCATCATCATTAACTTCCTCTTCAACTAACGTAGGCTTCACAGTAACATCTTTCTGCGCTGCGCTACTCTTTGGTTGAACAAAGGTTTAACAACCTCATCAAGTTCTATCTTCCTCCCACTCAATTCTTTCGAGAGAAACTTTTTCTCGAGAAAGGACCCAGTTCTAGCAACAAACACTTTGCACTCGGATCTGAGATAGAAGGCATACCCATCTGTTCTTAGGGTATTCTATGAAGATACATTTGTCCGCTTTGGGTTCTAGCTTATTATGTGAAAACACTTTCCACACAAGCATCGCAGCCCCAAACATTAAGAAATGACAGCTTAGGTTTCTATCAAACCATAATTCACACGGTGTCATCTCAACGGATTTAGATGATGCCCTATTTAAAGTGAATGTAGTTGTCTCTAATGCATAACCCCAAAAATTATAGTAGTAAAACGATAAGAGACATCACAGTATGCACTATATCAATAGAGCATGACTATGATGTTCAGACACACCATCACACCATGGTGTTCCAGGTGGCGTTAGTTGTGAAACAAATTTCATGCTGTCTTAAGTTGTATGCCAAACTCGTAACTCAGATATTCACCTCCACGATCATATCGCGGTCATTTTTATCTTCTTGTCACGATGATCTTTAAACTTCACTCTGAATTTGCTTGAACCTTTCAAACGATTCAGACTTGTGTTTCATTAAGTAAATATACACTATATCTACTCAAATCATCAGTGAAGGTAAGAAAATAACGATATCCACTGCACGCTACAAGACTCACTAGATTGCATACATCAACATGTATCATTTCCAATGAATCACTTGCCTGCTCCATCCAACGGGGTCCTTTAGTCATCTTGCCCAAGAGGCATGGTTCGCATGTCTCAACCGATTCGAAATCGATGAGTCCAAATATCCATCAGCATGGAGTTTCTACATGCGCTTTATACCAATATGACATTTAGCGGCAGTGCCACAAGTATGTGGTACTATCATTATTAACTTTGTATCTTTTGACATCAATGTTATGAACATGTGTACTACTACGATCAAGATTTCAACAAACCATTCTCACTGGGTGCATGACCATTGAAGGTATTATTCATGTAACCAGAATAACTATTATTCTCTGACTTAAATGAATAACCGTATTGCAACAAACATGATCTAATCATGTTCATGCTCAACGCAAAACACCAAATAACATTTATTTAGGTTCGTCACTAATCCTGAAGGTAGAGAGAGCGTGCGATGTTGATCACATCAACCTTGGAAACATTTGCAACACACATCGTCACCTCACCCTTAGCTAGTTCTCCGTTTACTCCGTAGCTTTTATTTCGAGTTACTAACATTTAGCAACCGAACCGGTATCCAATACCCAGGTGCTGCTAGGAGTACTAGCAAGGTACACATCAATAACTCGTATATCAAATATACTTCTGTCGATGTTGCCAGCCTTCTTATCTACCAAGTATCTAGGGTTGTTCCGCTTCAGCGACCTCTCACCTCATAATAGAAGCACTTAGTTTCGGGTTTGAGTTCAACTTTGGGTTGCTTCACTGGAGTAGCAAGTGACTTGCTATCCATGAAGTTTCCCTCCTTGCTCTTGCCCTTCTCAAAACTAGTGGTTAGATTAACCATCAACACTTGACGCTCCTTCTTGATTTCTACCTCCGCGGTGTCAAACATCGCGAACAACTCAGGAATCATTATTTCTATCCTTGGCAACTTATAGTTCATCACCAAGTTCTAGTAGCTTAGTGACAGTGACTTGGAGAACTATATCAATCACTATCTTATCTAGAAGATCAACTCCCACTTGATTCAAGCGATTGTAGTACCCAGACAATCTGAATACATGCTCAACGATTGAGCTATTCTCCTTCATCTTACAGGCAAAGAATCTTGTTGGAGATCTCATATCTCGCAACACGGGCACGAGCCTGAGATCACAATCTCAGCTCCTAGAACATCTCATATGTTCCATGACGTTCAAAACGTTTCAGAGCCTCAATTCTAAGCTGTAATGCATGACGCACTAAACTATCAAGTAGTCATCGAAACGTGCCTGTCAGATATTCACAACATCTACAGATGACGCTAGAGGGGGTGGCGCACCGAGCGGTGCAGTAAGGACATAAGCCTTCTGTGCAGCAAAGAGGACAATCCTCAGATCACAGACCCAGTCCGCAATATTGCTACCAACATCTTTCAATTCTATTTCCCTAGGAACATATAAAAATACAAGGGAGCTACAGCGCGAGCTAGTAATCTACAACATAATTTGCAAAGACACTTTGACTATGTTCATGATAATGAGTTCAATTAATCATATTACTTAAGAACTCCCACTCAAATTGACATCCCTCCGATCATTCGAGTGATACATGATCCAAATTTACCAACTCAAGTCCGATCATCACGTGAGTTGAGGTGGCTGCAATGGTGAACATCATCATGTTGATCATATCTACTATATGACTCATGTTTGACCTTTCGGTCTCTCGTGTTCCGAGGCCATGTCTGTACATGCTAGGTTCGTCAAGTTTAACCCGAGTGTTCTGCGCGTGCAAATCTGGCTTGCACCCGTTGTATGTGAACGTAGAGTCTATCACACCCGATCATCACGTGGTGTCTCAACACGACGAACTTTCGCAACGGTGCACACTCGGGGAGAACACAGTTCATCTTGAAATTCAAGTGAGGGATCACCTTATAATTCTACCGCCGTACTAAGCAAAACAAGGTGCATAAAAGGATTAACATCTCATGCAATTCATAAGTGACATGATATGGCCATGAACTTGTGTTTAAGATCTCCATCTTCAAAACACCGGCATGATCTCCATCGTCACCGGCACAACACCATGATCTCCATCATCTTGATCTCCATCAATGTGTTGCCATTGGGGTTGTCACGCCCTGCATGCTTCTACTACTATTGCTACCGTAGCGATAAAGTAAAGCATTACATAGCGCTTAATGATTGACACACAGGTCATACAATAATTAAAGACAACCCTATGGCTCCTGCCGGTTGCCGTACTCATCGACATGCAAGTCGTGATAATCTATACATCACATGATCATCTCATACATCAGATATATCTCATCATGTAATTGGCCATATCACATCACAACATACCCTGCAAAAACAAGTTAGACGTCCTCTAATTGTTGTTGCATATTTTACGTGGCTGCTATGGGTATCTAGCAAGAACGATTCTCACCTACGCATAAACCACAATGGTGATACACTAGTTTGCTTTTCAACCTTCTCAAGGACCGCCTTTGTCGAATCCGATCCAACTAAAGTGAGAGAAACTGTCACCCGCAAGCCATCTAGGCAACAAGTTGCGTTGAGGGAACCGGTCTCTCGTAAGCGTACGAGTAATGTTGGTCCGGGCCGCTTCATCTCACAATCCCGCTGAACCAAAATACGACCAAGGGAGGAAGCAATCTAAGCATCAACGCCCACAAACCTTTTGTGTTCTACTCGAGATCTCATCGAACCATCAACCTCGCTCTGATACCACTGTTGGGGAACGTCGCATGGGAAACAAAAAATTTCCTACGCACACGCAAACCTATCCATGGTGATGAGCATCTACGAGAGGGAGAGTGGATCTACATACCCTTGTAGATTGCTAAGCGGGAAGCGTTAAGAAACGCGGTTGGTGTAGTCGAACATCTTCGCGATCCAAATCGCCGAGGGTCCCGCGATCTCATCACGATCCGTCCCGCGATCCAATCACGATCCGTCCCGTGAACTCATCACGATCCATCCCGCAATCTCATCACGATCCGTCTCACGATCTTGATCACGATCTGTCCCGCGAACTCATCACGATCCGTTCCGCGATCCAATCACGAACCATCTCGCGATCTCGATCACGGTCCTTCCGATCTAGCGCCGAACGGACGGCACCTCCGCGTTCAGCACACGTGCAGCTTGATGACGATCTCCACCGTCTTGATCCAGAAAGAGGAGGTGGAGAGGAGAGAGAGTTCACCGGCAGCATGACGGCGCTCCGGTGATGGTGGTGGAGTGATTCCGGCAGGGCTTCGCCTAAGCGCTGCGGAAAACCGATCTAGAGGAGAAACTGTGCACCGGTGAAACGGGTAGCACGTGGCCGGAAATTCTGTCCAAAAACCACCCAATCCACTAGTATATATAGGAGTAGAGGAGAGGAGAGGCATCCAAGGCCTTTGTGTCGGCCGAAATAGGAGGTGGGAGCAATCCTACTTCACCTCCAATCCTAGTTGGAGTAGGATTGCCTCCTATTGGCTGATTTTCCACTTTTTGCTTTAGGACTTTCTCTCCTGCGCCATGGGCCTTTGTGGCTGTTTTCCCAGCCCACTAAGGGCTGGTTATTATTCTCCCACAGCCCATGGACCTATTGGGGTCGAAATACCCCTCCCGGAGGTCCTCCGGTACACTACCGGCACTCCCGGTACAATACCGATACTCCCGGTACACTACCGATGAGCCCAAAACTTTTCCGGAAACCAAACTGGGACTTCCTATATATGAATCTTTACCTACGGACCATTCCGGAGCTCCTCGTGATGTCCGGGATCTCATCCAGGACTCCGAACAACCTTAGGTCACCACCATACATAACTCTACACTACCGAAACGTCACCGAACCTTAAGTGTGCAGACCCTGCGGGTTCGAGAACTATGTAGACATGACCGAGACACCTCTACGGTCAATAACCAATGGCGGGACCTGGACGTCCACATTGGTTCCTACATATTCTACGAAGATCTTTATCGGTCGAACCTCTATGTCAAGGATTCAGTTAATCCCGTATAATGTTCCCTTTGTTCTTCGGTATGTTACTTGCCCGAGATTCGATCGTCGGTATCTCCATACCTAGTTCAATCTCGTTACTGGCAAGTCTCTTTACTCGTTCCTTAATACAAGATCCCATGACTAACACTTAGCCACATTGCTTGCAAGGCTTGTTGTGATGTTGTATTACCGAGTGGGCCCTGAGATACCTCTCCGTCACACGGAGTAACAAATCCCAGTCTCGATCCATGCCAACTCAACAAACACCATCGGAGATACCTGTAGAGCACCTTTATAGTCACCCAGTTACGTTGCGACGTTTGATACACACAAGGCACTCCTCCGATTTCTGTGAGTTGCATGATCTCATGGTCATAGGAACACATACTTGACATGCGGAAAACAGTAGCAATAAACTAACACGATCATATGCTACGTTTGCAGTTTGGGTCTTGTCCATCACATCATTCTCCTAATGATGTGATCCCGTTATCAAATGACATCTCATGTCCATGGCTAGGAAACCTTAACCATCCTTTGATTAATGATCTAGTCCACTAGAGGCATACTAGGGACATGGTTTTGTCTGTGTATCCACACATGCATTTAAGTCTCCGATCAATACAATTATAGCATGGATAATAAACGATTATCATGAACAAGGAAATATGATAATAACTAATTTATTATTGCCTCTAGGGCATATTTCCAACAGTCTCCCACTTGCACTAGAGTCAATAATCTAGTTGACATCACCATGTGATTCGCATTGTTATGAATCTAACACCCAATGAGTTTTGGGGCTCGATCATGCTTTGCATGTGAGAGAGGTCTTATAGTCAACAGGTCTGCGTTATTTAGATCCGTGTGTACTTTGCAAATCTCTATGTCAAACCGTAAACACTGCTACCACACTCCACTTGGTACTATTTCCAAATGGCTGCTCCACTATACGTATCCAGATTGCTACTACTAGTCATCCGGATAGGTGTTAAAGCTTGCATCGACATAACTCTTTACGACGAACTCTTTATCACCTTCATAATCAAGAAACATTTCCTTAGTCCTCTGGTTACTAAGCATAATTCCAACCGCTGTCCAGTGATCCACTCCTGGACCACTCTTGTACCCCTTGACAGACTCATGGCAAGGCACACATAGGTGCGGTACACAGCATGGCATAATATAGAGCCTATGGCTAAGGCATAGGGGACGACGTTCGTCCTTTCTCTTTCTTCTGACGTTGTCGAGCTTTGAGTCTCACTCAACTTCACACCTTACAAATCAGACGAGAACTATTTCTGTGGCTGATCCATTTTGAACTCTTTGAAAATCTTGTGAAGGTATGCACTCATTGAAAGTCTCATCAAGCATCTTGATCTATCTCTATAGATTTTGATGCTCAACAATTAGGTAGCTTCATCCAGGTCTTCCTTTGAAAATCACTTTCCAAATGACCGTTTTATGCTTTCTAGAAACTCTACATTATTTCTGATCAACAATATGTCATCCACATATACTTATCAGAAATTCTATAGTGCTCCCACTCACTTTGTTGCAAATACAAGTTTCTCGTAAACTTTGTATAAACTCAAAAACTTTGATCACCTCATCAAAGCATATATTCCAACTCCGAGATGCTTGCTTCAGTCCATGGAAGGATCACCGAAGCTTGCACACCTTTTAGCATCCTTAGGCCTGACAAAACCTTCTGGTTGTATCACATACAACCTTTCCTCAAGTAAACCATTAAGGAAACGATGTTTTGACATCCATCTGCCAGATTTCATAATTGAAAACACAGCAACTGCTAACATAATTCCAACAGACTTTTAGCATCGCTACGAGTGAGAAAGTCTCATCGTAGTCAACTCGTTGAACTTGTCACAAACATCTCTGCAACAAGTCGAGCTTTACAAATAGTGACATTCACCATCAATGTCTGTCTTCATTTTAAAGATCCATTTGTACTCAACGACCTGCCGTCCAACGAGCAAGTCTACCAAAGTCTACACTTGGTTTTAATACATGGATCCTATCTCGGATTTCATGGCCTCCAACCATTTGTCGGAATCCGGGCCCATCATCGCTTCTCCATAGCTCGTAGGTTCATCGTTGTCCAACAATATGACCTCCAAGACAGAGTTGTCGTACCACTTAGGAGCAGTACACATCCTTGTCGACCTACGAAGTTTGATAGTAACTTGATCCTGAAGCTTCATGATCATCATCATTAACTTCCTCTTCAACTAACGTAGGCTTCACAGTAACATCTTTCTGCGCTGCGCTACTCTTTGGTTGAACAAAGGTTTAACAACCTCATCAAGTTCTATCTTCCTCCCACTCAATTCTTTCGAGAGAAACTTTTTCTCGAGAAAGGACCCAGTTCTAGCAACAAACACTTTGCACTCGGATCTGAGATAGAAGGCATACCCATCTGTTCTTAGGGTATTCTATGAAGATACATTTGTCCGCTTTGGGTTCTATGAAGATACCTCTCCGTCACACAAAGTAACAAATCCCAGTCTTGATCCATGCCAACCTAACAGACACCCTCGGAGATACCTGTAGAGTACCTTTATAGTCACCGAGTTACGTTGCGACGTTTGATACACACAAGGCACTCCTCCGATTTCTGTGAGTTGCATGATCTCATGGTCATAGGAACACATACTTGACATGCGGAAAACAGTAGCAATAAACTAACACGATCATATGCTACGTTTGCAGTTTGGGTCTTGTCCATCACATCATTCTCCTAATGATGTGATCCCGTTATCAAATGACATCTCATGTCCATGGCTAGGAAACCTTAACCATCCTTTGATTAACGAGCTAGTCCACTAGAGGCATACTAGGGACATGGTTTTGTCTATGTATCCACACATGCATTTAAGTCTCCGATCAATACAATTATAGCATGGATAATAAACGATTATCATGAACAAGGAAATATGATAATAACTAATTTATTATTTCCTCTAGGGCATATTTCCAACATTCGGCACATGCAGAGACAGAGACAACTCGAGCCACTAGTGCTCAGGTCCCCAGATCCAGGAATGAGCAGATGGATCTTTTGATCACCACTGTCATGGACATGAAGAAGGACATCAAGACCATCATGGACACTCAGGAGAGCCTTGTGAACATCATTCATGATAGAGTGAAAACTCTTAATGACAAGGTAGATGGGCTGACTAAGACAGTCAATGAGCTTAAGAAGGAGTTTGATGAAGCCCCAATCTGTTGCACCTCTTTAGAGTCAGAATATTCTGATGAGGAGGAGGATATTGCACCTGTTAGGACTACTGCCCAGTTCGCGACTATAATGCCCAAGATGCGCCCCTATCCATATTTGGGCACGGGGGCCTCGACAGGGATAGAGGCACATCTAGTCGTTTCGCAAGTTCAGTATCATCACATACATTTATGAAGAGAGGAGTATATGAGTTGGCTTACACTCGCCACATGCTAAATTACAAGTCCACTCAGTTTATTCAAATATCATTCAAAAGACAGGGTCCGTCTACGGACGAAAACAACAAAGAGAAGAAGCAATGAAATTGTCTTGCTAGCCCCAAAGATCATGACCAATGCCTCTCTACTCGTTTGGATATGTGACGTACATCCTGTCATGTTCCTTGTCATACTTCCACTGGAGCTGCGTCACGTCATCTCGCACGGTCTCATCTGCACCTGCACCTGTATTTGTTGTAGTAATCTATGAGCCACGGGGACTCAGCAATCTCACAACCGGGTTCTGAGACTATTCAAGCTTATTAGGTTGGATGGGGGTTAAGTGGTGAGTTTGTAGCAGCACTAAGCATTGTATGGTGGCTAACTTATGAGAACATGAATGTAATTACAGTGGACTACGTAAAATGATCGAGTTCTACCATGATCACTAAGTGATCCTGAACACCTACTTTCGTTAAACATAACCCCACTATGTTCTCTCTCGGATCATGTTCACGAGCAGAGACGATCATGGTTACTCACACAGTTGGTGTATTTTATTGGAGTTTACTTCAAGTTAACTATAACTGGGTATTAGACAAAATATCCAAGTTGCCACATAACCGCGGGCACAACTTTCCAAAAGATTTAACCCTGCAGGGGTGCTCCAACTAATCCATCACAAATTAACCACACTCCGTGGGAATAACCTCGACCACGGATCTCGTGATCATCCTAGGCAATTCCAAAGGAAAACCGATACCCCGAGATAGCCCGAAGAAAATTAGAGTTCCTCACGCAAGCCACTCGAAAAAGGTAAAACGAGTCCGGCAAGACCGCCCGACGTGTCGACGAACCCAATAAGAGTCGTGTATCTTGTTCTCAGGACACGACCGGATTTTCCAAACTTACGGTAGGCCATACGCAGAGTTGCCCCTGGTGGCCAGCAGTGGTTGACGTTTTGGACCAATACTCATGCAGAGCATTGGCCCGGGTCGTTGATTAATTATCCACGGGGTTGCAAAGCCCTATGCAATTTTATTAGTTGTTAAGCAAATAGTACCAAAGTTGGGTCTTGCCATACAAGTTTTAATCTCTAACGAATAATCAAGGGGGTCCCCATAACAACCCGAGCATGTTAGGAGCACAAAATATGGAAACATAACACCGGTAATAAGTAACTATGGCGGTAAAAGTGGAATAAAACACTGAGGAAAAGGCCAAGCCTTCCACCATACCAAGATGTATATGTGCATTAAATTAAATAGCAGTAAATATTGTGCTATCACCAGATGTCCATATTATCACATGGAAACAACCTGCACCTGCAACTAAGAACGCTATAAGATGGGCTGACCAACGGTAACTTAGCCAAACAAGGTTTGCTAGGATGTGGAGGGTTAGAGGATATCATGGCAACATAGCAAATCCATAGCAATTATCTAGAGCTACAGGATGTTTCCAACCTCAAACAAGGCATGCACATAAACTACATAACATGCTTGTCAAATCATCCAACTACACAAACTGTAAACGAAGCATGGTTCAATAAGCATGAAGCTCACAAGACGACATTATGAAACAGATTCTAGGGACTTAGTTAAAACCACAGTTTTCTGGAATCCGAGTTAAGCTGGTAGCAAGTTCACAGCAGAAAACAAAGATGCTAGAGACCACCTCATGGCATGAAAATTAACACCATGGTAGATGACAACATCTACTACAAAACACTGGCACTAAGATTGAGCTAAAACACAACAGAGTACTTGGTAGCATCCACTCAACATGGCATAAAAATAATGACAGATTCTCAGACTTAGAAATATTTAGCATGTTGAATTCAGCAACATTTTATTAGCTACTTTGGAGCAAGAATCCCACTTATATACAAGTCTAGCATGTCAAAATAAAATACCATGGCATAATACTCATGAAACACTACTACTTCCATGTTGACACAATTATCATAGCATGCATGGATTAATTCTTACAAAAATGACAAAATGGCATATTGGGACAAAATGACATTTTGTCAAACTTGCTCAAATGACCAAACCAATTTCACCAATGGATTCATTGGGAAATTCTACCCCAGTTCCATATATCACACCCCTATCTTTCTAGATAAAAATCACCCATAACACTAAAGAAAACAACACAAGAAACACCTAATTGACCTAAGTCAATTCTTGCCCTATTTGGCTACTGCCAAACCTGGCCATGTCCATATTTGGTTATTCCCCAATCTGATAATAATCTAAACAAAGAATAATATCAAAAGAAAATATATATGTATATACATATAAAAGGAGGCCACATGGCAGTGACACCAGGGCCCCCTAGCAGCTAACGGGTAGGGCCAGGGGCCCACTGTCAGGCTAGAGCGAAATAATGGAAAAAAGGGGCTGGCTGGGATTCGAACCCGGCTCTCCCAGGTGGAGACTCATGGGCAGAACCATTGGCCTAGGAGGGAGTTGACAGTTTAGGACGGGCGCGACCCCTTTTAAGGTAACTCTCCAGCGGAGGCTGGCTGCTCCTTCTACCTAGTGCGGGCAGGAGGCTAACGTTGGCACCCGCGAGCCTTCTAGCAACCACCGGGGCAAGGGAAATATTGTGGGGATGCGGAATTTTCTTAGGAGTGTGAGGGACAATGACCTGACGCGTGGGGCAAGAACGGAAGGGCAAAAAATATAGTACGCATACTGCATCTATGGACAGAGCATCGAGAGCATGAAGTTGACACGGACGAAACTACGCGTACATGAGGCTAACAACAAAGTGGGCGAGGGGAATGGAAGGAGGGGTATACCTCCACTACCTAGGACATGTAGAGGTGGTGTGGGGCACGACAATGCAATGGCCGCGAGTCGATGGAATCCGACACGCTCCTGCTCCGAGACGTAGAGGAAGAAGACACCGACGGTGAGGAGGCTCCAAGGTTGATGGGGTCGCGTGCATAGATGTAGCAGACTTCAGGGAATTTGGGGCGTCGATCCATGCCATCAGGGAGGAAGAGGACAATGCAGAGGGGCTACCCCGAGCACGAGCTCGAGCTCGGCCGGAGCATGGCAGACATGCGACGGCTATTGCGTGGGCTCTTACCTGAGAGGAGGCACGAGGTGGGAGAGGGACTGAATGGGGCTAGGGATGCTAGGTCTAGGTCGGGGACACCTTTTATAGGGGCTAGGGATGACGGTCGGCCGTCAAATCATCGGACTTGGTGACATGGCTAATGTGGATATGCTGCCGTACAGGAAGAAGAAGGAACGTGTGTGGTGGACCCTGTGCTGGGCTGCGGTGCGGCTCTACTGCTAGGCCTGAGAGAGATTAAGGCCCAGGTGGGCTCTGCTCCTCTCACTCTCTCTCTCTCATAGAAAACAACTCCGTGTAAAATAAGAAGCAACCAAACAAAAAGTCACACAAGCCAAAAATGGATTTAGAGAAAAACGAAGATAGTTTTGAACTCACCAAATTACCCCCTATTTAACAAAATTAGATTAGGCATTTTTAGAGCAACTAAATTAAATGCATATTTTAATTCAAGTAGCCATCTGTTTGAAGAAAAGAGGATGGATGAATCTCAAACATGAACAGGAGCTAGTTCATAATTCACACTGGAATATTTGTAAAATGAACAACATCTTTAATATAGGAAAATAGCAAGCAAATTCATCACATGTTGCACTAAGAATAAAAAGAGAGAAGGCATACTTTGGTAAAAGTTGAGGTTGGCTTCGCCCCAAGGTTTTTGCACATCAAAGCACACACACACTCACATCAACCACACTACACCACAAACATGGCAAAAACATTAATATGATGCACTTGAGGATGATCATGATGCATGATGCATGAATGACATGTAGCAAGTATTATTTCAATCAAACCACAAGGCAAACATGGAGTTCCACATGAGATACATGCCAAAATGGCAGGGGGGGCACTTGGGCTGTTACAACTCTCCCACACTACAAGAGGATCTCGTCCCGAGATCTAAGAATGAAAGAACTCTGGAAATTCGGAACGGAGAAGACCCTCACGTTCCCAAGTAGCTTTTTTGTCAGAATGATGAGACCACTTCACCTTGAGAAACTTGATTGACTTGTTGCGAGTCTTACGCTCACTTTCTTCGAGAATAGCAACTGGATGCTCATGATAAGATAGGTCTTCTTGGAGATCAATGTCTTGGAGGTCAATGATACGCTCGGGGGTCTTGAAGCACCTCCGGAGCTAAGAGACATGGAAGACATCATGCACATTTGCAAAGTTTGGTGGAAGCTCTATTTGATAGGCAAGTTCACCTCTTTTGCCAACAACTCTGAAATGGCCCATGAAGCGAGGAGCTAGCTTCCCTTTAATTCCAAACCACTCAGTGCCCTTCATGGGAGAGACTCTAAGATAGACTAGATCAACAACTTGAAAGGAGACATCCTGATGTTTGTTATCGTAATAACTCTTCTGTCGGGATTGAGCTGCTTTCACGTTCTCACGAATGACATGGCACATCTCTTCTGCTTTGGTGATCATGTCATTCCCCAAAATTTGACGCTCGCCGGTTTCAGACCAATTGAGAGGGGTATGACACTTCCTGCCATAGAGAATCTCGAAAGGGGCCTTACCTGAGCTAGCCTAAAAGTTGTTGTTGTATGAAAATTCAGCGTATGGAAGGTAGTCTTCCCAGCTCATGCCAAACAAAATCACACAGGCTCTGAGCATGTCTTCAAGGATTTGATTGACTCTCTCAACTTGACCACTTGTCTGCGGATGGAATGCAGTGCGTAAACGGATCTTGGTACCCATAGCAGTCTAGAAGGACTCCCAAAACTTGGAAGTGAAGACGCTTCCACGGTTAGATGAAATGAGCTGAGGAATACCGTGCAAAGAAACTATCCTTGACGTATAAAACTCTGCTAGCTGAGCTGTCGAGATAGACTCTTTGACTGGAAGGAAATGGGAAACTTTGGTTAGCTTGTCCATAACCACAAAGATGGCATCGTTGCCCCTCTTGGACTTAGGAAAACCAGTGACGAAATCCATCTCCACATGATCGAATTTCCACTCTGGAATAGGCAAAGGCTGAAGGAGACCTGCTGGACATTGATGTTCCACCTTCACTCTGCGACAAACATCACAATCGTTCACAAACTGAGCAATTTCACGTTTCATGCGAGTCCACCAAAAGGATTGCTTGAGATCCTGATACATCTTCGAACTGCCTAGATGAATGGATAGAAGAGAATTGTGTGCTTCGTTCATGATATCCTTATGAGACCACCTTTAGGAACCACCAAACGTTCCTCGAAGAACAAGGTATCTTCGTCATCAACGCGAAAGCACTTATACTTCGGAATTCCCTTGGCCACACCTTTCTTCACTTTCTTCACCATCGCATCAAGAAGTTGAACTTGGTGAACCTGATCTTCCAATGTCGGAGAGACTTGAAGATTTCCAAGAAATCCCTGCGGAATCATTTGGATATTGAGCTTACGGAAGGATTCATAAAGCTTGGGTTTAATAGGCTTCAGGATAAGACTATTGCGGTATGCCTTTCGGCTAAGCGCATCTGCAATGATATTTCCTTTCCCAGGTGTATACTCAATGATTGGGTTGAAGTCTTCAATCATTTCCACCCAACAAGAATGCCAAATATTTAGATTAGGTTGGGTGAAAATATACTTCAAGCTCTCGTGATTGGTGTACACCTCAACTGGTCTACCCAACAACAAATGCCTCCAAGTCATCAGATCATGCACAACTGCCGCCAACTCAAGGTCATGAGTGGGGTAGTTCTTCTCGGCAGGCTTCAACTGACGCGAGGTATAAGCAACTATCTTCTTATCTTGCATGGGAACACCACCAAGACCTTGGAGAGAAGCATCACAGAAAACTTGGAAAGGCTTAGATTGCTCGGGGGGACAAGAACTGGACCTGAAGTCAGTTTCTGCTTGAGCATATTGAATGCCACATCACACTCAGGAGACCAAACATACTTGACATTATTTTGGAGGAGGTTGGACAGGGGCTTAGCAATTTGAGAGAAGTTCTCCATGAATCTTCTGCAGTAACTTGCAAGCCCGAGGAAGCTACGAAGCTGCTTGACATTCTAAGGAGGCTCCCACTTCAAGATTGCCTCAATTTTCTCAAGGTGCACTTTAATGCCCACGGCAGAGATCACATGCCCAAGGTACACCACTTCATTGAGCCAAAACTCACACTTGAAAAATTAGCATATAATCGATGCTCTCTTAACTTGTCAAGCACAAGACAGAGATGCTCTGCATGCTCTTCTTCAGTCTCCGAGAACACGAGGATATCATCCAGATACACCAAGGCGAACTCATTCTTGAAAGGAGAGAATATGAAGTTCATCATTCTTGAGACGGTTGGAGGAGCATTGGCGAGACCAAGCGACATGATTATGTACTCATAAGAGCTAAAACTCGTCCTAAAAGAAGTCTTTGGAATATCTTCTTCACGAATGTGAATCTGATGATAGCCCATGCGAAAATCAAGCTTTGAGAAAACCTTGGCACATTTCAGTTATTCGAACAACTCATTGATGTTGGGAAGTGGGTACTTGTTTTTGATTGTCTTTTTATTCAATGGACGGTAATCGACACAAAGTCGGTCCATGCCATCCTTGTTCTGGACAAACAAAACACCACAACCCCATGGAGAAGAACTTAGTCTGATCATACCCACACGTTCTTGTTCATCTAGCTGCTTCTTCAACTCTTTCAGCTCTTCGAGGCCAAGTTTATAAGGACTCTCGCAAAACGGTTCAGTTCCAAGTTCAAGATCAATCACAAACTCAACTCGCCGATGCGAAGGCATTCCTAGCAATTCTTCGAGAAAGACATCTTCATACCCACAAACCACCGGAATTTGAGAAATAGCTGAGATTTCACCCTTCTCATTAAGAGCAAAGAGACGGATCGTATCATCGCGAGCTACGAAAACGATCACATATTCTGAAGGATGAGTCAACTTGACTTCTTTGGCTTGACAGTCAACATATGCCTTGTTCATAGCCAGAAAGTCCATGCCAAGAATGAGATCAATATTGGAATTACCGAGAACAATTGGAGAGGCCGGAAAAGAATAATTGCCCATCTTGATATAAGCATCCCGAACCATAAAACGAGAATTCATTTGCAAGCCCGGAGATACCACGGTTAACGATCTAGGCAATTCTTCGCAACACAACTCATGCTTAGAAACGAATGGACTTGATATGAATGAATGCGATGCACCAGCATCAAACAACACTTTTGCAAGAATAGAATTAACTAAGAGATTACCCATGATCCCATGAGAAGAATCCTCTGCCTCGGCTGCATTCACGTGGTTCACCCTTGCATACTTGGGATTATGCTTCACCGTAGCACTGCCTGGAGGCTTGATTGGAGGAGGAGGCAGAAGACGCCGCTGGTTGCACTTGTTTGAGTAGTGACCCTTCTGACCACACTTGTGACAAGTAACCTCTAAGAGCGGACGGAAGTTGCCTGGAGGAGGAACATAAGTTGACTTGGGTGCCTGGGGCCTTTGCTGATATCCTGGGTTGGGTGGGTGGGAAGAACCAACCACCTAACTGCTTCTGCCTCTGAGGAGAATGAAGCAGAGGAGGAGGAAGCCAATATTTCTGCTGCTTAGGAACCATTAGAGAGCTGGAAGAAGAAGAATAGGAATCCCTGGAACGCTTCCTTGAGTTCTCTAACTTGAGCTGAGTTGCCTCGACCTTTAAAGCCATGTTGTAGAATTGATCAAACTCACGAGGCTCTTGAAGGACTAGACCCGACACAAGCTCATCCTTGAGACCACCTCTGAACTGATAAATCATGGACTTGTCATCAGGAACATCTTGTTTAGCATAGCTGGCCAGATTCTGGAACTCGATGTTGTACTGATAGCAGACTTCTTCCCTGCTTAAGGTGCCTGAACTTCTCACGCATCTCCTCGACAAAGCTCGTCGGAATGTAATTGGCCCTGAAGTCATGACATAAATCGTCCCAGGTAACAACATGATTGCCCCTGGAGTCCTTGTATTGCTACCACCAACCTGCTGCCTGACCCTTGAGCTGGAACGACGCAAATCTAACACAGTCCTCTGGTCTGACATTGCTGCACTCAAAATGCTTACTCATGTCACGGAGCCAATCATCTGCATCAAAATGCTGCTCACAACAGGTGAAAGACTTGGGCTGGTTGGCAAGGAACTGGTTGAGCGTCGTGAACTAAGGCTGATTCTAAAAATTCCCTTGAAAACCTTGTTAACCCTAATCTCTTTCTTGCAACAGCCTGAGCAACTTCTGAGTATTCGCATTGGTTGCGGCCATCACCGCTTGCCAAGCTTTTGGAGGAGATGGCGGTGGAGGGGGTGGTGGAGGATCAAACTGACCTCACCCCGACTCGGATTCCCGTGATTTGGTGGAGCCATCCTGGAGATAGACAAGAACATTAGCACATCATTGACAAAGATTATTGCACTAAGTTGAATCAAGTGTCTTGAAATAAATTGAACGGAGAAACATAACAGCCCTCCTACTGAAAAATTCGTAAGAACTCCTTCTTCGGGTTTGCGATAACATCATCAGATATTAGAAGCCACTTGCAAGAATACAAAAGAATTGAGCTAATGTTGCTGGGAACAAATGTATATGCCCTCATACATCTGAAGAAGATGATCCGAGATAACTACATATATTCCCACCTAAGAACTTCCGAAATCTTTCTAGTTATGCAATCTGGTGTTGGGGATACAAGGAGGTAATATCTCACACAACTAACAAGTCCTACACCCCAACTGTATCCATCCGTCAACACATAACCAGAGGCTTCAGAAATCTATCTATCCCAAATCCTCGAAAGCACAACGATACTAGACATGGCGGTACCCCGGACGCCTCCCCACTACTAAGTGACTCTGACCTTATCTCACCACGACAAGTATTGAAGGAATTCCGAACATCCTTCATCCTGAGATACTAAGAAAACTGAATGATAACGATGTGCCAAGAATCCCCTGGAGCTCAACTCCCCGGAAGAAATCAAGTCAGATAGGAGGCACCAAGACAGAACTCCGTCACATCGGCATCATATAGTTTCCAAAATACCCGCGTGATCCTAAAAAAATTTGAGCAAGAATAGCAGTAGAATCAAAATTCCTAAGTCGAATACCTCACCAGAGTAGAGAAGAGGAGTAAAAGAAATCCACTCTCCGATATAACTAGACTCAAAATAGTTTTTTATTAGACTCGACTCGGGCAAGTTCGATCATGCAAAGGGGTCCTATGGTCGTATGGTTCTGAATACCAACTTGTAACGCCCAAGATGCGCGCCTATCCATATTTGGGCATGGGGGCCTCGACAGGGATAGAGGCGCATCTAGTCATTTTGCAAGTTCAGTATCATCACATACATTTATGAAGAGAGGAGTATATGAGTTGGCTTACACTCGCCACATGCTAAATTACATGTCCACTCAGTTTATTCAAACATCAATCAAAATACAGGGTTCGTCTATGGACGAAAACAAACAAAGAAAAGAAGCAATGAAACTATCTTGCTAGCCCCAAAGAGCACGACCAAGGCCTCTCTACTCATTTGGATATGTGACGTACATCCTGTCACGTTCCTCGTCATACTCCCACTGGAGCTGGTCTCATCTGCACCTGCACTTGTATTTGTGGTAGTAATCTGTGAGCCACGGGGACTCAGCAATCTCGCAACCGGGTTCCGAGACTATTGAAGCTTATTAGGTTGGATAGGGGGTAAGTGGTGAGTTTGCAGCAGCACAAAGCATTGTATGGTGTCTAACTTATGAGAACATGAATGTAATTATGGTGGACTACGTAAAACAATCGAGTTCTACCATGATCACTAAGTGGTCCTGAACACCTACTTTGGCAAACATAACCCCACCGTGTTCTCTCTTAGATCATGTTCACGAGCAGAGATGCTCACGGTTACTCACATAGTTGGTGTATTTTATTGGAGTTTACTTCAAGTTAACTATATCCGGGTGTCAAACAAAATATCCAAGTTGCCATATAACCACGGGCATGGCTTTCTGAAAGATTTAACCCTGCAGGGGTGCTCCAACTAATCCATCACAAATTAACCACCTCCGCGGGAATAACCTCGACCATGGATCTCGTGATCATCCTAGGCAATTCCAAAGGAAAACCGACACCTCGAGATAGACCAAAGAAAATTAGAGTTCCTCACGCAAGCCACTCGAAAAAGGTAAAACAAGTCCAGTAAGACCGCCCGACGTGTCGACGAACCCGATGAGAGCCGTGTATCTCATTCTAAGGACACGACTGGATTTTCCAAACTTCTGGTAGGCCATACACAGAGTTGCCCTGGTGGCCACCGACGGTTGACGTTTTGGACCAACACTCATGCAGAACACTGGCCCGGGTTGTGGATTAATTATCCACGGGGTTGCAAAGCCCTATGCAATTTTATTAGTTGTTAAGCAAAGATTACCAAAGTTGGGTCTTGCCAAAAAAGTTTGAATCTCAACCGAATAATCAAGGGGGTCCCCATAACAACCTCGAGCATGTTAGGAGCGCAAAATATGGAAACATAACACTGGTAAAAAGTAACTATGGCAGTAAAAGTGGAACAAAACACGGAGCAAAAGGCCAGGCCTTCCACCATACCAAGATGTATATGCGCATTAAATTAAAGAGTAGTAAATATTTTGATATCACCAGATATCCATGTTATCACATGGAAACAACCTACACCTATAACTAAGAATGCTATAAGATGGGCTGAGTAGTGGTAACTTAGGCAAACAAGGTTTATTGGGATGTGGAGGGTTAGAGGCTATCATGGCAATGTAGGAGGCTTGACATTCAAGTGGTAGGTAACGCATATGTAACGATAAGAGCGAGACATCTAGCAAAGCAAAAATATTGTCGGGATCCGGGTACGATCATCTTGCCTGTTGGTTCTTTAGAGGGACAAAGAGCGGGGTCCTCGTAGTGGTACTCTCCTGGATCCTCATACTCAGGTTCAACACTCGCGTCTACCCAAGAGAAACAGGAACAATAAACAACCAACCAAGGTGCAATGCACAAATAAGATGATGCATGATTTATTTGAAATATTTAACATGGCAATCCTAAGTTAGTCTTGTTTCTCATGGAATAGTTAAGTTATTTAGAATTCTGGATAGAACCTCATGTTAAGTTGTTGAACATGCATGATCATGGAAAATATGGGTTCTTCACACAAAATCGATGCAAATGCATACGTAGAACATAGGAAACGGAGTAACGGATCTCACGCTACACTCACGGGAAGGTACGAAGGCAAAATACAAGACGAGGAAGGCCATGGGCTATTACTTGGTATTCCAAGGTGGCCAGTGGTTAGGAAATGAAAAACCAACCACAATAGAGCCAAATATCAAACCAAACAATGGAGCATAGCTCCCACAAGTCACAAAACACCGTCACACAGAATCTGTCTCAAAACGGCAACATAGCAACTTCCACATCAATTATCTAGAGCTACAGGATGTTTCCAACCTCAAACAAGGCATGCATAGAAACTACATAAAATGCTTGTCAAATCATGCAACTACAGAAACTGAAAAGGAAGCATGGATCAATAAGCATTAAGCTCACTAGATGGCATTATGAAACAGATTCTAGGGACTTAGTGAAAATCACAGTTTTTCTGGAATCTGAGTTAAGCTGGTAGCAAATTGACAGCGAAAAACAAAGATTCTAGAGAGCACCTCATGACATGAAAATTAACAGGATGGTATAGGACAACATCTACTACAAAACACTAGCACTAAGCTTGAGCTAAAACACAACAAAGCACTTGGTAGCATCCACTCAACATGGCATAAAAATAATGATAGATTCTCAGACTTTGAAATATTTAGCATGTTGAATTCAACAACATTTTATTAGCTACTTTGGAGCAAGAATCCCACTTATATACAAGTTCATCATGTAAAAAGAAAATACCATGGCATAATACTCATGAAACACTACCACTTCCATGTTGACACAATTATCATAACATGCATGGATTAATTCTTACAAAAATGACAAAATGGCATAGTGGGGCAAAATGACATTTTGTCAAACTTGCTCAAATGACCAAACCAATTGCACCAATGGATTCATTGGGAAATTCTACCCCAATTCCATATATCACACACCTATCTTTCTACAGAAATATCACCCATAACACTAAAACAAAACAACACAAGAAACACCTAATTGACCTAAGTCAATTCTTGCCCTATTTGGATACTGCCAAATCTGGCCATGTCCATATTCGGATATTCCTCAATCTGACAAAAATCTAAATAGAGAATAAGATCAAAAGAAATATATATATATATAAAGGAGGCCACATGGCAATGACACCAGGGCCCCCTAGCAGCTGGCGGGTGGGGCCAGGGGCCCACTGTCAGGGTAGAGCAAAATAATGGAACAAAATGGGGCTGGCTGGGATTCAAACCCGACTCTCCCAGGGGGAGACTCATGGGCTCAACCATTGGGCTAGGAGGGGGTTGATAGTTTAGGACGGGTGCGACCCCTTTTAAGGTAACTCTCCAGTGGAAGCTGGCTGCTCCTTCTACCTAGCGTGGGCAGGAGTCTAACGGCAGCACCGGCGAGCCTACCGGTGACCACCAAGGCAAGGGAAACATGGCGGGGATGCAGGATTTGCTTAGGAGTGCGAGGGACAACGACCCGACGCACGGGGAGCAAGAGTGGAAGGGCAAAAAAATAGTACGCATACTGCATCTCTGGAGAGAGCATCGAGAGCGTGAAGTTGACACGGATGAAACTACGCATACATCAGGCCAACAATGAAGAGGGCGAGGGGAATGTAAGGAGGGGTATAACTCCACTACCTAGCGCGGGGCACGATGGTGCGACGGCTGCGAGTCGATGAACTATGACACCCTCTTGCTCCGAGACGTAGAGGAAGAAGACGCTGACGGTGAGGAGGCTCCAGGGTTGATGGTGTCGCGTGCGTAGACATAGCAAACTTCAGGGACTCCGGGGTTACGATCCATGTCGTCGGGGAGAAAGAGGACGATGCAGAGGGTCTACCCCGAGCACGAGATCGAGCTCGGCCAGAGCATGGCAGACATGCGACGACTATGGTGTGGGCTCTTACCTGAGCGGTGGCGCGAGGTGGGAGAGGGACATAATGGGGCTAGGGATGCTAGGGCTAGGTCAGGGATACCTTTTATAGGGGCTAGGGACGACGGTTGGCCGTCAAATCACCGGACTTGGCGACGTGGCTACTATGCATGTGCTGCCGTATAGGAAGAAGAAGGAACGTGCATGTAGGAGCCTCTACTGGGTTGCGGTGCGGCTCTGCTGCTGGGCCTGAGAGAGCTTAAGGCCCAGGTGGGCTCTGCTCCTCTCACTCTCTCTCACACACACATAAAAAACTCCAAAAACTCACAGACGCTAGAAAAGGATTTAGAGAAAAACAAAGATAGTTTCGAACTCACAAAATTACCCCCTATTTAACAAAATCAGATTGGGCATTTTTTTAGAGCAACTAAATTAAATGCATCTCTTAATTCAAGTAGCCATCTGTTTGAACAAAAGAGGATGGATGAATCTCAAACATGAACAGGAGCTAGTTCATAATTCACATTGTAATATTTGTAAAATGACCAACATCTTTAATATAGGAAAAAAGCAAGCAAATTCATCACATGTTGCACTAAGACTAAAAAGAGAGAAGGCATATTTTGGTAAAAGTTGAGGTTGCCTTCGCCCCAAAGTTTTTGCACATCAAAGCACACACACACTCACATCAACCACACTACACCACAAACATGGCAAAAACATTAATATGATGCACTTGAAAATGATCATGATGCATGATGCATGAATGACATGTAGCAAGTATTATTTCAATCAAACAAAAAAGGCAAACATGGAGTTCCACATGAGATACATGACCAAAATGGCAAGGGGGGCACTTGGGCTATTACAGCGACTAAGGCCTGGACACCTACAGTGTCAGCTCAAGAGAAGAGGCCTTCATCTTCTGCTCCAGTCACAGTGACATGAGCTCCATCAGCTCCTGTGCCCCCGGTATCTACTCCAGCTCCATTCAAGACTTCAGTGCAAGTCTTCGCTGACGCAGTTCTCTCAACTCCGTCATCGACTACCAGAGGAAATCAACTGCAGAAGGATGATTATCTATATCTCTTTGAACTTTTAGGTAACTTGTTGCCAATGAGGGAGAAGTTGTATATAGATCTTATGTTTCGAGTGAGTGAGCATCTGCTTTTATTGTTGTTTTTAAAAACATTTGGTTCTTTGGTTTAATGTGAGATACTTTTGTGTGTGTTTGATAATACGTTGTTATGTGTGTTGCTACTAATTCCTGTCTTTTTGATGGTTATTTGATGATCATTCACTTTGCTTGATGTGTTGTTCTATGTTGTTAACTCTTATTACTCTCGCACAACACCAAGTTGTATGTCACATGGAAGAAGTGCCCCCATGTACCTAATCGATTGTGCATTTGCATTCAAACGCAAATTTAAAATAATGCACAAATTTAGGGGGATCTCTTGCTTATCACATACTTCTCAAAGCAATGATTATATTCACTGATTATATCATATGTCAAAGCTTTGATCTGTATGTTGTCATCAATGACCAAAAATGGGGAGATTGAAAGCATGTTTGCTCCCTTGGTGGTTTTGGTAATTAATAACAACATATATGTCATTGAACTAATGTTTCTACTAAGTATGTTTCAGGAAAAGTTCAATGATGGGTTGGCAAAAGTATTGTGGAATTCCCCAAGATGAAAGGGAATAGATTTGCAAATCTTCAACCAAAGGACTCTACATGTTACATTTGTGAGAAATAACTTTGAGTCCATAGGAAAGCCAATACTATTAAAAGGGGGTAAGGTTTTGTTGGTTAACAAAATGCTCATACGTGCCCAAGTGATAGTCAGCACATACACCCACAAGCTCTTCCCCAAAAGTGTGTCCAAAGCCAAATATTCAAAATCGGTGCAACCAACATTTTCACTCGGTGCCACCGATTCCAAACCCTAGACAGACTCAACCAAACCCTAGCTTTTCGGTGCAACCGGTTCTGCCTTCGGTGCCACCAAATTATGCTACCAAATTTCTATAACGCAAATTCACAATTTTTTCCCTCCGAGTTTTGTGAATCGGCATCACCGAGATTGGACATTCTGACCGTTGGTCACCTTATCGGTGCAACCGATATTCCTATATCGGTCTCACCGACATTCAAAAGTTGCCACCTTTTGGCCACTTCGGTACCACCGAGATTAACACATCGGTGTCACCGAGTTGGTCATTTTGTGTGTAACGGTTGGATTTTTTGGAGATGCCTATGTATACCTCTCCACCACCACTCACTCACAAGAGAAGCACTCAGAACTGTTCCCCACTCATAACTATTGATTTTCTGAGAGAGACACACCTACTCATGTGTTGAGATCATGCCATTCCATTCCTATCATATGAATCTTGATCTCTAGCCTCCCCAAGTTGATTTCCACCCAATCAATCTCTTCCACCAAGCCAAATCTGTGAGAGAGTGATTGTGTGTTGAGGAGTCTATCATCTTGAAGCACAAGAGCAAGGAGTTCATCGACACAACCGAGCCTATTAGCTTTTGGAGGGTGGTGCCTCCTAGATTGGTTAGGTGTCACTTGGGAGCCTCCTACTTCGTGTTGTGGAGTGAACCAAGAAGTTTGTAAGGGCAAGGAGATCGCCTACTTCATGAAGATATACCCCGAGTTAGGCTAGTCCTCCGTGGATGTAGGCCGTCATGGTATATTCAAGGTTGTTTTTTCGTGGAACCCTCCGTGGGTAGAGCCCTCCGTGGACTCTCATGACCGTTACCCTCTATCAGTTGAAGACTCCATAAACGTGGATGTACGATAGCGCCACCTATCGGAACCATGAGAAAAATCATCGTGTCACCAATTGCGTTTGATCTTCCTACTCTCTCTTTACTTACATGCTTGTCTTTACTTTCCGCTGCTATACTCGTAGGCATGCATGTGTAGGGTGTACTTGACATACTATGAATGCTAAAATCTGCAAAGAATAAAAATTGGGAAAAAGTAGATTTTTATTTGGTCAAGTATTCTAATCACCCCCCTCTAGCACTAGTTTCGTTCCTACAAAGGCAGCTTGTTTCTTATGGGCAGGAAAATATTTCTCAAAAAAGTGATATATCATATCCTGGGGACTACGCACACAAACAAGAGCAAGAGAGTTGAACCATACCTTAGCATCACCCTTTAATGAGAAGGAAACAACTTAAGGATATAGTACTAACGAATTTTTTCCTCATTAGTAAATGGGTTGGAAATATCATTCAATTTAGTAAGATGCGCCACAATAGTTTTGGATTCATAACCATGGAAAGGATCACATTCAATCAAAGTAATTAACTCAGGATCGATAGAGAACTCATAATCCTTATGAGTAACAAAAATAGGTGAAGTAGCAAACTTAGGATCATATTTCACTCTAGCATTCAAAGATTTTTCTTTCCATTTGCATAGTAATTTCTTAAGATCATCCCTATCATTACAAGCAAGAAAGTCCCTAGCTACCTCTCCTTCTATAACATAACCCTTAGGAATATCAGGCAAATCATATCTAGGAGAGCTAGGTCTAGCAGGTATCTCAAAGTCTTCAGTTTCAATAATTTCATCAATTTCAATAGTATCATAATTTTCAGCATTGACTCTAGCAATTTGTTCATCAAGAAATTCACCAAGTGGCACAATATTATCAAGCAAAATATCATCATAAGCATCATGCATAGGAGAAGTGGCATCATCAATTACTAGCAGGTGGTGGTGTCGCAAACTTACTCATAACAGAAGGTGAGTCAAGTGCAGAGCTACATGGCAGTTCCTTACCTCCCCTCATAGTAGATAGATAGATCTTGGTTTTTGGATCTTTCAGATTCTTCATAGTGATCAATAGATATAAATCCCAAGTGACTGGGAGAATAGAGCTATGATCCCCGGCAACAGCACCAGAAAAAGGTCTTGATAACCCACAAGTATAGGGAATCGCAACAGTATTCGAGGGTAGAGTATTCAACCCAAATTTATTGATTCGATACAAGGGGGCCAAAGAATATTCTCGAGTATTAGCAGCCGAGTTGTCAATTCAACCACACCCATAAGACTTACTATCTGCAGCAAAGTATCCAGTAGCAAAGTAGTATGGAAGTAACGGTAACGATAGCAAAAGTAACAGTAGCAGTTTTATAGTGATTGTAACAGTAGCAGCGGAGGAGTAACTTAGCAAGGATCAATATGTTGAAAGCTCGTAGGTAATGCATCGGTGATGGATAATTATGTTGGATAGCATTCATCACGCAACAATTATTACATAGGGTGACACAGAACTAGTTCCAATTGATCAGTATAATGTAGGCATGTGTTCCATGTATAGTCATACATGCTTATGGAAAAGAACATGCATGACATCTTTTGTCCTACCCTCCCATGGAAGCGGGGTCCTAATGGAAACTAAGGGATATTAAGGCCTCCTTTTAATAGAGAATCGGACCAAAGCATTAGCACTTCGTGAATACATAAACTCCTCAAACTACGGTAATCACCGGAAAGAATCCCAGTTATTGTCACCCTGGGGGATGCGGATCATAACTCGTAATAGGTGTCTACAACTTGCCAGATAGGATTAAGAACACATATATATTCATGAAAACATAATAGGTTCAGATCTGAAATCGTGGCCCTCGGGCCCTAGTGACAAGCATTAAGCATATCAACATCAATCTCAGAACATAGTGGATACTAGGGTTCAAACCCTAACAAAACTAACTTGATTACATGATAAAAATCATCCAACCCATCACTGTCTAGCAAGCCTACGATGGGATTACTCACGAAGGCCGAGAGCATCATGGAATTAGTGATGAAGGACTATTTGTCATGACGATGGCGTCGATTTCCCCTATTCGGAGCCCAAAACGGACTCCAGATCTGGTCTCCCGAGGAAGAACAGGAGGTGGCGGCGGCTCCGTATCATGAAACGCGATGGACTCTTCTCTCTAATTTTTTTCTCCACGAATAGGGTTATATGGACCTGGAGAGGAGGTCGGAGGAGCCACGAGGGCCCCACAAGCCTGCTAGGCGCGGCCAAGGGGGTGGCCGCACCTAGCAGGCTTGTGGCCTACAGGTGGCCCCCGTCTGGTTGATTCTTGCACCTGTATTTTTACTAAATCCAAAATATTCTCCATAAATGTTCAGGACGATCCGAGAACTTTTATTTATGTACAAAAATAACACCAAGCCAATTCTGCTGAAAACAACGTCAGTCCGGGTTAGTTCCATTCAAATCATGCAAATTAGAGTCCAAAACAAGGGCAAAAGAGTTTGGAAAAGTGGATATGATGAAGACGTATCATGGGTCATCCCAAAATTAATGTCTTAAATCATAGAAGATTTTTTTCTTTTATTGTATGTGAAACTAGGTGGTATATATTTAGCAACAATTTAGTTAGCATAATCAGCATACCAACGAGTGTTTTGAGAAACATTTATTGCAGCTAACTATTCACCAGGAAAACTATCATCAATAGGTAGTGGGTCATAAAGAATATTTCCAAACCTAGACAAGTTATCAGCTCTGGGGTTCTCAGGTCCTTTCCTATCAATGATATGTAAGTCAAATTCCTGAAGCAAGAGAACCCACCTAATGAGTCTAGGTTTAGCATCTTTCTTTTCTAGAAGATATTATATAGCAGCATGATTGATGTGAACAATAAATTTGCATCAACAATGTAAGATCTAAATTTATCACAAGCAAACATAGCTGCTAAAAATTCTTTTTCAATAGTAGCATGATTTCTGTGGGCACTTTCTAGAGTTTTTCTAGCATAATGGATAACATTTAATTTCTTATCAACTCTTTGTCCTAGAACGGCACCAACAACATAATCACTAGCGTCACACATAATTTCAAAAGGCAAGTTCCAATCATGTGGTTGAACAATAGGTGAAGTGGTTAAGGATTTCTTAAGTGTTTCAAAGGATTCTACACAATTATCATAAAAACAAATGGAATATCCTTTTGTAAAAGACTAGTAAGTGGCCTAGAAATTTTGGAAGTCTTTAATAAACCTCGTATAGAAACCAGCATGACCAAGGAAACTCTGAATACCTTTAATATCTTTAGGACATGGCATTTTCTCAATAGCAACAAGTTTAGCTTGATCCACCTCAATACCTCATTCAGATATTTATGCCCCAAGAAAATGCCTTCATTAACCAGAAAGTTGCACTTCTCCCAATTCAAGACGAGATTACTTTGTTCACATTTCTTCAAAACTCGAGAAAGGTTGCTTAAGCAATCATAGAAAGAAGTTCTGCAAACGGAAAAATCATCCATGAAAACCTCCACAATATTTTCACAAAAATCAGATAATATAGCAATCATACATCTCTGAAAGGTAGTAGGTGCATTGCGTAAACCAAAAGGCATAAATCTATAAGCATAGGTTCCAACAGGACAAGTAAATGTTGTTTTCTCCTGATTAGATTGTGATACAGGTATTTGAGAGAAACCAAAATATCCATCCATGAAACAAAAGTGTGTTTGCTTAGATAATCTTTCTAGGATTTGATCATTGAAAGGTAGAGGGTAATGATCTTTTCTAGTAGGTTTATTCAGTTTTCCAAAATCAATTACCATTCTATAGCTAGTAACAATTCTCTGTGGGATAAGTTCATTTTTATCATTAGGAAGTAGGAACAACAGTAATAATTCCCTTCTTAGGGACACAGTGAACGGGTGAAAGGACGTGGATGTCGCCTAGAGGGGGGGTGAATAGACGCTTTAAAATAATTACGGTTTAGGCTTGAACAAATGTGCAATAAAACTATCATTTAATTTGTCAAGCAGAAAACCTAAAACAAGTAGGCTCATCTATGTGCACCAACAACTTATGCTAAGCAAGATAGACAACTAAGTAATACCAATATATATAACAAGAAACAATATGGCTATCACAAAGTAAAGTGCACAATTAAAGTACTTTGGTAAGAGATAACTGAGGCACGTGGAGACGACGATGTATCCTGAAGTTCACACCCTTGCGGATGCTAATCTCTGTTTGGAGCGGTGTGGAGGCACATGCTCCCCAAGAAGCCACTAGGGCCACCGTAATCTCCTCATGCCCTCGCACAATGCAAGATGTCATGATTCCACTAATGGACCCTTGAGGGTGGTTACCAAACCCGTACAAACAAGGTTGGGGCAATATCCACAACTTAATTGGAGGCTCCCAACGACACTATGAAGCTTCACCACAATGGATTGTGGCTCTGGGTGACCTCAAATGCTTAGGGCAATCTCCACAACCTAATTGGAGACCCTGAAGCTTTCCCGGAGCTTTCTACCATAATGATTGAGCTCTGAGGCACCACCAACCCTCTAGGGCACCAAGACACCCAAGAGGAACAACCTCTAGGGTGCACAAACATCCAAGTGTAATAATCTACTCAACTTCTCACTTCCACGTATCACCATGGAGAACTCAAACCTATGCACCAAATGCAATGGCAAGGGCATACACAGTGCCCAAGTCCTTCTCTCCAAAATTTCACCACAACAACTAATGCTATGGAGGAAAGTGAGAGGAAGAACGAAGAAGAACATGAAGAACTCCAAGATCAAAATCCAAGGGGTTCCCCTCTCAAAGAGGAGAAAGTGATTGGTGGAAATGTGGATCTAGATCTCCTCTCTCTTTTCCCTCAAGAACTAGCAAGAATCATTCGAGGGATTGAGAGTTAGCAAGCTCGAAGAAGGTCAACAATGGGGGAAGAACACGAGCTCAAGAGATAAAAACCATTGGGGAAGAAGTCCCCCTTTTATAGATGGGGGGAAATCCAACTGTTACCCTCACAGCCCGCACACAAGCGCTAGTAACGCTCAGGGGAAAGGTACTTCCTCTTATACCCGTCCTAGAACAATAAGCGGTAGTACCGCTCTGGAGGGAGCGGTACATCCGCTTAAAAACATAAGCGACACCTTAGGGCGGAAGTATCGCTCGATACTTCCGCTTAAAAAAATAGGCGGTAGTACATAGCGGAAGTACCGCCCATGCAGTACTACCGTGCCATCGAGCAGTACTACCGCTTGTTTAGAGAAAGACAACTCTGGCACTGAAACTGCCATAACTTTTGCAAACGAGCTTCGAATTGAGCAAACTCAAGCTTGTTGGATACCACATGACAAGTACTATCCGAACAACAATTGGTTATCCCAATAAGAGGTACACTAATGGAATTCAACATTTTCCGTCAGCCAGATCTTTGCCATCTGCTGGCACATGGCAAAGAAAGTCGATGCCGTCAGCTCAGCAAGACCAAAGGGCAAAGAGCAACCTGCCTCTGCCTTCAGTCAGATGCCACAGTCAGCACACGGCAAATGCGCCTTATACCTAACGGCGTCAAAGGCCACCCACCCCTCTCCCTTTCATTCTCTCTCTCGCTCTCTCCCTCTCACCCCCCGCAGCGCCGCCCACCCCACTGCTGGCCCGCCGCCTGGCCGCCCCGCCCCACCGCCGCCCCTGTGCTCTGTGCCCCTGCCCACCGCCATCACCACCGCCTCGACGCCCCTGCGTACCTGCACCCCTGCCCCCCGCTACCCCTGCGCCCACCTCCCAGCCGTCATCGTCACCCCTGCACCCCGCCCCGATGCCCCTTCCCCATGCCACCGCAAGGCCCCCCGACAGCCCCCGCCACCGCGACGTCGACGATGCCCCTCGACGCACCTGCCACCCGTCACCAGGCCGCCACAGCCGCTGCGACGCCACCAACCGCCACAGTCGTGTTGGAAATATGCCCTAGAGGAAATAAATAAAGTGTTTGTTATTATATTTCCTTGTTCATAATAATCGTTTATTATCCATGCTATAATTGTATTGATTGGAAATACATTACATGTGTGGCTAAATAGACAACACTTTGTCCCTAGTATGCCTCTAGTGAACTAGCTCGTTGATCAAAGATGGTCAAGGTTTCCTAGCCATTGACATGTGATGTAATTTGATAACGGGATCACATCATTAGGGGAATGATGTGATGGACAAGACCCAAACTACAAACGTAGCATATGATCGTGTCAGTTTATTGCTATTGTTTTCTGCATGTCAAGTATATGTTCCTATGACCATGAGATCATGTAACTCACGGGCACCGGAAGAGTGCCTTGTGTGTATCAAACGTTGCAACGTAACTGGGTGACTATAAAGGTGCTCTACATGTATCTCCGAAGGTATCTGTTGAGTTGGCATGGATCAAGACTAGGATTTGTTACTCCGTGTGACGGAGAGGTATCTCAGGGCCCACTCCGTAATACAACATCACAATAAGCCTTGCAAGCAATGTGCCTAAGTGTTGGTCATGGGATCTTGTATTATGGATCGAGTAAAGAGGCTTGCCAATAACGAGGTTGAACTAGGTTTGGAGATACCGACGATCGAATCTCTGGCAAGTAACATACCAAAGAACAAAGGGAACATCATACGTGATTAACTGAATCCTTGACATAGAGGTTCGACCGACGAAGATCCTCGTAGAATATGTAGGAACCAATATGGACATCCAGGTGCCGCTATTGGTTATTGACCGTAGAGGTGTCTCGGTCATGTCTACATAGTTCTCGAACCCGCAGGGTTGGCACACTTAAGGTTTGGTGACGTTTCGGTAGTATAGAGTTATGTATGGTGGTGACCGAAGGTTGTTCGGAGTCCCGGATGAAATCTCGTACATTACGAGGAGCTCTGGAATGGTCCGGAGGTAAAGATTGATATATAGGAAGTCCTATTTTGGTCACCGGAAAAGTTTCGGGCTCGTAGGTAGTGTGCCGGGAGTGCCGGGAGTGTACCGGGAGACCATCGGGAGGGGTATTTCGACCCAAGAGGCTACTTGGCTGTGGGAGAGTGAATACCAGCCCTTACTGGGCTGGTGGAAGTCCCACACAAGGCCCATGCGGCTGGGAGAGAAAACCCAAAGAGATAAGGTGGAAAAAAGGCAAAATAGGGAGGAATCCTAATCCTACTAGGATTGGAGGAGGAGTCCTCCTCTCCTCCTTGATTCGGCCGAACCAAGGGCTGGTCCCTTGAGGGCCAAGCCTCCTCCTCTCTTCCTCCTATATATACTGGAGGATTTAGGGGTTTTGGTCAGCCACGTGCTACCCGTTCCTCCAGTGCATAGTTTCTCCTCTAGATCGGATTTCTGCAGTGCTTAGGCGAAGCCGTGCCGGAATAGCTCCACCACCATCGCCGGAGCGCCGTCACACTGCCGGAGAACTCTTCCACCTCTCCGCTCCCTCTTGCAGGATCAAGAAGTCGGAGATCGTCATCAAGATGTACGTGTGCTGAACACGGAGGTGCCGTCCGTTCGGTGCTTGATCGGGACGGATCGTGATTGGATCGCGGGACGCTCGGCGATTTGGATCACAAAGACGTTCGACTACACCAACTGCGTTTCTTAACGCTTCCCACTTAGGGATCTACAAGGGTATGTTGGTCCACTCTCCCTCTCGTAGATGCTCATCACCATGGATTGGTCTTGCGTGAGCATAGGACAAATTTTGTTTCCCATGCGACGTTCCCCAACAAGCCGCTACAGCGCCACCAGTCGCCACAGCCGCCCCCGGCATCCCTGTGCCGCCCCCGTCCACCGTTGCCGACGTCTCCCCAACCGCCCCCCGTCGGTGAGTACCACCGCCGGTCGCCCCCTTTTTTCATTTTTATGTTTTTTATTTCCGTTAATTTAGTTAGTTTACAATTTGATCAGTTTTATTAGTTTACTAGGTTAGTTTATTATGTTAATAAGGTTAGTATTAATAGTTTATTAAGTTAGTTCATTAGGTCAATTAGGTTAGTTAGTTAGGTTAGAAGAAAAAAAGAAAAGATGAAGGACAAAAGGAAAAAGGAAAAAGGAAAAGAAGAAGAAGAAGAAGAAGAAGGAGGAAAAGAAGAAGGAAAATAAGAAGGAGAAGAAGAAGAAGAAGAAGAAGAAGAAGAGGAGGAGGAGGAGGAGGAGAAAGAAGAAGAAGAAGAAGAAGAAGAGAGGAGGAGAAGAAGAAAAGGAAAAAAGGGAAAGAAGAAGAAGACAAAGAAGAAGAAGAGAGGACCCCCTACCCCCGATGACACTGACCCCACTGAACCCCGACGCCACTGAACCCTGACGCCACTGACCCCCGACCCCCGACGCCACTAACTCTTGACTCCACCGACCCCGAACACCACCGACCGCCGATGCCACTAACCCCCGAGCCCCGACGCCACCGACCCCTGATGCTACCGACTCCCGACGCCCTTGACCCCTGACCCCCGACACCTCTTCTGCACCCTGTTGACCGAGAAGGTGCTTTTCGGCCTTCTAGAGGCTGACGGGGTCATAGTTTTGGAAATTATGAGTTAGGTCACATATTTTCTGATTTTGTTATAAAAACATCATATTTGTGTTGATCGTGTGGATTTCAATGTGAAGTTGTTCGACAACCTCCCCGTACATTGGATGACCTCTGCCCCTGTGTTCGTGGGTGAGCACAAATGACTTCGCCTCCTCCCCCATTAATTTGCTCTGTTCTAGTCTTCGTGACGATGAAACTTGCTAGCTATAGGTGTCCTCAATCACCCGTATGCGTGACCAGCATGTGTATCCCATTTGAAAGGACGACATCTATAAATATGCATGTCTTTGCATATTTACAACCGCCGTCCTGTTGAATTGTCCAACATTATCCATGGATATCCCGAGTATGTGTAGATTGGGTTCGTTTTCCCGTATGCTCTGCTCCGGATCCAATGAGAATTTCGTTGGTGCCTCGCTATTGTTCTCTGAGTACACATCCTCTCTTCTTATTGCCAAGACGTGTATCAAGAGAACAGCAGGGAGGTTCTATCAAAATTTTGCGTCTGATCCGGAGCAAAGCATGGGAAAAACGAACCCAATCTACACATACTCGGGTGGGATTAGGACCTATCTTAACCTATTAGCGTGTAGGTTGCATGGACGTAATAAAGCTGACAAACTTGATTAACCGATGAATATATATGTTCAATTATATATATATATATATATTTCTTGTGTGTCCAATAGCTAGGCAAGATGAGTGATCGTGCGTGGATGTACACCGGTCACACCAGTCAGAAAGACATGAACAAAGAATGGTTCACAAATACCAAGGGTTTGTGAGAGGCGCATTTGCAAATGGCCAGGAAAAAACATGGTGCCCCTGTCCCCGGTGCGACAACTTTAAAAAGCAGAGAGAGGGTGAAATGGTTGAACACCTATAGAAGTGGGGTTTTAAGCCTAATTATATGGTGTGGACTTTTCATGGTGAGTCTCCCCAACGTGCCAGAGCTGAGGGGGTTCGTCATCGCACCGACGAGCATGGTACCGGGATCGAAGACATGGTGCAAGACTTTGATGATGCTCGAGATTCCGACGATGAGATGGAGGAATCTGCAAAGGCATTCTATGAAATTTGGAGTCTTCAAAACGTCCTCTCCACGAGCACACTAAGCTTTGTCAGCTCGATGTTGTCGTGCAAGTAATGGCTTTGAAGGCTCAATTCAATCTGGGCAGAGAATGCTACAATGCGATAGTGACAATATTTGGACGCTTTCGAGCAAAAGGCCATGTACTACCTGCAAACCTATACTATTAGGAGAAAATCCTCCGTGTACTTAAGATGCCCTATTAGAAGATAGATGCAGGAGAGAATGGATCTGCCTTATTTAGGCCTGAGTATGCGGACTTGAACTATTGTCCCATTTGCAAGTCTTCCAGGTATGTTGTCGTAGACAACGGTATAGGTGAGAAGATGCAGACAAAAATCCATGTTAACATTCTTTGCTATATGTCAATCGTACCAAGACTTCAACGTCTTTTCATGGTCTAAGAGACGGCCAAATAGATGACATGGCACAAATAGGGCAAAAGAACTGAACTAGATGCATATCAGAATCAGATATTGGTACACACTTCAGATGCTTTTGCGTGGAAGCATTTCGATGCATTACATAAGGATAAAGCGGCCGATCCAAGGCGTCCTCGAGTCTCCATCAACACGGATGGATTCAATGTGTTCATTATGGCGACAACCCAATACAGTTGTAGGCATGTATTTTTCATTCCACTCAATCTCCCCCGGAGAGATTATGAGAAGAAAGAACATTTTCATGCCGTTGATAATTCCAGGGCCCAACTATCTGGGGAAGAATATGAATGTGTACATGCAGCCTCTTAAAGATGAATTGCAAGATGCTTGGGATAATGGGTTCAAGGCATACGACACCGGTACCCAAAAAAACTTCAAAATGCATGTGTGGTACATGTACTCGACGCTTGACTTGCCGGCGTATGCCCTATTCGTTGGCTGGTGTGTGCATGGAAAGTTCCCGTGCCCCACATACGAGGCAGCTCTTGAGTTCCATTTGATGTAGGTGGGTCGCAAGTATTCTTGCTTCGACATGCATAGACAGTTCCTGGATCCTTGCCATAAGTTTAGAAAAAACAAGAAGAATTTCATTAAAGGTAGAGTTGTCAAAAACTCTGCACCACCCGCGTTACAGGCCAACAGATGTTGGATCAGTTAAACGCTCTCGAGATGGATCCAAATCGTCCTGGGTATTTCAAAGGGTATAATACGGAACACACATGAACTCATAAGTCAATCTTATGGGATCTGCCTTACTTCAAAGACCTCCTTTGCCCACACAACATCGACGTGATGCACACTGAAAAGAATATCGCCGAGGACATTTTTGGTACATTGTTCGGCATAGAGGGGATGTCAAAGGATAATCCTAAGGCTAGAATTGATCAGGAGGCTCTTTGTGAGAGAATATTACAAAACATGCAACAAGCAAAAGGAAAGCAGAACTGGACAAAGCCAAATGCATGGTTCAATCTTGGAAGGCCGTCCATGAGGGAAATGATCTTGTGGGTGAAAATGCAGCTGATGTTCCCCGGTGGTTATGCAGCGAATCTAAAGAGGCAAGTGAATCTTGCCAAACTGAAGATATTTGGTCTCAAGAGTCATGATTGACACATATGGCTTGAGTGGGTAATGCTGGTGATGCTACATGGCTTTATCCCTGAGGATGAATGTCTAGTATTGGCAGAGATGAGCTATTTATTCCGTTCTGTTTGTGCGAAAGAACTATCGCCTGGCGTGCTAGATGAAATGGAAGAGTTGGCATCGGAGTTGATTTGCAAGTTAGGGAAGATCTTTCCACCGGGATTCTTTAATCCAATGCAACATTTGATTTTGCATCTCGTGACCGAGGCAAGATTGGGGGGCATCAAAAATCGTTGGTGCTTCGCAACTAAGAGGATGCAGAAGACGCTTCGAGCAAAATGTAAAGATAAACGTAGAATTGAAGCATCGATGGCCGAGGCATTTATTACGGAGGAGGCCACAAACTTTGTGACAGCAGATTACGAAGCCAAAAATCATCATTTGCATAATCCAAAACCTTGGTACAATGATGGCGACCCAAAAAAATGTCGATCCAACCTCAGCCTATTCAAAGGGAAGCTCGCACCAGCTGATGCTTCTAAAGGAAAAGCGTTGGATGTCGATGAATGGCGAACCATTTTGTTGTATATCTTCAACAACCTAACAGAAGTGCGGCCGTACATCGAGTAAATTGTCGGTACATTATTGTTTCGCAACTTGTAATTCCTTAGAATTGCTCTTATTCTCGGATATTTGATATAGTCGATACGTTACCAAATTCTCGGATGGAGTGGTCATCCACAAGGATTTCGTCGAAGAGTATGAGCTCCTGGCGAAGCAAGGCGTCACACCCTATGTTTTTAGCACATTGTTATGGTTGGGTTTATAAAATTTGGAGCCAACTAAATTTTTTTCTTAGTGCTTGTGCTTGTTTGCTATGTTGTTTGCTAGCTTGATGACTGTGAATTATGGCACTCCTATATTCTATTCCACTTCATCCTCATCTTTCATGTCCCAAACCTCTTGCCTAATGATCATGCCATGTGAATAGTGCCCAAAACTATTTTCATCAAATTTTGTTTTAACTAAAAATGATTTATTTAATTTAAGTTTCCAAAATCCACTGAAATGAGGTTTGCACTGCAAGTCCTCAAATAAGGTGGACCCTTCTTTCCCAAAGGATTTATTTCAAACCTACTATATGTATGACTTCCCAAAACCACCAAATATTATTTTTAAGGATTATTTTCAAAATTTATTTAAAGGCTTTTTCTTAAGGCCAGAAATGGTTTTCATAGGAAAAAATTATTTAAATGCTTTGAAAATATTTAAGAAAATTTAGAGAAACTCAGTGGACATATATTTTCCATATATATGAGTTTCAACACAAGGGCAGGATCACATCATAGGCAAAACCCCTCAAAACCCTTTGTGTTCAGATCAAACATTTGGAATGTTTCCATAAGAATTGTTCTCAATAAATTCCAGGAAAATTCCAGAACTTCAACACTATCATAGGTGATGATCTTGCAAAGTTTCATCTCAATACAAGTTGATTTGGTTCATCAAACCATCCCAAAACCATTCATGTCCAGAATAAAATTTGAGCAACTTTACATTGTGAAGTGTCTCCCCTTGGCCTAAAACTTTGTGGGCATGCTCTAATGTCCAAATAGTGATGATACCCTAAGTGGTGGATGAAGGGTTAAAGCCTAGCATCAATGGATCTATAGAAATCTGATTCTGCTAATTTCTAGGGTTCATCAAGTTTCCATTATCAAGTTTCTCATCTTGATCTCAAATTTGGTGAAGCATCTCATCTCTATCCAGCATTTGACCCTGGTAAATATCTCAGTAAGTTGGTAAACTTACCCTGCCCAAAACACCACCAAACACCTTCTAGTGATTTAGTAAAAACCCTATTTCTACCTCTTACCCTTTTACCCTTGCCCCCAACTTTTTACAACATCTTCTTGCATTGCCCAAGTACCTCCAGTAAAAAAAACAGGCCCTCGCGTCACTAGGAGGTGGGGTAAAACCCACATTTTCACCCCTGGACAGCATCTTTTTCTACCTCATTCCCCCTTTTCTTCTTTCCCAAGGCATCCCGAGCATCCAAAGTCGTACCCTCTATTGTTAAACCCCCTAGATCCCCCTAGACATAGTCGGCCACGCAGAAGACGCCATTGGCATGCTGTGGCATGCCAAACGCGCGCTCTGGAGCATGCTACAGTGTCGACAGGGATTGTAGTCATCGCCCACTGCATGGCTCCGGCGGCCTCAGGACTCCCGCTCGGGCCACTTGGTCCCCCTCGGCGTTCGCTCCATGCCACCCTTGTCGGCCCCTCCTCTCCCTCCCTCCTCTGGCCCCTCTCGCACGCACCGTGGCCGCCTGAACCGGCAAACCGTGGGGCTCACAGGCGCGCGCTCCCCTGCCCCTCTCTCCTCTCCCTCTGGTCGTTGGCGACGCCCAGGAACGCCGCAGACCCCTTCTCTCCCTTCCCCGAGCCCTCCAGCGAGCACCACGTCCTTGCCGGCACACGGGTCCATGATGGTCCGCCGGCTCCCTCTATTTGAGCCCCCCGGGCATCTCTCTTCCCACCTTTGGCTCCCTTCCACCCCCTATTGCGCTCCCAAACCACCCGAGCAACCTCCCGGAGCCCCATTACTCGGGATCGACCTAAGGAGGCGGATACCCCGGTTTCATCTCTTGGTTCAAACAAATGGTAATCACCATTAATGGACCATTTCATTTCTTTGTCTTTTTTCAGTCTAATGCAACAATCCTTTCATATTAAACTTGTAGGCTAATTCAGAGTCTCTGGGCGCCGAGCTGAGACAAGTCGCTAATGGTTTTGACTATAAGGTACGTTCATTTGATAGATATGACAGCAACGGGTATCGCTTTCGTACCTTTGGCAAAGAGATATCTATGCCCGACCTAAAGACTACAAATTGTTGTGTCTCTGCTATCGGCAAAGGAGGTACAGAGTACTATAGAAGAGTTGAAGCAATTTATGAACTTCTATTCTATGGTGAAAACCCACCAAACGTCGTAGTCTTCAAATGTCATTGGTTCTAGCCGAAGGAGACTAGACGGACTCATGAACATATAGGGCTAGTCGAAATCAACAAAGCACCCATTTAGATGTGCGCGATGTCTATATTATGGCTCAACAGGTGACCCAAGTTTTCTATCTATCGTGGGCCTGCTAAACTAATCCAAATCTGAAAGGTTGGGATGTCGTTTATGATGTGCCACCACATTTTAGACCACCTCCTCTCAATGAAGAGGATTATGAACCTCACATTAACCAAGACACATATGAAGGGGAATGCATTCAAGAAACAAGTATTTCCAAAAAACGTTTCAAGAACCACTCTACTTCACCCCAGAACATTGCAGTAGACAGCGGCAATGAATCTGACTTAATCCCTGAGCCGTAATTGGAAGATCCGGAACAAGAAGAGGTTATTGATGGGGATGACCTGTCAATGCTTAACCGATTACATGAAGGAGGCCTTCTGCATGTTGTTCCTGATAGTGATGATGATCGTGCATTTATTGATGATAGTGATGATGATGCATTTATTGATCCTGGAGAATATATATATGATCAAGATTATTATTAATTGATGTCAGGTAATCAACTATTAGTTCATGTTAGGTATATGATGAAACACTTAAATTATATACATTTTATTATTCATGTCGGTATTGAATTTTATGTTGTACTAATTTCGTTTACTATTTGTCATGGCAGTTGTTGAAAGATGGTGGGAAAGGGTCGAGAGCACTCCGCAGCTCCTTCGTTGGAGTGTGGTGGGATGGGTACTTCCATTCCTGCCGACTCTCTCCGGAGAGCGTTGCTCTCTAGTCTGCATACACCAGTGGCTGCTTCTTTGTTAACCACCGTGACAGGAGGTCGGGCGAAGAAGAGATGTACATGTGGTAGAGGAGGCCGCAACATAGGTAGGGTGGCTGCTACGCCTTCCTCGCACCCAACCCAAGCCGATTCACCCGAGCACTGGACTGCTAGGGTGGACCTGTCTAAGGACGAGGCTACGCGAACTCCGGTCCACGAGCCTTTGACCTACAGTACTCCTATCCCAGAGGCTTCGTCCCACGAGACTCCAAAGTAGAGTAGGGATGAGGGCACGTCCCGGCAGACCCAATGGGATGCCTAGCCGAAGGAGCCTAGTGGTCATGCTGATGGTGGCGGGGAATGATTTTTTGATAGTGACGAGGAGGTGGCTGAGGGGGCCACCGTCTACCAGCATGGTAGTACACGACTCCTGCCCGTGCCGGCGACCCGTGAGATGAGGTGGTCGATTAGGCCTGATGGGGAGAGGTAAGTGCATGTACTCTTTTTTAACCTTTTTCCTTCATGTTTTTTCAAATATCTAATGTGTTGGCTTTGTCATACTTCAAGGGATGGAATCAACCCCAGGATGCCCGTAGGCCCAACAGCGTCCTTGGTGTCCTTATCAGGCAAAACTTCCCGTGGTTTGTCCAGTTGTCTGGTGAGGGTAAGGTTCCAGAGTTAGGACTGACTTGGGAGCACTACTTGGTTGCACCGGCCCCGCCTAAGGAGAGGATCGACGGTGTTTTGTGCCACACGAGGGCGGAGATGGTGATCAGACAGTTTTTGGTAATTTCTCCTTTACACAATTAAAAATCAACAATAGCTAGTTATTGTACTAATAAGTGTTGTCTCGTTTGATTGCATACCTTCTATAGGTGTCAGGAGGGATACGAGGAGGCCGCGGCAAAGGTTATCGATTAGCAATGCAGGCGCCTACTGCAAAACTTTCGGCACGAGGCTCGGGTGCAGGCTGTTCGAGACTACTATGCATGGCGCCGTATTAGGAAAGAGAAGTCGACATGCCACGGAAATAAGATGGAGAAGGAGCATTACATGAAGGTAATTATGTATTCTTAAGTCCTTGTACTTAGTTTCCTTCATTTGATTCCTACGCGTAGCGCTCAAATATCTCTATATTAACTTAGGTGCTCCCGAGATGATGTGCGGATAAGATGGCATGTTGGGAGGCGTTGGTGGATGGGTGGTTCTCAGAACAATGGCTAGCCTTCCACAACAATGCCAAGGACCGGCGTAACAAAATGGTTGGTGTGCCACGCCTTCAACGGAGCGCCAACTTAAATCAGTTTGGTCAGAACTAGGTATGTGGTTAGCTTTATGATTCATGCAGTTCATTCTTGATTGTAGCTTGAGACCTTTACTACTACTTTGTTCCTCTCTCTCTCTTTTAGGCGCATCACAACAAAACGAAGGTGCCAGAGATGTACGACCTCTATGCGATGGCACATATTACCTCGTACAAGAAGGTCAAGGCATTCTTTGAGCCTGACCTTGATCATCCTAAGAAGTTCACCAACATCTCCTGCCACAACAAGCTCGTGAGGTACAGAGATGAGGGGAAGGCGAGGAAAGGGGAGGACTTTAAGCTGAGCCAGGGGCCTATTGATCCAGAGCTGGTGATGATAGCTTGCGGCGGGAGTCCACATGGCTCGATTGCCATTGGAGATGGCCTTATACGTTATCCTAGCACTCTTTGACAGATCAAGGCATGCCAAACGAGCTCCTGTCCTAAGATAAGGCCTCGTCCACGGCCAATCGAGCTCGCCGTCGAGGTTAGTTATACGGACTCAAATATCTTTCCTCATTATGTTGTGTATGTGAACAAAGATGATTACAATGCTAACGATGAGTTATTTTGGAGGCTGCTATTCAGAAAGAGAGAGAAGAAACACAGGCGCTTATGCTGGCGAAGGAGAAAGAGATGGAGGAGAGGACGGCTAGGTTGTTGGAGGAGGAGAAGGCACGATCCGATGCGTCTTACCGGGCCATCTACGAGCTCTTCGTGGTAAGATTATTCTTCATATTTCTCAAATCTTGCATTTAATGTTTGTTTCATTAATAACGAATATCATTAACTTGTGAAAACCAAATGTTCACACTATGTGCGAGAAGAACGGCCAGACCACTCCGTCGATGCCAGTCATTACCACGGCTGCAACGGTGAGTTTCATTTGAATGCTGCAATGATCTTTTCAGTGTCATCATGCTAATGAGACATTGCAAATCATATTTGGTGCAGCATCACTCCGGAGTCGCATCGCACAACCCTTCTCCAGGGCAGCCTTCTCCAGGTGAAACCGGCCCGAGCAGCCACGGTGCCTCACCTCCGTGATGACAAGGACGGTAAGCCCCAAACTTAGATCATTTTCTCAAAGAAAGACAAACTTAGCACTTAGACAAACTTAGCTCCTTGTGAGAGTTACATGACTCTTCTTGATGGAGGAATCCCGACTGTTGTTGCGGGGGTCATTTTTTCTTATCCTTCTCTTGATATATACCTTGGTATATTGCGGGAGAGGAGAAGGGAAAATGACCATCACCAATTGTCGAAATATTAGTGTTAGGTAGTGTCCACCTACATACACCACCATATAAGTGTGAGTGAGTGCACACCATATATACACACCATGAGGCAAACCTCGAAAGATTTATCCTTCTTCCAATTTTTCTCGAATTGCACAATAAGCAAGAAGAAGAAGAAAACAAGACGAGAAAGATAGAGAGAAGAAAAACGCTTCGGCATCTTCTTCTTCTAGTCTTCTTCATCTAACTTTCGTATTTCCCATTTTGCAGATTAGAGTCACTTCACGGAAGCTTGCATTGATGGAGTGCTTGTGGTTCATGGAGTGCTTATGATTTTGTATCGATTAATAATTTTGAACTTGCTACATATGTGAAACTTGCTACTTGTTGTTGGATGATATTTGTGCTTGTTGTTGGATAATCATCAGCATGGCAAGAATATTGATATTCTGTAATATATACATATTTTTCCTGTGAAAATTGTTGGATATAAGAAAAAAACAAAAAAACTGGGGCAATATTGCCACTTTGCCGTCTGCCACCATGGCAAATCCCCTTTGCCACCCTGGGAGTGTCAGGCATGGTGCAATTTTGTACGTTTGTCGTCCGAGGGCAAACGACAAAGGTGGGGCAAACGGAAAAGGAGGGGTTGGCAGACAACAAAAGGGACAGATGGCAAAGGTGGGCTTGGCAGATGACAAAGTCTTTAGTGCTTTGCCGTTGGTGGCAGACGACAAAGACTATCGTTAGCCACTAACGAGGATAGCCCCTATGTAGATCGTCCAACCGCTTTGCCGTCTGTAGCCTCACGGCAAAAAAATTGCCGTCCGCTGAGCCAAGGCAGATGGCAAAGCACTCCTTTATCGGGGTTTGTAGTTCCGGAAATTTTGCCATCAGTGGTCCTGCCCTTTGCCGTCAGCTATGGCAGATGGCAAATCACGTGATTCTTGTAGTGGTAGTATAAAAATGCCAATTGTATAGAGATGTGAAAACTCTATCAATGGAGAACCGGCAAAAACTCCAACATCGATTACATCATAGAAGATGCATATGGACTCTGTTTTCGATGAACTTGAGCTTCTCGTGAAGCTGATCATAAGTTCAAGAAACCTCCAATAGAAAGACCAGCCAAGAACCAAGAAAGATGATGATGCCAATAATGCAATGGTTTGAGCTCTAAACGAATGATACGATCAAGCTACTCACTTGAGAGCCCCCTTGATAGTACGGTTATCTATCCTATAACCCAGTATCCCAACTACCACTATGAGACCGGTAAAATAGAAAAACCTATCAAGGTCAAACCTTAGCCTTGCGCATAGTCCACTTGAGCTAGATGATGAAGATCTTGACTTCCTCAAGATGGACCACCTTTCTTGATTGCGTTGGCTCGATGAACACTAGTTGATTTCTCTCCATACTCCACCATGGGTGAGCCACTCTTCGGCACATCTTCACAAGTCCATTGTCACCACAATGGATGGCAAGCTTCAATCGTGATATCTCCATGATGCTTCACTTGAATTTGCACACCGCATCCTTGATGACGATCACCACTTGATGTCATCCTCCATGGATTGTATGGGATATTCTTATTGATGCTAGCCCATGGAAACATACCTAACCCCACAAAGAACACTCACGGGGAACATGGGTTAGTACACAAAGCGTAATGGACAATGCTTACCATACCATGGGATCACTTGATCCCTCTCGGTACATCTTGTACGCTTTGTGTGTTGATCAACTTGATTCACTCTTTGACTTAGTCTTGATCAACCTTGTATCTTATCTTCTCTATGACCTATCTTTGGGTAAAACCTTGAATACCACCTTGGTCACCATATAAACTTCTTGAAACCAATAGATGGACTTCAAGAAGTGCCTATGGACAAATCCTTCAAATATAACTTAAAGCAACCATCAGTCCATAGGGATTGTCATCAATTACCCAAAACCACACATGGAGAAATGTGCTCTTACAACCTCCACCAATTTGGTAACTGATGACAACCACTTTCAAGAAAGTTTATATAAGGAAATAAGCACAACCAAGCACACAAAAATGTAAAGCAATGCATGGATGTGAGATGCAAATGCTTAAGAAACAAAAGCAAAACTCTCTAGCTTTCCAAACTAAACTCTCTAAACTTCTCCCCCATTGGCATCGATTGCCAAAATGGATGAAAAGTTTGGAAAGCCAATATAATGGGTGTTCAAGAAAGGTGTGCCAAAGATAATGGTACAAAAGTCATCTTGTGGGGAACCAAGAACTAGAAAATAAGTAGGATAATTTATTTTCCCACACAAGACTTCAACATCTCTAACAATCCCAAGTGGTGTGATGGTGTATGTATTAGCAAGTTTAACAGCTACATTAATGTCTTCTATTTCCACAGGTGCTATGTCATTCATAATTTCTTGGTATAAAGTAAAAGGAATATCACTCACACGAGCACCCAAATCACATAAGCCATGATAACAATGATCTCCTATTTTAACTAAGACAACATGCATGCCAACTACATGTCTATCTTTATCTTTTTCATCGGGTTTAGAAATTCTAGCGGCTTCATCACAGAAGTAAATAACATGCCCATCAATATTTTCTACCAAGAGATCTTTAACCATAGCAACACTAGGTTCTACTTTAATTTGTTTAGAGGGTGTAGGTACTTTAATATTACTGTTGCGAGCCATAGTTGATACCTTAGCATGTTCCTTTATCCTAACATGGAAAGGTGGTTTTTCAATATAAGCAGTAGGCACAACTGGATCAACATTGTAAATGATAGTTTCTTATTTATCTATAACCAGTTCTTTGATTTCTTTTTTAATAAGGGGATGATATTTAAATCAGATCTCCTTAGGGAGATCAACATGAGTAGCAAATAATTCACACAAGGAGGCTACCATCTCAGAGTCAAGTCCATATTTAGTGCTAAACTTGTGAAAAGCATCGGTATTCATAAAAGATTTAACACAATCAAACCCAAGCTAAATACCTGACTCATTACCATCGTCGAGTTCCCAATTTTCAGAGTTGTGTTTAATTCTTTCTAATAGATCCCACCTGAATTCAGTAGTCTTCTTCATAAAAGAACCAGTACAAGAAGTATCGAGCATGGATCGATCATTATGACAAAGTTGAGCATAATTTTTTTAATAATAATTTCTCTCTAGAGATCATGATTGGGGTATGAATATAACATTGAGTTAAGCCTCCACCAAGCTAGAGCAATGATTTCTCCTTCACGAGGCCAGAAATTATATATATAATTCTGATCATGATGAACTAGATACATACGATAAAACTTTTGGTGGAATTCCAATTTCAATCGATTCGAGTTCCATAATCCAGTATAATCATATGGCCTATACCATATCAATGCCTTTTTCCTTAAAAGATAAAGGTAAAACCTTCTTCTTAACTTCACCTCTGGATAAACCTGAAGCTTAAATAATCCACAAATTTCATCCACATGTATTAGGTGCATATCGGGATGTTCAGTTCCGTCTCCTGCATAAGGATTAGCTAGTAGTTGTTCTGTCATACCCGAAGGAATTTCATAACCAATATTTTCAGTAGGTGCAGTAGGTGAGGGGAAACTAATTTTGGTTCCGGTCGAGGTGAAGATACCCCGAACAAACCCCTCAAAGGATTGTTCTCCATAGTAACAAGTGACAATAAATTTCAGCATGTAGTATAAGTTTCTCCTTACTGATTTCCACCTGCCAAGAGCGCTTCACTCCCCGGAAACGGTGTCAGAAAAGATTCTTGATGACACACAAGTATAGGGGGTCAATCCTAGTCCTTTTGATAAGTAAGAGTGTCAAAACCAACGAGGAGTAGAAGGAAATGACAAGCGGTTTTCAGCAAGGTAGTTTCTGCAAGCACTGAAATTGTAGGTATCAGGTAGTTTCATAGCAAGATAATTGGTAACGAGAAAGTAACGGTAACAGTAAATAAAGTGCAGCAAGGTATCCCAATCCTTTTGTAGCAAAGGACAGGTCAAAACGGTCTCTTATAATAAGCAAATTGTTCTTGAGGGTATACGCGAATTTCATCTAGTCACTTTCATCATGTTGGTTTGATTCGTGTTCGCTACTTTGATAATTTGATATGTGGGTGGAACAGTGCTTGGGTGTTGTTCTTACTTCAAAAAACCTCCCAGTTATGATTAACCCCCTCGCGAGCATCTGCAACTATGAGAAAAATATTAACATAACATCTAACCATAGCATTAAACATGTGGATCCAAATCAGCCCCTTACGAAGTAGCGCATAAACTAGGGTGTAAGCTTCTGTCACTCTAGCAAGCCATGATCTAATAACTACTCCACAATGCATTCCCTTAGGCCCAATGATGGTGAAGTGTCATGCAGTCGACATTCACATGACACCACTAAGGGAATCACAACATACATATCATCAAAATATCGAACTTATATCAAATTCACATGATTACTTGCAACATGACTTCTCCCATGAATTCAAGAACAAAGGTAACTACTCACAAATAATATGCATGCTCAAGATCAAATAGGTATTGAATAGCATAATGGATCTGAAAATTGATATTCCACCAAATAAACCATATAGTAATCAACTACGCAAGGTAATCAACACTACTAGTCACCCCACATGTACCAATCTCAGGTTTCGGTACAAAGATTAAACACAAGAGATGAATAGGGTTTGAGAGGAGATGTTGTTGTTGAATATGTTGATGAATAATGACCTCCTAAAGATGAGAGGGTTGTTGGATGATGATGGCTTCGATTTCCCCCGTTGGGAGGGAAGTCCCGCCGACTGAATCGCTCTACCGAAGGGCAAAAGTGCTCCTGCCAAAGTTCTGCCTCGAGATGACGGTGTTCCGTCCCGAAAGTCATCTCCTGATTTGTTTTCTAGGACAAAACACCTTATATACCAGAAGATGGTCTTTGGAGGTGGGTCATGCTGGGTACAACCCACTAGGGTGCGCCTAGGGGCCTGGCGCGCCCTGGTGTCTTGTGCTCACTAGGGTGGGCTCCTCCGGCAGTTATTTGCTCCAATATTTATTATATATGCCATACAAAATCTCCATGAAGTTTCAGCTCATTTGAAGATGTGTAGAATAGGTATCTCTGGTATGCCTTTTCAGGTCCAGAATTCTAGCTGCCGGTATTCTCTCTCTTTGTGCAAACCTTCCAAATTATGAGAGAAAAGGCATTAGAATTACTCCATAATGCATTATTATGCATGAAAACATTATAAATAATAGTAGGAAAACATGATACAAAATGGACGTATCACCGCTCTCGTGCAATGACAGGAGAATAAATGCCCATCTTGAGAATAACCCACATAGCATGGAAGATACTGACCGCCCCATCACTCCATGAGCGTTATGAGCACACAAAACACATGTTTATTTGAATGTTTAGAGGTGGCACATGCAAATTTACTTGGAACGGCAGGGTAACACCGCATATAGGTAGATATGGTGGAATCATTTGGAACAACGTGGGTTTAAGGATTTTGGATGCACAAGCAGCATTCCCGCTTAGTACAGGCGAAGGCTAGCAAATAGGATGAGAAGCGACCAACTAGAGAATGAAAACAGTCATAGCTATGTATTGAGAATAGTTAACATTGAACATTAGCACGAGTAGGATATAAACACTCTGAACATAAATATCATGAAAGCTGCATTGGATTTGAATCAACTACATGCTTGCACATGTGCCAAGTCAAGCCGCTAGAATTACTCAGAGCAAGATACCATACTAATATACCACATCACAACCATTTTAATGCATGTTAACACATAAGATAAATCAGTATTCACTCCTTGCTATATAAATGGCATGGGTAACTATAATCTCTAATTGTTCTCATAAACATGTTTACTCATAATATGCCAAATCAACATCGAAGGAGCTAAACATATTTACAAAAACGGAAAACAAGAAGAGTTAATACCGGCTTCCTTTACCATGATCACTTCATCAAATATCGTCATTATTGCCTTTCACTTGCATGACTGAATGATGTGAAAATGATAATAGTTCAAGTGTGACGTCGACTAAGCTGGAATCTGTGAAACAGTTTATACAAAGGAGAAGACAAGGTAATGTGGCTTTTTGTTAGGTAAACAATAATGCATATGAGAGGTACACACTTAATTATATATTACTTTGGAGTTGTTGTTTTTCTCGAAGAAGCAAATATTTACACTTTACACTCTACATGAAGAAAGGAAAAACGAAAAATGAGAAAAACTATTTACACGAGAAAGCTTCCAACAAGCAAAAGAAATATTTTGGGTTTTCTTTTAGTACTGAAAATTAATTAAACAAGAGAGAAAACCAAAATGAACCGATAAATATTTTTTGAGTTTTCAAAGTTGTTCAAACACCCAAGAAGAAAGCGCAAAGAAACTAACATGGATATACAATGAAACAGGGTGAACACCAATAATCGATATGAAATGTGTGAACATGAATGCAATGTCAGTGAGAAATACGTAATCCCCAAGCTTAGGATTTTGTCCTAGGTTGGTGATCAGCATCCGAAGTAGCCATCGGGTCCAGGAGGGAAGTACTTAGGATGAGGCACTTGGTTGTCCTAGACCTAACCCACGGCCTACGCCTCAACCAACTCATTCCGATAAGTGATTATATCTGATGGCATCACGACATATCCGTATCTGGCATGATAATTAAATAGAGAAGGTGCAGGCAATGCAATAATATCACAAGTCCTCTCACTAAATACCACGTTGTAAAGGATATGGTGCGGAGGCTCAGGTTCATCGATAAAGTGGTATTCTGTCATAAACGGGTGATCAAGATAAACTTTAGGTAACAAATAATCAGTGGTGCATATATTGACATTAAAGTGTGTTGCTAAACAGGTGGCATAAACACCACCATGGATCTTCCCATGATCCGGTCAACATGCAAGCGGCTTCCATGCTAGCGACGTGCAACAATAGCTCCTAAGTTGTACGTGTTGTCATTAAATAATGCATGATGCAAAATAGCAAGGGCGGGGCACTAGGACCGCCACCTTGTTCCATATAAGTTAAATATTTTCCTATAAATAATGCAAAGTAGTGCACGGCAGGAAAATGCAAGCAGTTATCTCTGGCATTCGACACGCCCCATTTCTCCCATAGTTAAAGTGAGAAGGAACTCCTCGAACTCCTTTAGCCTAAGCTCACTTAATCCTCCGTCGGAGGGAATCAACCATATTTAGCAAAACTGGGCGAATTGTATTTCATAATTTCCAGCATATAAATTAAAGTGTACCATGGGAACATCGATCCTACTCAGGAAATAGAAATTTTGCACAAAGGAGTTTGTAAGGAGATAGTATTGATCACACTTATTTACGAGGAAGTCGGTCAACCCGACATTTGCAACTAATTGAAAGAACTCTTGGTAGAAACCCGCTTCATTCATGAAGTCATCATGTGGACATACGCACGGACGAACCTTCGTATTATGAGGGATGTGAATATCTTGATCTTGACCACTCCCAACAACTCCCTTAGGACTCCGGCTCAAAGAATTTCTCCAAAAGATGTTCCTTTCCCTAAGAACAAATTTCTGAAATTTTTGGAGCACAAAATTACATCAACCAAAGTTTGTAACATTGATAGCAACTACTCATATAGATGACTAGAGGCCATATCAAGCATTCAAACTACTCGGAACTCAAAAAAATCAACATGCAAGCTCATTTTTAGTAGCACCAAGTGTGGAAAAATATGCAAAATATGAGCCACTAAAGAAAAAACTAATTGGAGGAATGGGAGACTCGCATACCAAGGAGCAATCCCTCAAAACTACTTCGAAAACGGAATTTCGAGCAAAGAGATCAGAAATCTCAGTTTGGGAGCTAGAACAGGAGAGGGAGAGCAACCATGAATTTTTCTAGAGGAGGAAGAAGTGGGCCGAAGTAATACATGAGGGGGTCCCTGTGGGGCCCTCAAGGCATTAGGGGGTGGCCGCACCCTATTGGCTTGGCACCTACAGGTGCACCCCCTGGGGTGTTTTCAGCTCCAATTTTTTTTAAATATTCAACAAAAAATCCGATAGAAATTTTGTGGCAATCTGAGACTTTTAGTTTTGGGTTATTTAAATTGCACGGGTAAATAAGAAAACAACATAATCATCACATTTTATTTTGTTAAACTAAAAATGACAGAGAGTAAACTATATGTATCGAAGATTGTGCTTACGGAATTCATCGACCACATGCCTCCCAGAAAGGATCCATAAATAGGGTTGATCAAGTCTTATTAACAAACTCTTACCGATTGACATTATACCTAAGAATCTTCATATAACACTAGGTTATGTCAATGGGGATTTGCATCTCCCCAACAATAAGAATATCGTACTTCTTCTTGGCAGTAGGAAGAGGAAATTTAAAGTCCCCAAAAGTGATGGTGGCAACTTGCTCAATGGCATTAATATTATTCACCAAAGCTTGTTTCTTTGGGAAGTGCACTGTAAGTTGTTTTCCATTGACATGAAAAGTAACCTTGCTTTTGTTGCAATCAATAGCATCCCCTGTAGTATTTAGAAAAGGTCTACCAAGGATAATCGACATGTTGTAATCCTCGGGCATCTCAAGAATAACAAAGTCCATTAAGATAGTAACATTTGGAACCACAAAAGGAACATGCTCACAAATTCCAGGTATAGCGGTGGATTTATCAACCATTTTCAAAGATATTTCAGTAGGTGTGAGCTTATTCAAAACAAGTTTATCATATAAGGAGAAATTCATAACACTAACACTGGCTCATAGATCACATAAATCAGTTTTAACATAACTTCGTTTAATGGAGCAAGGTATTGTGGGTATACCCGGATCTCCCAACTTCTTAGGCACTCCATCATCAAAATAATAATTATCAAGCATGGTGGGAATATCATTTTTAGTTATCTATCTTTTACCAGCGGTAATATCTTTCATATATTTAGCATACAGAGGCATTTTTGAGATATAAGTCAAGCGAGTGCGCAAAAAGACAGGTCTAATCATTTTAGCAAAGCGCATAAAATCTTCCTCATCCTTACTCTTAGAGGCTTTACAAGGGAAAGGCATAGGTTTCTGGACCCATGGCTCTCTTTCCTTACCATTGTTTTAGCAACAAAGTCTCCCTTATCATAATGTTTATTCTTAGGAGGTGGGTTATCAAGATCAACACAAGGTTCTGTTTCTACATCATTATCATTTTACTTATCATTATTTGTTTGAGCATCATAATGAACATTATCATTATCATTATCATTATCATTAGGTGGATGTTCATCACTAGATTGTGTCTCGGCATGAGAAATAGAAACATCATTATGACTCTCAGTAGGTTCTTTTATAACAAGTTCACTAAAAGTATGCAAAGTCCTATCATCTTTCTTTTTATTTTTATTTTTAGTTGGACTAGGTGCATCATATTAGTTCTCTGAGAATCTTGTTCAATTGTTTTGGGATGACCTTCAGGGTAAAGAGGTTCCCGAGTTATTTTACCTCCTATAGTCATTACTCTAACAACATGGTCATTCATGTCATCATTCATTTCAACAAGAAAATCATTTTTTCAGTTAGCAACTTGGTCTAGTTGAGTATGAACCATGGAAGCATGTTTGCCTAGACCTTTAACATAATTAGCAATTCTAAATATCAAGTCACTCAGGCGATCAATCATCATAGCAGTGTGTTGTACCTTATCCTTAACATAATTATTAAAATGTTCTTTCTTAACAATGTAATTATCAAATTCATCCATGCATTGACTAGGAGTCTTAGTATAAGGTATATCACTTTCATTAAATCTATGGAGAGAATTTATCTCTAATACCTGTGTAGGCATATCGAGTCCATGCATCTTTTTCAACAAGTGGTAAATTCTTGACATATTCAGATTTCATACCCTTTTATTTCATAGTTCTCTTGGCTTCTTGCATATCTTCTGGATTGAGAAATAGAATACGTCTCTTATTTCAATTGGGTTCCAACAGTGGTTCAGGAAGTGTCCAATCATTATAATTCTTCAGAAATTATTCAATAGTTCTTTAGCCTATCCAATAGTTTGTTCCCTGAAAACACAACCAACACAACTATCTAGGTAGTCCCTAGAAGCATCAGTTCATCCATTATAGAAGATATCAAGTATTTCATTTTTCTTAAGAGGATGATCAGGCAAAGCTTTAAGCAGTTGGATAAGTCTCCCCCAAGCTTAAGGGAGATTCTCTTCTTCAATTTGTTAAATATTTCCTGTAAAGCATCTTTTTCTTATGAGCAGGAAAATATTTTTTAGTAAAGTAGTCGATCATATCCTGGGGGCTACGGACACAACTAGGAGCAAGAGAAAGGAACTAATTCTTAGCATCAACTTTTAGTGAAAAAGGAAAAGCTTAAAAATGTAAAAGTAGCGAGTCTTTTTTCTCATGAGCAAACAAGGTGGCAATATCATGCAATTGAGTAATGTGTGTCGCAAATCTTTTAGTTTTGTAACCATGGAAAGGATCAGATTCTACTACAATGATTAACTCAGGATCAACGGAGAATTCATAATCCTTATCAGTAACACATATAGGAGAAGTAGGAAATTCAGGGTCATGTTTCACTTTCTCCATCATAGATTTTTATTTCAGTTTACATAGAAGTTTGTTCAAGTCATCTCTATCATTACAAGCAATAAAGTCTCTATCTCCTCGTCCATAACATAAAAATTAGTTACCTCAGGCATATCATATCTACTATGAGAGCTAAGCATAATAGGTGAATCAAATTGTTCATCAATTTCATCATTCTCGAGTTCTCTAGGTTTAGCAATATGAGCATCAAGTAATCCATTCAGTGGCACAATTTCTGTTTCATAAAGCATAGTAGTAGAATCATCATTAATATCATCCATAGTGGATGCAGTAGCAGATTGAATAACATGTGGAGCTGTCATAAGCTGGATGAAAATAGTAGGTGAATCAAATGCAGAGCTATATGGTAGTTCCTTACCCCGCCTCGTCTTGGAGGGTACAATCTTAGTTCTTGTATCTTTTAGATTCTTCGTATTGTCAATTGATTATCCTTGGTGAACACAATAAATAGAGCTATGCTTCTTGGCAACGGCGCCAAAAAATTGTCTTGTTAATCCACAAGTGTAAGGGATCGCAACAGTCTTCGAGGGAAGTATTTTACCCAAATTTGTTGATTCTACACAAGGGGAGCCAAAGAATATTTATCGGTCTTAGCAGTTGAGTTTTCAATTCAACTGCACCAGGATTACTCTCTGTAACAAAGTGTAGTATCACAACAATATAGTAATTGGAATAGTAATAACAACAACAATTTTGTAACGATGGTAACATCAGTAACAACAATAGTAACTTAGCAAGATTCAATATGTAAAAGTGTAGGCCATGGATAGGTGATGGATAATGATTTCGATGACGTTCATCGTGTAACAGTTACACACTAGAGAGACACAGAACTAACTCCAATTCATCAATGTAATGTAGGCATGTATTCCGTGTATAGTTATATGTGGTAATAATAATAACTTGCATGACGTCTTTTGTCCTATCCTCCCATGAAAGTAGTGTCCATATGGAAACTAAGAGATATTAGGGCATCCTTTTAATATAGAACCAAAACAAAGCATTAACACATGGTGAATACATGAACTCCTCAAACTACGGTCATCACCGGAAAGAATCCCAATTATTGTCACCTTGGGGTATGCGTATCATAACACATAATAGGTGCATACAACTTGCAAGGTAGGATCTAAAACACTCTTATACTCATGAAAACATAGGTTCATATCTGAAATCATGGCACTCGGGTCCTAGTGACAAGCATTAAGCATAGAAAAGTCATAGAAACATTAATCTCAGAACATAATGGATACTAGGGATCAAGCCCAATCAAAATAATTCGATTACATGATCAACCTCATCAAATCCCATCACCGCCCGGCAAGCCTACAAATGAATTAGTCACTCCCGATGGTGAGCATCATGGGGGTGTTCATGAAGAAGTGTTGGTGACGACAACGATAATGAATCCCCCTTTCTGGAGCCCCAAACAGACTCAAGATCAGCCCTTCCAAGGAAGAACAAGAGGTGGTGATGGCCCTGTCTCGTAATACGTGATGAAAACTTCTCTCTTGTTTCTTCTCCGAAAATACAAATTTATAGCACTGCAATTAGGGTCTGCGGAGCCACCATGTGGTCCGAAGCTATCATAGCGCGCCAGGGGGTGGCCGCGCCCTGTTGGCTTGGCACCAACAGGTGCCCCCCTTCGCTGGGTCTTCTCTCCGTTATTTTTTATATATTCCAGAAAATTTCTCCAAAAAGTTTCATCCAATTCTGAGAACTTTTATTTCTACATAGAAACAACAACATGGTAGTTTTGCTAAAAACAATGTCAGTTCGGGTTAGTTTCATTCAAATCATGCAAGTTAGAGTCCAAAACAAGAGCAAAAGTGTTGAAAATTAGATACGTTGGAGATGTATCACAATGTAATTACCATAATATGCATACCATGGACTATTGCGAGAGGTAAAAAGATTTATAAAAGCTAATTGCTTATCAGGAAAACTATTATTAATAGGCAGTGGGTCATCAAGAATATTTTTCATCCTAGATAAATTATCTGCTACGGGGTTTTCAGCTCCCTTCCTATCAACAATATGCAAATCATACTCTTGTAATATAAGAACCCACCTAATGAGACTATATTTATCATCTTTTCTTTTCCATGAGATATTTAATAGCATCATGATCGGTGTGAATTATTACTTCGAATCAACTATATATGATCTGAATTTATCACATGCAAACACAACATCTAGGAATTCTATTTCAGTGGTAGCATAGTTCTTATCTTCGGTGTCTAGGTTTTTACTAGCAACCATCACCAAGTCTTCAAAGGTTATAGGTCCAATCACAACAAGTCACGCTAAACTGATACATGACCAGGTGAACACTAACTTAAATTTAGCTTGTAACCTTGATGACACGACTATGCTTTCATCTCCATTGTTGTTGGTTGAACTTAGGTACCACATGGAAGAAATCCAACATCCTATGAGCTCTTGAAGCAACTGGCTTGGAGAAACAAGTTTGAAGATAAAAAAATTCAAGTGAAGATGACACTGTCAACTTATCTTTGATGTTTCGTTTGTCCATACCCCTTTTTGAGGATAGACGGGGTCATAGGGGTCAATTACCAGAAGCTACATCAAATTCGCTTTACAACGCAAAAAACCTCACATCATTTGGAGTTGTGAGTCAAAAGTTCTTGTCATTCTCGTGAAAGGTGTCCAGGCTGTCAAAGCTTTCGCGAATTTCTGAGGAGGTCTCCAACAACTCCCAAAGTTGACTACTTATTCTCCCAAGCCATGCAAACCTGATTACTTTTGAAACCTTTTCACACCTAGCTATAGGGGGTTGTCCCTGCTATAAAACCACATCTCCCCCCATCCTTTTAGGGACCTTTTGTCAAACCATTTAGCTACAAGCTTATGCAACAAGATTGCTAGAGATCCAAAAGATCCTTAGTACCTTTGCTCTTGTGAGTTCATCCTGATTCGCGAGAAGGAGCCTCTGGTTCCCCCTAATCCGTGCTTTACGGTTCCGGCCGTTTTGTGTGGGTTAGTCCCGGTTTGTAGTTTTACGATTGTTTGGATAGAGGGTTGGAGTTCTTGTAGCTCCAGTCAGCCATCCCCAACGTACGGGTTGCAGCCAACCTTGGTAGGTATTAAGCTAGTTATCCTTCCTGATTCGATCCTACGACGTGAAGATAGGTCCACCCTCGGGCATGAACTCGTTCAGCGGGTTTGCACCTATCATCTGGCATCCCTTTAGATCGAGTGGTCTTCACGCTATATTTTCTGTCCTAGAAGTCCAAAGACCCACCAAAAATAAAGCCAAGCCTTGTTGGTGCTGAGATCTTGTTGTTGCATATATTGCATGTTCTTCATCTTTTAGATCTGCACCAACTTCATCTTCATAGTTGCTTTCAGATTTGGTTGTTGTGCTATGAAAAAAAAAGAAAAATAGAGTGGCAAAAAAATCAAAGAAAGAAAGAAAAGAGCAGCAGAAAAAAAATAGCCAAGAGAGCAAAGAAAGTGTTGTGTAAGATCCAAAGTTTCAGCTTGGTAGAAAAAAAAACTCAGACGCTTGTGTGTTGTGTGTTTGTTCAATCTTGGTGCAAAGCTGCAGCAGATCTATCCACATATTTTTTCTTGGTTTGCATCAACTTGATTTCAACACAAGCCCCTTTTGGTTTATCCCATCGAGCTCCATCAAAAACCGAAGCTAGGTCTTTGATCCATGTATTTCAATCGCGTTATCACATCCGGGAGAAGCGCAATTTGATGTGAACCCATAAGAACATTGGTGACTAAGAGGTGAGGTTGTGTGATTTCACAAAAATATCCTATTCCATTTTTTAGCCCCATTAACATGGCAGGAACTGCATCGAGTGTTCATGGAGAAGATGAAGGGGAAGAAGATGCCCCGATCACACGTGATGAGTTTCAGGAATTACGGAACATGGTTCGAGACCTGCACACTATTGTGGACGATACCTTGGAGGATGATATAAGCAACTATGGTTGACATGTGGCTGCTACTCGTGGGCGTGATGCTGATACTCATGGAGTGCAGCGAGGAGGGCAACCTCGAGGGTGAGGCCATGGCCCTCGTGGGCACTACTATGACCCTCCTAAGTGTGTTGCTCGCAGTCATGGAGATGATTTTGATGATTATGATGGTGTTCCATACCGTCGTGCTGCTGAAGATGGGTGCCGTGCAGAACGACATGATCAAGGTGGTGGAGATCATATAGAAAGAATCAATTTGCATATCCCCAAATTCAGACAGAAGGAAGACCCCGATGCATATTTTGATTGGGAAGAAAATGTGATCAAATTTTTTGTATCCATAATACTGTTGATCCCAAGAGAGTTAACATTGCTTGCGTGGAGCTATCTTGTTATGCACTCACTTGGTGGAACCAACTACAAGACAATCGGCTGCTGTTAGGCCATGATCATATTGGCACTTGGGAAGAGATGAAACAAGCCATGATGCGAAGCTTTGTTACTTCACAATATCAAAGAAATCTCCAAAAAAAATTGCAACGCCTCAGCCAAGGTACGTGCACGGTGGATGAGTACTATAAAGACATGGAATTACTATTGTTTCATGCTCGTGTTCATGAAGATGAGGAGTCAAAGATGGCAAGATTTATGCATGGTCTCAACAATGAAATTTCTGATTTTGTGGAGATGTTTCCCTCTAACACTCTACAAGATATTTTGGTGCAAGCAAAGCGCACGGAGAGGAAGGTCTAGCGGAGTGGTCAAGGACGGATATCTCATAATTGGACTAGTACACCATGGCAAAGGTCGCAGTTGAGTGCATCCCATGGCGGTTCTCAGTTTCAGCATACTCCTCACCCTACTACCACCCAACGAACAACAGCTTCTTCGGCAGCATCACCGGCTCCTAGGAATGTTGAGAAGCGTGCTACTTCAGCTGTTGGAAGTACCTCTAACCCCATGTTTGTACCATCATCTCGAAGCCGAGATATTGAATGTTGGAAGTGCAAAGGGCATGGTCACATTTAAAAACAAGAGAATTCTATTTATCAATGAACAATCTGAATGGGAATATGAGAGTGAACATGAAGATAGTGGAGCACCGGATGATCATGAGGATGAATAGGGCGAGAAGAGTGGTTGTGATATTTCGGCTGACATGGGAGATTGCTTTGTTTCCCGTCGTGTGCTTAGTGTCAATGCAGCTAGAGAAGAGAAAGGGCACCGACATATTATTTTTCACACCTGTGCACCAACAAGGACAAGGTTTGCAAAATTATTGTTGACAATGGCAGCTGCAACAACATTGCAAGTTCAGATTTAGTACAAAGATTGGTAATGAAACAAAGAAGGTAGCCAAGTCCATATAAGACGCAATGGCTCAATGATCGTGGTATACTTCGAGTAAGCAACATAGTCACAGTTCAGTTTTCCGTTGGGAAGTAACGAGATCAAGTGGAATGTGATGTCGTGCCAATGCAAGCATGCCAAGTGCTGTTGGGAAGACCTTGGTTGTAGGATCGTGATGTGCAAATCAGTGACCGTGCTAATCGTCCCTCATTCCAATAAGAGGGAGAGCGCATATCTTTGCTCCCTCTGACACCCGAAGAAATATTGATGGACGATCAGAAAAAGAAAGAGAGAGTGAGAGAGAAACACTCGAGTGAAACCCACCAACATAGTGAGCGGGAGAATCCGAAGCCAAATAAAACCCCATAGCTTAAATTGACCAAGACATGGGAAAAACAGGGATTAGCTATGATGGCTAGGAAAAGGGACATGAGAGAGTTGAGAGAACCCAATTTCGTCTTCTTTGTACATTTGTACAAGGACAACTTTCTTTCTACTGATGAATTACCCTCTACCACTCCTAGTGTTGTTGAAAATTTATAGGGATATGAAGATGTGTTTCCCGAGGAAATACCACCGGTGTTGCCACCACAAAGAGGCATTGGGCACCAAATTGATTTGGTCCCGGGAGCCCCGCTGTCGAACCGACCGCAATATCGCACAAACCCGGAGGAAACCAAGGAGATTGATTGACAAGTTGAAGGCCTACTAAACAAAGGTTATGTAAGGGAAAGTCTCTCTCCTTGTGTTGTACCCATTATTTTAGTATCCAAAAAAGATGGATCTTCCAGAATGTGTTGTGATTATAGGTCTATTAACAATATTACCGTGAGGTATAGGCGCCCCATACCTATGGTTGATGATATGATTGATGAACTTAGTGGCGCTACCATGTTTTCTAAAATTGACTTGCAAAGTGGCTACCATAAAATTAGAATGAGAGAGGGTGATGGATGAAAAACTTCTTTCAAAACAAAATCTAGTTTGTATGAGTGGTTGGTTATGCCATTTGGATTGACAAATGCACCTAGTACCTTCATGATATTAATGAATCGTGTGCTTAGAATGTTCATTGGCAAGTTTGTGGTTGTTTACTTTGATGACATTCTAATTTATAGCAAAACTTTGGATGAACATGTTGAACACATCCGGTATGTGCTTGCTATCCTAAGAGAGGAGAGATTATATGATAACAAGGACAAGTGCTCCACACAGAAAAGTTGTGTTTCTTGGCTTTGTTGTTTCAGGTAATGGTGTGGAGGTAGATGAGGAGAAGGTTAAAGGCATTCGTGAGTGGATGCCTCCACAAAATGTAAGCCAAGTACGAAGCTTTCTTGGTCTTGTTGGTTTCTATCGTCGGTTTGTGAAGGACTTTAGCACCATTGCTGGCCCCATGAATGAGCTAACAAAGAAAGATGTTCCTTTCAAGTGGGAAAACACACAAGAGAGGGCTTTCCAAGAGTTGAAAGATAAGTTGACATCCACACCATTGCTTGCACTGCCCAACTTTGGCAAGACTTTTGAAATTGAATGTGATGCAAGTGTTGTCAGTATTGGAGGCGTACTAATTCAAGAAGGTAGGACTATTGCATATTTAAGTGAGAAACTAAGCGGTCCAACACTAAATTACTCTGTTTATGACAAATAATTATATGCACTAGTGAGATATTTGGAAGCATGGCAATATTATTTGTGGCCTAAAGAATTTGTGATACATTCCGACCATGAATCTTTAAAGCACCTGAGGGGTCAACTAAAACTGAACTGCAGGCAAGCAAAATGGAGTGAATTCATAGAATCTTTTCCCTATATTGTCAAATATGAGAAAGGAAAAGATAATTTTGTTGTCGATGCTTTGTCTAGGCTCCATATCTTACTCTCACAACCTGATACTAAAATTATTGGGTTACAAAGCATCAAAGAGTTGTATATAGAGGACCCATATTTTATTGAACCATACTCCAAGTGTAGTGAGAGAAAAGGTTGGGACTAGTTTCATGTGCATGATGGATTCTTGTTTCGAGCAAGCAAATTGTGCATCCCAGATTGTTCTGTTCGTTTGTTACTTTTGCGGGAAGCTCATGATGGTGGTCTCATGGGACATTTTGGAGCAAAGAAAACAGAGAGTGTGTTGATTGACCATTTCTTTTGGCCAAGGATGAGGCATGATGTCGAGCACTACGTGATGCGTTGTGAAATTTGCCGCAAAGTTAAGTCCCGTTTAAACCCTCATGAACTTCCCAACGTGGGACGCGTAGCAAATGGGGAAGGCGATGGACATGACTCAGTTTTTAGTCGGATGAAGCAGAGCTTTTGATGAATCCAATTTAGGTAATAATTTTATTAGGTATTTTTGTGCCTACATCATAGGCTTTGTGGAGTTTTACCACATTTGCACACCTCTTTTTGTTGATATTCTCTCGAGTAACGTCTTTTGGACAAATTAGCATAAGTTTTTGACGTAGTTCGTTAGTTCATGGTTTTCTTAATCTATATCACTCACTGGATCTTGGTAGTCATTGTTCTGAAGCGCAACACAGTTCACTACATATATTCTCTTAGAGAGTTGAAAAAGCCTCAAGATCATACGCGTCTTCAAGAATGCATGGATAGGCATTGAATTATTTGATGTTGAAATTTGTATTCAATTTGGTTCAATTGAGTATGTGAAAGTTCAACTTCATTTGCAGCGTATTGTCAAAGTACATAACTAAAGGATGGAACCATTTTGACCATCAACTACCTCTGCAGCACGAGATCGTTTCTTCGGTAAGACACTGGAATACCTTATTTTGAGAAAATGTATCCAAAGGTTCGCAAATACTATTTCTTATGCTAGTCAAAGTTTAAGTTTCAAAGTAAACCACTTCTATTTATCTCCAAAGAAAATAAAGAAACAACTTACACCAATTAGGTTGTTCCTAACAGGGCAAATATATGACTAATTATGTAAAAAAACAGTGTCCTCAACAACAAGAAATGACCAACCTTTGTGGCACTACAGGAATCAGGCACTTTGCCGTCAGCCATCTCGGACGGCAAAGGCATGCATCCCGGACGGCAAAGGCTTTGCCATCCGCCAGCAGACGGCCAACCGTCCGGTTGAATAAGCCACGGTAAAGGGCGCTTTGCCGTCTACTGGCGGATGGCAAAGACCTTTGAATCTTTGCCGTCCGCTAGCGGACGACAAAGGGCCTGGACGGCACACATGGCAACTTAGCTCCGTTATGGGCTTAACGGCGTCCTCCAGTGGATGGCAAAGAACCAACCTAGGCCAGCCCCAGGTTGCACAGGTAGCTGCCACGTGGCCACTTTGCTGTCTGCCAGTGGACGGCAAAGCTCTTTGCCGTCCGCCAGTAGACGGCAACGTGGCTATATAGCCCCTGTTTTTTTCTTCTTAAAATCATTCAATTTGAAACATATACATCCAACAATATCACATATATATATATATATATCTAACAATAAAAACATACCAACAATAAGTTGAAACAATCATATACAAACAATAAGTTCCAACATATATATAAGTTTCCAACAACACACAATGGTTCCCAACAACATATCCATACATACATATCCAAAACAAGTTTCCATAAACACAAAGGAAGCATAAGTAGAAGAGTACAGTCCATCAATGCGCTCTTCCTCATCTATAGCAAATCTGCAAAGTAGGAAAGATGATAGTTAGAAGAAGAAGAAGACTAGCTAGAAGAAAAAGAAGAAAAAGAAGAAGAAGAAGAATTTATCCTCTCTTTCTTTTTCTCCTCTCCTCTCCTCTTCTCCAAGGTAGTAATGCCATTTTGTAGCTAACTAAGCATATCAAGTCATTTTGGAGGAAAAAATGCTAAGTATAGGTCATTTTATAGCTATCCTAGGTAGAATATATCATTTTGGAGGTAAGTAAGGTTATTATGTATTTTTGAGGAAAATAAGCTAAGTATAGGTCATTTTGGAGCTAAACCAAGGTTATTATGCCATTTTTATCTAAGTGAGCATATTATGTCATAAATGAACTAGCTAAGCTAATTATAGATCATTATTGAGCTATTCTAGGTAGTTATGCCATTTTGTACCTAAGTGAGCTAATTATGTCATAAATGAACTAGCTAAGCTAGCTATAGATCATTATTGAGCTATACTAGGTAGTAATGCCATTTTGTAGCTAACTAAGCATATCAAGTCATTTTGGAGGAAAAAATGCTAAGTATAGGTCATTTTATAGCTATCCTAGCTAGAATATACCATTTTCTAGCTAACTAAGCATATCAAGTCATTTTTGAGGAAAATAAGCTAAGTATAGGTCATTTTGGAGCTAAGTAGGTCATTTCTTAAGCTAAGTATGCATTTGTTAATGAAAACACTTGGGAAAACTTACCATTAACACGGAGGTGAAGGACCCGTAGGGTTTGGGCCAGGGTGAGATGTAGAAGGACCGGTCGGGGTTGCGGCAGACGCAGAAGGATCGGTCGATGCTTGTCGGGAGGCACGCTGCACCAAAGATCATTTGCAATGTCTCCTTAGCATGATGCAACTCAAATGTGCATACTAGTAACTAATGACCATTTAAATGAAACTCACCGTGGGTGCTATAGCAATATGGGGCATCGACGGAGGGGTCTGACCATTGTTCTGGCACACGGTCTGCACATTTTGTTTTCACGAGTCATTCATATTAGTTAGTGATGAAACGAACATTACGTGCATGATTTGGCTAATATGCAGGAGAAACTTACCACGAGGAGCTCGTATAGGGCCCGGTAAGACGCGTCGTTCCAGTTCCTCTCCTCCTCCAACAGCCTAGTCGTCCTCTCCTCCATGTCCCTCTCCCTCTGTGTCGCCTGCCTGTTTGCCTCCGCCAGAAGCTCCTGGGCCCTAGCCTCAATGTCGAGCTCCATTGGCCATGGACGAGGCCTTATCTCAGGATCAGAGCTCGTCTAGCGCTTCTTAATCTCCGGGAGAGTTCTAGGACAACATATCAGTCCATCCCCAATGGCTATCGAGCCATGAGGCCTCCCACCACCAGATATCATCACGAGCGCTGGATCAAAAGGACTCTGGCTCGGGTTGACGTCCTCCCCTTTCCTCGCCTTCCCCTCATGTCTGTACCTCACGAGCTTGTTATGGCAGGAGATGTTGCTGAAGCTCTCTGGATGATCGAGGTCATCCTCAGAGAATGCCTTGGCCTTCTTGTACGAGGCAGTATGGGCCATGGCATAGAGGTCGAACAGAGGTGGCACCTCCTTCTTGTTTTCTCGCGCCTAAAAGAGGTGAACAAAATATTAGTTAAGGGCTCAAGCTAGCATAAAGAATGAAATTGCATGAATCATGAAGCAAACCACATACCCAGTTATCCACGTACTCAAACAGGTTGGAGCTCCCTTGATGGTGTGGCACACCTCTCATTTGGGCACGCTTCTCCTTGGCCTTGTTGTGTTTGGCTAGCCATTCGGGAGAGCACCACTCATCCACCAATGCCTCCCAACAGTCCATCCTATCCGCACACCATCTCGGGGGCACATAAGTTAGACAAGAGAAATTTCAGCGCTACGCCTACGAATCAAATCAAAGAAACTAAGTACAAGGCCTTAAGAATTGATAATTACCTTCATAAACTTCTCCTTGCTCAAATAATTTTTGCGGCACTTCTTCTTGGCCCTCTTAATGTTACTCGAGGCGTAGTAGTCTCGAATAGCCTGCACCCGAGCCTCGTGCCATAAGTTCTGAAGTAGGCGCTTGCACTCAACTTCGAGAACAACAACCGCTCTCGCCTCATCTTCCTCAAGACACCTGTAGAAGGTCTGCAATCAAACAAGACAACACATTAGACACTGATTAGTACAATCACTAGGTGTTGTTGATTTTTAATTCTGTAAAGGAGAAATTACCCAAAAGCAACGGAACACAATGTCAGCCACTGTCTCGCACAAGACACCGTCGACCATCTCCTCGGGCGGGGCCGGGGCAGCCTTGTACAGCTCCCAGGTCAGTGCTACTTGTGGAGCCTCACCCTCAACGGGCAACTGGACCTTCCCCGGGAAGTGGTGCCGGAGAAACACACCAAGGACCTGGTTGGGCCTGCGGACACCACGCTCGTATTTCCAACCCCTGAAGTATGACAAGGCCAACACATTAGATATTAATTTGAAGAAACATGAAGCTAAAAGGTTAAAAAAGAGTAAATGCACTTACTTCTCTGCATTAGGCGCAATCAACCACCTCTGCTCGCGGGTCGTCGGCATGGGAGGCAGCTTTGTACAACCACGCTGGAGACCTTCTTGCCCTCCTCAACCTTGGCAACTCAAGGATGCCTTGGATCTGTCGCTTTATCCTTATGTAATGCATCGAAGTGCTTCCATGCAAAAGCGTCTGAAGTGTGTCCCAACATTGGATTCCCATCTGCATCCAGTTCTATTCTTTTGCCCAATTAATGCCACGTCATCTATCTAGCCGTCTCTTCGACCATGAAAAGCCGTTGAAGTCTTGGTATGATTGGCAGATACCAAAGAACATTAATGGGGATTTTGGTCTGACTCTTATCACCCATACCGTTGTCTACTAGAACATACCTGGAAGCATTGCAAATGGGGAAATAGTTCAAGCCCTCATACTCAAGCCTAAATAAGGCACATCCACTCTCATAGGCATCTATCTTCTCATAGGGCATCTTAAGCGCACATAGGGTTTTGTCCGACTGGTACAGGTTTGGTGGCAATACATGGCCTTTGGGTAGAAAATGTCCAAATATCATCATCATCGCGTTGTAGCATTCTCTGCCCAGGTTGAACTGAGCCTTTAGAGCCATTACTTGTGCGATGGCATCCAGCTGACAAAGCTTAGTGTGCTCATGGAGAGGATGTTTTGAAGAATCCAACATTTCATAAAAGGCCTTTGCAGATTCCTCCATCTCATCATTCGAATCCCGAGCATCATCAAACTCTTGCACCATGTCTTCGATCCTGGTACCATGCTTGTCGGTGCGACGATGAACCACCTCAGCTCTGGCACGTTGGGCAAACTCACCATGAAATGTCCAGACCGTATAATTAGGCGTAAAACCCCACTTCTGCAGGTGTTTGATCATTTCAAACTCTGACTTCTTCTTATAGTTGTCGCAATCGACACAAGGGCACCAGGTTGTTTTCTGTCCATTTGCAAATGCGACTCTCACAAACTCCTTGGTTTTTGTTAACCATTCATGGGTCATGTCTTTCTGACTAGTGTGACCGGTGTACATCCACCCACGATCACTCATCCTGCCTAGCTATTGAACACACACAAAATATATACATAATTCAGCAAACCATATTCATCAGTTAATAGAGTTTGTCAGTTTCATTACGTCGATGCAACCTAGACGCTAGTAGGTAAAGATAGATCCTAATCCCACCCGAGTATGTGTAGATTGGGTTCGTTTTCCCATGCTCCGCTCCGGATCCGACGCACACTTTTGGCAGCACCTCCCCGCTGTTCTCCTGATACACGTCTCGGCAATAAGCAGAGAGGATGTGTACCCGGAGAACAACAGGGAGGCACTGACGAAATTCTGCATCGGATCGGGAGCAGAGCATATGGGAAAATGAACCCAATCTACACATACTCGGGCTGTCCATGGACAACGTTGGACAATTCGAAAGAATCATGGTTATAAATATGCTAATGAATGCATATTTATAGATGTTACCCTTTCGAACGGGAGACGCATAGTGGTCACGCATACTAATGATTGAAGACACCTATAGCTAGCAAGTTTCATCGGCACGAAGACAAGAACAGAGGAAATGAAGGGTGCAGGAGGAGATGTCATTTGTGCTCACCCACGAATGCAGGGGCAGAGCTCGTCGAACGCACGGGGAGGTCGTCGAACACCAGACCCTCGCAGCGACGAAACAATTGCACATTTAAATCCACCTGATCAACATAAATATGATGTTCTGTATAACAAAATCGAAAAATATATGACCTAACTCATAATTCACAAATATATGACCCGTGTCGTGTCAGGGACGGGGTGTCGGGGTGTCGTGTCGGGGTCGGGGTGCTGTGTCAAGGTCGGGGGTGCCGTGTCGGGGTGTCGGGGTGTCGTTTCGGGGTCGGTGTGTAGGGGGTGTTGTGTCGGGGTCGGGGTGCTGTGTCGTGGTCAGGGGTGTCGTGTCGGGGTCGGGGTGTTGTGTCGGGGTCTCAGGGTGTCGGGGTTGGGTGCCGTGTCGGGGTGTCGGGGTCGGGGTCGGGTGTCGTGTCGGGGTCGGGGTGTCGGGGGTGTCGTGTCGGGGACCAGGGTGCTGTGTCGTGGTGTCGGGGTGTCATGTCGGGGGTCGGGGTGTCGGGGGTGTCGTGTCGGCGATCCTCGACCCGGTTACGCCGGCGCCGACGCACCCCTCCTCCTCTTCTTCTTCTTATTATTCCCCTTCTTCTTTTTCTTCTTTTCTTCTCCTCCTCCTCCTCCTCCTTTTCTTCTTCTCCTTCCTCTTCTTCTTCTTCTTCATCTCCTTCTCCTCCTCTTCTTCTTCTTCTCTCTTCTTCTAACTAACTACAACTAATTAACCTAACTACCTTACTAAATTACTAACTAAACTAAACTATTAACTACAACTAACTAACTAAATTACTAACGAAACTAATTAACTACAACTAACTAACGGGCGGTGGGGGCGGGCGGCGAGGGTGGGGGGCAGGCGCGGGTGGCGGGGGTGGGGGCGGTGAAAATAGTCGGCGCTTCTTACGCTAATGCATTCTAGCTCATGAACAAGCATCATGCATACATATAAAACCTTTGGACTCGTATCACAAACAAATACACACGGTTTCCTCCACTGCTCCACACAGACTATTTTGCTCCCTTCAGCAGCCCCAAATGCTACTCTGCGAAATTCTACCGGCTCAAGTCGTGATGGAGATACGCATCACGGTATAAAAACTGCATCATGATGGAGATGCGCACACAAAATAATCGCGTGACCCCGAGAATTGAAAGGGCTTAGGCAGATATTTGCTGTTTCCATCCTCACCTTTGCTTCTTTCTGGTCGTCGGGGGCGGAGGCTGCGGGATCTGCTGCTGGGCGGCGAAGGCGGAGATGGCTGGTGCGGCCGTTGGGGAAGGTGGTCGTCGGTCGCTGGTCGGGGAGTGGAGAGCTTCTGCCGAGGCCAGGGAGGCACTTCACTCAGCCGACAGCGAGGGTGGCGGTGAGGTGGAGGGAGGATCTGGCGGGGACGGGCGGCGGGAGGGTCGGGAGGGGACAGGGAGAAGGCGGGACGGGCGGGGAGGCGTCCGTCCGGCGGTGGGCACGGGCGGCGAGGGTGGGGGCGCGACGGGGGCCGGCGGTGGGCGCGGGCGGCGCGGGCGGCCGGGGTGAGGGCAGTGGGGGCGCGGGCAGTGGCCGGCGGCGGGGGAGTGACGGGGGCCGATGGCGGGGGCGTGACGGGGGCATGACGGCGGTCGGGAGCACGGGGGCGGGGCGGCGGCCGGGGGGGCGTGGTGGGGGGTGGGGGCTCGGGAGATGGGTCAGGGAGAGATATGAGAGGCGTGGGGGTGCACCATTAGCGGGTTAGGTATCCATCTCTTTGCCATCCGCTAGCGGATGGCAAAGAGGTGGGGTGGTGGGCCGTTACAGTAGTGCCGTTAACTGGACCCCACCCACCTCTTTGTCGTCCGCTCGCTGACGGCAAAGAATCTTTGCTGTCCGCTAGCAAACGGCAAAGAGCTGGCTGATGGCAAAGCCCCTCTTTGCTGTTTGCTAGCTCTTTGTCGTCTGCTTTGTGCTAGTTAAGGGCAAGGACAGTCTTTGCCGTCTGCTAGCATACGGCAAAGAGCTGGCAGACGGCAAATTGTCTGATTCCAGTAGTGTGGTTACTATGTTTTCATACACTTGGTGTCCATATGCAGATATTCTGGTTGGTGTAACAATGCTGACATGATAATGCCAGTAAATTTGTATCTTAATTACTATCTTCTACTACACGCGTATGACACATTCTAATCTAAAAACCATACAAATGATTTTTGAACCGATGACCCCTGAATCACTCTCCATAGCGGAATTGTTGGTCATTAGGAGATTTATCAGCAACTTCTTCCTAGAACACTATCAAGCCCACTCAGCATGATCAAAATTTCATCATGCTTTTCCTCCAACAATAAGTATGCATTAAGTTAGTGTTAACATATAAACATATATGCATCGATTCATTGCTTTCCATGTGATGAGGTCTTCAAATTTCGTACACCATGATATGTACGGCATATGTCGATACACAGTGGAATTTAGCTAGCATTTGTTTAATTGCATATTGTGACAAATTTTGATGAATGTTCTTACTATGGACAGTATTTGTTCAATTGCATATCGTGGCAAATTTGCCTTTTGCAGGACAATTCAAATGCGATATTTTGCCATAACCTGGCAATTTAAGCGCACGTAGTTCAAGTAACTGAGTGTTTGGAATCCAGAATGGAAAGCACACATCACTCATAGCAGAACCGTCTATAATGTACTCCTACAACAAAAGCACATGAGATATGAACTATTCATATAACGGAAAGCACACGTCACTCATATGAACAACCAGTGTAAGATCACAAAGGGCGGGGTTCCAGAGACCTGCTGTACCGAACGGTCGTGTACCCGGTCGACGGGATGGGATCGTCGGAAGCAGCATAGTGACCAAAACGGTAAAGGATGGCTAGGATTATGCGCGAGGAGTACCTTACAGTGTCGATTGGAGTTGGTGCAATATATAGACAGTCGGGTAGGGCATCGTGGGCCTAGGCTTAGGCCCGTGACCGAGTGAGCAAACAGTCCATAAAACTTCCATTAATGACTCATAATTATTCATAGATTAATTAACCATTCATGACCGACAAAAATAAAGCGCATGTGCGACATAGGTCTGAGATCGGCTCAATTGCGAAGCATGACACACGAGAGGCGAGCGATGGAGGAAGAGCATGCGTGTAGCACTCCTATTCTCAAACTTCAATAGCATTTAGAAGAGAATCATTTATAAACTTGTATCGGTAACTTTCTTTCATTAACAGTCAAGAATCCTTTATAAACATGTCTCAACACCTCACGCATGCCCTGGACGCCGAGGTCACGGTCTGGCAGGTGCGTGCCCACGGCCTCTCAGCTTGCCTCGTCCCTTGTCTCAGTCCACTAGTAGAAAATAGGGCTTTGGTCTAGGCCGGGCCAGCCCATTAGTCCCGGTTCAGTCATGAACCGAGACCAATGAGGGCAACGGTCCTGGTTCGTGAGGCCAGAGGGTCGGGCGGGCCACGTGGGGCATTGGTTCCAGTTCGTCTGGAACCTTTGGTCCCGGTTCCAGACACGAACCGGGACCAATGTGCCTTGCTCCTGGCCCACAACCATTGGTCTCAGTTCATGGCTGGATCTGGGACCAAAGGGGGTCCTTTAGTCCCGGTTCCAACCACGAACCAGGACCAATGAGATGCCTATATATACCCCCTCGCCAGCGAGCAGAGCACTCCACATTGCTTTGTTTTTCAGCCCAGCGAGGGGAGAGCTTTGTGGTGCTCTAGCTCACCTCCTATGCACATGAGGTCTTTGATGAAATGCCCAAGACAAACTTAAGCTTTCTCCTCTCGAATCTCCTTGTTCAAGCTCCATTTTCCTCCAGATTTGTCTAGGTTTGGCGGTCCATCCTGTCCCATCACTGTCCTCACCGTCGTCGATCGCCCGCGCCCATCTCGGTGCCGGCACCACTGTGGTTAGCCTCTTCTTCTTATCTTCTTTCTAAAGATGACGGAACCACCGTCATCTTGTGTCTAGGTTATCTTATCCATTTTCTTACTTTTATTATTGTTTGTTATTATATAGTGCCATGGTTATGGTATCCTCCCACATCGGCCCGCGTCCAGTCTATGATTCAGATGTGGTATATTATCTTTTATAACTATTTCACACATCTAATGTCTATGACAATTAATTATGCCACCAACTTGACGTAGATGTTTTTATCTATAGGAAGTAGTTGAACCAGAAATGGAGACCTACTATGCAATTCTGCTCGACAAGTTAACTAAAGCTGAAAAACAAATCGGTCATTTGAAAGAAAAATTGAAAAGAACTGAAGATGAGAAGATGGGATTGGAGTTGCATGTTGCTGATATCGTCGATGATCACAGGACCAAGATGGATGCAATGCGCTTGAAGCTTAGAAAGATTAGAAAATATGTCATAGATAAAGAGGCTTGGTATCATTATGTCATTGGATCAATTGTTACCTTAGTTCTGATTATGATTGCAATCGTTGTTGCATTAAAATGTTTTAAATAGTTTCAATGTATGGTTTAATTAGATGCTCTGGAGAGCTATATGTTGGTCAACGAGAACTATGTATCTACTTTGGTTTTAATGTGATGATGAACTTCTATTAATTTGGTCACTTCTGTATTCCTGATGTTCTGTAATGGTTTTTGACACACTTAATTATATATAATGCACGCAGATGAACCGGCAATGGATGTACGGTAACAAATATTATGATGATGCCTTTGATAGAGAATATCACTCTAGTTACATGTGAAGAAATGAAATGCCTTTTGAAACAGACGAGTTTCTGTATGAAACCCTGATACTTCGGAAGAGATTGTTCGTTTTGTACACGAAGTGCATCCAGCTTTTGCCGTCACCCTCTCAACTTTTTAGCACATGCTATGTGGTGAAATGATGATACCATGCCAACTTTCAACCTTTTCAGAGTTCATTTGTAGTGCTGTTCAATTTCAGGGTCATTTAGCTCAAAAATCAATAACTCCATGAAAAATAACAAATGAAGTCAGAAAGGGTTGAAAATTGATGATGTGGCTTTGAATGGTGCATTTTGAACACACAAAAAGCCTGGAGTTCAAATAAGTTCAAGAAAATGAAATGCCTTTTATACTGATGAGTTTACGCCCGAAACCCTGATACTTCGAAAGAGACTGTCCGTTTTGTACACGAAGTGCATCCAGCTTTTGCTGTAACCCTCTCAACTTTTTAGCACATGCTATGTGGGTGAAATGATGATACCATGCCAACTTTCAACCTTTTCAGAGTTCATTTGTAGTGCTTTTCAATTTTAGTGTCATTTAGCTCAAAAAATCAATAACTACATGAAAAAACAAATGAAGTCGGAAAGGTTTGAAAATTTATGATGTGGCTTTGAATGGTGCATTTTGAACACACAAAAAGCCTGGAGTTCAAATAAGTTCAAGAAAATGAAATGCCTTTTGTAACAGATGAGTTTTCGTCCGAAACCCTCATACTTCGAAAGAGACTGTCGGTTTTGTACACGAAGTGCATCCATCTTTTGCCGTAACCCTCTCAACTTTTTAGCACATGCTATGTGGGTGAAATGATGATACCATGCCAACTTTCAACCTTTTCAGAGTTCATTTGTAGTGCTTTTCAATTTCAGTGTCATTTAGCTCAAAAAATCAATAACTGCATAAAAATAACAAATCAAGTCGGGATGGGTTGAAAATTGATGATGTGTCTTTGAATGGTGCATTTTGAACACACAAAAAGTCTAGATTTCAAATAAGTTCAAGAAAATGAAATGCCTTTTGTAACCGATGAGTTTCCGTCCAAAACCTTGATACTTCGAAAGAGATTGTCCGTTTTGTACACGAAGTGCATCCAGCTTTTGTCGTAACCCTCTCAACTTTTAGGCACATGCTATGTGGGTGAAATTATGATACCATGCCAACTTTCAACCTTTTCAGAGTTCATTTGTAGTGCTTGTCAATTTCACTGTCATTTAGCTCAAAAAAATGAATAACAACATAAAAAAATAACAAATGAAGTCGGGAAGGGTTGAAAATTGATGATGTGTCTTCGAATGGTGCATTTTGAATAGACAAAAAGTCTGGAGTTCAAATAAGTTCAAGAAAATGAAATGCCTTTTGTAACCGATGAGTTTCCGTCCGAAACCCTAATACTTCGAAAGAGATTGTCCGTTTTGTACACGAAGTGCATCCAACTTTTGTCGTAACCCACTCAACTTTTTAGCACATACTATGTGGGTGAAATGATGATACCATGCCAACTTTCAACCTTTTCAGAGTTCATTTGTAGTGCTTTTCAATTTCAGGGTCATTTAGCTCAAAAAAATCAATAACTGCATGAAAAATAACAAATGAAGCCAGAAAGGGTTGAAAATTGATGATGTGGCTTTGAATGGTGCATTTTGAACACACAAAAAGCATGGAGTTCAAATAAGTTCAAGAAAATGAAATGCCTTTTGTAACAGATGGGTTTCATCCTAAACCCTCATACTTCCAAAGAGACTGTCCGTTTTATACACGAAGTGCGTCCAACTTTTGCTGTAACCCTCTCAACTTTTTAGCACGAACTATGTGGGTGAAATGATGATACCACGCCAACTTTCAACCATTTCAGAGTTCATTTGTAGTGCTTTTTAATTTTAGGGTCATTTAGCTCAAAAAAATCAATAACTGCATGAAAAATAACAAATGAAGTCAGAAAGGGTTGAAAATTGATGATGCGGCTTTGAACGGTGCATTTTGAACACACAAAATGCCTGTAGTTCATATAAGTTCAAGAAAATGAAATGCCTTTTGTAACAGATGAGTTTCCGTCCGAAACCCTGAGTCTTCGAAAGAGACTGTCTGTTTTGTACACGAAGTGCATCCAGCTTTTGTCGTAACCCTCTCAACTTTTTAGCACATTCTATGTGGGTGAAATGATGATACCATGCCAACTTTCAACCTTTTCAGAGTTCATTTGTAGTGCTTTTCAATTTCAGGGTCATTTAGCTCAAAAAAATCAATAACTGCATCAAAAATAACAAATGAAGCCAGAAAGGGTTGAAAATTGATGATGTGGCTTTGAATGGTGCATTTTGAACACACAAAAAGCATGGAGTTCAAATAAGTTCAAGAAAATGAAATGCCTTTTGTAACACATGAGTTTCCGTCCGAAACTCTGATACTTCGAAAGAGACTGTCCGTTTTGTACACGAAGTGCATCCAGCAAAAGCAATGAACTAAAAATAATCAATTTAAATATTATTTTATGAACTATAATGTTAAAACAAAGTAATATTAAATAGCAGGAAAAATAGCAAAGAAATAACATAAAAAAATAGCAAAGTGAAAATAGATGCGGTTACACTGAAATTCAACCTAAATTCGAAGTGCTAGTTAGGCACCTAACTAGCATTTTGAATTTAGGTCGAATTTCATGTATAAGGGCATCTATTTTCACTATGAGATGAGCTCGACAGGTCAAGCGCATCGGGGCTTATAAACAGGTGTGGTCTCCCCTCGACTAGCAAGGTGGGACTAAACATTTGACACCTGTTGCGCCAGGCCTTTGCTCCCGGTTGGTGGCAGAAACTGGGACCAAAGGTCCCTGTTTCCCCGTCGGACGACGAAAAGGGACCATTGGTCCCGGTTGGTGGCACCAACCGGGACTAATGCCCCCCTTTAGTCCCGGTTGGTGCCACCAATCGGGACCAAAGGTCCCTGTTTCCCGCCCTTTGGGATGCTGAAAACAGGGCTTTGGTCCCGGTTGGTGGCACCAACCGGGAGTAAAGGTGGCATTGGTCCCGGTTTGTGCCACCAACCGGGACCAATGCTCTAGCTATATAAGCCGACACTTTGGGATTTTCAACATTCTTCATCTCGCCCCCGATGACGCCGACATTGCCAGGCTGCCCCGACGCCGTTGTTGTGACCCTGCACGTCGTCGTCGATGCGACCCTGCCCCGCTGTTGCCCTCTCCATCGTCGCCCCGTCGCTGTCGTCCTCTCCGCCGCCGTCGCCATCACCCTCTCCGTCGCCACCCCATCACCGCCCCGTCGCCTCCGTGTTGCCGCCCCGCCGCCACCCCCGCTATGAGCCTTAGGAAAAAATAGTTGATTAAACATTTTGTCTATTGTTGTAATGTTATCTATTGTTTTGCTTGTAGTTAAGTTATTGTAGTTTATGGACAATTATTCTAGTGTTAAGCTATTTGGTTAAACATTTTCCAGGATGTCACTTGTCCGCTGAATTTGCATCATGCTAATATAGATATAACTGACCATTAGCTAAAATCAACATCGTATCCTAAAAACTGCTTTCATCACTAAGAGCATTTTGCTTGTTTTATCTACTGATTTTATGCGCCCTATGTGTGAGCCTTAGGGTTTATGTTTATATGATGAATGTTTATGTTTTAGTTGTTTTATGTTTTATTAAATTTTTAGGAGTCTTAGGAAAAATTAGTATGTGTATGTTAGATTACATAATTTTTTTGGGTTTTATGAAAAACTAGTGATTAAACGATAAGAAAACGTTCTCATAGGAATTTGTCGATGATGCCCGGCCCGCATCCTCGTCATCGAGTGGTCCGCGAGAGCCTGCTTGATAGGCGCCATGTCCGGGACTAGGCTCCACTGGGCTAGCACTGGGAGGTGCTACCTTCCCGGGCTCGGAGGTTGGTGAGGAATCCAGGTATTGTCATCGACCTGGACCTTCTATGGTGGCGGTCATGCGGGCCACTTTTGGTGCGGAGGGAGTGGGCACCCGCAAAGGTGGTACATCGCCGTGTCAGGGAGGAGGACGAGCATGTCCGTCGCTACATGGCGGCGTTGGATGCCCGGTTCAACAATACATGATAGATCCTTCAGGGATCTCACCTGAGTTATGATCCCGTGATGGTTCCTTATCTTTGGGTGTCCACCACCAGCGACTCAGAGACCGCTAGTGAACCGAGTTCACCATCCTCCACTTTGGATTCTAGGATATTCGATCTGTATTAGTGATCTTATATGATAATAATCGAGATGTATTAGTTAATATTTGATGATGCATTAACTGGATTATTCGGGATGATGTATTAGTGATATTATATTCGAGTTCATTATAAATATTAATGTATTTGTGATATTTTATCGGTATAATGTGTGTGTGACTTTAAGTCTGTCGTTTCTCCTTGTATGACTTTCATGTGTGTTCTTGATGGAGGAATCCCGACTGTTGTCGTGGGGGGCGCCTCCTCTTTTTTCTCTTCTTTGCGATATACTCGTCGATATATTGCACAAGAAGATAAGAGGGGGGCATCCATCACCGGCGGTTGAACTATTACTGTGAAAGAGTGCCCACCAACATATATACACCATCATATCAGTGTGAGAGAGAGCGCACCAACACACCATGAGATATGAGAGTTACTTAAGGAAAGCCTCGACAGACCGAAAGTCACACACGCCTTAGGATCCAAAGCGTGCCGTAATTCTTGAACTGGCTTATTCGGGATGATGTATTAGTGATATTATATTCGAGTTCATTATAAATGTATTTGTGATTTGCAAGTCATTCCGGTAAAACATAGGGAATTTTTTCTATGTCATTGCTCGATATATGAAACGGGTTGACTTTAGGTCTGTTTCGGCTCCTTGTGTTTCTTTCAGTGAGGGAGAGTGTCCACCATATATATATATATATATATATATATATATATGATAGAGAGAGGAAGAATCCCGACTGTTGTCGTGGGGATCGCTTCTCCTTCGTTCCAATGTGCTAGACATTTTGGTGTAATGCACTCTGGGACGAATGGAGGAGCCACCATCACCGATGGTCGCAATATCAGAGGGAGTGCCCACCATATACGTGAGATGAGAGTTTAGGAAGGAAAGACTCGATAGACCTAAAGTCAACCCGTTGCATATTAAGTAATAGTGATTTGTGTGTTGATCAGTTTTCTCGTAGTTTCCTTCGATCGATTTTAAATGTTTCAACTATGAACATAGGAAATGTCTGACGACGAAAGGGAATTCGCTATGTGCGAATACTGCGAAGATGAGCGCGACCTGTGTGACAAGACTTTCCTAGTTGATGGTAGGCGCTTCAGCATCATGCTGGATGAGACCTTCGAAGTGGATACAGTAAGTCACAATCACAAGTCTTTTTTCGTAATTAAGCATTACTTCTACTTCTTTTGCTTCAACTTATAATTTTAATTTTTTACTATTCTACTAGCGTATCCCCTGCCATGCAAGAATTGCTGTCTTGGATAAGATTGGTTTCAATACTTAAAAAGATATGGAGGTAAAGATAGTTCACTTGAGGACCGAGCATGGTTTTACTTTTGCGGTAAAATTGTACCATGCAGACACCTATTGCTATTTTGAATGCAAAACTTGGCAAGCACTATGCAAGGCTTATGCATTTGAGCCTAATATGCTTATCACCTTTCATATTCGTCCGGAAGATGAAATTGAAGGTAATATCAACATCTGGGTCGATGTGCACACGCCTCCAGTTCTATCATTATGTGAGTTTCTCAACCATATTTATTAAGTAATTTATATTGTTTATTTAAAAATAGTTGACAACTTATTTGCGTTGACAACTTATTTTCATTCTTCAGAAAATGTACGAAAGATGGTAGATAGAACCTACTACTATAGTGATGAAGCACAATTAACTTATAAGGAGAAATATCATCTTACCGCATTTCTTAGTCATCTTGAGAATTACAATAGCTATTATCAAACTCATACACATTATGGTCAATACGTGCCACTAGTGCACGTGGTGAACTACGGTAACATCCATGGAGATTGCATGGTAAGATTTTAATTCTACTATTACGACATCCGTGCATCTTTTGCATCAATTCTTCTAAAACTAAACTACATTGCTAACTACAAAGTTATTACTATGTTTTCCAATAGAAAATCCCGAATGATTGTGTGCCTCATCCGATGTTTCTGAGAGGTCGCGTTGTTGTTACGAGCTTAGGGCCACCACGACTAGGTCAGCCTATGCATCACCCCTGTCCATACCGGATTTCTAAAACCGATGGAATCATGACAATCAAAGATTGGAAAAAATGTATGGTCAATCGTAGAGAGCTACTTGGAAGCAACATTATGCGTAGGCCATGAACGGGAGACAGGGTGATCTCCGTTCTCCATAATGGAGAGTCAGGGCCTATCTTGTTTTATGATATTGTACCTAAGAGAGGGTAGAGTAGGTCCTACGAGATAGGAGTATGTAGGTCCTAGGTACAATGTGTTATTATGTGCTACAATGTGTTAGAGTTGATGATGATGACGAAGAGGAGTTGTGATTATGACTAGTGACCAACTTGTTATATGATGTCTCATTGACGAAAATGATGATTAAATAGTGTTATATGTTCTCTCTATACGTATAGTACGTAGCGTCGTGATCAAGCACGGAGATAAGAGAGATCACTTCTCTCTGTTATCTAGCTAACAAAATATATGAAACCCCTAAATTAACCTTCCAAAACCCTCAACTCCCCCTCTTTAAAAAAACCAGCTCCTCAGCTGCTGATGCGTGGACGCTCTTTGGACCCAGTTGGTGTTAATGGTTCCTTAATGGTTCCTTCATTTGCTTACTAGCTAGCTAGCGTCCTATAGAGAGAAGATCATCATGAATATATACGAAAACTTGTTGTATGACCAATCTCTCGGAGAAAGAGAGATCGATCACTTCTCTCTGTATATGTTCATGACGATCTTTTGTACTTAATGGTTCCTTCATTTTCTTACTAGCTAGCGTGTCGAGTTCTCTCTATAGTAGCTAGCGTCAACCAAGCACGAAGAAACAGAGGACACTTCTCTATTAATTAGCTAGCTAAAACAATATAAAACCCCTAAATTAACCGTCCAAAACCCCCTACCCCCCCTTTCAAAAAAAACCCAGCAACTGCTAGATGCTGACGCGTGGATGCCTTTTGGTCCCAGTTGGTGCTACCAACCGGGACTAAACACTAGTAGAAAACGGGGCTTTTATCACAACTCGATCTACACATTAGTCCCGGTTGCATTACGAACGGAGACTAATGTGAGCATTAGTCCCGGTTCGAGCGGCTAGGGCGTCGGTCGGGCATTAGTCCCAGTTCAGATGGGACCTTTAGTCCCAGTTGGAGACACCAACCGGGACTAAAGGAGACGATACCCTTTATCCCCGGTTCGTGTCTCCAACCGGGACTAAAGGTGAAGCCTTTAATCCCGGTTGGAGACACGAACCGGGACTAAAGGGGTTGGGGCTTTAGTCCCCGTTGGTGTCTCCAACCGGGACTAAAGGCTAGACCTTTAGTCCCGGTTGGAGATACAAACCGGTACTTAAGGGTTTTGAATTTTTTTTGTTTTTTCTATTTGTTTTCTGTTTTTAGTTTCTGTTTTAAATTGCTTATATCTTTTAGGATATTTGATGTTTTTGAGTGATTATTTTTGCATTAGATTCAAAATTTTATCTAGTTTGTTTTTGTGAAATTATTTTTCAAATTTGAGTGATTTAAATTTGAATTTGTTCAAATTTTCTTCAAACCCTAAATTATGAATAAGTTGAGTTTAAAAATAGTTTTAAATTTAATTCTTTTTGCTCCTAGACACATGTTAGATGGTGCATGTTGAACGCACAAAAAGTCTGGAGTTGAAATAAGTTTTAAAAAGATGAAATGAATTTGTAACAGATGTTTTTTCGTCCAAAACCCTGATACTTCGAAAGGGATTGTCCAGTTTGTACACGAAGTGCATCTAGTTTTTACCGTAACCCTCTCAACTTTTTAGCACATGCTATGTGGGTGAAATAATGATACCATGCCAAGTTTCAACCTTTTCGGAGTTCATTTGTAGTGCTTTTCAAATTCAGGGTCATTTAGCTTAACTTTTTTAATAAATGCATGAAAAATAGCGAATGAAGTGGGAAATGGTTGAAAATTGATGATGTGGAATTGAATGGTGCATGTTGAACACACAAAAACTTTGGAGTTTAAATAAGTTTAAAAAAGAAATGCCTTTGTAACATATGAGTTTTCGTCCAAACCTCTCATACTTGGAAAGGGATTGTCCCGTTTGTACACAAAGTGCATCTAGTTTTTACCGTAACCCTCTCAACTTTTTAGCACATGCTATGTGGGTAAAATGATGATACCATACCAAGTTTCAACCTTTTCAGAGTTCATTTGTAGTGCTTTCAATTTCAGGGTCATTTAGCTGGGGAAAAATTAATAAATGCATGAAAAATAGCGAATGAAGTGGGAAAAGGGTTGAAAATTGATGATGTGGCTTTGGATGGTGCATGTTGAACGCAAAAAAAGTCTGGAGTTGAAATAAAATTAAAAAAAGTATTATGAAAAAGTAAAACGACTATAACTTTTGCATACGATGTCGGGAAAAAGTGTTATGGATTTTTTTTTTAAATAAATGATGTCATATTTGGATTCCTCATGTTTTTCTGATAATAATGGATATATTATTTGTCGAATTTCGATTTACAGATTTAAAGATATTAATTATGCCATATTAAATGAATAAATTGCAAAAGATGAATAAAATAATATTATTACTTATTCTAATTTCATTTTAATTCAATATTATCATTACTTATTTTATTTTGAACTTTTATTATTTTGGTTGAAAAAAATTAAATCATGTTATATCAAGACCTAAGGGTTAATAGGATTGATAGCTTACTATTGCCAAGAAAACAACAAGTGTAGACTTGGAAACTAGGGATGATAGAACTCGAAAGTTAAGTTAGACGATTTGGAATGAGGGGTGATTAGAGATTAAATTGTCAAATAAATCCAGAGCAGTGAGGAGGGATGATTAGAGATTAAATTGTCAAATAATTCAAAGATTAGAAAATCAGAAAAATAAAAAATAAAATAAAAAATAAAAAATAAAAAATATTTAAAAAATACCTTTAGTACCGGTTTGTAACACCAACCGGGACTAAAGGTCCCGCTCTAGAAAGCTACCACGTGGAGCCCCTTTAGTTCCGGTTCATAACCCAACCGGGACTAAAAGTGGAGGCCTTTAGTCCCCTTACGAACCAGGACAAAAGGCCCATTTTCTACTAGTGAAAGGTCCTCCTGCCTGGGCTCCCAACACAGGCCACGTGGAGCCCCTTTTGTCCCGTTTGGTAAGCGACCCGGGACTAAAGGTTTTGGGCTTTAGTCCCGACCCTTTAGTCCCGGTTCCAGAACCGGGACAAATGGGCCTTACGAACCGGGACAAGTGGGCCTTTTTCTACTAGTGCTCGTACGGGCGAGGGGGAGCTCGCCGTCCTCTCAGACGTGTTGAGGGCCGAGTCTTCCCCGGGTGGCCCCGACACCCGCGTCCTTCACCAGAGGGCCGCGAAGGATGACGGCGTGTCTTCGAGCATGCTATACCGTCTTCTGCGGTTTGGCACGGTGGCAGCCCCACACGCAGGTCTGATCTGGGCCTCGCGGGCCCCGTCGAGGGTCAAGTTCTTTTGCTGGCTTGTTACTCAGCGCCGCGTTCACACTCGCGACATTCTCGTCAAGAAACACATCATCGACGAAGAGGATGTCGGGTGCCCTCTGTGCGTCGTCCCTCTTGAGACGGCGGACCACCTGCTATTCGGCTGCCCATTCGCGAGGTGGTTCTGGCATGGGATTGGGGTCCCTGTCTCTAGCTTGAGCGTGGTGGACCAGCCCGTCCTGTCTAGGGTGGCGGCACCGATGGTCATGTCCCAGGTGGAGTTCGTCCTTCTTGACTGCTGGTAGCTTTGAAAGCATTGGAACGCGGTGGTGTTCCAGCGTCAGGTCCCGTCTCTGGACGGGGTGTTGTGCTGCTGCCGTGAGGATGCGGTCCTGTGGCGCAGTTGTTTCCCTCGAGATCGTCGCTGCGAGGTGGATACTTGGCTGCCTGTCGTGGCGACTCATGACTCACGACGGTAGTGTGTCGTGTAGTTTTTTTTGGCTTTGGCATGGTTGCCCCCCTTCCTCTTGCTTTCTCTCCCCCTCCTCCTCTGTTGTTGTGACACCATCTGGGATTTTAGCCCGCTGTGATCAATATATTCAGGTGGGGAAACTCTCCCCCCCTTCCCCCCGCGGTGAAAATTCAAAAAAAGTATGATACTAAAATTTTCACCATGTCATGATGCCCCATGTTGGCCTTAAAATTAACCAAGAATTATTTTTTATATGGGACCGTGGCCCATATATAATTCAAAAGCTATCGATTTCATAATGAATGATATTGGGAGTTATCTCCTCAACTAGAAATAAATTATGTAGGTGACTGTTTTTAGTTTACAATTTGTTTTACGTGAGCATGACCACATGCGCATCAGCAGTCTAACTGTACTGGAATATTGACTGACATCAGTAATGGAGCCGTGCAGTTACTAGTCCCATTTGATAAGACTGACGTATTTGTCATTTGAAGAAAAGAAACAAAGAAATTGATGGTCACAAATCGACTTGAGTACTTCTATTGGGTTAGTTTGGTAGTGCGGAGTTCCGATCTAAAAAAAAAGTCATGGTTTTAGTTCAAATTTGAACAAAAACTACAATGTTGTTTTTAGATAGAAGGAAATACCTTCATATATTGTCATGCATGACATATAGTAGCATATAATTATTTATTCATTTAATTTTATGCAATCTCATTAAAGTTGCATAGTTGACATACATGATAAAACAACGCAACTCTTAAAATACGCTATGAGCATGCTATCATGTTATAGCGTGCTATTAACAAGACATTACAATTTGACGAGACAATGCTTAGAACTCTATAGCTTGCAGTACTAGCGTGCTAGCAATTCTATGGCGCGCTATTTGTGATGATACTCCCACTACGGTAGCTTAGTATTGTCTGAGCATGCAAACAAAAACAGACTGGGCGGTGAGGTTCGTGGGCCTAGAGTAGTTAGCTACTCGCATTGATGTTCGGCAACGCGCCAGTCCTGAGTGCAAGAGTTTGCCCCGGCCGGCGATCGCTGACAGACAAGATGAAGAGGGGGAACGCCCGTATTCAGAAACTTCATGGGACATATTTCTTTCGGGCAAGGAGAGATTAGCCTAGTTTAGCAAACCTATAAGCCGAGTAGAGGAGGCAGGACGTGACCCCGCACGAGAGGACGGACCAGTGAAGCCAATTGTCTGGGCCGCCCAAATAATTGGCGCGTATGCGCATTGAGTGCATGCGAGCAAGAGTTGATGGATCTAGCACCTAGCTAGCAGCAGGCCTGCAGCCCGCGTGTTGCATTGCAGCCTAGCTACTCGCTGCGCGCAGTGCGTAGTTAATGGGGGAGGAAATGCACTGTACCTCTGTGATGGCGCGGTCGGCCGCCTCACCACACCTAGGTTTGGTAGTGGTACGAGCCTCTACACGCCTAGACCATACAGCAAGCCGGTTATTGATCGATTGGACAGGTCAAATTTTGTAGTGTGCACGATTTTCACCAGGAAAATGTTCGTTTCTCTGGCTAGGATCAGAAGTAAGTAATTGCATGCAGTACTATTACGCGTGTAGGACAGACAGACAGATAGACAGACTACAGTATGCATACAGAGTTACGTGTTTAGCGAAGAAACAAGAAGATCTGGGTGCATGCATGAGCATGACACAGTCACAGTTGTGCACAACTTTGCAATAGAATAGACATGACAGAACAGTACACAATCAGCCGGCAGCGTATATGATGCTATATGTGCGTGGGCCATCCCCACTGGCCGGGGCATGCACCATGCAGTCTTACTCGCCAAAGAGTGAGTGAGGGGTGGAATTTAATGTCCCATGCAATTGAATCGAATTAAAATCGGCAAAACTGAAGCAGGGAGAGGGACGTGATCCCACCAGGGCTTCTGTCCTCCGCCCTGACTCGGCCTGCCCTACGCCTGCCATCCCGGCCCTCTCGCTCTCGCCCGGCCTGCATCATCCTACCAATCTATGCTTCCATAGACTCTCTCTCTCTCTCTCAACACTTTACCCGCTGTCATAATAAAACAGGGAACATGGAGGAGAGATGCTCTCCTAAACTCAAGCAAGACTGCATGCACCACATGTCCTTCCCAAGGTTTACATATAGAGTATGTGGTGTGGGTAAGAAATATACTGAGTAGTAGTAGAAGCATAATAATGATCCACCTTTTGGATGGAGCGTCACTCACTCCCTCACTAGATCTTCTTTCGCCCCGCTCTCCCATCGGATCGATCCGAGTGTGAGCTTAGCTAGCACACAAAGAGCTAGATTGCCAAGATAAGATCTACACTGCACTCACTGCCCTCTTTTTCTTGTCACTTTCGCAAAAGGGGGGCAGCAGGCCGGCCGACTAGCTAGCGAGTGAGCAGCTATTAAGCTTGTGTGGTTCCGCCCCGCCGTGGCCATTAAAATCTTTGGGTTTTCCCTCCATCTGTGTCGAGCTGAGCTAGGCGCAGCACAAGAAATATGCCAATCCCATGCAGGAATAGTGGTATATAGGTCCTTCCTGTGTGCTAAGTATTTCGTCCTGCGATTAACTATCTGGCCTGGCCGGCTACCCCTTTCTTCCCGGCCGGTTGGTTGTTGGTGGGGTGTGGGGAGTGGTGTAAGGCTGAGGGAGCTCAAGCTGGAGGAGGACAAGAACCGGTTGTCCAAGGGCATAGACCCTTGGAGCAACCCTACGGCCGCCGCCACCACCAGCACCCTGCACTACCTGCTCCAGGAGAAGGAGAGGGCGCAGGCGCAGGCGCAGCTCCAGATCTACCACCAGCAAGGGTTCGGCTACCTCCACCAACACCGGAGGCAGCAGGCAGCCGGGGGAGGCGCTGATGGCGGCAGCAGCGGCGAGTCCACGCCGGTGGCGGACGCCCTGGCCACGGCATTCGGCAGCGGGCGCATCGTGCGGTCCGCGGCCGGGCGCAAGGACAGGCACAGCAAGGTGTGCACCGCGCGTGGGCTGCGCGACCGCCGCGTCCGCCTCGCCGCGCACACCGCCATCCGCTTCTACGACGTGCAGGACCGCCTCGGCTACGACCGCCCCAGCAAGGCCGTCGACTGGCTCATCCGCAACGCCAAGGCCGCCATCGAGGAGCTCCCTGACCAGCAGGCGCCGCCCGCCGGGGAGCCCGAGGCCGCCGAGCAGATGTCCGAGCAGGTGACCTCCACGTCGCCCTACGGGTTCGGTAACCCCGGCGGTACTGCCATGACCAACTCCTTCCTTCAACATTCACTTGGCGCAGACCAAGTCTCCGACAACGTCAAGTCCTTGTTTCCTTCCTCGTCCACGGCCACCGCCAGCGGCCACGACGAGTACCGGGGCTCCCCGCCGGACCTCCTGTCGCGCACCACCAGCAGCCAGCCCCAGGAGCTGTGCCTGACCCTCCAGTCCAACCAGCATAACATCTTTACCCATGTATCTTCCAACCATCACGGTATCATCTCGGGTGCAGGCGTTCCAGGTTGGCCGGACCACGGCCAGAGAATGCCATCGTCATGGCATGCCTCGGACAACAACGCGGGAGAGGGCCGTGGCGCCGGCGGCAACGGCGACAGCTACATGTTTGCAGGCATCCCGGCGCGGCAAGGGCTGGACCAAGGCCAGCTCTTCTCGTCCAACGGGGAAACCCTTCAGTCCAGTGCCAGCTGGGCCGCGTCTGCCCGCGCATGGCTAGACCCTCTCGCCGGAATCCACCAGCCATCGGCAATGTCTGGGCAGATCGGGTTCAGCCATCTTGTTGGCGGCGGCGGCGCCGGGTTTATGGGGTTCCTCGCACCGGCTGCGCAGCGGCTCCAGCTCCAGGGCGAGGAGGAGGGAGGAAGCGACGTGATGCGAAGGGACTGATGAACCGGCCGGCGCATGAGGTGTGAGATTTCTGTTAACACGCTTCATTTGATCCGGTGCTCAGTTGTATGTCATTTTATGTAGGGGCTTATGTCGTCAGATTTGTCATTAGCTGTTACTACTTCTATATTATTCATGCATGTTCAACTCTGGCTTACTAGTTAAGACTTAAGAGTACGTTCCCTCGGACCTGGACAGCTTCACTGTTGCATTAGTTGCTGCTGTTGCTATTTTCTCCCCTTTAATTTATTCTCGCGGCATGGACAAGACACGGTGATGATGAGATGAAATGATCTGATGATCCTGACGGTTTGCCCCTTTGGATATTTTAATGTTTCTTTCTTGACTACTGGCTCTAATAAGGAATATTCAAAGACTTTTAGCAAATTTTAAAGGTTGTCATCCTTAGCTACATCCTGATGATTCCTTAAAGGCCAGTAATATGTAGGCAATGCAGAGGCCAGCAAAAGGAAGGTTAAATAAATTAAAATATGGCTGAACTGAGAAAGTATTTGATCCACTACTGTAGCTGTTAGGAGTGGCAAGTGTAGTGGAAATGCTGTTTGTTGCTTCTGCTATGTCCATGCTGATAATGATAGGGGGCAGGCAGGAGGAAGGGCGGAGATCTGCTCTCTATGCCTCTATTATTGGAAGTGAGTGGCATCTTTACCTCTTCGCTTTCTCTTCTTTTCCTTCCACTTTTTTTTTGGGGGGGGGGGGGGGGGATCTTTTTCCTCACCGGACTGTGAATCTTCTGGAATTGCATGCTGTGTGTCGACGTACCGTACTTCTGACAGTTGCATGAAAGAGGCTGAGACAGTAAAAAAGCAACATCCGCCTAGTTTGGCAGTGGCTCGTCGGTGTTTCTTTCTGCTTGTTTCAAGCCTAGGCTAGCCATTTGATTAATTCATTGCACATTGCATCCATCATCCATGTGTAAGGATCCATCTCTCTTCTGATTGCTTGATATATTTTTTTGCAATTGGTTTCTGAATTTGTTAATTAGGTCTTTACCCACAATAACAAATGAGTCACATGAGTCACATAATAATTTATCTATCATATCATAGTAAAATAGGGATAAAATTTAACTGATCTCGGGCTCGTATGAGCTCGGGTGAACCGTAAAATCCAGAAAGTCTGACAAAAAAATCATAAATTTCTGATTTTCTTGTGGCGAACTTTGAAAAATGGTTTTAATGCTTTCAAAAGTTTCATCGCATAATGATATTCGTGGAAATTATGGCATAAAAACAAGACCGATGCTCCAAAAAAGGTTAATTTTCAAAAGCATTTTGGTGCGTTGATTCTTTTTTTGCCACGGCTTTCAAGAAAGTCATTCCAGGACGAAACTTTGGAAGCATTGAAAGCATTTATCAAAGTTAGCCAATCGAATCAGGATTTAAAAAAAATCAGATTTACAGTTCGTCCGAGCTCATATAAGATCGAGTTGAGAAGGGCATTTCGAGTAAAATATGTCTTACTTCACATAAGTCAAAATTCACTATTCCACTCTCTGAGTTAACTGAATGGAGATAATCATATGATAGTTAATCTATTCATGAAAGTGAAACTTAGGCTCAGTTTGTGGTTGTTAAATGTGTGTTGAGCTCAGATTACCATATAGTCTGCTGTTAAAAATAGACATAAAAGTTGTTGGGGGGGGGGGGGGGGGGGGGAGTAATATGGCAGCCCACCTAGATGTGTCTTGCGTCGTGCTTCTCTTAGACCAGAAACCACCAAGGCTTGAGTTACATCTTACCTACAATTTCTGAATGCTTTTGCACACAACATTACCTCTCCTCCACTTCCCTAGAATATATAATTCTTCTATTATGTTGTCTTATCTTTAAATTATAAAAGCAGAATTGAGTCCATTACTCCCATGCATCTATTTGGAAACCATGGACAGATGCCATAACAAAGAATGGTATAATAAGCATGTAGGTCCACATATCCGATGATCAAGCATGCATGTAGTTCTTGAACACATAATATATGCAATTTAACTAAGGTTGCATACCTGGGCTAGGTTTTGAACTGGGCTTACCAAAGCCCGGCATGAAAAAAAATAGATAAATAGTGGATTTTTCTTAACTGAATCATTTTACGATACCAAATAAATACTACTTTTTACCTATTTTCAAATAATATACTAGTTTTTAGACATTCCAGGCTTGTGAGGTTAGCTTCATGCATAAAAGTTGAGGCCAAACATGTGTCGTTTGGCAGGCTAACCATGCTCAGGGCTGGTTGCTTCATCACTCTGTGCAAAGGTTGGGGTCATTCTCTCATTTTTAGAAGAATACACTACTCCCTCCATTACAAAATATAGGATGTATTAGTTTTTAAGTCAAATATTTCATGTTTGACCAAGTTTATAGCAAAATACATCAACATTTACAATGCTAAATAAATAAAATATATTTAATGAAATAATAATAATAATGATTTTATACTGTACATTTTGGTGTTTGTGTGCGGGGGGGGGGGTGCTATTTATTCATCAATCAATGTTTTTTAAGCCCTGGCTGTAGAACAATTGATCTATGGTAAATTTCTATTGATAATGTATAATATATACAAAGAGGTGGGGGGGGGTGCAAAAGGAATAAAAGAGAACAAAGAAAAGCCAAAGTCTCATCTAATCAATGGCAACTCTAGAGAACACTGTGGTCATGAATTTTAGTCAAATTGAGCCAGTCTTGGAAACAAGCAGCATGCTTGTCCCTAATCATGTGTTTGAGAAGCTCAAGATCTGCTTTAAAGGAATGTCAAGGTCTTGCATACTAAACATGCACATCACCTGGACGGTTGGACGTTCCCTGAGCCACACCCGCGCTCGTCAAACCTATCAAGTTTTCTAAGTGACTAACATGATTGCTCACATCTAAAACGAGTAAACTTAACATCTCGGCCATCCAAAGCTAGAGTCTTGATCTCACGAACCAACATATATGGCGGTAGCCATGGTCAAAGTTAGAGAAGTTTGACTTGTTGAAAAATCCATACACCTTAACTTGCCATTGCATCAACGTTTGCCATTGATATATCTGAAGAACATTTTTGATACATCGAACTCCAGCAAAACACCTATAATGATATGGTTATCACATGCAAATGCATAAAGATACTGTAATTGGCCTTCTGAAAAATTACGTACTATCAACCCAACTTGGAATAACATCTCATGCGAGACTAGTTGAAGATCATAAATTCGTAGAGAAAATCCCTCTTTTCAAGCCGTTACGTTGTGGAACGGGAAAGCTGTTAGCTAGCCATAGTGTTTTTACAGTGCTACTGGCATGGCATGGCATGGCAGCTGTACATCGTCTCTCTCACCTTGTCGTGCATTGGTAGCTCAGCGATCAGCTTGCTCACTTGCTCAGACGCCGAGCATGATAGGTAAAGTATGGCACACAATGATTGCAGGCTCTCTTTCCCATTTGAAGATGCTGAGGATAGGTCACTTTCTACTGCCATAGGAGCAGATCCCTAGTACCGCTGCCAGCTACGGCCACGCTCTTTTCCATATAGTGCTCACAGACCGGTGTACTTTCTGGCTCTAGCTTGTAGACGAGCCCGGAAAATTATTAGTATAATGCTCCTCCTAGGAAGCCACGCTGCTGTAAGATTGTAAAAAGACTGATAAAATTTATAGTACTCAGAAAGATGCATAGATACTGTCCGTGCTCGTTTGGCCCGTCTGTATGTCTGGGCTTAAGATGATATAATGTTAGATTATCGTCTTCCGTTTAATAACACAGTACTTTTCGTAAGAGCATCTCCAGCCGTGCGTGTGGCGTAAAAAAACAAACTTGCAGTGCGCACATTACGTTTTTAACGCGCTGGCGAGCGTTTACTCCAACGGTCGTAGCAAAATTAAGCACGCGGCGACGTTCCAGCAGACGCTGCAAATACACGGCGTACGTCCTACACAAACAATGTATGCTCTGCGAAAATAAATCAAAAGATCAAACAATCAACAATAAGTAGTTGAATTTTATTATTACAACTAAAACAAATAATTTATCATCCAATGCAACAAATAGTTTAACAATACAACATCAAATAACCAAATCATCATGCATTCGGTCGGCCATTCTATTCCCATCACTCCTCGATGAGATCGTTCTGAAGATCGTCATGCGCTTCGGGCCGTCGAATACAATGATACGAAGCAACAAATCGGGCCACCCTCGCAACACTTTGCCGCACTCGCAAGGGATGTACCAAGAGCTCGTACTGAGAGTAGTCTAAATCTTGGCCACATTCATTCTCGATGATCATGTTATGCATGATCACACAAGCGTGCATGATGTACCAAAGGATTTTTTTGATCTCAATATCTAGCCGGTCCTCTCACAATAGCAAATTGGGCTTGCAAAATCCCAAATGCTCTCTTCACATCTTTCCTAGCCATCGCGTGAGCATTGTGGAAATCAAGATTTTTCTTACCTTGCGGTTTTTTCAACGGCTTCACAAATGTTTGCCACCTTGGTTAGATGCCATCCGCAAGATAGTAGACATAGTTGTATGTATGGCCATTTGCTACGAATTGTATCGGTGATAGTTCATCATTTGCAATCTTATTGATGAGTGGTGACCGATTAACCACGTTGATGTCATTTAAAGATCCTGGCATGCCAAAAAAAGCATGCCAAATCCAAGTCTCTTGATCGGCCACCACTTCAAGGATTATAGTGGAACCTTTTTTCTGGCCGTGGAATTGTCCATCCCATGCCTTAAGACAGTTCTTCCAATTGCAATGCATACCTGGGAACCCGTGAGCTTTGTTCATCTCCAAAAGCCTTGCGGTGTCTTCAGCATTGGGAATTCTCAGATACTCTGGGTCAAACACTTGCACAATTCCAAATGCAAAGCGCTTGACACACATGATGGCTTGACCCTCACCCATGGCCAAGTGGTCATCAACTAGTTAAGACGGAATACCGTATGCTAACATACGCAAAGCGACTGTCGCCTTTTGAAAGGTGTTATGCCCGAGTTCTCCGGCGGCGTTCCCCTTTGCTGAAAAAAATGATTATGTCTCGCTAGTTTCTCTGCAATGCGCCTAAACAACCCGGTGCTCATCCTAAAACGACGCCGAAAATACGACTCGGGGTATGTGGGATTCTCCACAAAATAGTGCCTCATCAATCTGTTGTCGGCATCGATCTTGTCCCTCCAAATTTTCTGCATACCCATAACCGATCCACCGTGCTTCGGTTTTTTATTGATGTGCATAGCTATGATGATTGCAAGGTCCTCTTCCTTTTCCATATCAAATTCTTCTTCGGAAGAAATATATGATGAACCCATCTACAATATTGAATTTAAACTACTCTATAAAAACTATGAACAATAAGCATCAAATTAATGTAAAAAATATGTAGTTTGAGCAATATATACCTCGTGGGCGCCTAGGAGCGGTGGGCGGCCGAGCGCTTTTTGCCGGAGGAATGGCACGCACAAGGGCCGGCGGCGACTAGTGGAAGGAGAGGAAGGTGCAGAGGCGCGGGGACGGTCGCCGGAGAAAAGGGATGGCACGGCGGCGGCATGGGTGCTAGTGCGAGGGAGTTAGGAGACGATGCGTGAGCGCTCGAGTGGTTCTGTGCACGGGAGCCGGCGCACCAAATAAGCCGCGCGCTATGTCGTTTCGCTCTGGGCGCGGAAGCAATTTTGGCACGCGCGCAGTTTTTGGGCGGCCGCTGGAGCGCCCGGTTTCGCTGCGCGCGTACTAAAACGCGCAATTTTACAGCAAGAGCCATTTTTGGGACGCCTGTTGGAGATGCTCTAATGGAGTAGTTGTAAGGTACTAGTAGTACACATCCTAAGGGCACCCTTAAACCGTCTGTCTACATATGTCCGGTCATCTAATCTGGGTCTATATCGGTCCATTCGATGGTTTGGACGCAAATTCTCCTGCAAAGTGAAGACAAAGTTTAGGAAGACACGTTGGACTCCGACATCCAAAGCCCACTAAATCCGTCCTCATGTCCCATTTTCTTCCACTCCGTCACTTTTTCTCCTTGCTTTTCATCTGCATCCTTCATCTCTCCTGCCGCCTTTGTACCTCTTTGGCCGTCACAAATGCATTGCCGGACGTTCACAACCAGCACTGATGCGCTCGCTCGCCTTTTACAACGACATTCTCCACCTTGGAACTGTTTGACCCAGGTACACTCTGCCACCCTCTCGACAGCCACCATGCCCAACAGGTGTTTGGTCAAATGCCATTGAGCTTATTTCCGGACGCCATGTCGTGTTTTCAGAGCAAGAAGGATGGTGGGGTACTCGACCATGGAGGATGAGTTGTTGTGTGACACATGGTTGGCCGTATCCATGGATCTCGTAGGCAGGAGCAGAAGGGGGACCTCCTGACAACAAGTGTATGAATCGTTTCAAGAACGAAAGCACATTGCGCCATACGACATGCACATCATTGATGTTCTCAATGTGAGGTCGTTATCATATCGATGGTACGCCATCCAGACCATTGTCACCAAGTTTTGTCATGTAATTCCTCAACTGGAGGGAACATGGCCATTGCACGCTGCAGAGGAGGAGATCGTAAGTTTTGCTTCTTTTTCCTCAACTTGTGGATTGAATCATTCATTCACTCAATGTTGCTATTCACAATGTGTAGCCCGTACGCATTGCCATGATGTACCACATGATAGGGGGACGACCATTTACGTACACACAATGTTGGATAAAGCTGAAGGGGCGGTATGTGTGGGTGATCCATTAGAAAACTTGTTGGACAACAAATTTGAGGCATTGTTGTACTTGCATGCTATGTATGGATGATTTGTGATATTTTCTTGCCAAACTTTGATGAATATCATCCGGTTTGCATGAATTTTGTCCGCTAAGTCGAAACTCGGCTTGAAATGTATGTGGGTAGTGTTGGATGGCCGGCTCCGGCATCCACGTCCACGAATTGACCCCTTCTGTTCGTGCATGCATACCGGAGAAAATTTACGGGTCAAGTTGGAGATGCCCTAAAGTATACATTAGGTGAAAACTGACATCTTGTTAAGAGTACGTGCAGTTCATGCTTGAAACTTGAACAACATCACCACCTATTCTCTTTCTTTCTCCTTTCGTCGACATATATATGAAGCTCGATGGATCTGATGGTGGAGGTCCTGTTATTGGGTCATTCATCCTCGGATCCGAGCTATGGTTCTGAGAGTAAAATGTTGAATGCAGAAGAAGATGTGGGCATATTGATGGTCGCTTAATGGACATTATCCACCCTTAAAAATAGGAAGCATCTGGGATCTCTGGTTGTTCATGCGACATTTGATCGGGATAAAATCGGCGATTGTTGCTGGCTCATGAGATACTACTTTCTATTGGGTTGTACCTTCTCCTTGGATCGATGATGCTTCCGCATGGCCGAGTGGATATTCCATCGAATTTCCGATGACATGCAAGTTGTTGAACTCTTCTTCCAACAACTCACTTGCTTTGAATTTTTAGAAGGTGACCATGACACTCGAGATGCTTGCATATGGCTCCCCTGTAATTCAATGGATGACACTCTTTGAATGGCCAAAGATAGAATTATCAAGTGCATGAAAGTGTGCGTCAATACTATGGCGAAGGTTTATGAAGCAGTATCTACAAGACTAATGCCAAGGACACAACGAGGCTTCTAGCAATGCATGAAGCAAACGGCTGGCATGGGATGCCAGGGAGTGTTGACTGCATGACTAGAACTGGAAGAATTATCCCGTAGCTTGGCACGACAAAGCAAGGATCCAACAATAATTGTGGAAGTTGTTGCCTTCCAAGATCTGTGGTTCTCACCTTGCTACTTTGGGTTGTATGGATCTCACAATAACATCAATTTCTTGTAAAGATCTCATCTGATAGATGGGCTAGCTGCAGGTACCTCTCCACATTGCAACGATAACGGTAAATGGCCATCATTATGACCAAGGCTACTATCTAGTTGATGTCATCAATCCATCTTGGTCTACATTTTGTGAAGACATAAGCCTGAGAGCAGGAAATATACACATTTCACCATGGTGCAAGAAGCTCAAAGGAAAATCATTAGGAGGGCATTTGGAGTGTTGCAATCAAGTCTTACAATTATCCAAGGGCCAGCTGGTTTCATGAACAAGTATTTGTTGGCAAATATTGCGACATATTGTGTTATCCTACACAACATGATCATAGTGGGTGAAAGGGAAATGTCAGGCCTCGTTGACTATGAACCTAATGGTAGACCAGTCTCGCAAAATCCCTGGCCACATTGAAGCATTTCTTGAGGCATATCAATAGATTGAAAATGGGGCCTCTCATCATTCTTTGTAGGAAGATCTCATTTACCATCATTAGAAGCTAGTTGGGAGAAGCGCTAAAAATTGCTTCAAATTTCATTTATTTTCATGTTACACAATTTATTTGATCGGCATTTAGATTATTTATTTATTTGAATTACTGGTTTGTGATAATATTTGTTTGTAATAATAGTTGTTAATTTATGCTCATAGTTTGATCTAAGTTGTTGTAAATAGGCAAAAAAGAGTATGACCCTATGATAAGTGGGTCATGCATGCATGGTAATGAAAACCCACAAGTATAGGGGATCACAACAGTTTTCGTGGGTAGAGTATTCAACCTAAATTTATAGATTCAACACGAGGGGTGCCAAAGAATATTTGAGAGTATTAGCACTTCAGTTGTCAAATCAACCACACCTGGAGATAAACATCTACAACAAAGTGATTAGTAGCACAGTAATTTGATAGTTTGATAGCAGTAGTACCAGCAATAGTGGCGGTAATAGTAGCAGCAGTGATTTTGTAAGAAGTGCAATAGTAATAGCAGTAGTAGTAACTTAGCGAGAATAATAAGTGGAAAACACGTAGGCACTGGATCGGTGTATTCGTTGGACGATATTCATCATATAACAGTCATAACCTAGGGCAACACAAAACTAGCTCTAGTTCGTCGATGTAATTGAAAGCACATTTGCTCCCTTGGTGGTTTTGGTAATTCATAACAACATATAAGTCATTGAACTAATATTTCCATCAAGTATATTTCAGGAAAAGTTAAATGATGGGTTGGCAAAAAGAGATTGTGGGATACCCCAAGATGCAAGGAAATAGGTTGGCAAAGCTTCAAGAAAGAGGACTCTACATTTTATATTTGTGAGAAATCACCTTGAGTCCATAGGAAAGCTAATACTATTAAAAGGGGGTAAAGTTTTGTTGGTGAATAAAATGCTCATACGTGCACAAGTGATAGTCACCAAAGACACCCACAAACTCTCCCACCAAAGTTTGTCCTAAGCCAAACACTCAAAATCGGTGCAACCAACATTCCATTTTGGTGCCACCGATTCCAAACCCTAGACAGACTCAGCCAAACCCTAACCCTTCGGTACAACCGATACTGCTTTCGGTGCCACCGAGTTGGGCTGCCAACTTTCTGTTATGGAAGTTCACAGTTTCGGTCCCTTCGAGATTGTTGAATCAGCGTCACCGAGAATGGGCATTCTAACCGTTGGTCACCTTATCGGTGCAATCGGGATTCCTATATTGGTCCCTCCGAGATTCAAAAGTTTCCACCTTTTGGTCACTTTGGTACCACCGAGATTAACACATCGGTGTCACCGAGTTGGTCATTTTGTGTGTAACGGTTGGATTTTTGGGGATGCCTATATATACCCCTTCACCACCACCTACTCGAAAGATAAGCACTCAGAACCATTCCAAACCTACCCTATCAGTTTTCTGAGAGAGAAACACCTACCCTTGTATTGAGGTCAAGATCTTCCACTCCAACCATATGGATCTTGATTTCTAGCCTCCCCAAGTTTCTTGCCACCAATCCATCTCTTCTACCAAGGCATATCTATGAGAGAGTGATTGTGTGTTGAGGAGTCTATCATCTTGAAGCACAAGAGCAAGGAGTTCATCGACATTACCGAGCCTATTACCTTTTGGAGGGTGGTGCCTCCTAGATTGGTTAGGTGTCGCTTGGGAGCCTCCTACTTCGTGTTTGTGAAGTGAACCAAGAAGTTTGTAAGGGCAAGGAGATCGCCTACTTCGTGAAGATCTACCCCGAGTAAGGCTAGTCCTCCGTGGACGTAGGCCGTCATGGTATAGTCAAGGTTGCTTCTTTGTGGAACCCTCTATGGGTAGAGCCCTCCATGGACTCTCGTGACCGTTACCCTCTGTGGGTTGAAGACTCCATGAATGTGGACGTACGATAGCACCACCTATCGGAACCATGGGAAAAATCATCGCGTCACCAATTGTGTTTGCTTTCCTTACCCTCTCTTTACTTACATGTGCAATGTCTTTACTTTCCGCTGCTATACTCTTAGACATGCATGTGTAGGGTTTACTTGACATACTATGAATGCTAAAATCTGTCAAGAATTAAAATTGGGAATCAATAGATTTTATTTTGTCAAGTAGTCTAAACACCCCCCTCTAGACTTACTTTCGATCCTACAAGTGGTATCATAGCCTTGGTCTCCATTGCATTGGTTTCACAACCTAGTAGAAGTATGTCATCTAGTGAGGGAAATTATCACCGTAGAGGTCCGTACTTTGATGGCACAAATTGTTCTAGTTGGAAGCAGAAAATGAAAATGCATTGGCTTGGTCATAATCCTGCTGTTTGGGCTATTGTTCGTGTTGGCTTGCAAGGTTAATTCTTTGCAGAAGGAAAAGAACCCAATCGTGAAGCGACTGTGGATGAATTGAAGATGTTGCCACTCAATGCTCAAGCATGTGACATTCTCTTCAACTGCCTATGCCCCGAAGAATTCAACAAATCATCCGTCTTGAACTTGCAAAAGAGATTTGGGTTACTTTGGTTAATATGCACGAAGGAACTGAGTCCGTGAGAGAATCCAAGTTAGATGTTCTTCAAGGTCAGCTTGACAAGTTCAAGATGAAGGATGGTGAAGGAGTCGCTGAGATGTACTCTAGGCTACCTCTCATCACCAATGAGATTGCCGGCTTAGGAAGCGAAGAAATGTCAGACAAATTCATCATCAAGAAGATACTTCGAGCTTTGGATGACCGATACGACATCGTTTGCACATTGATCCAAATAATGCCCAACTATAAAGATCTCAAACCAACGAAAGTGATTGGTAGAATTGTTGCTCATGAGATGACACTCAAAGACAAGGAAGAGCTTCACCACAAGTCTAGCGGTGCTTACAAAGCCACAAGTGATGCTCCCGCTACCTGAAGTGATAAACTTGTCACAAATGAAGAGATAAGCCTCATGGTCAAGAAATTCAACAAGTTCTACAAGAATAGAAGCAAAGATCGAAGCTCCAACTCAAGACATGAAGAGAAGCGTTTGTCAAGTCATGATTGAAACTACTACAATTGTGGGAAGCCCGGACACTACTCCAATGAGTGCACGGCTCCTTACAAATGAAGAGGAGAGTCACCAAGAAGATGAATCTCAAGAGATGAGTCACCTCGAAGAGAGAGAAGGAGTAGAGATGATCATTATGAACGAAGACCCTCAAGGAGAAGTAGAGACTCAGAGAAGAAGGACAAGTACACCAAGAGCTACTCAATAAGTTAACATCAAACTCATGTTGGTGAATGGGTTTCCGGCTCCGACTCCGACAACCACTCCAAGAGAAGCTATCACTCCAACTCCGACTATAGTCAAGATGAAGGTGTTGCCGGAATTGCACTAGTGACAACAAACTCCTATGATCTATTTGATTCACCAAAATAAGGGAGTGGAAGTTGCTTCATGGCTAAAGGGCCCAAGGTATCACACCCCGAGTATCTTGATTTCAATAGTGATGAAGATGACTTGTTAATTGAAGATGACTTTCTATTTGACCAAACTAGTAATGATAGTCAAAATGAACTTGCTAGTACTCACTCTAGTGTAGATAAGTCGTGTGATGATGATAAGTTGGAATAGAACGACTAACTCAAGAACTAAAAACTGTTAAGTTAGCTCATGAGTCAACTCTAGAAGATCATAGAGATCTTGTAAGGACACATGAGAAGCTACGCTTCGAGAAGCTCAATTTTGAGAAAGAGCATGAGCTCCTTAAATCTATCAATGACGATCTTCGAAAGAAGACTTCCTCTTATCTAGCCAAACGACTTCTCTTATCTACATTCATGCCTCAAGTTAAGTATAAGCAAGCTAGTAGCAAAGAAAAGAAAGGTTCTTCAACTAGTAGCAATAAAAATGATAAATCCAATGATATTGCTTCTAGTAGTTCTCTTGATCCCACTAACTCTTCTCTTAGCCAAGTTATACTTGATAAAGAAAATGAACTCTTGAAAGGGATTATAGAGAAAGGTATCTACAGGAGTCTTGAAGGGTGCAAACAATTTTAGGAGATTGTACGCAAGCATGGAGGATACCAGAAGAATCGTGGAGTTGGCTACTTCAACGCTAATGGAGTTGAATGGGAAGAAGGTCAATACCCAAATCCCAAGTTTGTTCCTCAAAAGGACAAGTATGAAAATACTCTCCCCAATAGAACAAAATCTCAATATGACCTTCCACCACAAGACACCAAGCTCAAGGAAAAGAACAAGCTTCAAGAGGACTTTGACTCATATGAAGATGAATCCCAAGCTTTGGTGAAGTGGTTTCCAGAGGCTACTACAAGCTCAACTTCTACAAGTGCTACTTCAACACCAAGGATCCCCATCAACTTGATGTGGGTCCCCAAGAAGAAGAACTAGAGAGTTCTTGAGGGGTGACTCTACCAATCAAATTCACTCATATTCATTATTGGCAAGGACTATTTGCAATAAACATCAACTCTATGCAATAGTTCAAGGAGTCACAAATTCCATCAATGGTAAGCAAGAGACAAGGTAATCAACAAATCAATGGACATCATCACATATGCTTTGCACTCCTTGTCCATAGATATCCTTGTATTTGTCTCTTGTGTGTTGGGACAAACCCATGTAGGTGAGAAGAGTAATGAAACAACAAGGATGCTCCCAACTCTTGGTGATCTTCATCAACTTTGAGCATCCAACACTACCTCACCAACATGAAGTCTTCATCGACAAAACCCAATGTTAGTTTATCCCTCTTATACATTTAGGGGGAGCTTTACTCTAAGACTTGAGTTAAAGAATCTCAAAAGAATGTGACAACATTAAATGCTTTATGTGAAAGTGGTAGCCCCACTTGTGCTTAAACGATGAGTATGACCTATGATCAAGTACTCTTACTTGGCTTCTAAGTCAATATACTCATATATAGATGACTCCATCATCGCCAAAGTGCTTGTTAGATGCTATTGTGTTTGTGCATGTTTGCCATGATTTCATTTGACATCTTATTGTGTGAGCATGTTGGTCTGCATTTATTTACTCATCCGAGGACATCCAATTGTTGCTATTTGGCTCTTGATTTTCTCTTTTGCTAATTGGATGGACAAGAATGCCTAGGATCACTTCTTTAGCTATCTATGCTTTCTCACCTCATACTCTATTCATGCTGCATCACAAAATTTGAACAAGTGCTTTTCGATCCCTATGTGTGTGGAGCACTCGGAGTTCCGTATCGACAAGGAGTGACCATTAAAACCTCCCAAGTGCATCTCGGTGGAACCAACACCAAAATCTCGGTCACACCGAATGCCTAGGGTTAATCTGGATTGCTTGCCTTGGTATAACTGATTCCATATTCTCGGTTACACCGAGTTTCACTGTTAGCTAACAGTTGAGAAACTCGGTGACACCGAAAATTTAGAATCGGTGTCACCAATAGTAAAGGGTATATATTCGGTGGTCCCGATGGTTCGAAAATTCACTCTTCAAACTGTCATGCCCCAAGACCTTATCTACCACACAAGGACCCCTGGTCTTTGCCCTTGTCTTCCCGCACTCCTCCGCCGCTGGGAATCGCCGCCGTCGACGAAATCTTTGCCCCCGGCGCCGTCATAGAGGATCCGTCACCGAGCTAGGGTACGAATTCGGCCCCCTCTTGCACTCCAACCTCCGAATCTTGTGCATTAGGGTTTCACCAGTATCTTGCCACTATTTGAGATTGTTCTATCCACAAGATTATCTCCATAGTCTAGCGAATAAAAAAAAATTAGGTTTAGTTGCCCATGAAATTGCATCTCGGTGAGACCGAGTCAGAAAAATCGGTTCCATCGATTGCCTATTTGTGCTACTAAGGACAAAACTCGGTGAGACCGAGTGACAGTTTTCGGTCTGACTGAAACCGTTGCCAAGTTTCTGTTATGGGTTTTCTGAGTCACGCAACACCGAAAAGTTTGACTCGGTGATACCGAAATTCAATTTTACAGTGAACTACATCTATAATTTTTCTATCCAAACTTTCAAAAACCAGCTGAATATTTTGTGATGACTTATCCTATTCCACTCTTCTATACACTATTCAAAGGGTCAGCATGTTAGAGTCAAACAGTCAGAATTTGCCAGAGCGGGGTGTTGACATGAGTTTAGGCACTAGCCCTGAGCCTAGTTCCTTTTCAGATCCAGGCCCCCCCAGCTCCCATGGGTTGCCCAAGGCTGCTACTAGGGCCAGGAAGAAGCTTAATTCAGATGAAGAAGATTCAGACTTTGTGCCAGAAGAGACTCTTGTCAAGAAGCAAGAGAAAGCTGCCACGAAGTCAGCTAATGAGGCCACCTCTTCGAGGAGGGTGGTCAGCAAAATTTATGCACCTGCTGAAACTATCAAAGCACATGAGAGTGCTAGGGCTACAATGACCATTGATCCCCCAAGGAAGTCTATGCCTAAGAAGGCAGGGGAGAAGAGAGCCAGAAAAAAGATAATCCATGTGAATGGTAGGCCTACATCTTTGTTTAAAGATCCAAAGGAGACATCTGCTGCTGAAGAGGAGGATGAGCCAGCTGCAAAGGCTCCTCCCAAGAAGAAGGCCAAGAAACTTCTTGCTGATGCTATGCACAAGTCTGGTACATCCAAGAGCACAAAATCCTAGAAGACTACTGCTGAAAAGCCTAAGAGGACATCCAGGCAGATTCCAGCTTCTAAAAAGAACACGAGAGCTGCATCCAGAGCTGAGCATGATGATGACTTGACAACCTTGATGAAACTTAGACCACACCTTCTAGTACATAATGCCATCTATCCACTTGCTGAAGACATGAAGAAGAGGAAAGACTCAGGTTTGAGGGCATGAAGAGTTATAGATCCATATGCCGAGAGGAAGAAGACAATTGTGGACTACATATTCTATACCAAAGAGCAACAAGATTTCTATGAGACCGTGCTTCTTGACAAGAGTCCATCTGTGATAGATATGAGGTATGTTGATTGGAAATTCATTAAGGAGAATGAGGACTATTTTCCAAGTGTCCAAGACAATTTCCACTGCATTGGTATGGATGAATTTTTTGGCAGAGAACTTACTGCATGGAATGATGAAATGATCATGCAATTGTACTCCACTGCCCATTTCTACAGAGATGGTAGGATTGTATGGATGACAGAAGGAGCAAGATATGAGTCCACTATTGATGAATGGGCTACACTTCTAGGAGTCCCAGAGGTTTAGGATGGAGAATTGGATGTCTACACGAAATCCAAGGCAAGTCACAATGCCATGAAGGATATGTATACTCCTGTACCCACAAACAAAGTGCAATCTCACAAGCTAGGATCCATCTACTGTCTTCAAGATGGCCTCTGCAACATGAACACCATTCTGAGGCATACCTTGATGCCCAAGTCAGGAGATGACAAGATGATCCGAGGCTACTCCATCAACATGTTGATCCACCTTGATAGACACACCATGATCAAAGTGGACTTAATTGTTGAGACAGTCAAGAGGGTTACTGCTGATCAGAAGCGCTCTGGCTGGTATGCACCTTATATCCAGATGCTTATCAACTCTTAGATTGAGAAGCACACATTTGCTCTTGACAGTCCCCCTTTGCCCCTACAGCCAGAGCTTTAGGATACCATCATGGTGATGGACCCAAATCATCCCACATCTGCTACAGCTCAGGCAGAGCTAGAAGCAGCTCGAGCCACTAGTGATCAAGTCCCTAGATCCATAAATGAGCAAATGGATATGTTGATTTCATCAGTTCAAGGCATGCAGAAGGACATTAAGGGGATTCTTGACAACCAGGACAGTCTTGTGAGGATCTTTGAAACTAGGATCAAGACCCTTAATGATAAGGTGGACAGGCTGACTAAGACAGTCATAGAGCTCCAAAAGGAAGTTGACTCAGTGCCACTTCCTCACACCACTTCTTCAGATGATGATGACGATGGATCACCTCTCAAGACAGACATACAATTACCTACTCAGGCCAGATCAGCCACCAAGCCAGCTCCAGACTTGAGGCCCTCTTCATGAGCTCCTACTGCTATCACCTCAGTTCCTGCTCCATCAGCTCCAGTTCCTCCAGCTGCTACTCCAACTCCATCCACGACATCTGCAGAGATCTTTGCCGACGCTGTTCTCTCGACTCATTCATCAACAACTAGAGGAGATCAGCCCAAGAATGCTTAGACATATGCCTTTGAACTTTTTGGTAACTTGTTGCCAAAGGGGGAGAAGTGTATATAGATCTTTAGGCTTTGAGTGAGAGATTGTTTTGGTGTTTATTGCTTTTTCAAAAACAATTATCTTTTGGTTGCTTGTGATACACTCTTTGTGTGATGCTACTACTTCCTATCATCTTAATGCTTTATGAGATGATCTTTCTACATTGCTCGATTGTGTTGTGCTATGATGTTCACTCTAATTATTCTCGCATGCCACCAAGATGTATGTGACATGGAAGAAGTGCCTCATGTACCTAATCGACTGCGAATTTGCATTCAAACACAAATCCAAAATAATGCACAAATTTAGGGGGAGCTCTTGATTATCACATACTTCTCAAAGCGATGATTATATTCATTGATTATATGATATGTCGAAGCTTTCATCTATATGTTGTCATAAATTACCAAAAAGGGGGAAATTGAAAGCACATTTGCTCCCTTGGTAGTTTTGGTAATTCATAACAACATATAAGTCATTAAACTAATATTTCCATCAAGTATATTTTAGGAAAGGTTCAATGATGGGTTGGCAAAAAGAGATCGTGGAATACCCCAAGATGCAAGCAAATAGGTTGGCAAAGCTTCAAGCAAGAGGACTCTACATTTTATATTTGTGAGAAATAACTTTGAGTCCATAGGAAAGCTAATACTATTAAAAGGGGGTAAAGTTTTGTTGGTGAATATAATGCTCATACGTGCACAAGTGATAGTCACCAAAGACACCCACAAACTCTCCCACCAAAGTTTGTCCTAAGCCAAACACTCAAAATCGGTGCAACCAACATTCCATTCTGGTGCCACCGATTCCAAACCCTAGACAGACTCAGCCAAACCCTAACCCTTTGGTACAACCGATACTGCTTTCGGTGCCACCAAGTTGGGCTGCAAACTCTGTGTTACGCAAGTTCACAGTTTCGGTCCCTTTGAGATTGTTGAATCGGCGTCACCGAGAATGGGCATTCTGACCGTTGGTCACCTTATCGGTGCAACCGAGATTCCTATATCGGTCCCTCCGAGATTCAAAAGTTGCCACCTTTTGGTCACTTCGGTACCACCAAGATTAACACATCGGTGTCGCTGAGCTGGTCATTTTGTGTGTAACGGTTGGATTTTTGGGGATGCCTATATATACCCCTTCACCACCACCTACTCGAAAGATAAGCACTTAGAACCATTCCAAACCTATCCTATCAGCTTTCTGAGAGAGAACCACCTAACCTTGTGTTGAGGTCAAGATCTTCCACTCCAACCATATGGATCTTGATTTCTAGCCTCCCCAAGTTTCTTGCCACAAATCCCATCTCTTCTACCAAGGCATATCTATGAGAGAGTGATTGTGTGTTGAGGAGTCTATCATCTTGAAGCACAAGAGGAAGGAGTTCATCGACGTTACCGAGCCTATTACCTTTTGGAGGGTGGTGCCTCCTAGATTGGTTAGGTGTCGCTTGGGAGCCTCCTACTTCGTGTTGTGGAGTGAACCAAGAAGTTTGTAAGGGCAAGGAGATCGCCTACTTCGTGAAGATCTACCCCGAGTAAGTCTAGTCCTCCATGGACGTAGGCCGTCATGGTATAGTCAAGGTTGCTTCTTCGTGGAACCCTTTGTGGGTAGAGCCCTCCGTGGACTCTCGCGACCATTACCCTCCATGGGTTGAAGACTCCATGAATGTGGACGTACGATACCACCACCTATCAGAACCACGAGAAAAATCATCGTGTCACCAATTGTGTTTGCTTTCCTTACCCTCTCTTTACTTACATGTGCAATGTCATTACTTTCCGCTACTATACTCTTAGACATGCATGTGTAGGATGTACTTGACATACTATGAATGCTAAAATCTTCCAAGAATTAAAATTGGGAAAAAGTAGAGTTTATTTGGTCAAGTAGTGTAATCACCCACCCTATAGACCTACTTTCCATCCTATGGTAATGTAGGCATGTATTCCGTATATAGTCATATGTGCTTATGGAAAAGAACTCGCATGACATCTTTTGTCCTACCCTCCCTTGGCAGCGGGGTCCATAAGGAAACTAAGGGATATTAAGGTCGCCTTTTAATAGAGAATCGGAACAAAGCATTAACACTTAGTAAATACATAAACTCCTCAAACTACGGTCATCACCGTGAAGTATTCCAAATATTGTCACTATGGGGTTGACGGATCATAATTCGTAATAGGTGCATATGACTAGGCAAGATCGGATCAACAACATAGATATAATCATAATAACATAAATGGTTTGTTGGAGATATGCCCTAGAGGCAATCTTGTATGATGATATTTCCTATGTGTTTATGAATAAAGATAGTCCTTGGACATTATCATTGATGTGTATTAACAAGTATGTGACTTGTGTGTGAGACTATGCATTGTATGATTACTGTCCTAAATGATCCCTAGTCGAAAGGGTTGTGTGGACGCATAGCCAGTTAGTCTAGCATATGACACGGTGGATGGTCCGGTCTCACTGACCATGTAGCATTAGATGCTAGCTGGATAATATGGACTCAGAAAGGTCTAGTCGGATTCGACATAGTCGGATCCGAGTCAAGATAAGGTCTGAGTTGGACAGAACCAACTATGAGACGCAACGATAGGTCATCTGTGAGTCTCTAGTACAACATACATTCTATGTCCTAAGACGTCAGTTGGCGCATGTACTCGGGATGGTGACATACTTGCTTTGGACCGACCAAACACTAGTTCATGTCTGGGTAGTTACAAAGGTAGGTTTCGGGTTTGTCCAGACCCATGTTGCGAGACATGGTCGAGCAAGATGGGACTTTCCCCTCCGATCAGGAGAGATATACTCTGGGCCCCTTGGGTGATCCGACCTAGATAAGCATGGCCTTGCGATGAGGATTATGAGATAATCCGAAGTGTTGGTCGGATTCACCGGAAAAGAGGTTGTGCATCAACAAGGATGACTATGTCGCCTTGTGCACGAGAACATATATCGTGTGGCAAAGGGAATAGAAGTGTGAAGTACAGGTTCGCCTAACTAGCTTCATCAGACACTTGGAGTCGGCATGTCTTGCTAGAGGTTTCTACCAAACGTTCAAGTCGGATGTGATATGACTCACGACCAAGTGGACGAGAATCTAAAGGGTTGCGCGTTTAAGGGAAGGAACACGTGGGCTTTAGGATCCATGCGAGGCCCAAGAGTTGAGCCCGCGCCGGATGCCTATATATAGTGGAGGTGCGGAACACCCATCCGGTTGATCCCTTTGGCACTGTCATTAGGACTTTGCATGTGTTGAAACTAGCCACCTCCACTCACCGCCGCTAACTGTGTGACCGGACCTAGAAGTCCGCCGCACGATGTTCATCCTTCACATGCGGACACCGTTAGAGGTGGTGCACTTGCGCCACTTCGATGAACCTGTTGAAGGGGAACGTTGCATGGGAAACAAAAATTTTCCTACACACACGCAAGATCTATTCATGGTGATGTGCATCTACGAGAGGGAGAGTGGATCTACGTACCCTTCTAGATCGCTAAGCGGGAAGCGTTAAGAAACGCGGTTGGTGTAGTTGAACATCTTCGCGATCCAAATCGCCGAGCGTCCCGCGATCACATCACGAGTCGTCCCGCGATCCAATCACGATCCGTCCTGCGAACTCATCATGACCCATCCCGCGATCTCATCATGATTCGTCCCAGCGATCTCATCATGATCCGTCCCATGAACTCATCACGAACCGTCTCGCGATCTTGTTCACGGTCCTTATGATCTAGCGCCGAACGGACGGCACCTCCGCGTTCAGCACACATGCAGCTTGATGACCATCTCCACCATGTTGATCCAGCAAGAGGAAGTTGAGAGGGATAAGAGTTCACCGGCAGCGTGACGGCGCTCCGGTGATGGTGGTGGAGCAATTCCGGCAGGGCTTCACCTAAGCACTGCGGAAATCCGATCTAGAGGAGCACCGGTGGAATGGGTAGCATGTGGCCGTCAAATCAGTGCCAAAACCCTAGATATCCACTAGTATATATAGGAGGAGGGGAGAGGAGGCTGTGCCCAAGGGGAGGGCTCCCTCTTGGCTTCGGCCGAACTGGCGGAGGGGGAGTCCTCCTCCAATTGGGAGTCCACCTCTCACACGAGAGGTGGAACTTGGGGAGGACTCCACCCCAATTCGGTTTGGGCCTCTCTCCCCTGCGCCTAGGCCACCTTGGCCGACTCCACCTATCCACTAGGGGCTGGTGGGTCGCTACTTTGGCCCATGGGGTGGGATGGCCCCACTGGTGGACCCCCGGGACCCATTCGTCACTCCCGGTACACTACCGAAAGTGCCCAAAACCTTTCCGGAGTCCAAACACCACCTTCCTATATATCAATCTTTACCTCTGGACCATTCCGGAGCTCCTCGTGATGTCCGGAATCTCATCCGGGACTCCAAACAACCTTTGGTCACCACCATACATAACTCTATACTATCGAAACGTCACCAAACCTTAAGTGTGCAGACCCTGCGGGTTCGAGAACTATGTAGACATGACCGAGACTCCTCTACGGTCAATAAACAATGGTGGGACCTGGATGTCCACATTGGTTCCTACATATTCTACGAAGATCTTTATCGGCCGAATCTCTATGTCAAGGATTCACTTAATCCCATATGATGTTCCCTTTGTTCTTCGTTATGTTACGTGCCCGAGATTCGATCGTCGGTATCTCCATACCTAGTTCAACCTCGTTACCGGGAAGTCTCTTTACTCGTTCCGTAATACAAGATCCCGTGACTAACACTTAGTCACATTGCTTGCAAGGCTTATTGTGATGTTGCATTACCGAGTGGGCCTTGAGATACCTCTCCGTCACACGGAGTAACAAATCCCAGTCTTGATCCATGCCAACTCAACAGACACCCCCGGAGATACCTATAGAGCACCTTTATAGTCACCCAGTTACGTTGCGACATTTGATACACACAAGGCACTCCTCCGATGTCCGTGAGTTGCATGATCTCATGGTCATAGGAACATATACTTGACATGCAAAAAACAGTAGCAATAAACTGAAACGATCATATGCTACGTTTGTAGTTTGGGTCTTGTCCATCACATCATTCTCCTAATGATGTGATCCCGTTATCAAATGACATCTCATGTCCATGGATAGGAAACCTTAACCATCTTTGATCAACGAGCTAGTCCATTAGAGGCATACTAGGGACATGGTTTTGTCTATGTATCCACACATGCATCTAAGTCTCCGATCAATACAATTTATAGCATGGATAATAAACGATTATCATCAACAAGGAAATATGATAATAACTAATTTATTATTGCCTCTAGGGCATATTTCCAACAGTCTCCCACTTGTACTAGAGTCAATAATCTAGTTCACATCACCATGTGATTCGCATTGTTATGAATCTAACACCCAATGAGTTCTGGGGCTCGATTATGCTTTGCATGTGAGAGAGGTCTTATAGTCAACGGGTCTGTGACATTCAGATCCGTGTGTACTTTGCAAATTTCTATGTCAAACCGTAAACACTGCTACCACACTCCACTTGGTACTATTCCAAATGGCTGCACCACTATACGTATCCAGATTGCTACTTCAAGTCATCTGGATTGGTGTTAAAGCTTGCATCGACGTAACTCTTTACGACAAACTCTTTATCACCTCCATAACTGAGAAACATCTCCTTAGTCTTTTAGTTACTAAGGATAATCTTGACCGCTGTCTAGTGCTCCATTCCAGGATCACTTTGAAACCTTCTGGCCATACTTATGGCAAGGCTGACATCGGGTCTTGTGGACAACATTGCATACATGATAGAGCCTATGGCTGAAGCATAGGGGATGACACTCATCTTTTATCTATCTTTTGTAGTCACTGGGCATTGAGTCTTACTCAACTTTATACCTTACAAATCAGGCGAGAACTCTTTCTCTAACTGATCCATTTTGAACTCTTTCAAAATCTTGTCAAGGTATGTACTCATTGAAAGTCTCATCAAGTATCTTGATCTATCTCTATAGATCTTGATGCTTAACAATTAGGTAGCTTTATCCAGGTCTTCCTTTGAAAAACTCTTTTCAAACAACCGTTTATGCTCTCCAGAAATTCTACATCATTTCCGAATAGCAATATGTCATCCACATATACTTATCAGAAACTCTATAATGCTCCTACTCACTTTATTGCAAATACAAGTTTCTCGTAAACTTTGTATAGACTTAAAAACTTTGATCACCTCATCAAAGTGTATATTCCAACTCCGAGATGCTTGCTTCAGTTTCATAGAAGAATCACTGAAGCTCACACACCTTTTAGCATCCTTAGGACTGACAAAACCTTCTGGTTGTATCTCATACAACCTTTCCTTACGGAAGGAAACGATGTTTTGGCATCCATCTCCCAGATTTCATAATTGAAAAATGCAGCAACTGCTAACATAATTCCAACAGACTTTAGCATCGCTACGAGTGAGAAAGTCTCATCGCAGTCAACTCCTTGAACTTGTCGTAAACTACTTTGCAACAAGTCGAGCTTTACAAATGGTAACATTTACCATCAGCGTTTGTCTTCATTTTAAAGATCCATTTGTACTTAACGACCTGTCGTCCAACGAGCAAGTCAACCAAAGTCTATACTTGGTTTTCATACATGGATCCTTTCTCGGATTTCATGGCCTCTAACCATTTGTTGGTTTCCGGGCCCATCATCGCTTGTCCATAGTTTGTAGGTTCATCGTTGTCCAACAACATGACCTCCAAGACAGGGTTGTCGTACCACTCAGGAGCAATATACACCCTTGTTGCCCCACGAGGTTTGATAGTAACTTGATCCGAAGCTTCATGATCATCATCATCAACTTTCTCTTCAACTTACGTAGGCTTCACAGAAACAACTTCCTCTGCTGCGCTACTCTCTGGTTGAAGTAAAGGTTCAATAACCTCATCAAGCTCTAATTTCCTCGTAGGTCGATAGTAACTTGATCCGAAGCTTTCATGATCATCATCATTAACTTCCTCTTCAACTGACGTAGGCTTCACAGAAACATCTTTCTGTGCTGTGCTACTTTCTGGTTGAAGCAGAGGTTTCAACAACCTCATCAAGTTCTATCCTCCTCCCACTCAACTCTTTCAAGAGAAACCCTTTCTCGAGAAAGGACCTAGTTTTAGCAACAAACATTTTATGCTTGGATCTGAGATAGAAGGTTCACCCAACTGTTCTTAGGGTATTCTATGAAGATGCATTTGTCTGCTTTGGGTTTGAGCTCATTAGGTGAAAATATTTTCCACACAAGCGTCATAGCCCCAAACATTAAGAAATGACGGCTTAGGTTTCTATCAAACCATAGTTCACATGGTGTCATCTCAACGGATTTAGATGGTGCCCTATTTAAAGTGAATGTAGTTGTCTCTAATGCACAACCCCAAAATTATAGTAGCAAAATGATAAGAGACATCATAAGATGCACCATATCCAATACAGCATGACTATGACGTTCGGACATACCATCACACTATGGTGTTCCAGGTGGCGTGTGTTGTGAAACAACTTTCACATTGTCTAAAGTTGTATGCCAAACTCGTAACTCAGATATTCACCTCCACGATCATATTGCAGATACTTTTATCTTCTTGTCACGATGATCTAAATCTTCACTCTGAATTTGCTTGAACTTTTCAAACGATTCAGACTTGTGTTTCATTAAGTAAACATACACTATATCTACCCAAATCATCAGTGAAGGTAAGAAAATAACGATATCCACCGCACGCTACAAGACTCATTGGATTGCATACATCAACATGTATCATTTCCAATAAATCACTTGCCCGCTTCATCAAAACAGAAAACGGGGTCCTTAGTCATCTTGACCAAGAGGCATGGTTCGCATGTCTCAACCGATTCAAAATCGAATGAGTCCAAAGATCCATCAGCATGGAGTTTCTTTATGCTTTTTATACCAATATGACATTTAGCGGCAGTGCCACAAGTATGTGGTACTATCATTATTAACTTTGTATCTTTTTGGCATCAATGTTATGAATATGTGTATTACTACGATCAAGTTTCAACAAACCATTCTTACTGGGTGCATGACCATTGAAGGTATTATTCATGTAAATAGAATAACCATTATTCTCTAACTTAAATGAATAACCGTGTTGCAATGAACATGATCTAATCACGTTCATGCTCAACGCAAAAAACACCAAATAACATTTATTTTAGGTTCGTCACTAATCTCGAAGGTAGAGAGAGCATGCGATGTTGATCGCATCAACCTTGGAAACATTTCCAACACACATCGTCACCTCACACTTAGCTAGTTCTCCGTTTATTCCGTAGCTTTTATTTCGAGTTACTAACATTTAGCAACCGAACAGGTATCCAATACCCAGGTGCTACTAGGAGTACAAGCAAGGTACACATCAATAACACATATATCAAATATACTTCTGTTGACGTTGCTAGCCTTCTTATCTACCAAGTATCTAGGGTTGTTCCGCTTCAGCGACCTCTCTCCTCATAATTGAAGCACTTAGTCTCGGGTTTGGGTTAGACTTTGGGTTGCTTCACTGGAGATGCAACTGACTTGCTATCCATGAAGTTTCCCTCCTTGCTCTTGCCCTTCTCGAAACTAGTGGTTTTGACTAACCATCAACACTTGACGCTCCTTCTCGATTTCTACCTTCACGGCGTCAAACATCGCGAATAGCTCAGGGATCATTATTTCTATCCCTGGCGTTTTATAGTTCATCACCAAGTTCTAGTAACTTTAGTGACAGTGACTTGGAGAACTATATCAATCACTATCTTATCTGGAAGATTAACTCCCACTCGATTCAAGCAATTGTAGCACCCCAAACAATCTGAGCACATGCTCAAAGATTGAGCTATTCTCTTTCATCTTGCAGGCAAAGAATCTTGTTGGAGATCTCATATCTCGCAACACGGGCACGGGCCTGAGATCCTAATTTCATCTCTTAGAACATCTCATATGTTTCGTGACGTTCAAAATGTTTTGAAGCCTCAATTCTAAGCCATAATGCATGACACACTAAACTATCAAGTAGTCATCAGCACGTACCTGTCAGATGTTCACAACATCTACAGACGATGCTAGAGGGTTTGGCACACCGAGTGGTGCATTAAGGACATAAGCCTTCTGTGTAGCAACGAGGACAATCCTCAGATCACGGAGCCAATCCGCAATATTGCTACCATCATCTTTCAACTCTATTTCTCTAGGAACATATAAAAATTCAAGGGAGCTACAGCGCGAGCAAGTAATCTACAACATATTTTGCAAAGACACCACTGACTATGTCATGATAATGAGTTCAATTAATCATATTACTTAAGAACTCCCACTCAAATTGACATCCCTCCGGTCATTCGAGTGATACATGATCCAAATTCACCAACTCAAGTCCGATCATCACGTGAGTTGAGGTGGTTACAATGGTGAACATCATCATGTTGATCATATCTACTATATGACTCATGTTCGACCTTTCGGTCTCTTGTGTTCCGAGGCCATGTCTGTACATGCTAGGCTTGTCAAGTTTAACCCGAGTGTTCTGCGCGTGCAACACTGGCTTGCACCCGTTGTATGTGAACGTAGAGTCTATCACACCCGATCATCACGTGGTGTCTCAACACGACAAACTTTCGAAACAGTGCACACTCGGGGAGAACACAATTTATCTTGAAATTTAAGTAAGGGATCACCTTATAATGCTACCGTCGTACTAAGCAAAACAAGGTGCATAAAAGGATTAACATCACATGCAATTCATAAGTGACATGATATGGCCATGAACTTGTGCTTTAGATCTCCATCTTGAAAGCACCGGCATGATCTCCATCATCACCGGCATGACACCATGATCTCCATCATCTTGATCTCCATCAACGTGTCGCCATCGGGGTTGTCACGCCCTGCATGCTTCTACTACTATTGCTACTGTTTAGCGATAAAGTAAAGCATTACATAGCGCTTAATTATTGACATGCAGGTCATACAATAATTAAAGACAACCCTATGGCTCCTGCCGGTTGCCATACTCATCGACATGCAAGTCATGAAATTCTATACATCACATGATCATCTCATACATCACATATATCACATCATGTAATTGGCCATATCACATCACAACATACCCTGCAAAAACAAGTTAGACGTCCTCTAATTGTTGTTGCATGTTTTACGTGGCTGCTATGGGTATCTAGCAAGAACAATTCTACGCAAAAACCACAACGGTGATACACTAGTTGCTTTTCAACCCTCTCAAGGACTGCCTTTGTCGAATCCGATCCAACTAAAGTGAGAGAAACTGGCCCCCGCAAGCCATCTATGCAACAAGTTGCGGTCGAGGGAACCGGTCTCTTGTAAGCGTACGAGTAATGTTGGTCCAGGCCACTTCATCTCACAATACCGCTGAACCAAAATCCGACCAAGGGAGGAAGCAATCTAAGCATCAACACCCACAAACCTTTTGTGTTCTACTCGAGATCTCATCTACACATAGACCTAGCTCATGATGCCACTGAAGGGGAGCGTTGCATGGGAAACAAAAAATTTCCTACACACATGCAAGATCTATCCATGGTGATGTGCATCTACGAGAGGGAGAGGGCATCTACATACCCTTGTAGCTCGCTAAGCGGGAAGCGTTAAGAAACGCGGTTGGTGTAGTTGAACATCTTCGTGATCCAAATTGCCGAGCGTCCCGCGATCACATCATGATTCGTCCCGCGATCCAATCACGATCCGCGAACTCATCACGATCCGTCCCGTGATCTCATCATGATCCGTCCCGCGAGCTCATCATGATCCGTCCCGTGAACTCATCACGAACCGTCTCGCGATCTTGTTCACGGTCCTTCCAATCTAGCGCCGAATGGACGGCACCTCTGCATTCAGCACACATGCAGCTTGATGACGATCTCCACCGTCTTGATCCAGCAAGAGGAAGTGGAGAGGGAGAAGAGTTCACCGGCACCGTGACGGCGCTCCGGTGATGGTGGTGGAGCAATTCCGGTAGGGCTTCGCCTAAGCACTGCGGAAATCCGATCTAGAGGAGCACCGGTGGAACGGGTAGCACGTGGCCGTCAAATTAGTGCCAGAACCCTAGATATCCACTAGTATATATAGGAGGAGGGGAGAGGAGGCTGCACCCAAGGGGCTCCCTCTTGGCTTCGGCCGAACTGGTGGAGGGGGAGTCCTCCTCCAATTGGGAGTCCACCTCTCACACGAGAGGTGGAACTTGAGGAGGACTCCACCCCAATTCGTTTTGGGCCTCTCTCCCGTACGCCTAGGCCACCTTGGCCTAATCCACCAGCCCACTAGGGGCTGGTGGTTCTCTACTTTGGCCCATGGGGTGGGATGGCCCCACAGGTGGACCCCCGGGACCCATTCGTCACTCCCGGTACACTATCGAATGTGCCCGAAACCTTTTCGGAGTCCAAACACCACCTTCCTATATATCAATCTTTACCTCCAGACCATTCCGGAGCTCATCATGACGTCCAGGATCTCATCCGGGACTCCGAAAAACCTTCGGTCATCACCATACATAACTTTATACTACCGAAACATCACCAAACCTTAAGTGTGCAGACCCTGCGGGTTCGAGAACTATGTAGACATGACCGAGACTCCTTTACTGTCAATAACCAATGGCGGGACCTGGATGTCCACATTGGTTCCTACATATTCTACGAAGATCTTTATCGGTCGAACCTCTATGTCAAGGATTCAGTTAATCTCGTATGATGTTCCCTTTGTTCTTCGGTATGTTACTTGCCTGAGATTCGATCGTCGGTATCTCCATACCTAGTTCAACCTCGTTACCAGCAAGTCTCTTTACTCGTTCCATAATACAAGATCCCGTGACTAACACTTAGTCACATTGCTTGCAAGGCTTATTGCGATGTTGCATTACCGAGTGGGCCCTAAGATACCTCTCCGTCACACGGAGTAACAAATCCCAGTCTTGATCCATGCCAACTCAACAGACACCTCGGAGATACCTGTAGAGCACCTTTATAGTCACCTAGTTACGTTGCGACGTTTGATACACACAAGGAACTCCTCCGATGTCCGTGAGTTGCATGATCTCATGGTCATAGGAACATATACTTGACATGCAAAAAACAGTAGCAATAAACTGACACGATCATATGCTACGTTTATAGTTTGGGTCTTGTCCATCACATCATTCTCCTAATGATGTGATCCCGTTATCAAATGACATCTCATGTCCATGGCTAGGAAACCTTAACCATCTTTGATCAACGAGCTAGTCCATTAGAGGCATACTAGGGACATGGTTTTGTCTATGTATCCACACATGCATCTAAGTCTCCGATCAATACAATTTATAGCATGGATAATAAACGATTATCATGAACAAGGAAATATGATAATAACTAATTTATTATTGCCTCTAGGGCATATTTCCAACACCTGTACGTGGGATCCAACGACTGGTTGCTCGAGGGAGATCGGACCGACTATTCGAGGGAGATTGGATGAGGAGGAGACGGACCACATGAACGCGCTGCCCTAAGTCAACTTCCGCTGCACGACACTGCGCGTCTAGTGGTAACGAACTATGATCCATCTCCGTAGCATGTTCTTGGATGTTCTACGCATAGATTTTTTTTATTTTGCATGCGATGCACCTACGGTAGAACCCAATAGTGGTATGAGAGCCTCTGTTATAGGATTTGGATTCAGATCGGATGCATATTTTATATGTGGAGGTGGCGGACGAGATCCGTCGTCTTTCATAAGATTGGGTATGTGCACGATTGAAGAGATCAACTGCACACCGCGATAGATTGAAGCTATGTTTTCTGTCAATCGGAATCGATGAGGTCGTGACACAACCTACCCCTACCGGTCGTTATCTGCCATCGGGGTTAACCGTGAAACGTAAATCCGAATCGGGTTCGCGATGATCGATGAGATCGGTCAGATCAGAAAATTTGACGTGATCGGAGTGCTGCCCCTTCGAACCCCGCCCGCTAACTAGCTAGCGGGACCGTTGTGTGTGTAGCGCCTTGTATTTCGTACACGATCACACAAACCAGTAGAATGCGATTTTGTTCATAAGTTTGTTTTGTAGGTTTGATGTGAATAGTATGGCTCATATGTATATGGTGCATGTGTGTAACTTAACATGACCTGCGTGTCATGATTGTCAGCCGACATGAGCCAAAGTGATGTCATTATATTGTATAACGACCAGAGTGTTGACTTGTGATTCTCTATAAATTCATTACTAGCTATAGTAGTTGGAGGACAAAGATCAAGTTCGAGGATTTGATGTCCTAGCATAACGGACAAGATGGAGTTCCGCCTTGGTCATCGGAGTAGGAGCCAGCCATGGAAGGATGCCCATGAAGGAGCCATACTATTTCACATATTTATGTTTATATGTGATGGATATTGCTTCTTGTTTCTATGCATGTTAGTATGGTAGAAAGATCCCTCACTAATATCTAGCATATTGCCATTCTGGATGTTGCACCTTCGCACCTCAAGTACGTCTGGTAGTGGGCTCATAAAATTGAGGTGCTACTAGGTGTCCTTAAACTGGAGGGTTCGTGTCGAGGCTATCAAAATGGTTTTGGGCATTGTGCAAAGAAGGTTGGGTGCCGAGGTATAAGATACCTACCCGACCAATAGGAGTCATATGGAGATACGATTAGCAAGGTGTTGCTTACCAGATAGACAAGCTGGCTAGCAGTGATGCTAAATCTCACTAGTCGCTCGCGCTAGACGGATCCTGAATCACAAAGAGTTTGTGGAGGGATCCTGACTTCAGTGGGATTAGTTCTGTTTCAGGCTTTAATTACTCTACATAAACACATTTCTTAGTGATTGCATATTTTATGTTGTAGATCAATGGACCACCCGCTCAACCCAACTTTGCGTTGAAGTCAATTCTGGAAAAGGATAAATTGAATGGGTCAAACTTTACCACCCGGTATAGAAAATTGAGAATTGTTCTCAATCATGATAAAAAGGAACATGTTCTGGAGGATCCACTTCCAGAGGAACCTGTCGAGAATGCTAATGCCACAACAAAAAATGCCCACCAGAAACTCATTGATGAATCAAACTAGACCAGCTGCCTCATGCTGGCTTGTATGGAGCCCGATTTGCAATAGCATTTCGAAAACATTCAGGCTTTTGATATGATCGAGAGTCTGAAGAGCATATTTCAGGTGCAGGCTAGGACCGAGAGGTTCAACGTCTGGCAATCCTTGACGGATTGTAAGCTGGAAGAGGGTGATCCACTGGGCCTGCATGTAATCAAGATGATTGGGTATGTGCAAGCTTTGGATCAATTAGGCTTCCCACTTGGGGACGAGCTGTCCACGGATACAATTTTGGGTTCTCTTCCACCTAGCTATGGGACATTTGTCTCGAACTGTCATATGCACGACATGGATAAGAAGCTCACTGAATTTCATGGGATGCTCAAGGTGGTAGAGCAAGATATTAAGAAAGGCATGCACCAAGTGTTGATGGTGTAGAACTCGGCTAAGTTCATGAAGAGTTGATCCAAGAAAAAGGGTAAGGCAAAGGGCACAGAGAACATTGTCTTTGCTGCTGAGCCGAAGTCCGGACCGAACTCAAAGACCATTTGCTTTCACTGCAAGGAAGCTGGTCACTGGAAGAGGAACTGTAGAAAGTGGCTTGCTGAGCATGGCAAGAAGGCCGGAGATGCTTCTTCAGGCAAAGGTACACTTGTTACATATGTTATAGACATTTACCTTGCTGACATACCTAGTATCTCTTGGGTATTTGATATCGGATCTGTTGTTCATATTTGCAACTCGATGCAAGGGCTGGTAAGAACTAGGTGTGTGGCACAAGGGAAGATTGACATCAGGGTCGGCAACAAAGCAAGAGTTGCTGCATTGGAGGTTGGCACGATGCAGCTCAAGGTTCCTTCTGGATTTATTTTGGAATTGAATAATTGTTATTACATTCCCGCACTTAGTCGGAACATTATTTCTACCTCATGCTTGACGAGTCAAGGTTATGAATTCAATATACAGGATAATGGTTGTTCATTTTATTTGAATGGAATGTTCCATGGCTATGCACCCATGGTAGATGGGCTATTTATTTTAAATCTAGAAACAAAACCATTCTATAACGTGAATGTCAAGAGGCATAAGTCTAATGAGATAAATACGGCATACTTCTAGCTTTGCCGACTTGGACACATTAGTCTGAACGCATGAATAAACTCCATAATGATGGACTCCTAACTTTGTCCGACTTTGGGTCATCCGAGATATGCGAATCATGCTTGCTAAGAAAGATGACTAAGCCACCTTTTGCAAAGAGTTGCGAGAGGCCGTCCGAGATGTTGGAGCTTATACACAGTGATGTGTGTGGTCCAATGAGCACAATAGCCAGGGGTGGCTATCAGTACTTCATGACTTTTACCGACGACTTGAGTAGATATGGATATATCTATTTGATGAGGCACAAGTCGGAAACTTTTGAAAAGTTCAAAGAGTTTCAGAATGAGGTTGAAAATCAGCTCGACAAGACGATACAACTTCTAAGATCAGATCGTGGAGGTGAGTACATGATCCAGGAGTTTGATAATCATCTGAGAAGCCGAGGTATAGCACCTCAACTAACACCTCCGGGTACGCCGTAGAGAAACGGTGTGTAAGAACAGAGAAATCGAACCTTGTTGGACATGGTCCGGTCGATAATGAGCAAATCGGATTTACCCTTGACATTCTGGGGATACGCTCTAGAAACTACATCTTTCACACTTAACAGGGTACCATAAAAATCTATAGACAAGACACCACATGAGATGTGGACTGGGAAGAGTCCTAGTTTGTCTTTTCTAAAGATTTGGGGTTGTGAAGCATTTGTCAAGTGACTCATGTCAAACAAGCTTACACCCAAGTCGGATAAATGCATATTCGTGGGATATCCGAGTGAAACCTTGGGATATAACTTGTACAATCGAGAAGAGAACAAAGTGTTTGTTGCTCGGAACTGGGTTTTCCTAGAGAAAGAGTTTCTCAGTCAGGAGGCCAGTGGGAGAAAGGTGCGACTCGAAGAAATTTGAGAGCCACTTGGGGACAACTCGGTTGGTGATGAGATCACACCAAAGTCGGTCCGAGAACCCGTAGTGGAGTCGGCACCGGAGCCACGGAGGTTGGAAAGATTGCATAGTGTGCACGACGTTTTGTTGCTAGAAAGCAACGAGCCGGCCACGTATGCAGAAGCGATGGTGAGCCCAGATTTCGAGGAATGTGTAGAGGCCATGAGATCCAAGTTAAAGTCCATGGATGACAATAAGGTCTGGGACTTGGTTGATCCGCCACCTGGCATAGTTTCCATTGGTTGCAAATGGGTCTTGAAGAAGAAAACCGATGTGGATCGAAATGTTCAAATCCACAAAGCTTGGCTTGTTGCTAAAAGTTATGGACAATTTCAAGGAATTGACTACGACGAGACCTACTTGTTGGTAGCAATGCTAAAGTCGGCGAGGATCATACTAGCTATAGCTTCATATTTTGATTATGAGATATGGTAGATGGATGTCAAAACGGCTTTCCTTCATGGAAATTTAAAAGAGGATGTATACATGATACAGCCCGAAGGTTTTGTCGATCCAACTAACACTGGTAAAATATGCAAGCTCAAGAGATCCATTTATGGATTGAAGCAAGCAGCTCGGAGTTGGAACATTCGTTTTGACGAAGTCATCGTTGACCTTGGTTTCATCAAGAACGAAGAGGACTATTTCTTATACAAGAAGTCTAGTTGGAGCTCGGTAGTATTTTTGATCTTGTATGTGGATGACATACCGCTGATAGGAAATGATGTTTCGATGCTGAACTCAGTCAAGGAATCATTGAATGGCAAGTTTTCCATGAAAGACCTTGGAGAGGCCGTGTACATATTAGGAATCGAGATCTACAGAGATAGATTGAGGAGTCTATTGGGCTTAAGCTAGAGAACGTACATAGACAAAGTGTTGAAGAGGTTCAACATGAGTGACGCCAAGAAAGGGTTCTTCCCTATCTCACATGGTATAAGGCTAAGCAAGACTCAGATTCCTACGACTTCTTATGAGCGAAACTGGATGAGTAGAATTCCATATGCCTCGGCAATTTGGTCCATCACGTATGCCATGCTATGTACACGGCCTGATGTTGCCTATGTAATAAGCTTAACAAGCAGATACCAGGCCGACCCAGGTGAGAGTCTCTGGGCAGCAGTGAAAACTATCTTGAAGTACTTGAAAAGGACTAAAGAGATGTTCCTAGTTTATGGAGGTGAGGAGGAGCTCGGCGTAAAGGGTTATGCTGATGCTAGTTTCCAAACCGACATGGATGATTGTTGATCGCAAACTAGATTCGTGTATGTCAGGAATGGAGGAGCAGTGAGATGGACGAGTTTCAAGCAAGATTTCATGGTCGACTCCACAACAAAGGTTGAATACATTGCGGCTTGTGAAGCCACAAAGGAAGTTGTTTGGATTCATAAGTTCCTTGGAGATGTTGGTGTGTTCCTGGGCAGGTCAAAATCGTTGGACCTTTATTGCGATAATACAGGTGTCATCGCACGTGCCAAGGAGCCGAGACAACACAACAAGACCAGGCACATAGACTGAAAATATCACCTGATATGAAAGCTCATAGAGAAAGGTGATACCAATTTATGCAAGATTCATATGGATGCAAATGTTGCAGATACGTTGACTAAGCCATTTCCACAACCCAAGCATGATGGGCACGTTAGAGCTATGGGTATTCAATGTCTATTTGATTGACTCTAGTGCAAGTGGGATTCTGTTGGAGATATGCCCTAGAGGCAATCATGTTTGATGATATATCGTATGTGTTTATGAATAAATGTAGTCCTTGGACATTATCATTGATGTGTATTAATAAGTATGTGACTTGTTTGTGAGACTATGCATTGTATGATGACTGTCCTAAATGGTCCCTAGATGAAAGGGCTGTGTGGACGCGCAACCAGTTATACTAGCGTATGACACGGTGGATGGTCAGGTCTTACTGACCATGTAGCATTGGATGCTAGCCGGATAATATGGACTCAGAAAGGTCTGGTCGGATTCGAGATAGTCATATCCGAGTCGAGATAAGGTCTAAGTTGGACAAACCCAACTATGAGACGCATCGATAGGTCATCTGTGAGTCTCTAGTACAACATATGTTCTATGTCCTAAGACCTGAGCTGGCGCATGTACTCAGGATGGTGACATACTTGCTTTGGGCCGACCAAACGCTACTCCATGATTGGTGTGACGCCCCCAATTTTGGCTGTAGGCTAAACATACACGCAATGCATACGTCCAAGATTAGGGACTCACTAATCAATATCACAACATAACTCTAGAAAAAAATAAAGTCATACAACTTCATATTACAAGCTAGGGCCCTCAAGGGCTCGAATAACAAGCTCGACAAGCATGAGTTAGCGGAAGCAAATAATATCTGATTACAGACATAAGTTAAACAAGTTTTGCCTTAAGAAGGCTAGCACAAACATAACACGGATCGAAAGAGGCGAGGCCTCCTGCCTGGGAACCTCCTATCCTACTATTGGTCGGGGGCTGCCTCCACGTAGTAGTAGGCTCCTACAGTGTTGTAGTAGTCGTCTCTGACGTACTCCATCTCCTGGGCTCCATCGTCTGAATGCATAATTGTATCGAGGGGGAAGAGAAAGCAAAGCAGTGGTGAGTACTCATCCAAAGTACTCGCAAGACTGACATCAGGACTATGCTAAGTATACACCAGTATCAAGGAATGGGGTTATATCTGGGCTGACTGCAGAAAGCAAGAATAAGGGGGAGGCCTTGTCCTATCGAAGGCTAGCATCTGTAGCATCTTGCAGCATTAGAAGAGAGTAGACTAGTAACTCATATAAAGTCATATTATTGTAGCAATTTTATTAAGTAACCACGCCCAGAGATTCTTCCTCAACTCCCTGCGAGGAAGCAATCTCGAAGCCAACATTCATTTCACAATTGAAGTCACAATTGTAGTTGTATAAGGTCAAGGCACAACTCCAAGTCGTCCTGTTACCGTGGACATGACTATTCGAATAGATAAGTTCTTCCCTGCAGGGGTGCACAACATATTCCCCAACACGCTTGAATCACCTCCGGCTGGACACACTTTTCTAGGTCATGCCCGGCCTTGGGACATCAAAACGTCGTCGCCCACCTAGACTCAACGAAGAGGCCGGCCTGCCGGTCTAAAATACTAAGCGCGTAGGTTCATGGGCCCACTTGCCCTTGCACTCTTGCATGCTGCGAACCTAGTCGATGTCAGTCCTAGCACCCCTTATAACAAGCATGATGCCGTTCCGGACTAGTCGGGCATGCACCACTCCATTGCTGACGTCCGAAGAGCTTCGGCTGATAGAACGATGCTGAGTACCCATAACTTCTCCCACTTGAAGGTTAGTGCGTATTAAGGCCAACGACCTAAGTACCCAACCCATTAGCATTTTATTAATGCGAGGCAAGCGCAACCCATAAAGTGCGATCCCGTCGCCCCATCTCAAGGATGTGTGGCAAAGGCCTCTCCTTCCTGTCCACACCTCAACAACATCAAACCGTGGGTACCCCTCAGGGACGACCATCACCAACATGTTTCTGTAACCAAGTCATAGTAACTGTGTGTGTGAAACATCATGGCGGGAACTGAGGAATCACCCTCAAGGGTCCATGCTCGATGTAATCGTCAAGGTGGACTTAGAGGAATCACCCTCGAGGGTCCCACACTTGAGGGGTTGCACGATAGAGACATCGTCGGGAATGGTGAAGGAGGAATCACCCTCGATAACCACGGCCAACTAGCTATGCTATAGAGCTAGAATCATGAGTACTTCATGAGGTGTCATCCTTGGTACTCGATAGTAGCGCTATAGAGTCATACAATTAAGGGGGGTGCGGTGATGTGAGGGGCTTGGCTTGTCGGTCGGTTGACCGAGTCTTCAAGTCATCGAGTCGTCGATGAAGAAGCAGGGGCAACTGGGACTAAGGGGTCACTGGGGATTCACTGATCAACCTATACAGTTCATCAAAAACAGGCTATGCATCAGAATAAGAACTAACTAGTACAGTAGCAAAAATCTAATGCAAGAATAAGAGGGAAGAATGGGCGATATCGGAATGCTCAAGGGGGGGTGCTTGCCTTGCTGCTCTGCAGCAAAAGGCTGATCATCAAGGGCGTAGTCGTACCCGGAGCAGCGTCAGTCTCGGGGTCTACCGGTAAGAAGAGGGGGGAGAAACAGTAAATATAAAGCAGACAAATGCACCACGATGCAATGACAATATGCAGAGCTAGGCATGCACTAACGCAGTATTACAAGTCGCGGATGGATCGGAAGAATATCTAACGATATTTCCTAGGTCTCTCACTTTTACCGGAGAGATGAAATTGATGGAAAAGTTACATGTTTGCTATGATAGGAGCACGTGGTAGACGAACGGACTACATATTCGAATTCGTGGGATTTTTCTGAGCAACTTTCATGATCAAAACTTTTTCATCCGGATTACGGTTTAATTTATATTAATATTTAAAGATTAAACATTTCTGAAATTATTATTAATTACATTAATTCGAAATTGCACTTATGATGTCATCATCACATCAGTAGTCAATTGTACTGTTGACTCGGTCAAACTAACGTGTGGGTCCCACCTGTCAGTTACTCTTTCAAATTAATTAACTAATAGATTAATTAACAAGTTAATTAATTAATCTAATTAGTCTTAATCATCTAATTTACTAATTAATTATCTAATTAATTAATTCACTAATTAATTATTTCATTTATTAATATATATTTTATTTCATTTACTTATTTTTTAATGTCCTAAGGGAGTGGGCCCTCTCTATCATTGAGAGTGGGGGGTTAGGCCCACTGTCCAGCCACACACACATGCAGCGCCACATAGGTCCACATGCACGCATGCACACACGCACATAGGGGGGTAGGGAGCTCACCAGCGGCCAGGGGGCGGCAAACAGTGGGTGTGGCCGGCGACGGGTAGCGGGGCTGCGACGGGGCGACAGTGCACGCGCGGGTGCGGTGGTCGGAGGCGATGCAACCAGTCGGATCGAGGTATAGGCATGGCCAGAGGAGGGCGAGACGCGGCCGCGAGCGAGGCCAGCGCATGGCCGTGGCGCGTGTGCGCGCACGCGACGCGGTGGAAGGTGGCGTGGCTTAGGATGAGCGTGCGTGGGCGGAGGAGGGACGCGGTCGGGCACGATGAGCGTGGCACAGAGCGGGCACGACCGGAGGGGAGGAAGGAGAGGAAAGGGAGAGGCCATGGCCTCACTGGCATTGCGAGGGGCGGGGTCAGCGAGGCTCGAGGAAGCCGTTCGGGGAGGGGATGGGGAGGATGCGGCGGCCGACGGTGGTGCGGTGGCGGCGAGGGGCACCGACTAGGAGGGTCGGCGGCGGCAGCGGCAGGCATCGATGCCCCGATCCGATCTGGATCAGGGAGGAGGGAATGGGAAGCGAGGTGGGGGGGTTAGGGTTTCGGTGGCTCGGGGGGGGGGGGGGGAGGCCATATAGGCCTGGGGGCGAGCGTGGGCCGGCTGGGCCGGCTTGGAGGCCATCTAGGCCGAGGCCTAGTGGGGCAGGGGGTTTTCTTTTCTTTATTTTTTAATAGTTTCCTTTTCCTCCTTTTTACTTAATTCTGTTTTATTTACTTTTGCACATTTCTCTTCAGCAAAAATGTGTCACTTGGTCCATAAATTACTTTGCAATATTCCACATGGCCACACACACTCTAGGCATTTTCGGAAATTGTTTGATTTATCCAAATGAATTTAAGAGCACTCTAAAATGCAAAATGGTGCTGTTATTGAAGGTGGGGTCCACACCAGGTTGGGGGTGATGTTGTTTACCTTAACACCAATTGTTTTGTGATTTATCACAAGTGTGGAACAGTTTTCCTTTGATGTTTGCCAAGTTATTTTATCACCATAAAATTCAATGCCCCCTTTTGATGGAAACTAAAATGAGACATGAATTTTCAACTTGATCATATCTTGTTTAGCAAAATGTTTAGGCACAGATCATGGTCATCACGGTGCTTAATTACAATGATCACTGTAGCAATAAAAGAAGGGCATCACAACTAGGTAGTTACAAAGGTAGGTTTGGGGCTTGTCAAGACCCATGCTGCGAGACATGGTCGAGCAAGATGGGATTTGCCCCTCCGATAAGGATAGATATACTCTGGGCCCCTCGGGTGATCCGACCTGGATAAGCATGGCCATGCGATGAGGATTATGAGATAATCCAAAGTGTTGGTCGGATTCACAAGAACAAGAAAGAGATCGTGCATCAACAAGGATGACCATGTTGCCTTGTGTACGACAACATATATCGTGTGGAAAAGGGAACACAAGTGTGAATTACAAGTTTGCCTAACCAGCTTCATCGGACAGTTGGAGTTGGCACGTCTTGCTAGAGGTCGCTACCGACCGGTCAAGTCGGATGTGATCTAACTCGCGACCAAGTGGACGGGAACCTAAAGGGTCGCACGCTTAAGGGAAGGAACATGTGAGATTTAGGTTCCGTGCGAGGCCGAAGAGTTGAGCCCGTGCCGGATGCCTATATATAGTGGAGGTGTGGCACACCCATCCGGTTGATAGCTTCGACACCGTCATTAGGGCTTTGCATGTGTTGCAACTAGTGTTGGAGTAATGCCTTAGAGGCAATCATGTATGATGATAATTCCTATGCGTTTATGAATAAATATAGTCCTTGGACATTATTAGTGACGTGTATTAATAAGTACGTGACTTGTTTGTGAGACTATGCATTGTATAACTGTCCTAAATGGTCCCTAGTCGAAAGGGTTTGGTGGAAGCACAACTAATGAGACTAGCATATGACACGGTTGATGGTTTTGTCTCACTGACCATGTAGCATTGGATGCTAGCCGGATAATATGGACACACAAATGTCTGGTCAGATTCAACATAGTCGGATCCGAGTCGAGATAAGGTCTGAGTTGGACACACCCAACTATGATACACACGCAATGATAGGTCATCTATGAGTCTCTAGTACAACATACGTTCTATGTCCTAAGACCTAAGCTGGCGCATGTACTCGGGATGGTAACAGACTTACTTTGGGCCGACCAAACGCTACTCCATGACTAGGTAGGTACAAAGGTAGGTTTCGGGCTTGTCCAGACCCATGTTGTGAGACATGGTCGAGCAAGATGGGATTTGCCCCTCCTACCAGGAGAGATATACTCTGGGCCCCCTCGAGTGATCCCACCTGGATAAGCATGGCCATGCGATGACGATTATGAGATAATCTGAAGTGTTGGTCGGATTCACTGGAACGAGAAAGAGTTCATTTGCCCCTCATATCAGAATTATATTTCAAGTGTTTCAGGACATTTGCATTGAAGTGCTCTTGTTTCATAATGTAGTTATCAAATTCATATAATCATTGACTAGGATGTTTATTGTAGGGGATATCACCTTCATGAAACTTTAATAAAGAATTTACCTCTACCACCTAGGGAGGTGGTGGTGTGTTGAGTCCATGAATCTCTTCAAAAGATGGTAAATTCTTAACATCCTCAGCTTTAATACCTTTTTCCTTCATACATTTCTTTACCTCTTGCATATCTTCAGAACTAAGAAATAAGATACCCCTCTTCTTTAGAGTAGATTCAATTGGTGGCTCAGGGAGAATCCAATCATCATAATTCTTCAATATATTATTCAAGAGTTCCTCAGGTTGTTCAACAGTTTGTTCCCTAAAAATAGGACCAACACAACTATCTAGGAAGTCCCTAGAAGGATCAGTTAGTCCATTATAGAAGGTATAAAGTATTTCATTTTTCTTAAGAGGATGATCAGGCAAAGCATTAAGTAATTGGAGAAGCCTCCCCCAAGATTGTAGGAGACTCTCTTCTTCAATTTGCACAAAGTTAAATATTTCCTGTAAGGCAGCTTGTTTTCTTATGAGCAGGATTTTTTTTCCAAAGAAGTAATAGATCATATCATGGGGACTACGCACACAACCAGGGGGTAAGAGTATTGTACCATATCTTAGCATCACCCTTTAATGAGAAAGGAAATAATTTGAGAATATAATAGTAGCGAATCTTCTCATCATGAGAAAATAGGGTGGCTATATCATTCAACTTACTAAGGTGTGCTACCACAGTTTCAGTTTCATAGCCATGAAAAGGATCAGATTCAACCAAAGTAATTAACTCCGGGTCGACGGAGAATTCAAAATCCTTATCGGTAAATAAGATAGGTGAAGTAGCAAACTTAGGATCACATTTCATTTTAGCATTCAAAGTCTTTTCCTTATACTCGCATAGTAGTTTCTTAAGATCATCTTTATCCTTACAAGCAACAATCTCTCTATCTATTTCTCCATCCAAAGAATAACCTTCAGGTATTTTAGGCGTTTCAAATCTAGGAGATCTATGCCTATTAGGTATGTCATAATCATCAGTTTCAAAGATCTCATAAGTTTTAGCAAATTCATTAGTTTCAATATTTTCATTCTCTTTAGCTCTAGCAATTTATTCATCAAGAAATTCATCTAATAGCAGAAGTACTAGTATCATCATAAGCATCATTCATAGCAGAAGTAGCATCATCAATATCAGGATTAATAGAATGTGGTGTTGTTGCAAACTTACTCATAACAGAAGGTGAATCAAGTGCAGAGATAGAAGGCAGTTCCTCACCTCCCCTCATAGTAGAGGAAAAAAATCTTGGTTTTAGTATCCTTCAGATTCTTAATAGTGATTAATTGATATAAATCCCAAGGGACTCAACAAATATAGCTATGCCCCCCGACAACGACGCCGGAAAAAGGTCTTGATAACCCACAAGTATAGGGCATCGCAACAGTTTCCGAGGGTAGAGTATTTAACCCAAATTTATAGATTAGACACAAGGGGAGCCAAAGAATATTTGAGAGTATTAGCAGTTGAGTTGTCAATTCAACCATGCCTGGAGATAAATATCTATAGCAAAGTGATAAGTAGCACAGTAATATGATAGTTTGCTAGGAGTAGTAACAGTAACAATAGCGATAGCAGTAGTGATTTTGTAGCAAGTGCAATAGTAACAACACTAGTAGTAACTTAGCGGGAACAATAAGTGAAAAAAACTTAGGCACTGGATCGGTGTATTCTCTGGATGATATTCATCATATAACAATCATAACCTAGGGCGACACAGAACTAGCTCCAGATCGTTAATGTAATGTAGGCATGTATTCCGTATATAGTCATACGTGCTTATGGAAAAGAGATTGCATGACATCTTTTGTCCTGCCCTCCCGTGGCAGCGGGGTCCATAAGGAAACTAAGGGATATTAAGCCTCCTTTTAATAGAGAACTAGAACAAAGCATTAACACTTACAGAATACATGAACTCCTCAAACTACGGTCATCACCGTGAAGTATCCCAAATATTGTCACTATGGGGTTGACAGATCATAACACGTAATAGGTGCATATGACTAGGCAAGATCGGACCAAGAACATAGGTATAATGATGATAACACAAATGGTTAAGATCTGAAATCATGGCACTCGGCCCCTAGTGACAAGCATTAAGCATGGCAAAGTCATAGTAACATCAATCTTAGAACATAGTGGATACTAGGGATCAGGCCCTAACAAAACTATCTCGATTACATGATGAATCTCATCCAACTCCTCACCGACCAGCAAGCCTACGAAGAAATTACTCACTCCCGGTGGGGAGCATCATGGAATTGGCAATGGAGAAGGGTTGATGATGACGAAGACTAAAGATTCCCCTCTCTGGAGCCCTAAACGAATTCCACATCTGGCCTCCCGATGAAGAACATCAGGTGGCGAAGCTCCGTATCGTGAAATGTGATAAAACTTTCTCCCTAATTTTTACTAGAAATTTGGGAATTTATAGCGCTGGAACTAGGGTCGGGGGGCGGGGGGGGGGGGCACGAGGTGGCCACCCTCAATGAGGCCGCGCTAGGGGGGGTCTAGCGCGCCCTGGTAGAGGGTCGGCACCCCAAGCCCCTCTCATGTGGCTTCTGCCTCCATAATTCCTCATATATTCCAAAATAAATATCCAAAAAAATCGTTCCATTCCGAGAACTTTTATTTCTCCACAAAAAATAACACCATGGCAGTTCTGCTGAAAACAACATTAGTCCAGGTTAATTTCATTCAAATTATGCAAATTAGAGTCCGAAAAGAGAGGAGAAATGTTAGGAAAAGTAGATACGTTGGAGACGTATCAACTCCCCCATGCTAAAACCCTTGCTTGACCTCAAGCAATTCAGTTGAGAAATTGAAAGTGAGAAAGAAAATATTTTTCGAACTCTTTTGTTCTTGCTTGCATACATATGCTTAAGTAGCACTCAGGTTTTCTGCAAAGATTATGACTAACCATGTGAACAGTAACTCTTAAAGATTATATTAACTCATATCAATGACGCAAGAAACTACTCATATAAATGACGCAAGCAATAATAAGATATCTCAAGTGCAAACAATTTGTCAAAACAATCGTAATATAATATGACAATAGTGGTATCTCGCTAGCCCTTTCTGAGACCGAAAAACTTAAATGCAGAGCACCTCCTAGTTCATGTAGCGACTAAACATGATCATTGACATGAATAATAAAAGTCGATGCATAATCGTTTTGGTCCACTTGTCACAGACGTGATGCCTATATACATGATCATTGACATGAATAACATGTCGGGACCTCGATCCTAAGTCACATAGATCTAGCATGTAACATATCATATCACTTTGCTGCCTCACGCACAATATATTTACGGTTGCATCCATTACCTTGGTACTGTTTGCGCCTTTTGGCTCACGTATATGATTATGTCACTAGCATCCATATGCCCGAGAACTTGGGTCAACATTATTAGTTATAAACCAAGGTGGCACAAATGTATATGGACAAACATAGTTAACTCAACAATGCACATGTCGGTCAGCAACAAATGTAATTGAGTCATAGCAAGCTACAAGGACTCTACTAAACATCGTGTGACATTTCCCCATAGGGACAGACACACGGGAGCAAAGAAGGATACATGCCGGTCAATCAATGGGTCCGGAGCAGTAGCGAACTACCAAGGCTCAATGGAAGCACAAAGAGGCATTTCCCACTTAGGAAGTCTGCCATAGGCATACAACTAGGTGTCAAACGCGACACATAACAATACATATCACACATAAGCATAACATGCAAGTATGTGTTGGTACCACATGGGATCACAACATAACTCTATGACTCAAAGTATTTTATAAGGGCTTGGAAGGGACAACATAGTATGATATTACAAATAGGGGTCATATGTCACTTCATACAAATCATACAAGCAACAACGGAAGCTAAAGATGTCTGGGTACAAGCATTTGAAAAGAAAGAAGACTAGAGAGCATGTCTAGCTACAAGACCCTCCATAGGAACCAGACCTCTATATGCGATTCCCAAGCTACTCGGTTAACATAGAACTCATCTTCTGAACCACTAGCAAGACCAAGGTCTCTCGGCAAAAACATAAATAAGAAACTGTGAGTTAACATCATAACTATGCACTTTTCTATCAAAAGCCTAACAGTAATTTGTTTATCCACCGTATGCTTTGTGTTCAAGAGAGAAGCAAATAGTGAAAACTATGCCCCAGGTTCTATTTAATGATATTTCAAAATACCAAAAACAACTTTCTGCAATTTATTACTTTCTTTTTATTTTTTCCTTTTTATTTATCTAACACTATCAGAACAAATCCTTGCAAGTATCAGTTCAAGGGGACTGACAATCCTCTTGACCGCGTTGGGTGCAAGTGTTTGGTTTTGTCTGTGTAGGTGATGATGATGACAATTTTCCTGGTTCTCCTATTAGTTCGATAACATTGGTTCTCACTGAGGGAAATACTTATTGCTATTATATTGCTTCATGCTTCCTCTTCAGGGAAAATCCCAATGCAGCTCACAAGTAGCAAAAAGAATTTCTAGCACCGTTGTCGGGGGGGACATAATCACATTCTCATTAGGTTTCCACATAGAAACTATCATCTAGTTTTTCAACTTTTTATTTGCACTCTCTTTTTCATCTCCCTCCACCTCTCTAAAAAATGAATAACACAAAAAAATTGTTTGCTTGCTTTGCCGTTATGACTAGGTCTTCTCTTGCTCCTTGTACTCCTAGACATGAAGTGCTTAATTTTAAAGAAAGGGGAGGAGAAATTTTTAAAAGATGCTTGGTTTAGGACTTGCGATGCTCAAAACAGATCAACCTGTAAGCAAGCCATTACTATTCTTCATCGCAATTTTTATGTGGGTGTTACTACTTGGCACATTTTTTTTGCTTGATACGATGTATGGAGGAAATTTCTTAAGTAGTCACACCATGGACGCTTTCAATGCTATGGGAAATTTCGTGGGATCACCACCTATTATTATTAATGAAACTGCATTGACTTTGGAAGATGTTATGTGTAATTTGGAAACTATTGAGAATAAGATGCCTACAATTGAGCATACTGAAAATTTAGACAAAAAGGTCCATAATCAAGTTACTCAATTTGGCTTAATAGTAGGAATTATTCTAAAGATGCTAAAATGTAATGATCCAATAATTAGTGAACAATTAGGACAAAGTCTATATAGAATTGATAAGTTGGAACAAATCGTTAATAATTTGGGTTTCGCCTTTTCTTCCGTTAAAATATTGAAACGACTCCTCCTAATAGGAATGCCAAGCTGATGTATTTTCCAAATACTAAAAGTGTCACATTTATTAAAGGGAATGAATATCTTAAAAAGATTAGTGTGCACCCCAACTTCATTGGTATAATAAAGGAACCTATCATTAAAAACAAATCTTCCCATTTTGTTCCTAGGAGTGTGATTATTAATAACTTGTATGCCAACCCACCTAGGAAGCATGGGTGTATAATTTATGAGTTGGATTTGAAAGATGACAACACTTGGAAGTATGCATTATGCCTAGCTAGGGGCATAATACAATAATGCTTGCTGGGAGGCAACCCAATAGTTATCTTAAATTTTTGGTTTTCACTTCATGTTTTTTGTGATGACATGATTATTGCCAATGTAATGATTGTGCTTTTATGTTTTAGTTAGTGTTTGTTCCCAGTAAAGACTTTGGGATGATTTGGATGATAATAGAATCGATTATGTGGAAAAACAGAAACTTTTGCACTTATTATTTAATTTCTATGATTTTATCGGAGTGTCTTTTTTATCTGATTTTTTACATAGTATTCCAATAAAAATTTCTCTATTTTCCCAATTTTTCAGAAGTTTTGTACTTACATAAGAGTTGTTTTAGTAGAGATTATTGCAGACTATTCTATTTTTGATAGATTATGTTTTTTGCTTGCATAGTTTGCTTGTTTTAAGGATGCAATGGATTATATCGAGGGGTATAAATCATGGAGAAGTTAGAATACGATACCTATCATGCAATAATTAAATATGAATCTATTTATAGGAGTACCTAATGTTTATGATTTTTCTATTATACTGATGGATCTCACGAGGTATCCGATGAGTTTTGTGTGCTAAAGTTTTCAAGTTCTGGGTGAGACAATGATGGATGAAGGAATAAGGGTCTGCAAGACCCTAAGATTACCATTGCCCGAGGCACCCCAATGTAATATTCCAGAACGACCCAAGCGTCTAAGCTTGGGGATGCCCTGGATGGCATCCCCTCTTTCGTCTACAATCTATCGGTATGTAACTAGGAGCTACATTTTATTCATCACATGATATGATTTTTTCTTGTAGCATCATGTATTATAGTTTTTTTTACTTTTGGTTTGCCACAATCATTGTTTGCTGGACACACCTTTTGATAGAGACCCATTATCATCATAATTTGTTAGAATACTCTTTGTGATTCACTTATATCTTTTGAGCGAGGCAGTTGCTCTAGTGCTTCACTTATATATTTAGAGCACGACGATGGTTATGTTTTACAAAAATAGTTGCACTCTCATGCTTCACTTAAATCTTTTTGAGAGTATAATAAATAGTAAAGGCAATTTGCACATGTTATAAGACTAGTCCAGAAAGGATAAGTATTCAAGGGGGGTATAACAAAAAACTTTCATGTAGATACCTAAATATGAAACATATGGTTTGACTATATTGATGTAGCAATATCAAAGGATGTTCTCCTTAGGTTCCCACATACAAACTATCATCTAGTTTTTCTACTTTTTATTTGCCTCTCTTTTTCATCTCCCTCCACCTCTCTAAAAAAATGAATAACACAAAAAATTGTTTGCTTGCTTTCCCATTATGACTAGTTCTTCTCTTGCTCCTTGTACTCCCGGACATGAAGTGCTTAACTTTAAACAAAAGGGAGGAGAAAGTTTAAAAGATGATTGGTATAGGATTTGCGATGCTCAAAGCAGATCAACCTATAAGCAAGCCATTACTGTTCTTCGTCGCAATTTTTATGTGGGTGTTACTACTTGGCACCGATTTTTTGCTTGATACGATGTATGGAGGAAATTTCTTAAGTAGTCACACCATGGACGCTTTCAATTCTATGGGAAATTTAGTTGGATCACCACCTATTATTATTAATGAAACTGCATTGACTTTGGAAGATGTTATGCGTAAGTTGGAAACTATTGAGAATAAGATGCCTACCATTGAGCATACTAAAAATTTAGACAAAAAGGTCCATAATCAAGTTACTCAATTTGGCTCAATATTTGGAATTATTCTAAAGATTCTAAAACGTAACGATCCAATAATTAGTGAATGGTCATGACAAAGTCTATCTAGAATTGATAGGTTGGAATAAATCATTAATAATTTGGGTTTCCCTTTTTCTTCTGATAAAACTATTGAAACAACTCCTCCTAATAGGGATGCCAAGGTTATGTATGTTCCTAATACGAAAAGTGCCACATTTATTGAAGGGAATGAAGATCTTAAAATGATTAGTGTGCACCCCAACTTCATTGGTATAATAAAGGAACCTATCATTAAAAAAAATCTCGCCATTTTGCTCCTAGGAATGTGATTATTAATAACTTGTATGCCAACCCACCTAGGAAGCATGGCTGTATAATTTATGAGTTGGATTTGAAATATGACAACACTTGGAAGTACGCGTTATGCCTAGATAGGGGCATAATACAATAACACTTGTTGGGAGGCAACCCAATAGTTATCTTAAATTTTTTGGTTTTCACTTCATGTTTTTGCGTGATGACATGATTATTGCCGATGTAATGATTGTGTTTTTATGTTTTAGTTAGTCTTTGTTCCAAGTAAAGAATTTGGGATGATTTGGGTGATAGTAGAATCGATTTGGTGCAAAAACAGAATTTTTTCCGCTTATTATTTAATTTCTCTAATTTTATTGGAGTGCCTTTGTTCTGAATTTTTTACATAGTATTCCAATACAAATTTCTCAGTTTTACCTGATTTTTCAGAATATACTTACATAAGAATTGTTTTAGTAGAGATCATTGCATACTGTTATATTTTTGACAGAATATGTTTTTGCTTGCATAGTTTGCTTGTTTTAAGGATGCTATGGATTATATCGAGGGGTATAAATCATGGAGAAGTTAGAATATAGGACCTATCATGCAATAATTTAATATGAACCTATTTATAGAACTACCTAATGTTTACGATGTGTCCATTATACTAATGGATCTCACAAGGTTTCTGATGAGTTTTCTGTGCTGAAGTTTTGAAGTTCTGGGTGAGACAACGATAGATGAAGGAATAAGGAGCTGCAAGACCCTAACATTGGTAATGCCCAAGGCACCCCAAGGTAATATTCTAGGAAGACCCAAGCATCTAAGCTTTGGGACACCCTGGATGGCATCCCCTCTTTCGTTTACAATCTAGCGGTATGTTACTTGGAGCTACATATTTATTCATCACATGATATGAGTTTTTCTTGTAGTATCGTGTATTATACTTTGTTTTACTTTTGGTTTGCCACAATAATTGTTTGCTAGACACACCTTTTGAGACAGACACGTTATCATCATAATTTGTTAGAATACTCTATGTGCTTTACTTATATCCTTTGAGCGAGGCAGTTGCTCTAGTGCTTCACTAATATATTTAGAGCATAACAATGGTTATATTTTATAGAAATAGTTACACTCTCATGGTTCACTTAAATATTTTTGAGAGTATAAAAATTAGGAAAGGCAATTTGCACGTGTTATAAGACTAGTCTAGAAAGGATAAGTATTCAAGGGGGGTATAACAAAAAACTTTCATGTAGATCACTAAATATGAAACATATGGTTTGATTATATTGATTTAGCAATATCGAAGGATATTGGTTCATGATCATTGGTTAGTAGAAACATCAGTATTAAATCTTTTTATTAACTTCTCATATAAGTATTTGTCATGGCATGGTGATAAGGTGTGATTATTTTTATGTCTGAAATGAAATCCTTGAGTGTTGTTATAATCGGATGTGGGCGATGGTTAAATCCTACCAATCAATTCCCTAGGGGAATGTGAGTAGTACTTTGCTTTGAGGCTAATAGACTTTACAATAAGTATATGAGTTCTTCATGACTAATGTGAGTCCATGGATTATACATACTCTCACCTTTCTGCAATTTTCTAGACTCTTAGATACCGTGCATTGCCCTTTCTCACCTTGAGAGTTGGTGCAAACTTCATCGATGCATCCAAATCTCGTCATATGATACACTCTATCACACATAAGCCTCCTTATATCTTCCTCAAAACACCCATCCTACCTATTATGGCATTTCCATAGCCACTCTAAGATATATTGCCATGCCGCTTCCACCGTTCCATCACATGAGTTGTTTGTTCATCATCACATTGCTTTGCATGATCATATAGACCTGACATTATATTTGTGGCAAAGCCACGGTTCATCATTGTTTACATGTTATGGAAGATAATTGCACATCCTGGTACACTACGAGAGGCATTCATATAGAGTCATATTGTATGGTTTTTATTTATCGAATTGTAATTTTGAGTTGAAAATAATTAAAAAATTTATGATCATCATTATTAGAACATTGTACCTGTGAGGAAAGGATGATGGAGACTATGATTCCCCCACAAGTCGGGACGAGACCCCAGATGAAAAATAAATAAGAGAAAGGCCAAACGGGCCCAATGAAAAAAAGAGAAAAGATAAAGGAAAAAAGAAAGAAAGATGAGTGAAAATAAAGAAGGGCCAATGCTTCTATCCTTTTACCACACTTGTTATTCAAAGTAGCATCATGTTCTTCATATAGAGAGTCTACTGAGTTGTCAATTTCATATACTAATGGGAATTTTTTCATTATAGAACTTGGCTTGTATATTCTGATGATGGGCTTCCTAAAATGCCTGAGGTCTTCATGAGCAAGCAAGTTGGATGCGCACCGACTTAGTTTCATTTGATCTATCATACACTTATAGCTCTTAGTGCATTTGTTGCATGGAAATCCCTACTCGTCAGGTTGATATTGATTGATGGGCATGTACATAGCTCGCTGACCCGCCTAGTTAATGCGAGAATTTCTTCCTTTTTGACTTCCCTTTGATCTCTACCACCACGCTCTATTTAGACTATATGCTATATCCATGGCTCATGCACATTTATTGCATGACGTTGAAAATGCTAAAGCGTGTTAGAAGTATGATCCAATTTCCTGGTTTAACACTGGTGTGCTCATGATTTATAGTTATGTGGTGAAGACAGAGTCATATGACATGCTAATATGATAAAATGAGTTGGGATAATATTTGTTAAGGATCGTATATTTTGAAAAAGTTATGATTATGCTTCTTATATTCATCGATATTATTATGTTGGTATCACTTACTTCATTGTTTCTCAATATTTATACCGGAAAGAGATTACATGATACACATGCTAGGTAGCATTCAATATCAAAAATTCTGCTTTTATCATTTATATACTTAAGGACGAGAAGGAATTAATCTTGGGGATGTTGATATGTCTCCGACGTATCTATAATTTTTGATTGTTTTGTGCTATTATATTATCAATCTTGGATAGTTTATATGGAATTGTATGCTATTTTATATCCTTTTTGGGACTAACCTACTAACCCAGTACAGGTTCCTATATTTGTGTGTTTTTGACTTTTTGAAAAATCAATACCAAACGAAGTCCAAACATAATGAAACTTTACGGTGATTTTTAGAGACCAAAATAGACCCTAGAAGCTTCGGGAGGAGACCAGAAGACGTACGGGTTAGCGATGAGCTCACAGGGCACGCCTTGGGGGTAGGGCGTGCCCCCTCTCCCCCTCGAGATCGTGACTCCGCCGTACACCCTTTTGCGCTAATTCCACCTGTATATATTCTCAAAATTCCCAAACCAACATAGAGACACCCGAAACACTTTTTCCGCTGCCGTAAGCCTCTGTTCTTCTGCGATCCCATCTTGAGACCTTTTCCGATACTCTGTCGGAGGGGGAATTAATCACGAAGGCCATATACATCAACCTCGTTGCCTCCATGATGATGTATGAGTAGTTCACCATAGACCTACGAGTCCATATCTAGTATCTAGATGGCTTGACTCTCTTTCATCTTCAATACCATGTTCTCATCAATCTTCTTGGAGTCCTATCTGATGTAATCTTCTTTAGCGATGATTGGGATCTGATGAATTGTGGCTTTATGATCACATTATTCATTGAAAGTAATTGAGTTTTTTTCTGAACTTTATTATGGATGATTGTTATAGCTTTTGTATTTCTGTATGATCTATCCATTTGGTTTGGCCAACTAGATTGATTTATCTTCAGTGGGAGAGGTGCTTTGTAGTGGGTTTAATCTTGTGGTGCTCTATATGATAGTGACACGAGGGGACAAGACATGTATTTCCATTTTTGTGACTAAGGACAAAACGATGGGGTCTAAACATATTGCTTGTCTTACTTTGTCTACATCATGACATCTTGCTTAAAGTGTTGCTCTATTTGTCATGAACTTAATACCATAGATACAAGCAGGAGTCGGTCGATTGGTGGAGTAACAGTAGCAGATGCGGAATTTTTTTGGTCTACTTGTCATGAATGTGATGCCTATATACACGATCATTGCCATGAATAACATCATAACTATGCGCTTTTCTATCAATTTCCCCACAGTAATTTGTTTACCCATTGTATGCTACATGTTCGAGAGAGAAGCCTGTAGTGAAAACTATGCCCCCGGGGTCTATTTAATCATATTCCTAAAAACAAAAATACCTTGCTGCAATTTATTACTTTCTTTTCAATTTTCCTTTTTATTTATCCGTGACTCTAAGAATTAATCCTTGCACGCAAAGAGTTCAAGGGTATTAACAACCTTGTTACCCGTGTTGGGTGCATGTGTTTGCTTTTGTGTGTGTAGGTGTTGGCGACAAGAGTTTGCTTGGTTCTCCTATTGGTTCAATAATGTTGGTTCTCACTGAGGTAAATACTAATTGCGACTATATTTCTTGACCCTTCCTTTTCAGGGGAAATCCCAACATAACTCACAAGTAGCACACCACCATGCACAGTGCCAGACGGTCCAAGTATCTAGAGGTCGCACATGTCCCCGATGACCTCGTCCAATCTTCTGTAGCTATGGGAGTTCCGCGTTGTTAGTGCTAAAACCGACAGATCTGAGTAGGGGGTCTCGAGCTATAGGTCTAGGAACAATGGTAATAGGGAACGAAGGGAGACGATGTTTACCCAGGTTCAGGCCCTCTCAAAGAGCTAAAACCCTACATCCTACTTCGATTATACTGATGTGATGGAGTATATAGTACAAGATGATGTACCACAAGATAGTATGATTGTGTTCTAAACTCTGAGGATGGGAATGGTGCCTGTAAATACTAAAACCCTTGGCTTACATATGCACCGGGGGTACCTAGGTAATACACATGGTCGGTTGTCAATATGACAGCTACAAAGTAATCCTTGAAGTACACGCCAATACTTTGGAGGCTTCTAACGCCGAGGTTCATATCTTCGATAGTCCTTCCTTTGATGAGCGGTGATGGCTCAAGAATTTTGGATGTTTTTCATAGTGATTTCCATTTGGTTTCATTGGATTTTTTATTATTTCAATGTTTCTAATGCTAATCCAACAAAATAATGGAAAATTATACTTTTCCTTTGGATGGCATGAAATATCACATTTGGAAGGAAACCGAAGGAGATTGCTACAAATCAAGTCAACTGGAGCAAGTTTCCTCAAGAGAGCATTCTCAACAACTGCACTAGAGTGAAAGACGACCTTCCATACGATCGCGTGCGCTCTTTTGAGCAGTCATTTGGAGTGCCCTCGGCCCCTCCTCGTCTATACAAGCAACTATCATGAAGGCATCCAAGGAAGAAGAGAACCCTAGCCGCTGCCACACGACCCAGAACAGAAGAAACAAGGATCTGGAGAACTGACAGAGATCAACATAGTCTTTAGTCCTTTCATCTCCCTCATCATCATAATCATATCATTCACCATTGTAAGAGGGATTGGAACTTGTAATATCTAGTCCATCTCATCTAAGATCAAGAATATTGAGCACCATTTCATCTCATTGTGGATATCTTCAATATTATCGATATGGTTTTCATGGTTTTTTATCTGCCGTGGTTGATTCCCCTCTTATGGTATGTAAGTAATTCCCATAGGTGTGCGAGATGTAGGTGAGTGATGAGATTGATATGTGCATATCCTATATGTCTTCATTTAAATTCGTATTAATATGATCTATTTAGTATGTTGTTATACCGTGGTGAACCCTATGCATGTTGTCCAATTTAATGGCGGAGGTAACATGATCTCAAGACCTACACATGTAACACGTGCTTTTAGGAACTCTATGACCTTTGACATGATAGGTGGAGATATCTATGATAATTGAAGACAATATGAGATAACATTGATCCATTGAACTTAATGCTTGGTTCCGGTCTTATGACCTTAATTGTAGAAACGGCCACTCTGTGGCAATGGAGAAGCTAGACCATAGAGTGAGATGTAACCCCAAATGGAGGAGTTTCATGACTCTACGGAGAACTTCCTACGTAAAGTTTGTATCAAATACTATGAGTACAATACAAGGTAACTGGTATTATTGTTGCACTGACACAACTCATATATTCTTACCATGAACTGAAATCACTCCACACATAATCTCTTCATTACAGGAAACACCATTTACATTGCAAGCTCTAGTAATTTACTTTCAATATTTATTTAGAGACACTTGTAAACTCTCTTTTACTAGCATATTTAGTTTATCGTTTACCTAGGATAGTAATAGTATTTGCAGAAGCTCAAGCAATACTTCACACAAGAACCGTGACACGTTGTGTGTATGTGTGTGTGTTTGACATAAACGCCTACATAAATACTCATCCACTCTTTGTTGGGATGATGAATCATTGGGATACTTCTACAAAGTGCTACACTACCATGTTTGGTCTGGAGGTACCAAGGAATTTTCTGGTGCCGTTACCGGGGATCTAAGGACAAAGTATTTGTTTCATAACTATTTTTGCAGTTGTTGTTATTGTAGATGCTTCCTGTAACTCACAGGGGGTCTATTCGTTCTCGGATAACATATTTACCAGATTACATTACTCATTTTCCTCAGGAGCGGCAAGCTTCATTAATAGAAAAATACAAAAATAGTTACACATTTGAGCTTAACACTTTGTTCGCAGAAATGATCATTACTCAAAAGCCCAAGAACCAGTACTTGTTTCTATATATCATATTGTTTATCCTAATAATTTTGCTCAAGAGTATTCGATTGACTGTGATCTTATTACAAAGGTAAGAAACCATGCTTTTACAGGAACTGAAGAGGAAGATCCTCAGGCACATTTGATGATGTTTTACACTTTATCTGGGACATTTAAGTTAAGAGATGTTTCATGAGAATTTGTGCAATCGAGTCTTAGAAAACCCTTACTTATTCCAAGGCTGTGAGACCACCTTCGAATGATGAATTATACTCTTGTTTTCTTCAAGCCATAGCTAACCTTAAAATGTCAATGCATGTTACTGAGATGTTAAAGATTCCTACTTTTCCTAAGTTCATGTGTGATGTTAACAATAACAAAAGGAGCATGACGCTGAAGGAACATGTTGCCATGTTATCTTCATATAAATAACACTCCTCATGATGTAGGAGCAGGGGTAAGTGTGATGCCTCTAACTCTTTATCACAAGTTGAGTTTGTCAGAATGTATACCAACATGTATACTTTGCAAATGGCAGACAAGTCCACCAAGAAGCCACTGGAGATTTCTAAAAATATTCCGTTGAGATTGGACAGTCATGTTATACCTACTAATTTTATTATTCTTGACATGCATGAAGATGAAAAATTATCAATTGTCCTTGGTAGACCATTTTTGAATATTGTGGGCGCATTGTTAGATTGCTCGGAAGGGAAAGTTACTTTTAGAATCTGCAAAGAAGAAATAGTCAATTATGTCCCGAAGAAGCCAGGAGCAAGGGTGAAGTATGTGCCTGATAACCCACAAGTATATGGGATAGTTTGTAGACCTTTTTCGATAATTAAGAGTGTCAAACCCAACGAGGAGCTAATGGTAGAATTAATATTCTCTCAAGTTCTATTGACCACTGGTACAACATTATGCATGGTAATGCTTACTTTACCTCGAACAAGTAGGGAAGTACTTTGCGGGAAGAATACTAGAAGTACTTAGTAAGTGTAAAAATATAGGTTTGCATGATAGTAAAGAGCAAGTAAATAAAAGTTAGGGTCTGCTTAGATAAATATGAATTAAGTTAATTGTTTAGTAGAAAGTTTTTTGTAGCACAAGAGGGTTATTTGTCCCTAGGCAATCGATAACTAGACAAGTAATAATCTTTACAGTTTATATGAGGGAGAGGCATACGTTAACATAATTTCCGTACTTGGATCATATGCACTTATTCTTCGAACTCTAGAAAACATCCGCAACTACTAAAGATCATTAAGGTAAAACCCAACCGTAGCATTAACACATCAAGTCCTATTTACTCTCATACGTAAACAACCCCCTAACTCGAGTGTAAAATTTTGTCACTCTAGCCGCCACTATAAGAGAATCATAAACATATTGCAATACCCTACAGCGGGAATCGTCCACGTGTGCGCGACACAGAAGGCACCATAGGACAACACCAATATAAAACATACAACTCAAACCAATCATGACCATCAATCAACCCATAGGACAAAATAAATCTACTCAAACATCATAGGATAGACAAACATCATTGGATAATAATGTATAGCATTAAGCACCATGTTTAAGTAGATATTACGGAAGCTAAAATAGATATTAGCATTAAGCACCATGTTTAAGTAGATATTACGGAAGCTAAAATAGGAGTTACACCGCTACATAGAGGGGGAGATACTTGGTGGTGACGAGGGCAAAGTTGTTGATGTAAATCGCCGTCACGAGGGTTGCCCCGGTGGCATTCCAGCGCTAGCACGAGAGGGGGGAGAGACCCCCTCCTTCTTCTTCCTTGATCTCTCACCTAGATGGGTGGAGAGTTTCCCCTCTGTTTCGTGGCCACCATGGCTCTCAGAGGGCAAGAGCCCCTCCAAGATCGAATCTCTCTCTCTCTGTTTCTTTCTTGTTTTCGCGAGTATTTTTGACCCCTTCACCATTTCTTAAATATCCAGAAATTAGTAACTCTAATTTGGTTGAAATTTTGAGGAGATTTTTATCGGGAAATTATCCTTCTTGCAAAAAAAGAAGGGCACCAACGAACTTACGGGTTGCAACAAGCTATCAGGGCGCGGCCACCCCCTGGTATGTCCCCAAGCTATCTATAATTTTTTATTTTTTCCATGCTGTTATATTATCAATCTTGGATGTTTTACAATCATTTGATAGCAAATATATATCATTTTTTGGGAGTAACCTATTGACATAGTGCCAAAGTGTCAGTTGCTATTTTTGCTTGTTTTTTACTTCACTGAAAATCAGTACCAAATGGAGCCCAAATGCTTCGGGGATTTTTGGAGAATTTTTATGGACCAAAAGAGACAAGATGGGCCAAAGATCACCACAAGAGGCGGCCCAGGGTGGCCACCACCACCAGGGCATGCCAAAGGCCCCTAGCACGGCCTGGTAGACGTAGGCACCCCGGGAGTCCCTCCAACCTACTGTCGAGCCTATAAATTCCTAGAAAATCAGAAAACCCTAGGGGAGTTGACAAAACACAATTCTAGCCATTGCAAGTTCCAGCACCTTGAGATCCAATCTAACACCATCATGGAGGGGTTCATATTCCTCGTAGGTTCCTCTCCGATGAGGCGTGAGTAGTTCACCATAGACCTACGGGTCAGTAGACAGTAGCTAGATGGCTTCCTCTCTCTCTATGATTCCCAATACAATTGTCTCTTGGAGATCTATTTGATGTAATGACTTTTGCAGTGTGTTTGTTGGGATCCAATGGATTTTGAGTTCATGATCAATTTCTATCCATGAATATGATTTCAGTCTTCTTTGATCTCTTATTTGCATGATTACTTGTCGCCTCATATGTCTTCTTCGAATCTTTGATTTAGTTAGGCCAACTAGATCGATTGTTCTTTCCATGGGAAGAGGTGCTTTGTGATGGGTTTGATATTGCGGTGTTCTTTCCCAGTGACAGTAGGGGAAGCCAGACACACATGTATCCCTGAGCAATTTATACACCAATCTCGTGTGAAAAGTTCAGATCCATTCGACGCTCGGAAAAAATTAGAAAATTCCTGGACTGAGCACAAAAGTTTGTGTCTTTCAGCAAGATCAAATCAACAACTACCATAGATCACCCCAAAGGTTTTACTTGGCTCAAAAACTAATTAAAACACCAAAACACAATTACTACAAAAGTAATAATGTGGGAAACACTCAAAAACAGAAGCAAAACAGGACACAAAAATAAAATGGGGTTGCCTCCCAACAAGTGCTATTGTTTAACGCCCCTAGCTAGGCAAAACACAATAGATCTAGGTGTTGTCATCTTGGGTATGCAATTCGTCAATTGCACCCTTATAAGACCTAGGAGGCATGTTGCTCTTATCAATAATAATAATCCTTGTCAAGAAATCAAGAGGTTCAATTGTAGCAATTGGTTCCTTAATAATATTGAGAAAGTTATGGTGAACACTTATCACCTTAAGATCCTCATCTCCTTTACTATAAGATTCACCCTTATTTTTAGGAACATACACAAACTTGGCATCCTTAGGAGGGGAAAGAATTGGAGTAGTTTGAACCAAACCATAAGCGGATCCCAAGTTGGTAATAATGTCCTCTAGCTTGCAAATTGTAGAGGAATATAGTTCCAATTGTTTTTCATTAGCTATAGGTTCTTTTTCCTTCAGATTCTTTAATGTAACTCCTACTTTAGATCCGTATTGAGTAATATGATTATGAATCTTTTTATCCAAGTTTTCAATAAGCTCAATTGTAGCAACCCTTTTTCAATAATATCAAGCCTCCGCATAACATGTTCCAAAGTCAAGTTTGTTCTATTAACCATGATTGGGGGTGAACCTAACAAGTTTATCATAGCACTATAAGAGTCAAAGGTATGACTTCCCAAGAAATCCCCTCCCATGATGGTATCTAGAACATATCTATTCCAAGGAGTAACACCCATGTAAAAATTGCGAAGGAGAACGGTAGTAGATTGCTTACAAATAGATCTATTTTGAGCATTGCAAATTCTATACCAAGCATCTTTTAAATTTTCTCCTTCCATTTTCTTAAAATTAAGAACCTCATACTTGGGAATATTAGCTATAGTGGTGAGGCTAGCCATGAGTTCAAGCAATCCAACACACGAGCAAACGAAAGGCAAATGAAAGAAGGGTGAACAAAAAGGCAAATCTTTTTGGTATTTTCTAAAAATCGTTTTAGAAGTGGGGGAGAGGAAAACGAGAGGAAAATGGCAAATAATGTAAATGCAAGAGATGAGTTTGTGATGGGTACTTGGTAGGCTTGATGTGTATCCTCCCTGGCAACGGCGCCAGAAATCCTTCTTGCTACCTCTTGAGCTTGCGTTGGTTTTCCCTTGAAGAGGAAAGTGTGATGCAGAGAAGTAGATAAGTATTTCCTTCAGTTGTTGAGAACCAAGGTATCAAACCGGTAGGAGGAACAAGCAAGTCAACAATGGATGCACCTACACAAACAATCAAACTCTTGCACCCAACGCTATAAAGGGGTTGTCAATCCCTTCACGGTTGTTTGCAAGGATTGGATATGAAAGAGATAGATGTAAACGAGAACGGAAAGTAAAAGATAAATAAATTGTAGCAAGGTATTTTTGGTATTTTTGGTTTATAGATCTGAAAGTATATTATGGAAAGTAGACCCCGAGGGCCATAGGTTTCGCTAGAGGCTTCTCTCTTGAAGGACAATATCATGGTGGGTAAACAAATTACTGTCAAGCAATTGACAGAAAAGAGGACAATTATGTAGTTATCCAAGGCCATGATCATGCATATAGGCATCACGTCTGTGTCAAGTAGACTGAAACGATTATGCATCTACTACTATTACTCCACACATTGACCGACTCCTGCCTGCATCTAGAGTATTAAGTTCATGAATAACATAGTAACGCATTAAGAAATATGACATGATGTAGAGGGATAAATTCAAGCAATATGATGAAAACCCCATGTTCTTACCCTTGATGGTAACAATACAATACGTGCCTTGCTACCCCTACTATGTCACTGGGTGAGGACACCGCAAGATTGAACCCAAAACCAAGCACTTCTCCCATTGCAAGAATTACCAATCTAGTTGGCCAAACCAAACCAATAACTTGAAGAGACTTACAATGATATGAAATCATGCAAATAAGAATTCAGAGGAGATTAAAATAAGATTCATGGATAATCTGAACATAAACTCACAATTCATCGGATCTTAACAAACACACCACATGTCTGTGGTGGACTAATCAGGCATCATCGGAGGGCAATGGAGTTGATGTAGATGCCCTCCGTGATAGAAACCCCCTCCAACAGATTACCGAAAAAGGCTTCAAGATTGGATCTCTTGGGAACGGAGGCTTCTGGCGGGGGAAAACTATTTGCGTGGCTCTCTTTGATGTTGGGGGAATATTATGGCATTTATAGGCCAAGAATCAGGGTTAGGAGACCTGCCGGTAGATGGCAAGCCTTCTAGGCACGGCCAGGGGGGCGCGCCTACCAGGCTTATGACTCCCTGGCAGGTGTCCTGGCATGCACTCCAAGCCTGGTTGACTTGTTTCCTTCCAAAAAATTCGTTCCGAAGATTTTATTCCGTTTGGACTCCGTTTAATATTCCATATCTGCAAAACTCAAAAACAAGGAAAAAAACAGAAACTAGCACTAGGTTCTAGATTAATAGGTTAGTCTCAAAAATAATATAAAATAGCATATTAATGCATATAAAACATCCAAAATAGATAATATAATAACATGCCATCATCAAAAATTATAGATACTTTGGAGACGCATTAGATGTCTATATAATGATCAGTGCCTCGATATTATCATGATTATTTGATATTCTATCAATTGTCCAACAGTAATTTGTTCACCCACCGTGTGCAATACTCATGAGAGAAGCCACTAGTGAAACCTATGACCCCTGGTCTACTTTTCCAACATATTGCTTTTCGATTTACTATTTTCAGGTATATTAATAGAAAAACCAAAAATACCTTGATACACTTTTTATTTATTTATTTTAGTTCTTGTGAGATCTATTTGCCAAAACTATCATTACCTAATCTACCTTATTACCATAGATAGCTTGACAACCTCTCTTTCGCGTTGGGTTGCAAATATTTGTTATTTGTGTGGAGGTGTTGTCTACATGGGTGCGTGATCTTCCTCAACAGATTGATACCTTGGTTTCATAACTGACGGAAATACTTATCGTTGCTATGCTACATCATCCCTTCCTCTTTGTGGAAATACCGACACGGTGTCAAGCCACGTCACCCCCCGGCCGCACCTTGTTGGCTTGTGGGCACCGTGTTGCGTTGATTATTCTTCCTAGAGTTCACATATATTCCAAAAAATATCTCCGTAAATTTTTATCGCGTTTGGACTTCATTGATATGAATTTCCTGTGGAACAAAACACACACAAAAAACAGGAACATGCACTAGGCACTGGATAAGTAAACTAGTCCCAAAAATAATATAAAATGTTGCCGAAAGTATATGAAAGTTGTACAATATTGGTATGAAACAATCAAAAGTTTATAGATAAGACAGAGACGTATCAGCATTCCCAAGCTTAATTCTCGTTCGTCCTCGAGTAGGTAAATGATAAAAAGATGTTTTTTGATGTGGAATGCTACCAAACATAATCTTGAACAAATGTCTAATCATGACATTAATATCAAGATACAAGTGATTCAAGGAAATAGTCTATCATTTAACATAAATACATCAATACTCAGGTTTATTCGCCAATGATCATGTCCTTTCAAAATAACAATGCTAAAGAACGCTATCCTTGCAATATCATATAGTATGTCTTGCTTAGTCTTCCTAGCATACAATATAAATCATGAGCACCCCGCTGTCAAACCAAGAAATTGGACCGTACTTTATAATGCGCTTCAGCATTTTATACATCACTCAATACATGAGCGTGAACCATGGAAATGGAATATAGGTGGAACAGAGTATGATGGTAGATATCAAAGGAGTCAAAGTGGAAAGAAAGTCTCACATCAACTAGGCGGATCAACAGGCAATGGAGATGCCCATCAATTGATATCAATGCAAGGATTAAGGATTGCCATGCAACGTGTGCACCAAGAGCTATAAGTGTATGAAAGCTCAAATGAAACTAAGCGGGTGTGCATCCAACTTCCTTTCTCATGAATACCTCGCACATTTGAGGAATCCGATCATAGGAATGTACAAGCCAAAATCTATAATATAAAATTCCCAATAGTATATGAAAATGAAAAATCAAGAGACTCTCTATATGGAGAACATGGTGCTACTTTCAAGCATAAGTGTGGTAGAGGATAGTAGCTAGTCCCTTCTCTCTTTTTATATCATTCATTTTTTCGTTTTTTCGTTTTTTCTATATATTTTTCTCTTTTTTTCATCGTGGGCTCATTTAGCCTCCCCCAATTTGTTTTTCATTTTTCGTCCGAAGTCTCATCCCGACTTGTAGGGGAATCATAGTCTACATCATCCTTTTCTCACTGGGACAATTCTCTAATAAGGATGATCATCAAACTTTTATTTACTTACAACTCAATATGAAAAAGTACTAAACATGATGAATGCCTCTGGGAGTGTACCGGGATGTGCAATGATCTAGCATAACATGTAAACAATGATGAACTGTGGCCTTGCCACAAATACAATCCCAGCTACATGATCATGCAAAGAAATATGACAATGAACACACAATTCATATGGTGTAACGGTGGAAGTTGCAGGACAATATATCTTGGAATGGCTATGGAAATGGCATGCTAGGTAGGTATGGTGGCTGTTTTGAGGAAGATATAAGGTGGCTTATGTGCAACAGTGTACCATGTCGTGGGGTTTCGATGCACCGGTGAAGTTTGCACCGATCCTCGAGGTGATAATTGGCAATGCACTGTACCGAAGAGGCTAGAAAATATGAGGAGGTGAGTGTGTGTACATCCATAGATTCACATTAGTCATAAAGAAATCACATACTTATTGCAAAACTTTATTAGCTCTCTCGATGCAAAGTACTACTCGCATGCCCCTAGGGAGGAGGTTGGGAGGAGTTAAACATCATGCGCCCATAATTAAACAACACAGAGGATTTAAATCAAGGATATATAGATTATGTGCATGCTTCGGGAATCACAAACCTTAACACCAATATTCTTACTAGTCCACAATCATGCGCTCATGGACCCACATATTACTATCTTAATGTCACAAAACTATTGCAGGGAATGAAACATATCATATTCAGTGATCTACAAGTTTTGTGTTGGATTTTAAGACTAACCATGTGAATGACCAATTCCCGTCGACGCTCTAAAAAGGTATACATGAAGCATGAGGGTTTAATTTTTTTCTATAAAAGACCCCACTCTAATAAATATAAGTGAAGCAAAAGAGTATTTCACAAATAACAGTTTTCTACGTGTAGATAAACATGCATCCAACTTCAAATGATATAAGTGAAGCGCATGAAGCATTCTATAAAGCCATACTCAAAAGATATAAGTGAAGTGCAAAGGGCATTCTATAAATCAACCATGGAATTTAACATACCAACATGTTGCATTGCTAAAATAAAAATAAAAGACACACGGCACTCCAAGAATTTACGCATATCATGTGAACAAAAGAAAAACCGAGACATCCCGATAATTGTTGAAGAAGAAAGATGGGATGCCTTCTGGGGCATCCCCAAGCGACGCTTGAGTCTCCTTGAATATTTACTTGGGGTGCGTTGGGAATCCGCAAGCTTTAAATCTTGCCTCTCCTTATTCTTCTCATATTGATACCTCCTTGATCTTCGAACACTTCATCCACACAAAATTTGACAAAACTTTTATTAGAAAGGTTAGTACATATAACATCAAATCTCATCATGTCCTGCCATAACATTATTGTATAATTATAATCCAAAATTACATATTTTATGCTATAAGAATTCTATGGCTCCCAAGTCAATGGGGCTGAACAAGAATTCAAATATAAGCAGCCAAAGCAACTATAACAACAATCTATGAAAAATAGGATCGCCTGTAAAGATGCAGATGAAACCTATACGTTTGTAAATCAAACAATTCTGAAAACTTAGGACATAATAAATTTTTTTAAAATAGTATTGTGTAAAGGTTTTATATTTTTTCGCAATCCAGTAAAATATGAAAATTCAAACAATATAGAAAAAGTTTTTTGTTTTTACATAGCACATATCAAACAAGCAACTTAAACTTCCTAAAGGTAAGACTTGGCACATTATTTTCATAATACAATGGATTTGTACAAGGGAATAATTATTTTCATTGAAAATTTGTTGTAATCAATATTCACAAAGTTTCCATGGGCATGAATAAAAGCTCAAGGGCGTCCCCCACTTCAATGGTGCTCGTCTTTCTCACTTTCAATTTTCTTAATGAAAAGGTTTTAGGTTCCCCACATAATTTTTTTGTTTTTATTTATTTAAAAATGAAACAACAAAATAAAATTTCCGTCTAAAACTTCTAGGTTGTCTCCCTGACAACTCTTTCTTTAAAGCCATTAAGCTAGGCATATAGTGCTCAAGTAATTGATCTATCCAGATCCCAAGGTATATCAAAGCCAATTTTAATTAACAATGATTTTTAATTAAGTAGTGAGAACAAAGTGATATATATCATGTGACAATGAAGTCTAACTCTCTTCCTATGCATTGGCATGTCATAAAAGAACAATTCATTCACACAAAGTAAAGGACAATACATAGCATAAGTAGTTTCTATTAATTTTATCATATTGGAAACATATAGAGGTGGAAACTTGGTTCTTCTCTTATAATAATTGCAAGTAGGAGCAGAAAGCACATGCATATTATATTCATCAAAATTATCATGTGTAATGGTAAAATACAACCCATCAATATAATCCTTAATAAGTGAATACTTCTCCGATATGGTGTAGTTGGGAGAATTCAAAAGGATAATAGGACTATCATTTGTATGTGCAATAGCAACAATTTCATTCTTAACATAAGGGACTATAGCAAGTTCATCTCCATAAGCATAGAAAGCATCAAGTTCATATTGGCATCATGGCCACAAGCATAGCAAGCATCAAGTTCATCAAAAAGGGACATTTCAAACGAATCCAAGGAATCATATCATTCATCCTTCGGTAAGCATCAAGGGAAATTAAACAATGTACAAGTTGAAGAATTACTCTCATTGGAAGGTGGGCATGGGCGATCAATCTGCTCTTCCTCCTTCTATTCTTTGCTCTCCTCCTCATCTCCTTCATCTAATGAGGTCACAGTTTCAGCAATTTCTTCTTCCATATATTCCTGTAAAATATTAATCTCTGCCAAGGCGACAAACATTCTTTCAATAATTCTTTAACATAAGCATTAGAAGCATAGTTTTCATAGCAATATTTGAGTATGGAAAAAATAGATTTGTAAAGATAGCATCATACTTTTCAATCAAAGAAGCAATTTCATAAGGACCCTTAAACGCAATAAGTTCTTCAATTTGTTCAATATCATAATAACTATAGACATCCTTGGCATGTGAGGATAGTATTTCATTATCACAAAACACACATTGGCAGGGAAGGTGTTTTTAGTGTCTTCAGAACAACAAGTAAAATCATGTATTTCATATAAATTCCAAATATATCAACACAAACAATTAATTTGATGCCATAAGAGTTTCCCTTCTTGAGATAACCGATTTCGCACAAAATGAGGATGATCATCCAATGATCTTCCCTCAACTAAGATAGTTGCGTTTTCACTACGAGCACAAAGGTATAAAAATGATCCTAGTAGAAAAGCTTCAGCACTATGCCAGATTTTGGGTGGTTCCTAACCACTAGTGTCGGTGACAAAACTGGCGGATCTCGGGTAGAGGGTCCCAAGCTGTGAGACTAGGATCGATGGTAACAAGGGACGAAGGAGAGGATGTTTACCCAGGTTCGGGCCCTCCTATGGAGGTAAAACCCTATGTCCTGCTCGATTATATTGATTATATGAAGGTTACAAAGTTTATCTACCATAAAGTTTCTTGAAAACTAACAAACCATATTCCTAGTCATCGAACAATTGCAATTCATCTTATTTTCAGGTAGGGTCTATGTAAGAGCTTTGATTTAGAGTTTCGACGGGGAGAAGATTGACAAATCTAGTTGGATGGTGCCTGTAAAACCTGTGATACCAATGCATCCTGATAAGAAAGCTTATCATCTCAAAGAAATTCAGGTCAATTTTGTCTGTGCCCCATGTCGTTCCTTGCCTATTACGACTATTGTTTCTAATGTTACCTAGATTGTGGAGGTGGACCCAAAGTTGAAGTCTACCAATGAATATTTGGTACAGTCACCTAATCTTAAGTGTAATGAAGATCTGATTCTCACCCTTCCCCTTGCAATGGAGGCTGCTCTGAGATTCAGCAAGCGCCTTGGACAGGGGATGCAGGACAAGATCGAGACCAAAGCTATTAATCTGGCAAGTAAACATGATATGGGAGGTAAACAATCCAATCCCTACAAAACTTCTTTTGATGTTCTTTCGAATAAAGAATTGCAATGTAGGGCTAGTACCATGGGGGTCTTCATTCCAGACAATAATTTCGAATCTATAGATATTTTGAGAGAACTTGAAAGAGCTAGGGGGAACATAGATGACAAGAATAAACTTGATGTGAATGATAGTGATCAAGAGGGGAATGTCTTTGTCACCAATGGTCTCAGAAAGTCTGTTCCCGTTAACCTGACATGGCTGGACCATGAGGATTTTGCGCAGGAGTTGACCCCTCCGAGCAAATCAAAAAAGAATCAAAGGAAAAAATCTCCTGTTAAGCTTTCTAGACCTGTGACTAGAAGCCAGAAGGAAGATCTGCCCACTGGAGATTCAGATTGTAGCCCTACAATGCCTCCTGGTAGGGCTACTAGCTCGCAAAAGAACAAGAAACGTTCCAAATGAGAGGCCTCATTTGGGACTGTAGAAAGGAATGTCCACCTACCTCTCTGACTTAATCAATGAACATTCCCTAGACTATCTTAGGATACAGGAAACCATGAAAAGGGAGTTTACCCCTAGATGTATTAGGAATATTGATCCCCAGAGTCTCTTCGTGTGTGAATGGATCCCAGCCGTTGGTAGATCTGGGGGCATCCTGTGTGGGGTCAGGCAAGATAACTCGGAGGTGATGTCATGTAACAAAGGGAAACATGTTTTGCAACTCAATCTCAGAGATAACAAGAAGGAATTTGATTGGGTCCTGATGGTGGTGTATGGTTCGGCTGACGAGGAATATAAAGAGGAATTCCTTGTGGAGCTCGCTGCTATGTGTAGCAGCATCACCATGCCATACATTGTGGGTGGGGACTTTAACATCCTCAGGCATGGTGGTGAGAAGAATAAGAAAATGACCAATAGTAAATCTGTGGATATTTTCAATTCGATCATTAATACCCTGGCCCTTAGAGAAATCTATATTAGTGAGGTCAAGTATACTTGGTCTAATAACCAGGCCCACCCTACGCTGGAAAAATTGGATGCCATCGTTATGTCTAAGAGTTGGGAATACCACTTTCCTCTTGCCTCTGTCAGAAAGTTGGTTCGTGAGCTATCTGATTAAAACCCTTTACTTCTATCATTTGGGGAAGAAGGGCGTGGAGCCCCTCAACACCGTGAGTTTCGGTTCAATCTCTCCTGGATCAAGGATGAGAATTTCATTCCAACTTTTTGAAAGATCTGGACAAGGAAGGTTAATTCACTAGACCCCATTGATATTCTGAATATCAAATTGAAGAGTTTCAAAAACTACTTCAAAGGATGGGGTTCTAGAAAGTTTGGTCATGATAAAAAGAGGAAAGAGGATCTTAGAGTGGAATTAGCTACGCTAGAAGAGTTAGAAGAGGAAGGCCCTCTAACTCCTGAGTTATATCACATGAACATGGAAATTAATATTGAAATACATGAGAGTTAATGAGGAAATCTTTGGCTTCAGCAGTCACATGAATGCTGGCTACTGAAGGGTGACTTGAACACTGACTACTACCACAAGATCGCCAATGGGCATAAAAGGAAAAACACAATACATTCCGTGAAAGCGGGAAATGTGGAGATAGAGGGGACCGATAAGCTAATGGAGCATGCCATGGACTATTATAAAACCTTGTTTGTTCCCGCCCTGGGGAACATTTTTCACCTTGATCTGGACACCTGGTTGGAGATTGAAATACTAAACCATGCAGAGAATGAAGCCCTCTACCACGAGTTCACGTAGGAAGAAGTTAAAGATGCTCTTTTTTCCATGCCTCATAACAGGGCTCCTGTGCATGATATCATTCCTGCAGAATTCTATCAAGTCTGCTGGGATATCGGTAAGCATGACATTATGTCTATCTTTGCACAATTCCACAAAGGAGACCTAGATGTTCAATGCCTCAATTATGGGGTTACCATGCTGTTACCTAAAACTTTGAGTGCAGACAGGATTCAGCAATTCAGACCTATTTGTCTGCTAAGATGCCCATATAAATTGATTACCAAAGTTCTTGATTGGCATGCGGAGAAATTTGCCTAGGAACTTATTAGTTCTTCCCAGAATGCCTTTGTGAAAGGGAGGAATATCATGGATGGGTTCTTGTCCTTGCACGAGATAATATACTACACTCATGTGAAGACAAAGGTGGAGATTGTCCTGAAGCTTGATTTCGAGAAGGCATACGATAAAGTTAATTGGGACTTTTTGTTAGATTGCCATAAACTTCAGGGATTTAACGATACCTGGTGTGGGTGGATCAAACAAATTTTGCACAATGGCACAGTAAGTATTAAGCTCAATGAAAGTGTTGGCCCGTACTTTTAGAATGCTAAAGGTGTGTGCCAGGGCGATCCACACTCTCCATTCCTGTTTAATCTGGTGGCTAACTACCTTGCAAAAATGATCACTAATGCGCGAAAGAACAATTTGCTAGTTGGTTTGGCGTCTAACCTTATCCCCCAGGGTGTAGCTGTGTTGCAATATGCGGATGATACCATCATTTGCCTGGAACATGATGTAGACAAAGCGGTCAAGCTGAAGTTGTTGCTTTAGATTTTTGAAATGATGTCTGGATTGAAACTTAACTTTCAGAAAAGTGAGATTTTCACTATTGGTGGTGATGACAGTGTGATTAAAGAGTATGCAACCTTGTTCAATTGTGACATAGGTAGTTTCCCCATCAAATACCTGGGCATGCCAGTTAGTTATACTAACCTTAAAAACTCTGATTGTGAATTCATTGTGGATAAGTACCTCAAGTACTTTGAAGCTTGGATTGGTAATGTTGCTTCAATGGGGGTGGGGGGGTAGACTTTCCCTGCTTGATTTGGTGGTCACCCAACTTTCTTTATACCACATGTCTATGTGGCTGATGAACAAAACCTTTATTGAGAAACTTGATAAACATAGAAGGAGATTTTTCTCGCAAGGATGTGATAAGAAGTGGAGGTATTATTTGGTCAAGTGGGAGATATTTCTGTAGATCCAAAGACAAAGGGTAGTTAGGGGTCAAAGATCTAAGGAAACAGAATATCAGCCTTATGGTCAAATGGTGGTGGAAACTTGAGACGCAAGAAGGGATTTGGCAAGATATTGTGCGGGCTAGATATCTCAAGAATGAAACTGTGGCCTCTGTTATAGCTAGATTTTCAGACACCCCATGGTCGAAAGCTCTTATGAAAGTCAAAAATATTTACTTTGTCGGGTGGAAGATTAAGATCGAATCTAGGAACATTACTAGAGTTTGGAAAGATTTCATAAACAATATGCCCCCTTTCTAGGAACAGTATCTTGTGTTGTTTGATATCTACAATTCCCAGGACAATATTGTGGATAATATCGAGCCTGCGGTATCCCCTTCCATGTTTAGGAGGAGGCTGACCCCTGAATTGCAATTATAGTGGGCCGATATGTGCTGGACCATTTCCAGTATACAGCTGAGTGGAGATAGTGATAGGGTGTTTTGGGGGTTGAATAGTAATGGTAAGTTCTCCACCAAATCTTTTTACCGATGGTTGGAGAGTCCTCTTAGTGGCTGCCACTATAGATGGATTTGGAAAGCTAAAATTCCTCTAAATATTAAGATCTTCCTTTGGAAATTATTGCAAGATGTTGTTCTCACTAGGCAAGTTACGAGGAAAAGGAAGTGGCCTGGAAATCCATCCTGCTCCTTTTGTAAAAATGTTGAGACGTCTAAGCACCTATTTTTCACCTGCCCTATGGCCATAGTCGTTTGGAGATCTGTGGGAATGGCCCTGGGCACTGATAAATGCCCAAGTAACTATTGGCAGTATTATGCATGGTGCCATAATTTTATTCCTGACATGGAGAGATATTATACAGTGGGCTTGGCTGCGGTATGCTGGGCTATTTGGATTGCCCGTAACCATGCTACATTTGAGAAGAAGCTGATTAAGACCCCATTTGAAATTGTTTTTTCCATATGTTCTTTCTTATGCTACTGGGAAGGACTTCAACATGGAGATGCTACTGGGGAGGTCCGCGCTGGGGCTGAGATGATCAAGTATAGCGCGACGTGTCTGATGAGGGTGTGCGACAACGTGCGGTAGACGATCATGGGAGAATGATGAGGCTCTCGCTGGTCCATGTTGTGGAATGGATCGCTCTTTTGGTCTTGTTGTTTTGCGTTATGTCTGTGCTTTTGCTCAAAGTCTGTATTGGGTGGTCTTTAACTCTATAGAACCTTATGGTGTTGTCAGGTTTTCGCCCTACAGTATTCGTCACGATGTCCGGCGGATGTTGTGGGTTTCCTGATAGTGCCTGAACTCGCCTCCCCTCTTCCCTCTTTATGTTTCTGGAACTATGTATTTCCACTCATTTGCAATAGAAAGGGGTTGTGCCCGGTTCGAAAAAAAGAGAGCTTTGGTTTAGAAAATTCCACATACTCAACTATCACATAGTCTTCCATGATTATTGACACTCAAAGCATATTTTTAGAACAAATAGGATCCATCGAACACAGAGAAAGATAGGGGCTTAACGTTCACCTCCTAACTTATTTATCATATAGATAATTGTCAACAATAATAATTCATGATCAAATATATTTGGATGGACATGTGTGTCTAGATCATTCCCCAACACATGACGCTTTCCAAGAGAAAAAGGCGAAATATAGGAAGTGGTGATGATCACCATGACTCTTGCATAAAGGTAAGTACTAGAAAGTAAAAGATAGGCCCTTCGAAGAGGGAGGCACAGGTTGTCATGCGCCTTTTTTTGGATGTGCAAACCCTTAATGCATGGGAACGTCATGTTGTATTTCCCTTTGTGATATTAACCTTTATTATGCAGTCCGTCGCTTTTATTTCTTTACCATCACAAGTTCGTACAACGCTTATTTTCCCTTAAAATAAAAGATCAAACATATTTAGAAGCAATTTTTTATTGCTTTTTGCATCGATGACAACTTACTTGAAGGGTCTTACTCAATCCATAGGTAGGTATAGTGGACTCTCATGGCAAAACTGGTTTAAGGGTGTTTGGATGCACAAGTAGTATTTCTACTTGGTGCGGAAGTTTTGGCTAGTATGAGGTGGAAGCAAGCACCACATGTTGGAGGATCCATAACAATATAAGTTCTATACAAATATACCCAAACATAACTCATTAAGTTGTATTTCTTGTCCAATTTTAACTGATTTGCTCAAGTTTGAAAATAATTAATGAGCTCACAAACAAAGAAGATGTCCAAGATAGTATATTTATATGTGGAATCTCTCTTCCTTCAATATTCTTTCATGAATTGTTCAAGTGACCAATGCGGTGTTTGCTAACTTTCAATAAATTTTACCACCTATACTTATTATGTGTGAAGTCATTACTGCCCGTGGAATAAGTATAAGCATATTTAATTTCAGATTTATGATATTCAATTCATTGAACCATTTACACATAGGATATAAGTGAAGCACGAGAGTGAATGATAAACTACTCCAAAAATATATAAGTGAAGATCAATGTGTAGTCAATTAGTTAAATAGCTATGTGAAGATTCTCTCATCTAAGAATTCTAGATCTTTATTATTCTATTAAATCACAAGAAAAATAAAAATATCACCCCAAGAATAACACGCATCATGTGAACTAATTAAAATTTAGGCTCAACATAGGCTAACCTATAATTGTTGAAGAAGAAAGGTGGGATGCGTAGCATCCCCAATCTTAGAAGCTTGAGACTTCTTGAAATATTTACTTGGGGTGACTTGGGCATCCCCAAGCTGGAGCTTTTTTAGCTCGTTCAATCCTGTCATAGCGTGGTTTCACCTATTCTCAAAAACTTCATCCACACAAAACTCGAAAAGAACTTGTGAGATGGGTTAGTACACATAATAATAAATCAACTCTTTATGTACTGCCAAGACAAGTTGCACAATAATTGTACAACATTAGGTACTGTGTACTATCATTTCCACAATTTATATCTACCAATATAGGCTATGGAAACTATAGGATAACTAGATAACAAAACTATGACAAAAATCTGTCCAAACAGAACAGTCTGTAGCAATCTATTAAACCAGTGTACTTCTGTAACTCAAAAATTTAGGACAAACTAAATTTTTTATATGAAGATACTTTGTAAAAATTTCAGTAACCTCCACGTTCCAGTAAAATATGAAAATTCAAATACTACCACAAAAGTTTGTGTTCTCACACAACACATATCAAACATGCAATTCAAGCATCCTAAAGGCAATTCTTGGAACTTTTTATTGAAAAAAAGATTATAAATAACACATAACAGAAAATAACAAAATATAATGACGCTCCAAGCAAAACTCATATTATGTGATGAATAAAAATATACTGATAATGTTGAAGACGAAAGAGGGGATGCCTTCTGGGGCATCCCCAAGCTTAGGCGCTTGAGTATTCCTTGGATATTACCTTACGGGTTCCTTGGGCATCCCCAAGCTTAGGTTCTTGTCACTCCTTGTTCTCCTCATATCGGTGTCTCACCCAAAACTTGAAAACTTCAATCACACAAAACTTAACGGAACTTCGTGAGAAGGGTTAGTGTAATAAATAAAGATCATTCACTTAGGTACTCTCATGACAAGACTCAAAATTGTTCTCACATAATACCTACTGTATTCTATTAGTACCATAATTTATATCACCAAATATAAGCTATGGGAACACTAAAAAAAGCAAACTATGCATGCAAAACAGAATCTGTCAAAAACAGAATAGTCTGTGAAGATCTGTAGTATAACCATACATCCTTGTTCCTAAAAATTCTGAAACATTGGGAAAACTTGAATAATTTGTATCTCAAGACTGCGTAAGAATTTCAGATCATTAGCATGCTCCAGTAAAAAACTAAAATTCCTGTACTGGAGTTAAAGTTTCTGTTTTGGTTCAGCGTCAATTCTACTCATCTTGTGAGTCATCCCAAAGGCTTTACTTGGCACTTTATTAAAATAAAAGACACAAAACATGATTAATACCGTAGCTTAATCATGTGAACACACAAAAAGATAAAACAAAAGTGTTGGGTTGTCTCCGAAGAAGCGCTTTTCTTTCATGCCTTTTAGCTAGGCATGATGATTTCAATGATGCTCATATGAGAATAGTATTTGAAACATGTAAGAGCGCATCATGAATCTCATGAAAAGCATATTTAAGTCTAACTCACTTCCTATACATAGGTATTTCGTGAGAAAACAATTTATTGGAACAAGAATCATCTAGCATAGGAAGGCAAAACAAGCATAACTTCAAAACTTTGAACACATAGAGCAGAAACTTGATATTATTGCAATTCCTACAAGCATATGTTCCTGCCTCACAATAATTTTCAGTGGCATCATGAAGGAATTCCACAATATAACTATCACATAAAGCATTATCTTCATTATCCACAAACATAGAAATTTTGTCACTCTCCAGATAAGCAATTTTCTTTTCATTCATAATAGTGGGAGCAAACTCAACAAAATAACTATCATGAGGTACTTGATAGACATAACCACTTTGAATATTAAAATCATGATAACAAGTTTCATGGTTACTATCACTCTTTATATCATACATGTCATCATCGTAATCATCATAGGTAGGAGGCATGCAATCATCATAATAGTTTTGCTCATCAAAACTTGGGGGACTACAAATATCATATTCATCAAACATAGCATGCCCAAGCATGCGGATTTGCATATCATTAGAATCATGGATATTCAGAGAATTCATACTAAAAATATTTATATCATGCTCATCATTCAAGGAATTCTCATCAAGTATTTTCATAAATTCTTCCTCTACCAACTAAGCACAATTTTACGAACCATCATTTTCACGAAAGACATTAAATAGACGAAACAATTGATGCAACCTAAACTCCATTTTTGTAGTTTTATTTTATAAAATCAAACTAGTGAAAAACAAGAAACTAAAAGATTTGATTGCAAGATCTAAAGATATACCTTCAAACACCCACCTCCCCGGAAACGGTGCCAGAAAAGAGCTTGATGTCTACTATGCAACCTTCTTCTTGTAGATTCATGTTGGGCCACCAAGCTCAGAGTTTTGTAGGACGGTAGCAAATTTTCGTCAATTGGATCACATAAGGTATATCAATGCGTGGTAGGCGTAGTATTAATATGGTCTCTCTAGAACAACCCTGCGACCAAATAACAAGGAGTCTCTTTTGTCCCCAACACACCCAATACACTGGTAAATTGTATAGGTGCATTAGTTCGGCGAAGAGATGGCAAGAAAAGTGTAATATGGATGGTAGATATAGCTTTTTGTAATCTGAAAATATAAATATAGCAAGGTAACTAAAGATAAAAGTGAGCACAGATGGTATTGCAATTCTTAGAAACAAGACCTAGGGTTCATACTTTCACTAGTGCAAGTTCTCTCAACAATACTGACACAGTTGAATCATATGTAAATCCCTCACATGCGACAAAGAGTTCACTCCCAAGTCACAAATAGCGAGAAACAAACAAAGAAATTATTGTAGGGTACGAAACCACCTCAAAGTTATCTTTTCCGATCAATCTTATGAGCTATATATCCCTATAAGCGTCGCGAACAGACCTGTAGTTTGTACTAAAATAACACCTTAAGATACACATCAACCAAAATCCTAATGTCACCTAGATACTCCAATGTCACCACGAGTACCCATGGGCTTGATTATACGATATGCATCACACAATTTTAGATTCATCATGTTCAATCCAACACAAAGTACTTCAAAGAGTGCCCCAAAGATTCTACCGGAGAGTCAAGACGAAAACGTGTGCCAACCCCTATGCATAGATTCCCAAGGTCATGAAACCCGTAAGTTGATCACCAAAACATACATCAAGTGGATCAATAGAACATCCCATTGTCACCATGGATATCCCATCGCAAGACATACATTAAGTGTTCTCAAATCCTTGAAAGACTCAATCTGATAAGAAAACTTGAAAGGAAAAACTCAATTCATCACAAGAACATAGAGAGGGGGAAACTCCATATGATTCATATATATTAATAAACCTCATGGTACATAAAGATCGTGTCATCTCAAGAACATGAGAGAGAGAGATCAAACACATAGTTACTAGTACACACTCTTAGCCGTGAGGGTGAACTACTCCCTCCTCATCATGGAGACCGTCGGGATGATGAAGACGGCTTCCGGTGATGGTTTCCCCCTCCGACAGGGTGCCGGAGTAGGCTCTCGATTGGTTTTTCTTAGCTACAGAGGCTTGCGGCAGCGGAACTCTCGATCTAGGTTTCTTTCTGAGGGTTACGGGATTTGTAGGAGTACTTGGCGTTGGAATCAAGTCAGGAGGACTCTCGAGGGACCCACAAGCCAGGGGGCGCCCCCCTGGTTGCTTCGGGACTCCTCTCCGTTATATTTTTGCTCCATTATTTTTTCTATTTTTCAAAAATATGCTCCATAAATTTTCAGCCCATTCCGAGAACTTCTATTTCTGCACAAAAAAACGACACCATGGTAGTTCTGCTGAAAACAACGTCAGTCTGGGTTAGTTCTAATAAAATCGTACCAAAATCACATAGAATTATTGTAAACATGGCATGAATACTTCAAAAATTATAGATATGTTGGAGATGTATCATTGACTCGCCCGGGAGCGCCACGTGAGGGTCCGGGCACCAAGGCCTTGGCGAGGTGCGAGCATCGTGCCCCTAGTCCCCTCTCGCGGGGTGCGAGAGGGAGGGGAGCAGGCGAGTGCTCGACTTGATGAGAGAAAAAATGTAGATAGCAAACGGCGATGAGAAGAAAACCCCTGACCCTTTTCTTTAAAACATGATTGGGGAAAAGACCCGGAGTTTTGTTCTAGAAAAATTGGCAAATGCGAACACCCAAAAAGCAAATAACAGTCGCGTTCAGCGCCTAGGCTAGTCTTCATCTTCGTCTTCCCCCAGCACGGAGCATAGGGCATCCACATTGCATGGGCATAGACATTGGAGGGCAGTGTTGTCCGCGATTGTGGAGCATAGGCCTTCCACTTGGGCATAGCTGGGAACCCCTCCGCATCCTTGGTGGGCTCCTGGCGTACACATCCCACTCATTATTACGTGAGAGTGTCACGGGTAGAACTTACAGAGGTGCTGGATGTTCCAGGCTTTCTTGATGGGGACTCCATCTTGAGTCTCTAGGCACACGACGCCTGGCCTGGAGACGTGAACAACCTTGAACGGTCCCTCCCACATGGGCGAGAGCTTGTGCAAACCTTCCTAGGAGAGGACCCTCCTCAGGGCAAGGTCTCCGACTTCGAGGGTCCTAGGGCGTATGTTACTTCAATGGTAATGTTGTAGCGCCTGTTGGTATCTCGCAGCTCAGACAGAGCCTCGGCAACGTGCCTCCTCCCCGAGCACGAGGTATGTTCCTCATGCGTCATCCTGATGCTCCTCGTCGAGGACCTACGAGGGACCGGTGCTTGACCTCATGTGGGAGGATGGCTTCGGCTCCGTAGATGAGGAAGAACGGGGTTTCGCTAGTGGGCTTAGTCGTGGTGGTGCGGATGGACCACATCACGGACTGAAGCTCATCGACCCAACCCCTGCCGCAAGCTTCAAGCTTCTTCTTGAAGCTCCTTGGCTTGAGGCCCCGGAGGAACTCCACGTTGGCGCGCTCCGCCTGGCCGTTGATCCGCAAGTGGGCCACCGAGGCGTAGCATATCTCTGTTCCAAGGTTAGTGCAATAGGTCCTAAAGAGGTTACTTGTGAACTGTGAACCGTTATAGGTGATGATGCGGTTGGGGACACCAAAGCAGCTCATGAGGCCCTTGATAAACTTGACGGCCGATCCAGCTGGAATGGTGCGCACGGGCTCCACTTACGCCCACGTGGTGAACTTGTTGATGGCGATGTATAGGTAGCGCCACCCGCCTGCCCCCCGCGAGAAGGGCCCCAGTATGTCCAGCCCCGAGACCTCGAAGGGCCAAGAGAGTGGGATGGTTTGCAGGCACTGTGCGGGCTGGTGAATTTGCTTGGAGTGAAATTGCCAGGCCTTGCAAGACGGGACTAGATCGATGGCATCGTTGAGTGTCGTGGGCCAGTAAAAGCCGGATCAGAACGCCTTCCTTGCAAGGGTGCGCAACGAGGAATGGTGCCCACAGTCTCCTCCGTGGATGTCAGCCACAAGTTCGCACCCCTGCTCGTTGGAGATGCACTTCAACGCGACATCATTCAGGCGCTTGCGGTACAGGTCGCTGTCTTGGAGGCAGTAGGTTGTGGCCTGCCGCGCCACGCGCTCCGCGTCTTCCTCTTTTTCCGGAAACATGCCGTGAAGTAGGTACGCCCAGAACTCCGGCGTCCAATCGTCGGCCTGTGGCTCCAACGCCAGGAGCAGTCAGGATCCTGAGGCCTGGCCACAGTCCGGAGCCCCCGAGGGCGGCGCTGGGGCGAGATCCTCACTCCGTGGCGCCTGTTCCTCGGTCGATGGCGCTACGGAGGGCTTGAAGAGCCGCTCCTTGAAGACACCCGGCTCCTGAGGCTCACGGCGCGACGCCCTCTCAGCAATGACATCGGCCTCCTTGTTCGCGCTGCGCAAGATGTGCGGCAATTCTAGTCCCTTAAAACGTTTTTCGATCCTACGCACGTCTTCCAAATACGCCTCCATGTGCTCGTCCTTGGGTGTATACTCCTTGTTGGAGAAGTTGATGAGGATCTCGGAGTCTCCCTTGATGGTGAGTCGCCAAATCCCCAGGGCTGCCGCTGGCTTGAGGCCAACGATGAGGCCCTCATACTCCGCGATGTTGTTGGAGAGCTTCTCACTGTGCTGGAAACAGAGTTGCACGACATAGCAAAGTTTATCCCCCGTCGGGTAGATGAGCACAACGCCAGCCCCTGCTCCCATGTGTGCGAAGTCCCTGTTAAAATGCACGGTCCAGCCCATAGGTGGCTCATCTCTAGGGGTGAGGGACTGACTCTCGTCCATCCCCCGGTCAGGAGCGTTTGTCCATTCTGCCATGAAGTCTGCTAGGGCCCCCCCTTGATGACCCTGGTTGTGCTGACCTCTATGTTGAAGGCCTATAGCTTGTAGCTCAATGTTCCATTCATCAACTCTCCCTGCCGCGATAAGCTTACACAGAAGCTTCTCCAAGGGGTATGCCGAGATGACCTTGATGGGGTGCCCCTCGAAATAGTGGCACAGCTTCCTCAAAGCGATGATGAGTGCGAGTAGGAGCTTCTGTTGCATGGGGTAGCGTGAACGTGCATCCCGCAGCACTGTACTGACATAGTACACAGGGTGTTCAACGAGGGTGAAGCCCCCCACGACGCCTTGCTTGCCTGTGAGCCCGTGAGGTTCGAGCGCCCCGGAGGCCGCCGAGCGGCCGGAGCCTCGTGGGGGTCGAGTGCCTTAGGGGTCGTCTGAGTGGCGGGGGCCTCATGAGGATTGAGTGCCTTGGGGGCCATCAGAACGGTCGGGGCTTCATGAGGATTGAGAGCCTTAGGGGCTATCAGCACGGCCGGGGCTTCATGATGATTGAGCGCCCTGGGAGGGCCGTCAGAACGGCGGGGGCTTCATGAGGATTGTCTTGGGGAAGAGAGGGCTCCTCAGCGTCCTGCGAGCCCCCTTGCTCCATGTCGGAGGGCCGGCTTATGCCCATGGATGCGGGGCGCACATTGACGCTCTGCTCCCTGACTGCCACCAGCACTACACGTGCGGAGTGGGGGTGATAGCCAGGTACAACAAAAGAGGATCCCAATGACGAGGCGCCACCATTACCGGCGGGCTCGTGCGGTACCGCTTGAGTTCCTCGAACGCCGTGTCCACCTCCGGAGTCCATTCTAAGGGGCCCTTCCTCTTCATGATATTGAAGAAAGGCAGGGCCCGTTCACCGAGCTTGGAGATGAATTGCCCCAATGAGGTCACACAACTTGCTATCCTTTGCATTTCCTTGAGGGTCTAGGGCACGCACATCTTGTTTATTGCCTTCATATTCTCCGGGTTGGCCTCGGTTCCCCTGTGTGACACCAGGAAACCGAGCAACTTGCCGACGGTACCCCGGAGACGCACTTCTCAGGGTTGAGCTTCAGGTTCACCTCCCTCAGGACGGTGAATGTCTCCTCCAGGTCCTCGACCATGGTGTTGGCTTTCCGTGACTTGACCACGATGTCGTCGACGTAGGCTTCCTCGTTCCTCCCTAACTATGGCCCCAGGGTGATGTGCATCAGCGCTGGAAGGTTGCCCTGGTGTTTCGCAGTCCAAAGGGCATGCTTGTGTAGCAGAACAGAGTGCACGAACTAAGGAAGGCCGTCTTCTCAATGTCCTCCACCGCCATTTTGATCTGATGGTAGCCCAAGAAAGCGTCTAGGAAGCTCAGGAGGTCACACTCGGTGGTGGATCCCACGATCTGATTGATGCGCGGCAGCGGGAATGGATCCTGGGGACAGGCTTTGTTGAGCCTTGTGAAGTCTACGCACATGCGCTCCTTTCCGCACTTCTTCGGGACGACCATTGGGTTGGCGACCCGCTCCGGGTAGCGCACCTCCTGGATGACCCCTGCCTCCTAAACTTGCCGACCTCCTGGGCGATGAAAACCCGTTTCTCCTAAGATTGCCTCCTTGCGTTTTGCTTCATCGGGCGTGCATTCAGGCACACCATGAGGTGGTGCTCGATCACGTCCCTCGGGACTCCCACCAGACCCGAGGTGCTGCACGCGAACACATCCTTGTTTGCATGGAGGAAGGCCACCAACGCCACCTCTTGCTCTTGGGGAAGGTCGGTGCCGATGGTGAATGTAGGGCCCGGGTCTCCTTCTTCCACACGCACCTGCTTCGGCTCCACCCGACTCTGAGAGAATAGATGCCTCTTCATTACCAGCGTGATGTCGGGGACACTTCCAGAGTCCTTTGTGGCCTACGTGGAGTTCCCAGCACTAGGGCGCGCCGCGGTCATCGCTTTGTAGGCGAGTTTGAGTGCGTGGGACGCGTACTTGGTATTTGTCACGATGGTGAGAATGCCGCTGCTCCCGGGCATCTTGACAACATTGTAGCCCGGGTGCGTTGCCACCATGACTTGGGCGAGGGCGGGGTAGCCAAGTATCGTGTTGTACGGGAGGTGGACACGGGCGATGTCGAAGTCAATCTGCTAGGCACGGAAGTTGGAGCAGGTGCCAAAACTGATGGGGAGGCGCACCCACCCCACAGGGACGATGGAGCCCCTGACCACCCGAGAGAAGGGCCTTGAAGGCGCGAGCTGGTCATGGCGTAACTATAGCGCGTCGAAGGCCTCCACTGAGATGATGTTGAGACCGACACCACCGTCTATCAGGGTCCTGGAGACGTCCACACCCTTTATGGTCGGCATGCACAACATGGGGAGCGCTCCGGTGGTCGCCGTTGTCTTGGGGTGGTCGTCGGGGCCGAAGGTGATGTCGGTTTATGGCCACGTCCGAGGCGGCGTGGGCTCAGACCGCGGCTGAATCGCTCCTATGCGGTGAAGGAACTGCTTGACCTGGTGGTCAAAGGAGGGCACGTGTAACCTACCGAGGATGCATGCGACCACGGGTCCGACCCTGCGCGTCTTTGCACCACCGCACGCCAAGGGCCGACCGGCGTCGGGGATCTCGTCCGCCATGGGACTGCTGAACTAGGGCTCGATTGTTACCACGGGTGTGGAAGCATCGACACGCCCCTACCTGGCGCGCAAAATGTCAGATTTCGGGCTCCAGAAAGCCCAAAGAGTTCGAACGTAGGGGCGTGTGCGAAGATCCCATACGGCCTCGCCCTACCTAGCTAGCTTCTTGGTTATTTCTATGAAGAAGTCGGTCGATGATGAGGAAGCAGATGTACACGATGATTTACCCAGGTTCGGGCCGTTGTGAAGCGTAATACCCTACTCCTGCTTCGATGGATTGCCTCATGAGGAGCTTTTGGTGGATGAACTAGTACAAGGGAAAGCTGCATCGGGAGGGTGCTCAAGCAGTGTTCTTGGCTATCTACTTCGCTCTATGTTTTTCTCCCCCCTCTACGGTGCTGCCTATCCTCTACTTATAATGCCCCGACTCCTCTTCCATTATCTCTTTGGCGGGAAGGGATCCCACAACGGCCAAATTCAAAGGGGGACATGAGTACATCCTTATCCTGATGAAAGGTGGTCTTCGCCTGCAAAGGAGCTGTCGATGATGCATAGGTGGGCTCGGCGATGACATCTTTAATGCTGAGCTCGCGGTCGTGGTCTTGTTGCACCGGAATGGAAACCTTGGGCGGGAGCTTTGGGAACCCGCGTCCGTCCTTGCCCCCTTTGCACCAAAGGGGAAATTACCTGCTTGGCATGCTAGCGCCTACCTGGCATGCTAGCGCCTGCCTGGCATGCCTTGCGTCACCCTTGGCCTCCGGAGACTGGGCGCTGCATAGAGTTCTCCGCCGCTCTAGAGGGGGCCTAAGGAGGTTGTCCTTGCTGATCTCGACGGTGCTTCCCTGGCGAGTTCAGGTCCTCATGAGGGCCTTGTCTTGAGTGTGGTCTTGCCAGGCCGTGCTTGGCTAATGGGGTGGGCCATGCTGTGGACCGCAGGCAGGCAGGTCTGGGAACTCCCGTTCCTAGAACGCCTACAATGTTACAACGGGACAAGTGACACCACTTGCTCCCGATGACTGGGCCCTCCTAAGCAAGCGGCATTGGCAGCCACACTTGCCGACCTATACAAAAGGGAAAATCAAGACTTTGTTCGGCTGCCGGTTAAGGAGGGTTACTCAAGCTACAACCCCATCGAATTGGTAAGCCTTTCAATCCTCTGACCTGAGTTCGGGCTTTTCATCCCCCCTTTAGCCGGAGCTTTCAATCTGTGTGAACACGAATGGAGGAGCTTTGTCGAGACAGTCGATTGTCCGCTTCCCCCCAACTACAGAACTATGCTCGTGATGACGATCCGGGATTCCATGACGATCCGGAGTTGTCAATCGAGTTTGAAGACGGGGACTTTTACCAGGAGAGCCTCGACCGCTCCAAGGTGGCGATCATAGACGATCACCCCGGAGTACTTCCCTCCCCTATTACCAGCAAGAAGAAAATTCCTTCCTATAAAAGGAAAGCACCTTCCATCGACCCGAACATGCTCGCCTCAGCTCCCAAGCATTGTCGGTCCGCGCGACGAACATCGGCTACAGCGGCAATGCCCAGACTGGACATCAACAGGAATCCTTCAGGTGAACCGGCCGTGGGGACACCTCCGACCACTCGTTCAACCAAGAGGTACTTTGTTTGGTCTCTTAATCTATTGTTATCGTGATCGGTAAGATTTCTTAGAGGATCTTATTTGGAAATATTCAGGAAGCAAGTCCAACCATCTACTACTGAGAATCTTGCCGAGGTGTCCGGGAATACTCATGAGCCAAGATCTTTTGCCCATACCAAACCCGCCCCGGAGGCCCCTGTGCTCAATCCGGTTCCCAAAGATTCCGGAGACGTGGTATCGGTCACCAAATCAGAGGTGGAGAGTGCGATGAACCACCGACAGCAGAGAGAAGCACTATGCCTCCTGACATTCTCCGAACAAGAATTTAACGCTCTATGTTTGACGGACGAGGACATCGGAGCTGCCCGAGCTGGGCTTGGGGAAGCACTAAAGCTAATATCATCCAGCCTGAAGGTGAGTGATTGGTTTTAAGAATCCGGACACACATGTAAACCCACTAGCCCCCGAGTTAAGGATCTGCACATCGTTTTATTGATGATGTAGGCCTCAAGGCAGCAGAATGAGAAAAGGGCCATGGAATTGGAAGCGAGCCAAACATAGGTGGAAGACGTGAAGGCCGAGTTGGAACAAGTGAAGGATTTCACACGGGAGGCGCATGGTAAGTATATCCATCCTGCGGATCTAAGCATATAATCTCATGTTGACGCTAGGGTACTTTGTAGTAGCTGAGTCTATAGGACAACTGCAACTGGATTTAGATGCATCCCGAGAATCTCAGAGGTACGTTGAGTCCCAGCATGAGGTCGGTCGCCTTTCGTTGCAACAAAACCTTGAAGAGAGGAAACACCTCCAGGAGGAAAACAAGCAGCAAGCCGAAGAAATTGAGAGTTCAAAGACTCAACTGGCCCAGGCCCAAGAAGAGAAACAGAAATTACAGAGGGGCATGTTCGGTAAATGTGATTATAACATTTAAGGATGCTTATTATACATGAAGTGTAATGGACATGCCTTGTCTCATGTATAGGTCTCCTAACAGGGTGGCCTGAAGAAGAGATTGGATCCTACCAGGGAAGCCTTCTGAAGGAATCTGTCTGTCGTTCATGAGAGGGCTCGGAAGGCTATGAGGAGCATGATAAAAGCGCTATGGCCTGCCGAGCAACCTTCGGAGCATTAGTCCCGGTCTGGTTACGAGCCGGTACTAAAGACGGTATTAGTCCCGGTTCGTGTCGGCTCCAACGGCTAGGAGCAGGGCAACCTTTAGTACCGGCTCGTGAGGGCATGACAGGCTTTTGATCAGACTTGGGCCCCACGTGCACCTTTAGTACCGGCTGGTTACACCAACCGGTACTAAAGGGCAACCTTTAGTACCGGCTGGTGTCACCAGCCGGTACTAACGATGTCCTACATATACGCTTCGTCCACAGCCGATCAAAGGGGCTCTCATTTCTCTGTTTTCTCCCCTGTTCTTCTTCTTTCTCAAAGCTCATCCTCCATTTTGCCAAGGATTTGTCAAGATTTAAAGGCACCCCATCTATCCAAGTGTTCATAAAGGTTAGCAACTTTGCTCCTTCATCTCTCATTGCTAATTAGCTTGTGGTATCCTCAAAGATATGAGATTTGTGGGTTTTAGCTAGGTTTTGGAGGAGTGATATCATTATGTGGGAGTTTATTTGATTTATATGCAATCTGAGCTCAAATTAACTTGTTAGGTTGCATATGTGTAGGTGAGGTCTATTTGGTGCCTTCCCATCCCCAGCCGTCCTAACCACCGTCGATCGTCCACACCGTCTCGTCGCGGCACCGACCACCTTGGTGAGCCTCTTGTTCTTCTTAAAACCTTTAAAAAAAATTATTTGTATGATTTAGATAGCTGCGTGTATGATTTACTTACTTGTATTATTGTTAGTTATTCTATAGTGTCATGGTTATGGTATCCGCCCACATCAGCCCTCGTCCAGTTTATGATTCAGATGTGGTATGTCGTTATCTTTTATAACTATTTCACACATCATCTAATGTCTATGGCAATTAATTATGCCACCAAATTGACGTAGATGTTTTTATCTATAGGAAGTAGTTGAACCAGAAATCCCAATCGACTATGCAATTCTGCTCGAGAAATTAACACAAGCTAAAAAAGAAACTAATCATTTGAAAGAAAAATTGAAAAGAACTAAAGATGAGAAGATGGGATTGGAGTTGCATGTTGTCGATATCGTTGATGATCACAAGAACAAGATGGCTGGAATGCGCTTGAAGCTTAGAAAGATTAGAAAATATGCCATTGATAAAGAGGCTTGGTATCATTATGTTGTTGGCTCAATTGTTACTTTAGTTGCGATTATGATCACATTTGTTGTTGTATTTACATGTTTTAGATAGTTGTATGTTGTTTTATGAGATGTATGTATGACCTATAAGTATCTATTATTTGCAGTAATAACATTTGGTCACTGCTAGCTCTAATTTTGGTTGTAATATGATGATGAAGTTGTATTAATTTGGTCACTTCGATTTTGTGTAGTGAACATGAGCCGGCAATGGATGTACGATGACCGACTAAGTCCAAGGTTTCCTATTGGCCTGCATGGTTCTATTCGTGTGGCTGAGGCAAACAAGCATAATGGTTTCATGTGTTGTCCATGTCATGACCGTAAGAATGATAGGAATTACTCTACCTCAAAAACCCTTCACTACCACCTGTTGAACTCCGGTTTCATGTCCGGCTATAGCTGTTGGACCAAGCACGGAGAAAGAGGGGTTATAATGGAAGACAATGAAGAAGAAGATGATGATGACAACTATCCTTTCACTGATACAACAATGGGGGAATCTTAAGAAGAGGCATCAATGGGGGAAGTTGAAGAAGAGGCATCAGATGAGCCTGCTGATGATTTGGGTCGGGTCATTGTTGATGCAAAGAGAAACTGCAAAAATGATACGGAGAGGTTGAAGTTGAGACGCATGTTAGAGGATCACAAGAAATTATTGTATCCAAATTGTGAAGATGACCAAAAAAAGCAGGGTACCACGCTAGAATTGCTGCAATGGAAGGCGAAGAATGGTGTAACTGACAAGGGATTTCGAGAATTGTTGATAATGATAAAGAAGATGCTTCCAAAGGATAACGAATTGCCTGAAAGTACGTACGAAGCAAAGAAGGTTGTCTGCCCTCTAGGATTAGAGGTGCAGAAGATAAATGCATGCCCTAATGACTGCATCCTCTATCGCGGTGAGGAGTACGAGAATTTGGATGCATGCCCGGTATGCGGTGCATTGCGCTATAAGATCCCCCGCGACGACCCTGGTGATGTGGAGGGCGAACACCCCAGGAAGAGGATTCCTGCCAAGGTGATGTGGTATGCTCCTATTATACCACGGTTGAAACGTTTATTCCAAAAGAAAGAGCGTGCCAAGTTGTTGCGATGGCACAAAGAATAACGTAAGAAAGACGGGATGTTGAGAGCACCCGCTGATGGGTCACAGTGCAGAAAAATTGAGAGGGCGTTCGAGGACTTTGCAGCTGACTCAACGAACTTATGGTTTGTTCTTAGTACAGACGACATGAATCCTTTTGGGGAGCACGGCTCCAGTCACAACACCTGGCCCGTGACTCTATGTATCTACAACCTTCCTCCTTGGTTGTGCATGAAGCGGAAGTTCATTATGATGTCAGTGCTCATCCAAGGCCCTAAGCAACCCGGCAACGACATTAATGTCTACCTAAGGCCACTAGTTGATGAACTTCTACAGTTGTGGAAAAAACAGGTGTACGTGTGTGGGATGCGCACACACAGAAGGAAATTGACCTACGAGCGTTGCTGTTTGTAACCATCAATGATTGGCCTACTCTTAGTAACCTTTCAGGACATACAAACAAGGGATAAAATGCATGCACGCACTGTTTAGATGATATTGAAAGTATATATTTGGATAAATGTAAGAAGAATGTGTACCTGGGACATCGTCGATTTCTACCGATCAAGAATATCTTAAGAAAGGCAGGCAACCCTTTCAAAGGTGAGCCAGATAATCGGAAGAAGCCTGGCCTCCGTACTGGTGAATATATATTTGATATGGTCAAGGATCTCCAGGTAATCTTTGGAAAGGGTCCTGGCGAACAATCTATTCCGAATGACGCCAACGGACACGCACCCATGTGGAAGACGAAATCTATATTTTGGGAACTTGAATATTGGAAAGCCCTAGAGGTCCGCAATGCAATCGACGTGATGCACGTGACGAAGAATCTTTATGTGAACCTGAGGCTTCTTAGGCGTGTATGGAAAGACAAAAGATACACCGGAGGCACGGGAGGACAAGCTAAGAATTAACGAAAAAGATGGCATGCCTCCAAAGCAGTATCAAGGTCCTGCTAACTACGCTCTTACGAAAGAAGAGAAGGAAATCTTTTTCGAATGCCTGCTTAGTATCAAGGTCCCATCTAGCTTCTCATCGAATATAAGGGGAATAATAAATATGGCAGAGAAAAAATTTCAAAATCTAAAGTCTCATGACTACCACGTGATTATGACACAATTACTTCTGGTTGCACCTAGGGGGCTTCTACCGGAAAATGTTCGATTAGCCATTGTGAAGCTATGCGCATTCCTCAATGCAATTTCTCAGAAGGTAATCGATCCAGAAATCCTACCAAGGTTATAGAATGACCAGGTCCAATGTCTTGTCAGTTTCGAGTTGGTGTTCCCTCCATCCTTCTTCAATATTATGACGCACGTTCTAGTTCACATAGTCGAAGAGATTAACATTCTGGGTCCTGTATTGCTACACAATATGTTCCCCTTTGAGAGGTTCATGGGAGTCTTAAAGAAATATGTTCATAACCGTGCTAGGCCAGAAGGAAGCATCGCCAAGGGATATGGAACAGAGGAGGTTATTGAGTTTTGTGTTCACTTTGTTCCTGACATTAAGCCGATTGGTCTTCCTGAATCGCGACATGAGGGGAGACTGGGTGGAAAAGGCACATTAGGAAAGAAAGAAGCAATAAATATGGACGGGCATTCTTTAACTCAAGCGCACTACACGGTTCTACAAAATTCTACCTTGGTGACTCCATATATGGAGGAACACAAGGATATTGTACGGTCCAAGAACCCCGAGCAGTCTGACCCCTGGATTGAACGTAAACATATGGAGACTTTTGCCGGTTGGTTGCAAACAAAGCTCATCAATGACAATGATGTTCCACATGAACTGTACTGGTTGGCCAAGACAACAAAGTCGACTGTAACGACTTTCAAAGGGTATGAGATAAATGGGAATACATTTTACACGATCGCCCAAGATAAAAAGAGCACCAACCAAAACAGTGGTGTTCGCTATGATGCAACTAACTTTCAGGACACATATTATGGCTACATAGAGGAGATATGGGAACTTGACTATGGACCTGATCTTAAGGTCCCTTTGTTTCGGTGCAAATGGGTCAAATATACTAGAGGCGGGGTACAAGTAGACCCGCGGTACGGAATGACAATAGTGGATCTCAACATTCTTGGATACACAGACGACTCATTCGTCCTTGCCAATGATGGGGCTCAGGTTTTCTATGTGAAGGACATGTCTAGCAAACTGAGGAGAAAAAAAGATAAGGAAGCAAATACATCATACGATGAGCCAAAGCGCCACATAGTTCTTTCAGGGAAAAGAAACATTGTGGGAGTGGAGGACAAGACAGACATTTCAGAAGATTATGAAAAGTTTCATGAAATCCCTCCCTTCAGAGTGAAGACTGACCCAAGCATCTTGTTAAATGATGAAGATTCTCCATGGTTACGGCGCAATCATAAGCAAGGGACAAACACACAGAAAAAGTCTTACACCATGAGATCCCACTCTGGGATGTGACCGGCTTCACCGTCATCACTTTCTATGTGAAGGACATGCATGTAAAAGATGAGTTTTCGTCCGAAACCCTCATACTTCGAAAGAGATTGTCCAATTTGTACACGAAGTGCATCCAATTTTTGCCGTAACCGTCTCAACTCTTTAGAAGTTGCTATGTGCGTGAAATTATGATGTCATGCCAAGTTACAACCTTTTCGGAGTTCATTTGTACTGCTTTTCAAATTTAGGGTCATTTAGCTCAAAATAAATCATTAAATGCATGAAAAATATCAAATGAAGTCAGAAAGGGTTGAAAATTGATGATGTGCCTTGGAATGGTGCATATTGAACACACAAAAAGTATGGAGTTAAAATGAGTTATTAAAAATGAAATCACATTGTAATAGATGAGTTTTCGTCCGAAACCCTCATACTTTGAAAGAGATTGTCCAATTTGTACACCAAGTGCATCCAGTTTTTGCCGTAACCCTCTCAACTCTTTAGAAGTTGCTATGTGGGTGAAATTATGATGTCATGCCAAGTTACAAGCTTTTCAGAGTTCATTTGTACTGCTTTTCAAATTTAGGGTCATTTAGCTCAAAATAAATCATTAAATGCATGAAAAATATCAAATGAAGTCAGGAAGGGTTGAAAATTGATGATGTGCCTTTGAATGGTGCATAATTAACACACAAAAATTATGGAGTTAAAATAAGTTATTAAAAATGAAATCCCTTTGTAATAGATGAGTTTTTGTCCGAAACCCTCATACTTCGAAAGTGTTTGTCCAATTTGTACACCAAGTCCATCTAGTTTTTGCCGTAACCCTCTCAACTCTTTAGAAATTGATATGTGGGTGAAATTATGATATCATGCCAAGTTACAACCTTTTCAGAGTTCATTTGTACTGCTTTTAAATTTTAGGGTCATTTAGCTCAAAATAAATCATTAAATGCATGAAAAATATCAAATGAAGTCAGAATGGGTTGAAAATTGATGATGTGCCTTTGAATGGTGCATATTAAACACACAAAAATTATGGAGTCAAAATAAGTTATTAAACATGAAATCCCTTTGTAATAGATGAGCTTCTGCCCGAAACCCTCATACTTCGAAAGAGATTGTCCAATTTGTACACGAAGTGCATCCAGTTTTTGCCGTAACCCTCTTAACTCTTTAGAAGTTGATATGTGGGTGAAATTATGATGTCATGCCAAGTTACAACCTTTTCAGAGTTCATTTGTACCGCTTTTCAAATTTAGGGTCATTTAACTCAAAATAAGTAATTAAATGCATGAAAATATCAAATGAAGTGAGAAAGGGTTGAAAATTGATGATGTGCCTTTGAATGGTCCATATTGAACACACAAAAATTATGGTGTTAAAATAAGTTAAAAATGAAATCCCTTTGTAATAGATGAGTTTTCGTCCGAAACCCTCATACTTCGAAAGAGATTGACCAATTTGTGCACGAAGTGCATCCTGTTTTTGCCGTAACCCTCTCAACCCTTTAGAAGTTTCTGTGTGGGTGAAATTATGATGTCATGCCAAGTTACAACCTTTTCAGAGTTCATTTGTACTACTTTTCAAACTCGAGATATGACATTTCAAATGCCATTTAATCAAACTGTCTTATACAACAGTTTAAGTTGTTCAAACATGCATGGAAACGCCATAAAGAGAATCTTTATATTTTTTCTGATATTTTTTCGTATATTGTTTATTTCCATTGGAGTCATAGTTTTTTCTATGATTTTTTAGAGTTTAGGGTTTTTTCTAAAAAGAATAACTAATAATGAATTAAAAAACCTTTAGTACCGGTGAGAGCCATGTACCGGTACTAAAGGTCAACCGCCGCGCACATTTTTGGGGAGGACCTTTAGTACCAGTGCGTGGTTTGTGCCGGTAGTAAACACCCCTTTAGTACCGGTGCTAGCCACGCACCCGCTACTAAAGGTCCACCGCCCCGCACGTTTTTGGGGAGGACATTTAGTACCCTTGCATGGTTCGCACCGGTACTAAATACCCCTTTAGTACCGGTGCGAGCCACGCACCGGTACTAAAGGTCCTCCACATATAAATAGTGGAGGCCTAGTCCTGGTGTGAGCCACGCATCGAGAGAAGCTCATTCGCGTGCCGTCCGGCTGCCAGAAATTGCCGTCGCCGCCGCCCGCCGCCCCAAGCCCGCTGCCCCGACCCCGCCACCCTAACGCCGCGTGCCGCCCCGATGCCGCGTGCCACCCCGCTGTGTTCGCCCCGGCAGCGCCCGCACCCAACTCCGGCTCCGATGAGTGCCCGGCCGCCCCCTCCATTATTCCTGTTTTTTCTGTTAATTTAGTTAGTTTAGGTTTATGTTTAATTTAGTTAGGTTAGGTTTAATTTAGTTAGTTTAGGTTTAAGTTAGTTTAATTTAGTTTCTTAGGTTAATTATTAGGTTAGTTAATTGGTTAGTTAGTTTAGTTTAGTTAGTTTAGGTTTAATTTAGTTTAGGTTTAATTTAGTTTAGGTTTAATTTAGTTTAGGTTTAGTTTAGTTAGGTTTAATTTAGTTTAGGTTTAGTTTAGTTAGTTAGTTAGGTAGGTCGTCCTTAGGTTATTAGGGTATGTGTTAATATTGTTAGATGCTAAGTGTTATTTAATTTGTTAGATGCTAAGTGTTAATTTTGCTAAGTTTTATTTAATTTGTTTTCATAATTAAGTGTTTCTTCTCGACGTCAACGGTGCCGATCCAGCATCCTCGTCGTCGAGTCGCCGGAGGAGGTCACTTGCTTGAGCCGAGGGGCCCTGTCAGGGATTGGGCTCCGCCGGGCTGGTACTGGGAGGTGCTGCCTTCCGGGCGGCGCAGCTTGGTGAGGAGCCAACCCGTCGTCGACCCGGAGGTTCTGTGGTGGCGGCCGCATGGGCCACAGAGTTTTCAGAGGCTTGAGTCCCCCATGGAGGTGGGTGGTACAGTACCATGTCAGCAAGGAGAACGAGCACGTCCGTCTCTACATGGCAGCTTTGGAGGCCAGGTCCGACAATACCTGGCAGATTCTTCAGGGATCTCACTACAGCTATGTTCCTGTGCATGATTCCTTCTCTTTGGGTGTCCACTGCCCGCCCCGATATCCGCTGGGCGCTAGGGTTCTAGCTAGATCGATATATTAGCTACTATATATGTATTATTATGATGTAGTAGCTGGATCAATGGATTAGCCGATGTATTAAGAATTATCCAAGATTATGAGATGAGATCTTTTCTAAGAACTACTATATATGTATTCGATGATGCATTGTTAATTAACTATCAGTTATTTTGCTTCTTGAATGCATGCTAATTTGAATACTAATTTGTTTTATCTATATTATTATGGATTAGTAATTAAGCTATGGACAATACCGGTAGGGCTCATGAACAGGACATCTTCGATATGATACGCTCCTCCCAAAACCGAGCGGACCTTCTGGGTGAATCACATCATGATGATGGCTCACAATATCTGAATGATTACGGTGATGGATGTGAGGCCGAGGAAGAACAACTTATGTTCCAAAATCCTGAACAACTAACAATGTCCGGCGAGGTATATACACATATTAGCCTCTGGTGATCATTACATTTGTATTAATTGATTTGTATATATATATTAACAAATATTTTTTATTTTAATTATCAGCCCTCCGGATCAATCCAATATAGTAGAAATGTACGAGGCGGTGCCAAAATATTGGACGGCAACATAAAGCTCAATCTTGATGCTTTCAAACATGATGGCGCACCGACTCACCCTGAAGCCAATGCCAAGACATTTGTGCGTCAATTCGGAGTGGTTGTTAGAGATGGAGTCCCGATCACAATGCAAGAATGGATTCAACCAAACAACCCAAAACCAGGAGTGAATTATGTCGATACAAGAATTAAGGATACCCTTTGGCGAGATCTCATGGAGCATTTCATCCTACCAGATTCTCTCCCGGAGCGCCAAAGGGACAAAGTCAAGGAGTTTGCTCTCCATAAGATGGCCAGCGCGTTCCGGACTTGGAAGAAAAGATTATGGACCGAGTACAATGCTAGAGGCCAGAAGGCGCCCGAATTCAGAGGAATATACGAGAAGGTAAGGAATCACTGGGACGCATTGATCGAGTACAAGACATCGGAAGCTGCTATGGGGAAGTCGGCAAAGAATAAGATAAATGCGGTGAAAAAAAGTATCACCATAAACTAGGGACAGGTGGATACAAGTCAGCCATTCCTAAGTGGGATGCATTTGAGAATAAGATGCATGCTGAAGGGATCACTCCAGTAACCTTTCACTGGTCCAGAGGTGCAGGAATTGGTTTTTTGCGCATGGGGGAAAGTTGGACCCAGTAACAGGGAAGATTATTGCACTGGACAGTCTGAAGCATGCATCAGATGAGTTGATTGATATAATAAAAGCTGCCCAAGAAGGACGGTTTCACCCCGATAGAGAGAACGGCGAGCTTACACGCGCCCTCGGGAATCCCGAACACGGAGGACGAACACGAGGCGTGGGCATTGTTCCGTGGTACGAGGGGTTTGCGGGATGGAAGGACAGTTATAAAAGCCGTTCGAGAAAAAAGAAGGTGGAAGCAGACCGACTTTCAAAGTTGGAATAGAAGTATGAGCAACAGCAGCTGCAGATACAGATACTAACCCAGCAAAGGGAAACTCCACAGCAGGAGGCAGGGGAACCCGTCCCATCTACATTGCCGAAAAGCAGCGTGGGTTCCACGGGGGCACCACTGGGTCACACCCCAGTGGATGATATCACCGAGAAGACATCTTGTGAGCTAATCCAGAAAATGAAGAACATACCCGTGCGAGTCGCAACGGGCTATGCTTTACCAAATACACCTAATGTTCTCAAGCATTGCAATCCGGTTCCAGCTGGGTATGCTCGTGTTGCGGTGGACGCAATAGAGCCAGGATATGATGAACTATTTCTTGACATCCCTGGAGGTGAGGGGGAGTCCACATTGGCAGAAGTCGGCCGTGGTATCATTCGATGGAGTAAGGACTGCATCATCTTTCCACAGTCGGTGCTAAGGCCACAGGCTCCTCCGAGTATCGATGTCCAGCGCGACGGATCCCAGCCAGAGGCATCGTAGTGCCAGCAGTCCTCCCCACCTCGCCAGTAGTCCTCCCCACCTCGCCAGCAGTCCTCCCCACCTCGCCAGCAGTCCTCCCTACCTCCCCAGCAGTCCTCCCCACCTCGAGAAGCGTCCCACCTTGCCAGCAGTCTTCCCCACCTCGTCAGCAGTCCTCCCAACCTCGGGACGGAGCACGACGCGAGTCCATATCGTCGATATCGATCTCCGCCGCGTGAGCCGACTCCACCCCGGCAGCGGTCCCACCAGCAAGGCTCCCAAAAGAGGAAGGCCAGCAACAGTCCTCTTCGGAAGAAAGCAAAGAAGAAATCCGAGCCTCCGGCCAAAAGGAAGCTACCTTACGACATGAGACAAGAGGAAAACAAAATTGAAAGCGATCGCCAAGTGAAAGCCTTTTTTGCAAAGAAGACCATGCCTCCAAAGGAGGTAATACCCAAGGAAGTCCAAGAGCACTTTATGGAACATTTTATTGGTCTACCCCTGGCATATGTCGAGCGTATGCCGATAGACTATTAGTGACAGATTCAGAAGGCAAGTGAGCAGAGAAGTCGGCCGAGCCCAAGGAAGAAGTTGGGAAGTACGACATCAACGACAGGAGGTACTACTAGTGGGAAAACAGTTCCCCAACTCGGAGAACAATCCAAGCAATCAATCCCTCCGCTCAAGGTGAGTACCAATCCAAGCAAGAAATTGATCCAACCAATCGACGTGCAAGGCAACCCAGTCGACCTCGAAGAAGTAGAGGCTGTAGGTCTCACTCTTGGCCAAATCCTTGGCACCGAGGAAATCCGCGGGTATGGTGCAACTGAATATGCAATGCAATTTTCCATCGGAAAACCACTTGTCACACCCGAGCAGTACAAGGAACTACCAACTGCGATGCGATGGTTGCATGATTGGTACCTGCGTGAAGCAAAGCGAGGGGAGACGGCGGTCATGATCAAAGTAAGGAAAGAGCATTACGTCAATGGATGTGACATATGTCTTGAATTCTCAGAACTTTTCTAGTTATACCACATGGACTCTATCGACAAAACTCTCATCAGTTGCTAATGTCTGTAAGTGATTTATATCTTTAATAATTTAAGTCTCTAGCTAAGATATTGTTCATTGGCTTATCGTCACTATATATGTTCTTTTCTACGCTATTATGCAGATTGAAGATGTGGGAATTGAAACAAGAGGGAATCGATGACATTGGGTTCATCGACCCAAGTACCGTTAATGGTCATGTGGTAAAACATTATGCCTAGGACACAAAAGATCTCTTGGAAACTTTTCTAGAGGCACTAATGAATACCAAATCTACTATAATATTTCCTTACAACATGGGGTGAGTGTTTACTCTCTTGTATACTACTCATTCTATTTTTGCTTACTAGCTCGCTGTCAAGTGTAGTTGATGAGTTATATGCATGCCTGCTTAATTATATAAACTTCTACGTAGAGAAAATTATATCCTCCTAAATATTATCCTCGCTGATGGACTTGTTCAAGTGTACGACTCACTAGATACACTAGAACAATCATACGTGGACTTGTATTTTATGATAGAACGGTAATTTCAATCTTTATCGACCTCGCTTTCTTTCATTATTTCCTGATATCAAAAGCTATTATTATAACTCTTTCATTCTTTTTCTTTGCCGCTTAGTGTTTGGAAAAATATGATAGAAAAAAACCATCATAGTCGTCAATGGAAACCGAAGCTGAAGTGGAAAAAGATGGAGGTAATTAAGTAGTACTAGTAGGTCCGCACATCTCTTGAATTCTAGTTTCAATACCCTTATCACATGCTTGATTATTAATTATCTTATTGAAATCTATTCTTTTGCAAAGTGGACGAAGCAGCCACAGGGGACAAATTTATGTGGAAACTTCCTCTGCGAGAACATTCGCATCCAGACCGAAAGCCGTATACGTCGCAGAGGAGCACGTGAAAGACAACTCCAGGTTTGGCAGATGATGTCGAAGCTCTCACCCGAGAAACGCTTTCTAGCACTTCAATAGGAATTTGCAGCATTTCTTCTTGAACATGTCATTGATGTAAATGGAGCGCACTATTCCTTACCACCGCCTCAATAATGCCACCAAATCAGTAGTAGAAAACTGAGATTTCATCCGGAGCACTAGCTAGCTAGTCCCGGCCAGGTTTTGGGCCTTAAGTTATAAGTCCTAGAATATATATGGATGTGTAATTCCATTTGTATATATACTGTGTATGAGATATTGTATATTATATTACATATATATATATGCATCAACATGTGTAATGTTTACAATATGTAGCACCGTAAAATAAACTTGAAATGAATGGAAAACTAAAACCTAATTAAAAGCTAAAACAAGAAAAAACAGAACACTTAGTACCGGTTGGTATCACCAACCGGTACTAAAGGTCCTCCACCACCAGCCCACACAAGCAGCTACATGGTGGGCCTTTAGTACCGGTTGGTATCACCAACCGGTACTAAAGGTCCTTCACTGCCAGCCCACGCAGGCAGCCACGTGGTGGGCCTTTAGTACCGGTCTGTGGGCCAACCGGTACTAAAGGTCTGGACCTTTAGTCCCGACCCTTTAGTACCGGTTGGAGAACCGGTACTAAAGGCACATCCCGACCGGGACTACTGATCGACATTCTACTAGTGGGATGATCGGTTCAAGGGAGGCCGGAGTTGGTTCGAGCTATGGAAGACATTGGCCTGTCGGTAGGGAGCACGACAGGCATGGGCAATGATCAAGACACGGTATAACAGCCTTAATCCTGATCATATGGCTCGGGTTGGGCCAGCAAGGCCTGACGGGCAAGAAGTGCCACTTCATTTGGTGTATGGCCAAGTGATGCCAGCCGCTCGTCTCTCGCAGGAAGATAACGCCATGGATGCCTTAATACACAATCTCGATCAACAGCCAGATGTATGATTGTATGTAGCTATGTAGTGATAACAAAAAATTGCTCCGTCTGTATTGTAAAATTTGTCTTAACCGTCCATTAGCTTTGGCCTCCCATGCTAAGAGCTTGGGAGTGTTCCTTATAAAATATCCCTCGATAAGAGGGAATTATGTCTGGGAACCAGGCAATCTGGCCATTTGGGCGAACAGACAAAGAGCGCATAGGGAGATATGTTATATTACTGCTCAGCATAAGAAACATCTTCCGAAGAAAATAGTACCTCTATCGGTACCTTCCTTGAGGCTACTACGTAGATCGTAGGTAGTAAGGCCGTATACTGCTAGTATACGACTAATGGCGTTTTGCGAGAAAAAAGCCTACGTAATGGTGATAACAACCATAATTTTATTTGTTGCTCCCATCGTAGTCGATCAATTTTCTGCCGAAGATAGCTACCTTTTGCCTTCACCCGTCTGAGGTACGTATCTGGATAACCCGATTGTAACAATTGCAGAGGTGCTCCCTTTACCCTCTAGCTGAACAATTGGGAATGTAGAGGGTAAACACATGAGCGAGGCAACCCAGCTTGGCAAAAAACTTAGTTTGCCTTTATGCATAGAATGGCTTAAAAATCGACAAGGGAAACGTGCGTACACAATAAACGTGAATAGATGCTTAGGATATAAAATCACCGGCTTCAGGAAGAAGCCCCTAGGTGTTATGTTTGGATTTAACATTTGAGGATGTATGCCGATAATCTTAATACAAAGTCAGTTTAGCCAAACATAGACCTCGGCAGAACAAAATCCAAACCTGCAAAAAATCAAGGTGGTAGGGAAAGGGAATAAAAAATAAAGAAAATAAAAAGGAGGGTAAAGAGTATGATGACACCGGTCTAGGCCGAAGACTAGCTGCGTTCAATGGGTTTGGTTCGAGGCGGTTATCCGACGGGTTTCGAAGACAGTAACCCCTCCTACAAGTACTTCGTCAATTATGAAGGGGCCCTCCCATTTGCGATTAAGTTTATGCTTCTGCTTCTCTAGGAGCCGTAAGACGAGTTCACCCACATTATATGCTTTTGCCTTGACCTCCCTACTCTAGTAACGCCGGGCCTGCTGTTGATAGAAAGAAGAACGAGCCCAAGCTACGCCGCGCTCTCCTTTTAAGGCGTCCAGGTCGTCCTGTCGATCTAACTCGGCCTCCTTTTCCTCGTACATGCGCATCCTTGGTGCGTCATGAATAATATCAAACGGAAGGACTACTTCTGCCCCGTAGACCATGAAGAACGGTGTGTATCCCTTTGATCGAGGTGTTATGCAGGCTCCACAGAACGGAGTCGAGCTCCTCTACCCAATGGCAGTCAGACTCATGCAGACATCGGACCAAACGTGGTTTAATACTACTCATGATGAGGTCGTTAGCCCGTTCTACTTGTCCATTGGTGTGCGGGTGGTATTGAAAGCACATTTGCTCCCTTGGTGGTTTTGGTAATTAACAACATATATGTCATGGACTATTGTTTCCACTAATCATGTTTCAGGAAAAGCTCAATGATGGGTTGGAAAAAGGATTGTGGAATATCCCAACATGCAAGGAAATAGATTGGAAAAGCTTCAAGCAAACGACTGTCCAAAGCAAAATACTCAAAATCGTTGCAACCAATATGCTCATACGTGCACAAGCGATAGTCACACCATACACCCATAAGCTCTTCCACAAAAGTTTGTCCAAAGCCATATACTCAAAATCGTTGCAACCAACACATTCCACTCGGTGCCACCGACTCCAAACCTGAGACAGACTCGGCAAAACCCTAGCTTTCTGGTGCAACCGATTCCACTTTGGTGCCTCCGAGTTTGGGTTGCCAACTAACTGTTATGCAAGTTTACAAAACCGCCCCCTCTGAGTTTTATGAATCGGTGTCACCGAGATTGTCAATCTGACCATTAGTCACCTTATCGATGCAACCGAATTTTATGTACCGGTCTCACCGAGATTCAAAAGTTGCTACCTTTGAGGCAACTCAGTACAACCGAGATTTACACATCGGTTCCACCGAGTCTGACTTATTAGGTGTAACAGTTAGATTTTTGGAGATGCCTATATATACCCGTCGACCAGCACTCACTCGCAAGAAAAGCACTCGAAACAATTCCCCACTCATACCTACTGATTTTCTGAGACAGAGCCACCTACTCAAGTGTTGAGATCATGCCATTCCGTTCCTACCATATGAATCTTGATCTCTAGCCTCCCCAAGTTGCTTTCCAACCAATCAATCTCTTCTACCAAGAGAAATCTATGAGAGAGTGATAGTGTGTTGATGAGTCTATCATCTTGAAGCACGAGAGCAAGGAGTTCATCGACACTATCGAGCATATTACCTTTTGGAGGGTGGTGCCGCCTAGATTGGTTAGGTGTCGCTTGGGAGCCTCATACTTCATGATGTGGAGTGAACCTAGAAGTTTGTAAGGGCAAGGAGATTGCCTACTTTGTGAAGATCTATCCGAGTTAGGCTAGTCCTCCATGGACGTAGGTCGTCATGGTATAGTCAAGGTTGCTTCTTCGTGGAACCCTCTATGGGTAGAGCTCTCCATGGACTCTCGCGACCGTTACCGTCCATGGGTTGAAGTACCCATGAACGTGGACGTACAATAGCACCACCTATCAGAACCAAGGAAAATATCATCGTGTCACCAATTGTGTTTTCTCTTCCGACCCTCTCTTTACTTACATGATTGTCTTTACTTTCTTCTGCTATACTCATAGACATGCATGTGTAGGGTGTAATTGACATACTTTGAATGCTTAAATCTGCCAAGACATAAAATTGGGAAAAGTAGTTTTTTAGTTGGTCAAGTAGTCTAATCACCCCCACTAGACCTACTTTCGATCCAACAAGTGGTATCAGAGCTTTGGTCTCCATTGCATTGGTCTCACAACCTAGGAGAGTATGACATCTAGTGAGGGCAATTATCACCATAGAGGTCCGTACTTTGATGGCACAAAATTTTCTAGTTGGAAGCACAAAATGAAAATGCATTTGTGTAATCATAATCCCGCCGTTTGGCCTGTTGTTCGTGTTGGTATGCAAGGTGAATTCTTTTCGAACGGAAGGGAACCCGATCGCGAAGCGACTACAGATGAATTGAAGATGTTGCAACTCAATGCTCAAGCATGTGACATTCTCTTAAACTGCCTACGACCCAAAGAATTCAACAAAATCAGTCATTTTGAGAATGCAAAAGAGATTTGGGACACTTTGATTGATATGCATGAAGGTACAGAATCGGTGAGAGAATCCAAGTTGGAAGTTCTTCATAGTCAACTTCACAAGTTCAAGATGAAGGATGGTGAAGGAGTCACCGAGATGTACTCTAGGCTAGCTCTCATCACCAATGAGATTGCTGGCTTAGGATGCGAAGAAATGACCGACAAGTTCATCATCAAGAAGATACTTCGAGCTTTGGATGATCGATATGACACCGTATGCACATTGATCCAAATGATGCCCAACTACAAAGATCTCAAGCCAACGGAAGTGATTGGTAGAATTGTTGCGCATGAGATGACACTCAAAGTCAAGGAAGAGCTTCACCACAAGTCTAGCGGTGCTTACAAAGCTACAAGTGATGCTCCCGCTACCTCAGGAGACAACCTTGTCACAAATGAAGAGATAAGCCTCATGGTCAAGAAATTCAAAAAGTTCTACAAGAATAGAAGCAAAGACCGAAGCTCAAACTCAAGAAATGAAGAGAAGCATTCGTCAAGACCGAAACTACTACAATTGTGGGAAGCCCAGACACTACTCCAATGAGTAAACGGCTCCTTACAAAAGGAAAGAAGAATCACCAAGAAGACGAAGCTCAAGAGAAGAGTCACCTCGAAGAGAGAGAAGGAGTAGGGATGAACGTTATGAATGAAGACCCTCATGTAGAAGTGGGGACTCGGAGAACAAGGACAAGTACACGAAGAGCTACTCAAGAAGAAGACATCAAGCTCATGTTTGTGAATGGGTTTCTGGCTCCGAATCCAACAACCACTCCAAGAGATGATATCACTCTAATTCCGACTATATTCAAGATGAAGGTGTTGCCGGACTTGCACTAGTGACAACCGACTACTATGACATATTTGATCCACCAAATGAAGGGAGTGGATGTTACTTCATGGCTAAAGGCCCCAAGGTATCACACCCCGAGTATCTTGATTTCAATAGTGATGAAGATGACTTGCTATTTGAAAAATCTAGTAATGTTAGTCAAAATGAACTTGCTAGTAATCACTCTAGTCTAGATAAGTCGTGCGATGATGATAAGTTGCAAATAGAACGACTAACTCAAGAACTAAACACTCTTAAGTTAGCTCATGAGTCTACTCTACGAGATCAGAGAGAGCATGAAAGGACACATCAAAAGCTCCGCTTTGAGAAGCTCAATTTAGAGCAAGAGCATGAGTTCCGTACAACTATCAATGACGATCTTCGAAAGAAGACTTCCTCTTATCTAGCCAAACGACTTCTCTTGTCTATGTTCATGCCACAAGTTAAGTCTAAGCAAGCTAATAACAAAGGAACGAAAGGTACTTCAACTAGTAGCAATAAAAATGATAAAGACAATGATATTGCTTCTAGTAGTTCTCTTGATCCCACTAACTCTTCTCTTAGCCAAGTTACACTTGAGCAAGAAAATGAACTTTTGAAAGGGATTATAGAGAAAGGTATCTACAAGAGTCTTGAAGGTTGCAAAAAATTTGAGGAGATTGTACGCAAGCACAAAGGATACCGGAAGAATCGTGGTGTTGGCTACTTCAACGCTAATAGAGTTGAATGGGAAGAAAGTCAATACCCCAATCCCAAGTTTATTCCTCAAAAGGATAAGTATGAAAATACTCTCCCCAAGGGAACAAAGTCTCAAGATGACTTTCTACCACAAGACCACAAGCTCAAGGCCAAGAACAAGCTTCAAGAGGACATTGACTTACTTGAAGATGAATCCCGAGCTTTGGTGAAGTGGGCTCCCAAGGCTACTACAAGCTTAACTTCTACAAGTGCTACTTGAACACCAGGGATCCCGGTCGGTGTCAAAACCGGCGGGTCTCTGGTAGGGGGTCCCGAACTATGAGACTAGAATCAACGGTAACAGGAGACAAAGGGGACACAGATTTAACCAGGTTTGGGCCCTCCTAGGGAGGTAATACCCTATGTCCTACTTGGTTGTATTGATGATGTGGGGGTTACAAAGTTGATCTACCTCGAGATCGAATATCTAACCCGAGATGAGTTGTGCCTCTATACCCCTAAACCCTCCGGCTTATATAGATGTCGAGGGTGCTCTAGGTTTACACATGGTCGGTAGCATGTTGAAGAGGTAAACATGCCTAACTGCAGCTAATAACTTGGAGAGTAAGTCATGGCTCCTCGAACCTTCCAACTGGTGTGGGTGGTCTTTGATCGTCCGATGCTCACTTTGCGTCCCATACAGTCCAGCCCATAAACGATAGGTCGGGTATCCGAGGACCCCCTAATCCATGACTTCCTCAGTAGCCCCCAGATTAGTCTTCAACTCTGATATATATATGTTCGATCTCCTCATGTCATCGTCTTAGGCTTGCGAGGAGAGTCCATCATCCTTCATTGTTCGGCGATCGATTAGTCTTTGGTAAGATCCCAAGCGTCATGAGCACAGGTTCATTACAATAACTATGCGTGTTCCTCGATTTTCACGCATCGTGGGGAGGCAAGTGGTCAGCGATTTTTACTATCTTACCCCTCCATAACAGGAGTACCAACCCATTTAATCAAAAAAAATCGTGTCTTAGACCACATTATCTTCCTCCTCATCGAAAGAAATCCCTAGTAGTAGCTCCAGGCGAAACATGGATAACGCCCCCAGCTCGTCCACACGTCCCTACGGCTCACGCCCAGGGGACGGGACTAGGTATTTTGTTACACTCATGCGGCTCCGTAATCTAGAGACCTAGGGGTATCTTCCTTCATCAGATCTAGCGGTGACCCGCGCATGTCTGTTGTCTTACGGCAACGAGGTTTTTGACGAGCGTTTCCCCAATCCTAACAAGGGGGAGCGCGTGTGCTTCATCCCCTTCCTCCTTTGCACCCTTGGGTTTCCAATCCATCCGTTCCTGAGGGGGTTGCAAGAGTTCTATGGGATCCAACTCCACTACCTTACTCTAGAGTCCATTTTACGCATCTCGGGCTTCGTCGCTCTTTGCGAGATGTTCTTGGGGTGTGAAGCACATTTTGATTTGTGGAGGAAATACTTCTGTCTCGTCCCCCGAACTTGGGACAAGACAATTTTGGAGGTTGGCGGAGCCAAAGTGTGCTGCATAGAGGGGACGGGGTATCCGGCGAGCACACCGAAGAAATCTGAAGAATGGACCTCGGAATGGTTTTATATTGCAGAAGTGTTAGGGTTTGGCTGAGTCTGTCTAGGGTTTGGAATCGGTGGCACCAGGATAGGAATGTTGGTTGCACCGATTTCGCATATTTGGCTTAGGACAGACTTTGATGGGAGAGTTTGTGGATGTTTCGGTGACTCTCACTTGTGCACGTTTGAGCATATTGTTCACCATCAAAACTTTACCCCCTTTTAATAGTATTGGATTTCCTATGGACTCAAAGTGATTTCTCACAAATTTAAATTGTATTGTCCTCTTGCTTGAATCTTGGCCAACCTATTTCCTTGAATCTTGGGGTAATTCCACAATCTCTTCGATCCTTTTGCCAACTCAACTCTCCATGTACTATTATCTGAAATACACTAGATAGACCTGTTAGTCCAAGAGATAATGTATGTTGTCATGAATTATCAAAACCACCAAGGTAGCATGTTGTGCTTTCAATCGCCCCCCTTTTGGTAATTTATGACAACATACAATCAAAGCTTCAAGTAAATATATGCATGGATGCAATGAAGACTTTGAGAAACACATGACCTAGATTTTCTCCCCCTAAATGTGTGCAGTCCTTTAGAGGATAGTTGCTTTAGAATGCATGGACACACATATGGATGAAAGGGATATAAGAGTCATGTGTATCTTGGCTATATGCATCAATATATGTGAATGAAATGTATATCCTTGATCAAGACTTCACTCTTGCAAACAATATGTGCAAGAAGCAAGATATCATGTTGATCAAAGATATGATGCATATACTTACCTTGAGTTCTTGAGCACTCTAGTAGTAGAGACACACTTGAGAAAACAATGTTAGGAAACACAAGAGTATTCTACTAAACAAAGGCAATAGAACTCAACGAATACCAAGATGTGGAAAACATTCATAATATGATAATCATTAAGATTGATGTGACTCCACCTTTAGCATTAATCTATTATATCTTTTCTCCCCTTTGATATGAAAATAATAGTACATCCTCTCCCTAAATCTCAGCATGTAGATATTGGGAACGGATAGGATGAGAAAAGGAATCCTTTGTTCACTTGAGAATTTTCTCCAAAAGTAGTTTTCTCCCCCAACATTGTTGTTCCTCTCCTTGATTATATAAGTGTGAACTTTTGATATATTCCTCTCCCCCTAAATCATATCGCCCCCTCTTGCATAAGCATGTAACTCTCCCGTTAGCATGAAGCTTTGATATTCTCCCCCTTTGGTATAAAATACCAACAAGGTTAAACTCGGGAGTAGTGACAGGGATCATTGACAAGGAAGGGACCCTAGAGATGAAGGGTCATTTAAAGTAGGGTTCATTAAAAGACTAAGGGAATAATTGAATGTAACTTCTCTCCCATTGGCAAATTTGAGATTTCTTCTCCTTGGAGCTAGGGATCCTTGAATAAAGAATTTGTCCCCCGAAGTATTGTTTGTTCTTATCCCCCTAAAAATATAGTTTTTTTGAAAGGGGTCATCGAAGGAACAAGAGTATCACAAGAACAGAAACAAATAATCAATATCAAAGAAATATAGATTTTGAAGGAAAAGAAAAATCGGTGTCTTCGGGATAGATAAATCGATGATACCGAGATTGTGTAGTGCAGCTAATCTGCGAATTCGGTAGAACCGAGTTATCTATATCGGTGACTTCGAAAGATAAACCAAGTTTCTGTTTTAAGAGAGACAAAAGAAACTGTTTCAAAAAGAAAAATGCGAAAGATTTACAAAGGACAACAAATAGATAAGTTTTGAGTGGTTACGAGAGATCATGCAAATACAGAGCAAACCATGGAAGAGTCTTAACTAAATGATGGGCGGTGACTAGGTCACCTATATTAGAGTATATTGACTTAGGAGCCAAGCAAGAATGCTTGATCATAGGTCATACTCATCGTTTAAGCTCAAAATGGGGTTACCATTTTTCGATTAAGCATTATGATGTCTTCATATCACTTGATTTTCTTTAGCCCATGACTTGGAGTAAAGCCTTTTCAAGGATATGAGTACATACCTTTGAATGTTGTTGATGACACTGCCCGTAGGTGAACTTGTTGAGGATGCTCGAGGTTGATGAAGATCATCTTGAATTTGGAGCAATCCTTCTTGTTCTAGTACACTGATCACCTACAAAGGTTAGTCATGCAAGGAAGAGAAATGGATATATCCAATTGACATGATACTTCTTAAGATTTTGCAACTAAGATCAAGTATATGTCAAGGATATGTTTTTGTTGTCTTCTTCCTTCCATCATCAAGAGGGGTTGTGGATACTTGCTAATGACAAGATTGCTTATGATTGGAGTTAATGGAAATCTTGTGGAATGAAGTTCTTCCAAGTACCTACAAAAAGTTAGATGCAATACAAAGGAGCATAGAATTCCATGGCACACGATAATGAGTTACAAGAACATGGAGATAATAAGAAAGCTCATGCCCTTGCATGCAACCGAGTGAGTCTAGCTCAAGTTTGAAGCATCAATGATGTTCAACTCACTCCTCAAATAAAAAAATGTTATCTCATCAAGTTACTTGGTGAAGATATCGGCCAATTGTTTGTTAGTACGAACACACTTAAAATCGATATCTCATTTGGCAACATGGTCATGAATGAAATGATGTCGAACTTGAATATGCTTGGTTCGAGAATGTTGCACGGGATTATGTCCAATTTTAATAGAAATTTCATTGTCGCAAAGTAATGGAACATTTTTAACATGAATACCATATTCCTTAAGCATTTGTGACATCCATAGTAATTGCGCACAACAAGATCCATCAGCAATATACTCAGCTTCGGCAGTAGATAGAGATACCGAGTTTTGTTTCTTGGAGGATCAAGACATAAGAGGTCTACCTAAAATTGACAAGTACCCGAGGTGGATTTTCTATCAACCTTGTCTCCAGCATAGTTCGAATCGGAATAGCCAACAAGATTAAAAGAAGATCCCTTGGGATACCAAATGCCAAAGTTTGGTTTTTGTATCAAGTACCTCAACAATACATTTCACAGCCAAAACATGACACTCTTTAGGTGCAGCTTCATATCTAGCACACATGCATACACTAAGCATAATATCAGGACGAGATGCACATAGATATAACAATGAACCAATCATAGATCGATAAACCTTTTGATCAACCGGTTCATTCTCCCTGGTAAGGTCAACATGTCCACTAGTGGGCATAGGAGTTTTCATACCTTTGCAATCCTGCATCTTGAACTTCTTGATCAAATCGTTGGTATACTTAGTTCGAGAGATGAAAGTTCCTTCTCTTGACTGCTTGATTTGCAATCCAAGAAAGAATTTCAGCTCACACATCATAGACATCTCATACTTCTCGGACATCAACCTTCCAAATCTTTCACTAAATTGAGGGTTAGCGGAACCAAAGTTAATATCACCCACATAGATTTGGCATACAAATAATTCTCTATTAACTCTCTTAGTCAACAAGGTTGCATCAATTTTACCAATTTCAAAACCTTTTTCAATGAGAAACTTCGTTAAACATTTATACCTAGCACGAGGGGCTTGCTTAAGACCATAAAGAGCTTTGCGAAGCTTGTAAACATGATTAGGTTTCTTAGTATTGACAAAACGAGGTGGTTGCTTAACATAAAATTCTTCCTCAATTTCACCATTTAAAAATTCACTTTTGATGTCCATTTGATAAAGCGTGATATCATGGTGATTAGCATAAGCAAGAAGAATACAAATAGCTTCAAGTCTAGCAACGGGGGCATAGGTCTCACCATAGTCCATACCTTCGACTTGCGTATATCCTTGGGCTATGAGACGAGCCTTGTTGCGTATGACTTGACCATCTTCGTCTTGTTTGTTCTGAAACACCCATTTGGTTCCGATGATGTTGTGCTCATCTTCGGGCTTCTCCTTGAGTGTCTACACTTTGTTCCTCTCGAAGTTTTGTAGCCTTTCAAGCATTGCGTTCACCCAATCCGCGTCTTCAAGAGATTGTTCTACCTTTAAAGGCTCAATGCTAGAGATGAAAGAATAATGCTCACAAAAGTTAGCTAGACGGGTTTTAGAGCGAGTGATTCGCCCTATTTGTATATCACCAAGGATTTGGTTTAGGGGATGGTTCTTGGTCACTTGAGCTCGAACTCGGGTTAGCTTCCGATGGTTGGATGGTGGAGCTTCTTCTTCTTCATCATCATCTCGTTCACCATTGTTGTTGAAGGTGTCGTTCCCTTGATGTGGTGGTGAAGGTGGTTGTGGTGGATCTTCATGATGCACTTCCTCTTCTTCATCATCTCATCGTGTACCGCTCGTGGATACCTCTTTGTCGTGTTGAGGTTCACCTTGGGTGAAGTGGGGGCTTCCACTTGAGTTGATGAAGTACTTTCCTTCACCTTCATGGGATGAAACTTGCCAATGGGTAGATCTAGAATGGCTTCCAAAGGATCCTTATCACCTACATCATTTGTCAATTGTTCGACCAGCGAACCATTAGATTCATCAAACTTCACATCTACCGTCTCTTCAACTTTTCGAGTGAAGTTGTTGTAGGCATGGTAAGTGTGAGAGTTCGATCCGTAAACAAGTAGGAATCCTTCAAGAGATTTAGGAGCAAATTTAGTACGAAGATGCTTATCAATAATGTAGCACTTTGAGCCAAATACCCGAAAGTATCCGACTTGGGGTTTGTTATCGGTGAGTAGCTCGTATGTTGTTTTACCGAGAAGCTTGTAAAAGTAAAGTCGGTTTGTGGCATGACACGCTGTTTCAACGGCTTTTGCCCAAAAGTGTCTTGGCGTCTTGTATTCGTCAAGTATCGTTCTTGCCATCTCAATGAGCGTCCGGTTCTTCCTCTCAACAACTCCATTTTGTTGAGGCGTGTACGTAGCTGAGAACTCATGTGAGACACCTTCTTCGTCAAGAAAGGTATCCACATGGGTATTCTTGAACTCTGATCCGTTATCGCTCTGAACCTTCTTGATATTCACTTCAAACTAATTTTGCGCTTAGCGAGTGAAGTTCTTGAAGATCTTTTGAACCTATGACTAATCATCAAGAAAGAATACACACGTAAATCTGGAAAGATCATCAACTATAACTAGACCATAGGAATTTCCACTAAGACTCTTGTAAGCATTGGGACCAAAAAGATCCATGTGAAGTAACTCGAGTGGTCTCCTAGTAGTCATGATATTCTTAATGAGATGACTTCGACCTACTTGCTTTCCAGCCTGACAGGCACTGCAAAGTCTATCTTTGTCAAAGATAACATCTTTAACACCAAGTGTATGATCACCTTTGAATAGCTTATCTAGATTGTGCATGCCTACATGTCCAAGTCTTTTATGCCAAAGCCAATCTTTAGAAGATTTTGCAATTAAACAAGTGTGAGTCTTGGATCTTTTATTGAAATCAACAATGTATAGATCACCTCTACGGAAACCAGTAAAGACGATTTTATGATTATCTTGCCGAAACACTTGGCAATCTACTTTCGTGAATAAACATTGAAACCGAAGTCGGCAAGTCTAGATACGGAAAGAAGATTGTAGCCAAGAGATTCAACAAGCAGAACATTTTGAATAGAGCTATCATGGGATATAGCCACCTTACCAAGGCCAAGTACCTTACCCTTAGAGTTGTCTCCAAAGGTCACGAACTGTAACATCCCAAATTTTGGAATGTTATAATAAATATTAGAATGAATGTTTATTTGTCTGACTGATTGAATTGAGTGAAATTTGAAACTTTTTGAAAACTTTTGAATGAGAGGGAATGACATGAAATTCCCATATGCTTTTGGAATTCAAATTCCTACATTTCAAATCAGTGAGAGAAGATAACATGACTTCTTCATAAACAAGGAATTTGAAAAGTGGATTTGAAAATCTCTGAATTATTCTTTTTTTAGAATTCATTACATATTTGGTTCCATTTTAAATTTTGTAAGATTTCAAATACCCTTGAAAAGATTTTTGAGAGGAGTAACATGACACTCCACACCAGGGTTATTTTTGTGAAGTATTTGAACCATAAAACCTAGGGGGTTATTTGAAAAAAAACTATTTGCAAAAGGAGTTAAAAGCCATTTTAGGCATTTTCTGAAAATATATGTTTTAGAGTATATATTTTGGCCGTGGAAAAATGTTCATCTTATTGGATTTATTTCCCGGATCATTTTGGTATATAAATCTTCATTTTTTGGAAATGTATTGATTGCCATAAAGTTAGTTTCCTTCTCTGTTATTTTATAAAAGGAAAACAATTTTTGTTAGGAAAGTCCATCGTGTCCCACCTCCTTCGAATCGGGCACCGACGCCGCGCCCTCTCCTTCTCTCCCTCTGACTCGTGGACCCCACTGCCCGACTGTATCGCCCGTCGATCACCACCTTCCTTTCCCTCTCCTCCTCCTCTGCCTCGCCAGAGCAGATCTGAGCCACCCCGGATCTTCCTCTTCTTTCCTTTCTACGACGACCGAGGCCTCTATAAATACCGGAGCCCCACCCGCACCCCATTTCCCCCCAAACCCCTGCCAGCCCCTCACCCGAACCACCATAGTCGCTCGCCCGAGCACCGGCCAGCACCGAAACTCCTCGAGCTCGTGCCGCTCACCTCACCCAACCCTAAGCCCCTCTGGCCCCGCCCATTAATGCCGAAGACTCACCGCTGTCGCCTGGTGCCCTCGCTTCTGCTGGAGACCTTCTAGAACGTCGTAACCACTACATCGCCGGAGTACCCCCTTCCACCCGAACCTCCCCGAGCTCGTGGAGCTCAACGCCGACGCTCCCTCGCCTCGTCGTCACCACCAACGAACGCCGGAGGTCCGCTACCGACGACAGGCCCCTCGAATGCCGTCCCAGACCACCGTAACGCCCTCCTCGATGACCACCGAAGCCACCGCCACCGTCGGGACATCGCCGGAGCACCTCACCCCTAGTAAGCACCCCACCCCATCGTTAGACCGTTAGATCTAGATCCAACGATCCAGATTAGAAGTTTTAATACGCCGAAGCGTTTTCTGTTAGGAGTCCGCCGTCCGCCCGAAACACTCTCTCACGCACACCCTGTAGCCAATCACAGAGCGCCACGTGTACCCATGTCCGTTAGAGTAATTTTTCCTTTTTCTATTCTAGTTTCTTTTACAGATTTAGTTCTGTTTTTGTTTTATTCATATCTTTTATGTTTCTAATTGGTTTAATTCGATTGTTTTTGCATTGTGTCAAAAATTTGTTCTAGTTTCTGTAGATATAAAGGTTGACCATATTTGAGAAATTTACAAGTCAATTCAAACAGATTTGTTTCAAATCTTATTTTCTGAATATCTGGAGTTTAAAAAATTATTTTGAGTTGATTCTTTTTGCTACTTGTCACTAGTGACTTTATTTAACAGTAGGTAGAATTTGGGAAATTTTAGAATAATTTAAATTAGTATTTTAACAAAACAGATTCTTCTTCTTCATCATCGTCTCGTTCACCATTGTTGTTGAAGGTGTCGTTCCCTTGATGTGGTGGTGAAGGTGGTGGTGGTGGATCTTCATGATGCACTTCCTCTTCTTCATCATCTCATCGTGTACCGCTCGTGGATACCTCCATGTCGTGTTGAGGTTCACCTTGGTTGAAGTGGGGGCTTCCACTTGAGTTGATGAAGTACTTTCCTTCACCTCCATGGGATGAAACTTGCCAATGGGTAGATCTAGAATGGCTTCCAAAGGATCCTTATCACCTACATCATTTGTCAACTGTTCGACCAGCGAACCATTAGATTCATCAAACTTCACATCTACCATCTCTTCAACTTTTCGAGTGAAGTTGTTGTAGCATGGTAAGTGTGAGAGTTCCATCCGTAAACAAGTAGGAATCCTTCATGAGATTTAGGAGCAAATTTAGTACGACGATGCTTATCAATAATGTAGCACTTTGAGCCAAATACCCGAAAGTATCCGACTTGGGGTTTGTTATCGGTGAGTAGCTCGTATGCTGTTTTACCGAGAAGCTTGTAAAAGTAAAGTCGGTTTGTGGCATGACACACTGTTTCAACGGCTTCTGCCCAAAAGTGTCTTGGCGTCTTGTATTCGTCAAGTATCGTTCTTGCCATCTCAATGAGCGTCCGGTTCTTCCTCTCAACAACTCCATTTTGTTGAGGTGTGTACGTAGCTGAGAACTCATGTGAGACACCTTCTTCGTCAAGAAAGGTATCCACATGGGTATTCTTGAACTCTGATCCGTTATCGCTCTGAACCTTCTTGATATTCACTTCAAACTAATTTTGCGCTTAGCGAGTGAAGTTCTTGAAGATCTTATGAACCTATGACTAATCATCAAGAAAGAATACCCACGTAAATCTAGAAAGATCATCAACTATAACTAGACCATAGGAATTTCCACTAAGACTCTTGTAAGCATTGGGACCAAAAAGATCCATGTGAAGTAACTCGAGTGGTCTCCTAGTAGTCATGATATTCTTAATGAGATGACTTCGACCTACTTGCTTTCCAGCCTGACAGGCACTGCAAAGTCTATCTTTGTCAAAGATAACATCTTTAACACCAAGTGTATGATCACCTTTGAATAGCTTATCTAGATTGTGCATGCCTACATGTCCAAGTCTTTTATGCCAAAGCCAATCTTTAGAAGATTTTGCAATTAAACAAGTGTGAGTCTTGGATCTTTTATTGAAATCAACAATGTATAGATCACAACAAGGCACTGCAAAGTCTATCTGTGTCTTTGTTTTTGTTTTGTGTTTTTACTTTTGAAAATAGGATTTACTTGTCGAGAAAACAAACCTTAGATGTGTTGCTGAAACTTTGTTGTTTTGAGTTTTTGTCTTAAGTATTTCCTTCATCACAACCTTGTTGCTTTTGGTTTTGTGTTACTTTTTGATTGTTAGAATTGATTGCTAGTGTGATTGCTTATATGGATGCAATGTTTGATTATATAGATTTTCATCGGAGAGTGACGAATAGTCTATCAAGTTATTTTTGAGAGCGATATTATTCTTCGTCAGCAGTACAGGCAAGTTCACTTTGACCATCTATTTCATACCTATGTTTTATTGCATGTAGTGATATCATTCAACAAATCCCTCCAGTAGTGTTATTGAAAATTCTTGTAGTCAAGTAGAATGCATGAGGTAGGAACCCACCACTTGTTACTAAAGCCCCGGGAACATTAGTTATTTTAATGCTATGCTAAAGTAGACGGGGTCTGGTATGAGTGTTCGTGAGTGGTGTGAGAAGGAGGACTCAATGTCAAGACGACAACTTCATGAAGGCATCTTCAAGTCCCGCATCTTCAAGACCTCAAGACTTCGAGATTCGAGAAACAAGTTTTCAATACACACTACTGGGTGAAGGATGGTTGATTGGGCATCCCTGGAGTAACCAGTGGATGGCCGGGATGCATGGAGAAGCGCCATGACATCTTGCGGAAAGCTTGACCCAGACTCCAAGAGACGGATGAATACTTCATGCCCGGAAGCTTACCTGTGTAGCCACAAGTCATTATGGGCTCTAGCTTGGTTGATCTTTGTTGTGACTCTAGCTGGGCCATGCTACGAGATGTAGTCGATGTTAGGAATGGATGGGCACTGACAGTAGTCAGGGAAACACTCTCAAAGACCATGTTTCGTTCATCCTGTTCTCAAACACCCGGCAGTGCGAGGACTTACCAGGAGGGAACGAATCTTGTCGGTAAAGTACACAACACTCTGCAGAGTTAAACCTAATCGATTAGCCGTGTCCCCGGTTACGGACAATTTGAGCCTCTGGACTTGGATCTATCTTTGAACTCTCAACACTGGACTGATAATTAATTGTGGGCAACTATTGATACTTGTGGGCATTAAGACATAAGTTGGCAGAACCATGTCATTTTACGTAACTCTGTAGTGAAAACTCCTGATATTCTTTTGTTGTAGGAAAAGAAAATAAAATCAGCTTTTATGCAAAAACTCAGACATAGAGCCACAAAGCCTTACTGCATGTAGAATATTTTTTATCTTCTGTTCTACTATGGTGATCTTGCCGGTACATTCAATGTACTGACCTACACGGCTGCAATGTCTCATGTTGCAGATACTCTTGTTCGACGAGTAAGAGTACGATTCAGGGTTACGGTCTACACTCAACCTGCCATTGGTGTTTATTGGGACTCCACTCCCGTTGACTGTTTCCGCTGAAATTTTAAGGTATATATTAGTTTTACATTAATTACATGTGCTTGCACTTTGATATATACATTGATGTACTATGTGTGACAGCATACTGATCCAGGGATGGCACAGAACACACAGAGGCTTGACTCATTTTGAGTCGGGTCGCTACAGAAATGGTATCAGAGCACATGTTGGCTACATGACGTGACCCTAGGAAATGGATTAGAAATAGGAAGACCTTGATAGGAACAGCTTTTGTTTTCACTACTCTCGTAACTTCTAAATTCTTTTACTGAACCCCCCTGTTCCAAACTATAGATGGAGAACTACACCCTGAACAAAAGAGAGGACTACGAAGATGTCCTCGGAGGCTCATTCCTCATGGAGCTAGTGAAGATGGTGAAGCTGCCAATACCTGAGATCAAGGCGACTAAGAGGAAGTCTGGATTCTGGGGCATCAAAACTAATGTTTTTGGACGTGAAGAAGACCCCAAGACTCAAGACATCAACTATGGCACATTGATCCATGAATGTGAGATGGGCATGAACACCGCCGTCCATGATGCCATCGCACGTTCGAGCTATCGTCATCGTGCTGAGTTGTGCAACCACTACTTTGGAAGGCTTGGATGGCTGAAGCCTGATGGAGCACTCATCGACCTGACCGACAAACAGAAGATGAAGTTTTCACCCGTACTTGTGTACAATCAACAAACTGGAGCGCTACATGAAGAACCTTCAAATGGACCTTCTCTTAGAGTTATTTGAGAACGAGGCACTTCGTGAGAGCCTCAAGAACGAGAAGCTAAAGGTACTCAATTTGAAGAAACATGATCCCGAGATTCAGAAGCTTCATCAAGACTTGAAGAATAGTCAGGCCATGGCTCATGCTGGAGACGTTGAAATTCAGAAGCTCAAGAACCAACTCCTAGAACTACAGGGACGACACCGGAAACTCTGCATCAACAGGGAAAATCTGGTGGAAGAACTTGAGAATATCAAGCATGACCAGAAGAAGCGCATTGAAGACGAAGACATGATATAGACTACCTTAGTAGTAGACCCACCATGAGAGAATAAAGATAAACGTTTTTATGATTTGAGTGATCGACCACACCAACCTTATGTGGGTGGCGATACTATAGTTTGATTGAAATTTATGAATGTGTGGACTTGAGTATGATGTTTTGTGTTTTTGAGTTGTTTGTATCCCTTCTCTCTCTCTGTCTCTCTCTCTCTTACCTATCTCATCCCCAAAACCTTGAACCCAATAGATGAAGAATGAATCTGGACTCATGTATTGTGTATCGATGACTCGGTTAGAGACAGAAGAATGGATTTAGGACATGGAGGATCACCTAAGGAGTAACCATGTTGCAAGGAACAAGATGGTCCAGTATGCTCTTCGGTACTTTCCAGAAGGTGCTGCACATTGGTGCAAGATGCATGAAGATATCCATGATAGGCAAGCATCCATCACTTGGGAAGAATTCAAGACGACTCTGCAAAAATCTCATGTTGTCACCAACACCCAGAAGCCCCGTCGCAAAGATGTGAAGAAGATTTGTGCATGCAAGATATGTGGAGAGATAGGACACACCCAGGAAGAACATAAGGAATGATGCCCTCATTGTGAAGAAAATCACCCTGCTGAGGAATGCCCAACTAGGCAGGTAACATGTTTCTTGTGTGAAGGAACCACTCACTATCCGACACAATGTAAACTCTACCCCAAGGTACACGAAGTCATGAAGCAGTATAAGGAAGCAATGAAAGAATTCCTCGGGAAAAAGTTAGAAGAACACATGATGATGAGAAATATACCAGACCCAAACATTGATACCAAGTCATGTTATTCATGTGGAGAAGGAGGACATATCTCTCAGGATTGTTCGAACGAGTATCTGGGAGACTTCTCGATAGAAGAAGTGCAATATGATCCTCAGGAGATAGAAGAAATGATCAACCTGGACAAGAAGAAAGGCCAAGTAAGGGGAGGCAGCAGATGTTTGCATTGTAGCTTGGAGAGACCACACTATTTTTGCAAGAGGTATGAGACAAGCATCACGAGTGGAACTCTGGTATGTGGAGGTACACCTCCACCGTGTGAAAGGACTTTGCCCAAAGACTATGGGACCATACTTTTACATATCTCGTGTACCACGAGCAACTTTCTTTGACGCCGTTCGTGATGCTGCCATGGAAGCCATACATCAGATTGGATAAATACTTAAAGCAACACTCCGTCATACTCGGGAATACCTGCATGAGGTGCATACGAAGATGATGGAGATGAAGCTCATGTCCACCCTGAACAAGCAAAATATGGATGATTTCAAGGAGCACATCGCAAAGTGGTACTAAAATATCTCCAAGGAGGGATAAATGAATAAAGTTGGGAGTGATGCTGGACCATGCCAAACTATGTGGATGGCAGCATTTGTAATAAATTACTTTTAGGGGTTTTAAGAAGTGATTGAGGATGTAACAAAGGATTGAATACGAGAAGAAAGCTAGACTGGAGTAGTTAAGATGGCAATAACTGTATCATGAAGCACTATTGTTTTCATGAGATTATTTTGTAACGGAAGTCTCTGAGTTTGTAATAAAATCATGAGTCAATGGAATTTATGATGTCATGTTGAATTATATGAGTTGTTACTCTATGAACAAAGATCACCGACCATTTTCGAGGATATGAGAAAACAAGGTCTATGCAGGCATGTGTACATTTCATTTTAAGTGTGGTAGTAACCACAGGGACAAATGAATGAAGAAAATTCCGTTCATGTTAAGGAGTTTGGATAACTGAATACATGTGAAGAGAATGTGGAAACATATCCAACTATGTGGATGACAACACCTGAAATATTATACCTTGGATTTGAATATGATGAACCAAATATTCTATTGGTAAACCGACCAATGGAATGGAAAACATATTCAAGGGATAGAACCTGTATCAAGGATGGATCTCACCGTTTCATGAAGGCTGCCCCATGATCATGAAGCAAGAAGTTGTGATTGGATCAGCAAACGTTTTCTTAGGAGTGTATAAAAACCTGAGGGATGTGATGAAATGATAGATGTTTGTTCAGCTTGCAGAATCAATGGATTTATCCGAACTTCGTTCGTGGACAAGAGAAATTTCTGCTACGCTTGTGAGGAAACCCAAGTGTTAGAATACGAGATTCACTGAACCTTATATAAGGTAATGGTTTCAGTGCGGCATGGATTGATCACCATGACGACTTACTCTTATAATTTCTCTTGCTATTCGGAATGGTAAATCTGAGTGACTTACCCATAGTAAAGAGACGACGTTCTTTTGAAGCTTTTGTTTAACCCTTAGAATGGTATGAAGAAAATCCCTTGTACTTGGCAGTTGTTGCCACACGTAGGAATTTTACGGAGAGGAATGAAGCCAAGACCCATTTCACTGCAGGATAACCACAAATGGTAGACCACCATGAGATCTTCGATAAGTTATTTAGAATGATCACGAGACTTATTAGCTAAGGAGACCCAGTATCAGAGGAAATACATTATGAGAACACAAGGTTTTGATTTAAACGGAAGAGTATCACCGAAGGAGATATCGTGAAGTATGTGGAGAGACAGATGCACCCAGAGGACTGCCATGATTTTGAAGGACCAGTAACTCTCATTTTGAGTGTGGTAGACCCCACACCTTCTTGGTCAATGGATTTGTTAGAAGACCCCAAACCCTAACCTATTCCTTATAGCCCTTTCGAATCTCGAGGACGAGATTCATTTTAAGTGTGGTAGGTTTGTAACATCCCAAATTTTGGAATATTATAATAAATATTAGAATGAATGTTTCTTTGTGTGAGTGATTGAATTGAGTGAAATTTGAAAATTTTTGAATTTTTTTGAATGAGGGAATGACATGACTTTCCCATATGCTTTTGGAATTCAAATTCCTACATTTCAAATCAGTGAGAGAAGATAACATGACTTCTTCATAAACAAGGAATTTGAAAAGTGGATTTGAAAATCTCTGAATTATTCTTTTTTTTGGAATTCATTTCATATTTGGTTCCATTTTAAATTTTGAAAGAATTCAAATACCCTTGACAATATTTTTGAGAGGAGTAACATGACACTCCATACCAGGGTTATTTTTGTGAAGTATTTGAACCATAAAACCCAGGGGGTTATTTGAAAAAAGTTTATTTGCAAAAGGAGTTAAAAGCCATTTTAGGCATTTTCTGAAAATAATTGTTTTGAGAGTATTTATTTTGGCCATCGAAAAATCTTCAGCTTATTGCATTTATTTCCCTGATCATTTTGGTATATAAATCTTCATTTTTTGGAAATGTATTGATTGCCATAAAGTTAGTTTCCTTCTCTATCATTTTATAACAGGAAAACAATTTTTTTTGGAAAGTCCACCGCGGCCCACCTCCTTCGAATCGGCCACCGACGCCGTGACCTCTCCTTTTCTCCCTCTGACTCGTGGACCCCACTGCCCGACCGCATCGCGTGTCGGTCACCACCTTCCTTTCCCTCTCCTCCTCCTCTGCCTCGCCGGAGCAGATCTGAGCTGCCCCGGATCTTCCTCTCCTTTCCTTTCTACGACCACCGAGGCCTCTATAAATACCGGAGCCCCACCCACACCCCATTTCCCCCGAAACCCCCGCCAGCCCCTCACCCGAACCACCACAGTCACTCGCCGGAGCTTCGGCCACCATCGAAACTCCTCGAGCTCGTGCCGCTCACCTCACCCAACCCTGAGCACCTCTGGCCCCGCCAATCAACACCGGAGACTCGCCGCTATCGCCTCGTGCCATCACCAACGCTATTTTAGTTTATTAGTTGACACATTTCACTTTGTTTTCTGTTAGTTAGCAATAGTATTTCAACAAAGTTTATTTTTATGTCATTTATTATGTTATAGCATGAAATCAATTCTAGTTTCATAATAACTTGCAAATTGATTTCCTTGCTAGTTTGATTTCTTATTTGAAAATCTTTTAAAATATGTTTTACAAGTTTCACTTTCTGTTAACTCAGTTGTTATATATTTTGTTTTCTGTTATTTAATACTTTATTTTTTTAATTGTTGTTAAGTTTATTAGCTAGAAAAAACTTATGGTGTTTAGTGTGTTGTTTTCATACTTTTTACTTGTTCTTCAAAAGTAATTCTTTTTGCTAAGTAAAATATTTACTTAAATAATTTTTTTATAATTTTTTGTTTTTTCTTTGTTTTTACTTTTGAAAATAGGATTTACTTGTCGAGAAAACCAACCTTAGATGTGTTGCTGAAACTTTGTTGTTTTGAGTTTTTGTCTTAAGTATTTCCTTCATCACAACCTTGTTGCTTGTGGTTTTGTGTTACTTTTTGATTGTTAGAATTAATTGCTAGTATGATTGCTTATATGAATGCAATGTTTGATTATATTGATTTTCATCAAAGAGTGACGAATAGTCTATCAAGTTATTTCTAAGAGCGATATTATTCTTCATTAGCAGTACAGGCAAGTTCACTTTGACCATCTATTTCATACCTATGTTTTATTGCATGTAGTGATATCATTCAACAAATCCCTCCAGTAGCGTTATTGAAAATTCTTGTAGTCAAGTAGAATGCATGAGGTAGGAACCCACCACTTGTTACTAAAGCCCAGGGAACGTTAGTTATTTTAATGCTATGCTAAAGTAGACGGGGTCTGGTATGAGTGTTCGTGAGTGGTGTGAGAAGGAGGACTCTACGTCAAGACGACAACTTCATGAAGGCATCTTCAAGTCCTGCATCTTCACGACCTCAAGACTTCAAGAGTCGGGAAACAAGTTTTCAATACACACTACTGGGTGAAGGATGGTTGATTGGGCATCCCTGGAGTAACCAGTGGATGGTCGGGATGCATGGAGAAGCGCCATGACATCTTGCGGATAGCTTCACCCAGACTCAAAGAGACGGATCAATACTTCATGCCCGGAAGCTTCCTGTGTAGCGACAAGTCATTATGGGCTCTGGCTTGGTTGATCTTTGTTGTGACTCTGGCTGGGCAGTGCTACGAGATGTAGTCGACGTTAGGAATGGATGGGCACTGACAGTAGTCATGGAAACACTCTGAAAGACCATGTTTCGTTCGTCCTGTTCTCAAACACCCGGCAGTGCGAGGACTTACCAGGAGGGAACAAATCTTGTGGGTAAAGTACACAACACTCTGCAGAGTTAAACCTAATCGATTAGCCGTGTCCCTAGTTACGGACAATTTGAGCCTATGGACTTGGATCTATCTCTGAACTCTCAACACTGGACTGATAATTAATTGTTGGCAACTATTCATACTTGTGGGCATTAAGACATCGGTTGGCGGAACCATGTCATGTTAGGTAACTCTGTAGTGAAAAACTCCTGATATTCTTTTGTTGTAGGAAAAGAAAATAAAATCAGCTTTTATGCAAAAACTCAAACACAGAGCCACAAAGCCTTACTACATATAGAATAGTTTTTATCCTCTGTTCTACTATGGTGATCTTGTTGGTACATTCAATGTAATCACCTACACGGCTGCAACGTCTCATGTTGCAGATACTCTTTTTTGACGAGTATGAGTACGATTCAGGGTTACGGTCTACACTCAACATGCCATTGGTGTTTATTGGGACTCCACTCCCGTTGACTGTTTCCGCTGAGATTTTAAGGTATATATCAGTTTTACATTAATTACAGGTGATTGCACTTTGATATATACATTCATGTATTATGTGTGCCAGCATACTGATCCAGGGATGGCATAGAACACACAGAGGCTTGACTCGTTTTGAGTCGGGTCACTACACGAACCGTCGAGGACCTTGATTAGGCGTGATCTCTTGGAACATGTCTTTATCACCAGTCATATGATCCGTACATCCAGTGTCAAGAATTCACTCTTTTCCTCCGTACATGTAATCCTTAAAGTTTCCCATGAGGCTTAGATTCTTCATGATCTTCTCATGCTCAATGTCGAACAACTCATCTTCATCATAATAGCCATGTTCCACATTGTCATCATCAAGTGGGAAATCCTCATCATAAAGAACATGAGATTCGTTAGAATAGTGATCATTACAATGTTCAAGTTTATGAATGCGAATGGCTTCAAGGAGAATGTTGTTGATAGTGGTGACACCTCCTTTAGCACGCATACGATCACGGAGCTCAAATAGGCATTTATCAAAGTTTCGATCACTAGGCTTCATTTTGTGAAAAGAAATGGCTTTATGAAGAATTTCATCAAGATTCCCTATTAAAGATTTGGATATCGTTTCTCGAAATCGGTCCATAAGGTATAGGCACATGCAAAGTTCTTCATTTGAGAAAGCACGAATCTTGGTAAACGTCTAACAATAAGATTGATAGTCCTTAGGTTACCAAGCATGTTAATTTCCTCTTCGTGTGTGGGATGCAATTCATCAATAGGGAGCACATAGGGGTTTTCAATATATTTAGTCAAATGGAATCTATTAAATAGATCAATCATGGCATTCTTCCATTGACTATAATACTCTCCATCAAGAATGGGCACTCTACAACTCAAACTGTCCATTCTAGACACATCTTTCTTCCTCCACGGTGACTAAACCGAAGCAATGGAGATGAAAGCTCTGATATCACTTGTAGTATCAAAAGAGGGGTGTCTATAGGGGGGGGTGAATAGACCACTAGCAGAAATTTAAAACCTAGCCTTTTCCCAAGTTAATTGGTTGGCAGATTATAACTACTTTAGAAAGTCTAGCAAGTCTAACATCCCTACACATGCATGTCTACAAGTATGGCAGCGGAAAGTAAAGACATTGCACATGTAAGTAAAGAGATGAGGTAGGAAGATCAAACGCAATACGAGATGCAAGGATTTTTCCCGTGGTTCCGATAGGTGGTGCTATCGCACGTCCACGTTCATGGAGTCTTCAACCCACGAAGGGTAACGGTCGCGAGAGTCCATAGAGGGCTCTACCCATGAAGGGTTCCACGAAGAAGCAACCTTAACTATTCCATGCGGCTTCCATCCACGAAGGACTAGCCTCACTATGGATAGATATTCACGAAGTAGCCGATCTCCTTTCCCTTACAAACTTCTTGGTTCACTCCACAACATGAAGTAGGAGGCTCCCAAGTGACACCTAAACAATCTAGGAGGCACCACCCTCCAAAAGGTAATAGGCTTGGAAATGACGATGAACTCCTTGCTCTTGTGCTTCAAGTTGGCAGACTCCTCAACACACAATCACTCTCTCACAGATTTGGCTTGGTAGAAGAGATGGGATTGGCGGAAAGCAACTTGGGGAGACTAGAAATCAAGATCCATATGGTTGCAGTGGAAGATCTTGATCTCAACACAAGGGTAGGTGGTTCTCTCTCAGAAAACTAAGTAGGATAGATATGGAATAGTTCCGAGTGCTTCTCTTTCGAGCGGGTGGTGGTGAAGGGGTACATATAGGCATGCCCAAAAATCCAACCATTACACACAAAATGACCAACTCCGTGAGACCGATATGTAAATCTCGGTGGTACTGACGTGACCAAAAGTGGCAACTTTTGAATCTTAGAGGGGCTGATATACAATTCTCGGTTGCACCGACAAGGTGAACAACGGTCAGATTTACCAATCTCTGTGACGCCGATTCACCATTTTCGGTCGGACCGAAAATGAGAACTTGCATAACAGAATCTTGGCAACCCAACTCGGTGGCACCGAGTGCAGTGTCGGCTAGATCGAAGTGTTAGGGTTTGGCTGAGTCTGTCTAGGGTTTGGAATCGGTGGCATCGGGATAGGAATGTTGGTTGCACCGATTTTGCATATTTGGCTAAGGACAGACTTTGGTGGGCGAGTTTGTGGATGTTTCTGTGACTGTCACTTGTGCACGTTTGAGCATATGTTCACCATCAAAACTTTACCCCATTTTAAGAGTATTGGCTTTCCTATGGATTGAAAAAGATTTCTCACAAATGTAAAATGTAGAGTCCTCTTGCTTGAAGCTTGGCCAACCTATTTCCTTGAATCTTGGGGTAATTCCACAATATCCTCCATCCTTTTGCCAACTCAACTCTCCATGGACTATTATCTGAAATACACTAGATAGACGTGTTAGTCCAAGAGACAATGTATGTTGTCATGAATTATCAAAACCACCAAGCGAGAATGTTGTGCTTTCACCCTCCAACAAACGGTACACCCCTTATGGCAATACGACGGGACAAGCGACACCACGCACTCTCGAAAGAAAGGTCCCACCAATCCAACGGCGTTGGCCGCCGCACTTGTCGATCTATACAAAGGAGAGCAAGAAGATTTTGTTTGGAGGGAAACTAAGGAAGGATATTCGGCCCACACACCCATTGAATGGGTAAGACTTTCTATTTCAAACATGAAAATAGTTCGGGGTTTCCATTCCACACTCTATTTGACCGAAGCCTGGCGTGAATAGGAATGAAGGAGTTTCATCGAGACAGTCAACTGTCTGGCTCGTCAGCCCGAGAACCCTTCACATGACAACTATCCAGGTTTCAACGAGGACCCGGATCTTCTTCTTGACTTTGGAAACGGAGTCTACTTCCAGTACAACATCGTCCAAACCCCGATGGCAATCATACTGGATTACCTTGGGTCATTCTCCATCCCTACTACAGGCAAGAAGAAAAGCTCCTACCGCAAGAGGCTAGCTACTTAGAGCGCCCCAGACCTGCCGGTCCCGACTCCCAAATGCCACCGATCTGTATGCCATACACCGGCAGCCAAAGTTGCGACCGAGTTGGAGGCCAACAGGGATCCTGCGAAGGAGCCGGTTATGGGGACGAATCCACCTGCCCTGAAATCCCGTAGGTACATTATTCGGTTATCCGCTAATCGTTGCGATCAATAGAGTCATACAACAGTTTGTTTCATTGAAATAATTAGGCGAAACGCCCAATCCTCTCCTACTGAAGGGGTTACCCAGTTGTCTGGTGACGCCTGAAGTTCCCGAGCCACGACCCATGCGGCTTCTGCTATAGAAGCCCCCATGGCCAATCCGGCGCCCGCCAATTCTGGTGATGGTGTATTTGTCACCAAATCGGAGGTGGAGAGTGCCATGCATCGTCGGCAATGATGGGAAGCCACAGGGCACCCAATTTTCTCCGAACATGAGTTCGGCGCCCTTCACTCGGCTTATGCACACCTTGGTGCCGCCCGAGCTGGGTTCAAAAAGCCATGAAGTTGATAACAACTAGCAAAGAGGTAAGTTGTCGGTTTTTATAGAATCTGAACATTTGTGTAAGCCTAGTAGCCCCCAAGCCTTAATTTGGTTTGAAACAAACGAATTAAGGATCTCCACATTGTTTGACTAATGACACGGGTCTCAAAGCAATAGTTTGAACAATTGGCCAAGGAGCTAGAGGAGAGCCGCATGGAAGTACAAGTTGTGAAGGCCGAACTGACACAAGTAAAGAGATTCACGCAAGAGGTCCATGGTGAGTGTGCATTTACTACTAATCTTAGTGTATCATAGTGCCTGACACATGGATTCCATGTAGCAGCTGAATCAATAGGGCGCATGGAAAGGAAGTTAGAAGAAGTCCGAGACTCTCAGAGGTATGTCGAGTCCCAGCACCAGGCTGGCTGCCTTGTTATACAAAAGCAGGCCGAAGAAATTAAGAGTTTGAAGATTCAATTGTCCCAAGCTCAAGAAGAGAACCAAAGCTTCAGAGGGGCGTGTTGAGTAAGTACAATTCTAATATCAACAAATATTTCTAATGTAGGGAATAATGGTAAGCTCGTTGTTGCCTTATGTACAGGCGTCCTGTCCGGGCATCCTGAAGAGGAGATCGAATCATACCAGGGGGACCTGCTGAAGGAGCTGACCACGCTTCATGGGTGCATGCAAAAAGCAATGAAAGGAATGGTGAAGGCACTATGGCCTGCCAAACAGCCACCTGAAGGGCTAGCCGCACTCGTGGATCGATTCAGGGGCGCTCAAAATAGGTTTGAGTTGTGGAAGACTTCGGCTTGTCGTGAGGGAGCACGGGAAGCATGGGCCATGATCAAGACCCATTTCACCGGACTTAACCCCGAACATATGGCATGGGTTGGTCCCGTGGGATTGGATGGAAAAGAAGTGCCACTCCACCTGGTGTATGACCAGGTGATACCTGCTGCCCGTCTTTCGCAAGCGGACTGCCTCCTTAAAACCATAATTGATAATCTCGATTAGCAGCCACACATGTCATTTATATGTACATGTGTATATACAATCTATGTTGTAAACTTTGTCTTAACTGGCCATCGGCTTCTCCCCCCTGTGCAAAGAGCTCGGGAGTGTTCCTCGTTATTTGTGCCTCCAAAAGAGCGATGTGGTTCGAACAGACAGAAAGCAGACATGAAGATACGTTATATTACTACTTAGCGTAAGAAACATCTTCTGAGGAAAATAGTACCTCTATCGATACCTTTCGTCGAGGCTTTATGAAGATCGTAGATAGAAGTCTGCATAGTTTCAGTATGCGGCTAATTGTTCTTTGGGAAGAAAAGACCCAAACAACGGTGATAATGATCAAAGCTGTATAAGGTGTTTCCGTCATAGCCGACCAATTTTCTACGTAAGATAGCTAGCTTTCGGCTTCACCCGTCTGAGGTATGTGTCCGGATGACCCGGTCGTAACAATCGTAGAGGTGCTCCCTTTACTCTCTTGCCGAACAATCGGGAACTTAGAGAGTAATCACAGGAACGAGGCAACCCAGCTTGGCAAAAGTCTTTCTTCGAATTGATGCATATGATGGCTAGAACATGACAAAAGAAACATGTGCGCCCGGTAAGTGTGAGAAAATACTTGTAATAAAAAAGTTTGGCTTCTAGATGAAGCCCCCACGTGTTGTATTCGGATTTAACAATTTAGCTGTATGCCAATAATCTTTAGCACAAGATTGATTCAGCCGAACATGAGTTAAGAAAAGAAATTGGCCCTGTGAAACAGCAAAATGGGAAGGGAAAAAGAAAAAAGGCAAAAATAACAAGGGGAAAAAGGAAAAAAATGTGGGGGAGTTTAGACGACACCAGTTTTTCCTTAGAAGTGCCGAAGACGAGCTGCGTTCCATGGGTTTGGTTCAATGCGGTTATCAGATGGACTCCATAGATGATAGGCACCTCCCGCGAGTACTTTGTCGATGATGACAGGACCCTCCCATTTGGGGTTGAGTTTATGCTTCTGTTTCTCTGGGAGCCGTAGGACGATTTCACCTACATTGTATGCTTTTTCCCTGACCTCCCTACTTTGGTAACGTCGATCTTGCTGTTGGTAAAGAGTGGAACAAGCTAGAGCTATGTCACGCTCTCCCTCCAAGGCATCTAAGTCGACCTGCCGATCCAACTCGGACTCCTTTTCCTCGTACATGCGCACTCTTGGTGCGTAGTGGATAATATCGCAAGGGAGGACTGCCTCTGCCCCATAGACCATAAAGAATGGTGTGTAACCCATTGATCTATTCGAGGTGGTACGTAGGCCTCATAGAACAAAATCGAGTTCCTCCACCCAATGAAAGTCACACTTGTGAAGAGATCGGACCAAACGTGGCTTGATGCCACTCATAATGAGACCGTTTGCTCGCTCGACCTGTCCATTGGTCTGGGATGATAGACCGACGCATAATCAAGATTTATGCCCATTTTTGCACACCAGTCCTTGACCTCTTGGGCCGTGAAGTTGGATATAAAGTGACACCGTAACAGTGTACTATGCTAGATATAAAGTCGATCACTAGTCCGGATTTAGCGGACTTGACGGGCTAATTTGCTGCTATCCATTTGGTGAACTTGTAAACCATGACCTATAGGTATTTATTTTCCTGGTTCCGCCTTTATGGTGTCCGACCATGTCCAGCCCCAGACTGCGAAAGGCCAGGTGATCGGAATAGGACGAAGAGTTGTTGGGGGCATGTGACTTCGATTTGCGATGAGTTCACACCCTACGCAATGCTGAACAAGGGACTGAGCATCTGTCCGAGCTGTGGGCCAAGAGAAATCAGCTCGGAAGGCCTTGCTGACAAGGGATCTTGTAGCGGCGTGATGCCCGCCCATGCCTGTGTGGATTTTGGCGAGGAGCTCCCGTCCTTCTTCCTCGGATATACATCGTTGTAATATTCTGGTTGTGCTTTTCATGTGTAACTCACCCTCATGTACTTTGTAGGCCTTGGATCGCCAAACTATGTGTCGTGCCTCGGTTTGATCGTCGGGGAGTTCCTTGTGCAGAAGGTAAGCGAGGAAGCGCTCTGTCCATGGCACTATTACTTCCATTACATCATGAGCCGAGGGCGTCTCATTCATCGTGGAGCCGCCGATAATTCCGTCGTCTAGCTCATTTATGGGGGGAACAACTTCATCCACCGTTTTCGGATTAGTGCCATTGTTATCATCCTGCAACACTATGGAGGGCATAAAGAACTGTTCTTGAATGGTGTTTCTTGGGACGGGATCATGCTTGGCTCCCATACGGCTAGTATGTCGGCGGCTTGGTTGTTGTCGCGAGCGACCTGGTGGAATTCCAACCCCTTGAACCAAGCAGATATCTTGAGGATGGTGTTTCTACATGCCGCCATCTTCGCATTTTTGCCGTTGAACTCGCCGTTAATTTGGGATATTGTCAAGTTTGAGTATCCCCATACCTCTAGCCATCATATTCCCATTGATACTGCCATCCAAAGACCATGAAGGAGAGCTTCATATTTGGCTGCATTGTTGGAGTCAGCATACATGATTTGCAACACGTATCGCACGTTGTCGCCTATAGGGGATGTGAGGATAACTCCAGCCCCCAGTCCGGCCAAGGTCTTGGATCCATCAACGTACATTGTCCAATGGGAGTATGCACTGTATTCCTTCGGGAGCTCGACCTCTGTCCATTCAGCCAGGAAGTCTGCTAGTACCTGAGATTTAATGGTGCGGCCTGGCTTGTAGGTTATTTCAAAGGGAAGGAGCTCAATGGCCCATTTGGCTATGTAGCCGGTGGCGTCCCTGTTGGTGATTATATCATTCAGGGGGACCTCTGGTGCCACTGTTACCGCACACTCTTGGAAGTAGTGTCTGAGTTTCCTCGACACCATGAATATTGTGTAGGCTATTTTCTTGTAATGTGGGTATCTAGACTTGCAGCGCGTTAGCACTTCTGACACATAATATACCGGTTTCTGAGTCCAAAATTTATGTCCCTCCTCATCTTGTTCAATGACTAGCACCACACTGATGACTTTTTGGTGGCCGATATGTATAATAACATGGGCTCACCAGCGCCCAATGCCGTGAGTATGGGATTGGTTGCCAGTAGTGTTTTGACTTCTTCTAACGCAGCCGCTGCCTCATTGGTCCATTCTACCTTGTTGGTTCATTTCAGCAGCTTATAGAGTGGCAAAGCCTGTTCTCCGAGGCGGGAGATAAAGCGGCTTAATGCCTCTATGCACCCAGCTAGCCTCTGGACATGCTTCAGCTCTGTGGGAATTGTAAGTTCTAATAGAGAATGGATTTTAGCTAGATTTGCTCTATTCCTCTATGGTAGACGATGAATCCAAGCAGCTTACTAGAGGGGACTCCGAATACACATTTTTTTGGATTGAGCCGTACACCATATTCACGTACTCTAGCGAAGGTTTTCCGTAAGTCGTCGATGAACTGGCCGACATGTTTGGTTTTTATTACCACATCATCCACGCATGCCTTGACAGTATTACCGATTTTTGTCGTGATATAGGTTTGGATCATGCGTTGGTATGTGGCCCCGGCGTTTTTTAGCCCGAAAGGCATCGTGTTGAACCAGAATGGCTCGTAGGGGGTGATGAATGCAGTAGCCGCTTGATCGGATTCCTTAATTTTCATTTGATGGTATCCGGAGTAAGCATCGAGGAAACACAACAAATCATGTCCGGCTATGACGTCAATGATCTGATCTATGCATGGTAAGTGGAAAGGGTCCTTGGGGCAGGCTTTGTTGAGGTCTTTGAAGTCGATACACAGCCGCCAGGACTTGTCTTTCTTAGGTACCATCACTAGGTTTGCTAGCCACTTTGGGTGTTTAATATCCCGAATAAATCCATCCTCAAGCAGTTTAGCTAATTGTTCACCCATGGCTCCCAATTTGGGCTCGGAGAAACAACACAAAGTCTGTTTCATGGGCTTAAAGCCTGGGATAATGTTTAAGTTGTGTTCGGCGAGCCGACGTTGGATTCCAGGCATATCATAAGGATGCCACCCAAAAATGTCCCAATTCTCACGGAGGAAATTCTGCAGTGCTTCATCTACGAGGGGATCAAGCTGCGCTCCGGTGGATGCTGTCTTATTGGGGTCCGTTGGATGTACCTAAAATTTAACGATTTCCTCTACGGGTTTAAAGGACGTTGACTTGGGCCTTTTTCTAAGGATGACATCGTCCTTATTAACTGTCAACCGTAAGGCGATCAACTCTTCGGCAGTGAAAGTTTTCGCTAATGCCTCGAGGGCAAGCGCTGTCGTTTTGTTTTCGGCCCGAAGGCTATGTTCGGATCACTGGCGATCATGATCACTCCATTTGGTCCTGGCATTTTGAGTTTCATGTACCCGTAATGGGGTATAGCCTGGAACTTTGTAAAGGTGTCACATCCCAATAGGGCGTGATAGCCACTTGGGAAGGGACGATGTGGAAGAGAAGTTCTCCGGATTGGTAGTTTTCGGGCGTGCCAAACACAACATCCAGGATGATACATCCGGAACAATGTGCTTCTTTCCCTGGGATAATTCCCCAGAAGGTTGTGTTGCTATGTTCGATGCGGGATCGGTCGAACTGTATTTTTCCAGGGTGGGCTCGTATATAAGGTTAAGACCACTGCCGCCGTCCATTAGTACTTTATGTAGCCTGTACCCATCAATGATGGGGTTGAAGACTAGTGCGTCCGATGAGTGACCGGGAAGAATGGGCGGCTGGTCAGTGTCCCCGAAAGTAATCAGTATGTCTTCCCAAGGGCTAGTATCTGCCACATGGTAGACTTCCTCGAGCTCCCTAAGAGCTCTTTTACGCCCTGTTCCTCGAGGGGAAGGCCTCATAGACCATCAGGACTTCGCATTGAATCCGAGCGGCAAAGGAGAGCGCCTACTCGATGGAGGTGTATCGAGGATGGCCTCGCCACTTTTTGCGACTTGCCTAATGACCCTGCAAGCTTGAAGGTTGTGAGTTGGGTTCGTGTTTAACAACATAGAATGTATGGGGTAAGGTTTATCCAATAGTCCATCGAGGACAGTGTTGGTCCCTAAAAAGGTCTAGTTTCTTTTTTCGATAGGTTCATACCTAGCTGGCTGATTTGGAGGTATCCTCTTTTTTCGAGCTCCTCTAGGGTGTTCAGGGAAAATTGGTTTTGAGAACAACTGTTCGGATTGCCAGATGCTCTCCATGGCATAGTACTTTTGTAGCAATTCGGATAACTCCAAAAAGTCACTTCTACGTTGATGGGCCAGTGCATTAAGAATCCCTTCATCATGGCAATTGTGATTGAAAATTGCCATTATATCTTGGTCATAAGACCTCTTATTCTACTCCTAGCAAGTAGGAGTCTGGCCCAAAAGTGGTGGACTCATTCTCCTTGTAGTTGCTTGATATCTCGAAAGTCCGAAGACACGGGCTTTGGTGCGATACTTGGATGGTCGTCTTGGGCGGTGGCTGGTAAAAACTTTGATTTCATGCCGCAATGAGTTTCAAAACTACATTTTTCAAATCGTGCGATGGATTCCGGACCGTTGATGGTTCGATTTTAGAATGATTCCCTGCCTCTGGTTCACTGACAGAGTCTTGGTGATCGAGGACTGAAGTATAGATGGTTTTCAATTCTGGCTGTTGGGCGGAGTCCACAGTCGGACACTCGATGGTAGCGAAATGGTGGGTGATCGGAGGGACATGAATCTCCCTGTCATCAGGCCTGATCCCGAGCCGATCATAGATCGGAACCTGGTCATCCGATATATGCATAACTTCGATCCGATCAAACAACTCGTTTAAAAACGAGGCGATGGCATGGTGCATGTCACTGATACGAGTGTGTTCCTCGAGTGGTGTGGCGGTTCCAGAGTTACGCCGAAGCGGATCTGTGTTCCGTCCCATCATGGGACTTGATGTCTCGGGCGTCAAAGCGTCCGGACTTATAGGTTTTTCTTCGAGGGTTGAGGGTTCCATTAGAACAAGTGTTCCCCATGAATCAACCACGAACTCTAAGGTCCCTAACTTGATACTCTGATTGGGGGGAAAGCTTCCAGTCTGGCCATGACGGCTGATCAGGCTGGCATGCGACAAGATGTCGTACCGGTGAGACTCTGATCGGGAGTGAGAGTCCCGTCTATGCAGATATCACTAATCGTGACGAGGTGAGACATCGATTCCTTCGGCGCTCACAGAGGAACACTCAATGAAAGCACCAACGTCGGTGTCAAAACCAATGGATCTCGGGCAGGGGGTCCTGAACTGTGAGAGTAGAATGGACGGTAACACGAGACGAAGGGGACACGGATTTACCCAGGTTCAGACCCTCCAATGGAGATAATACCCTATGTCCTCCTTGGTTGTATTGATTATGTGGAGGGTTAGAGAGTTGATCTACCTCGAGATCGAATAGCTAACCCTAGATGAGTTGTGCCTCTATACCCCTAAACCCTCTTGCTTATATAGACGCTGAGGGCGCTCTAGGTTAACACATGGTCGGTGATATGTCTCAAACGTATCTATAACTTTTGATTGTTCCATGCTATTATATTATCTGTTTTGGATGCTTTATATGCATTAATATGCTATTTTATAATATTTTTGGGACTAACCTATTAATCTAGAGCCTAGTGCTAGTTCTTATTTTTCCTTTTTTTTGAGTTTCGCAAATAAGGAATATTAAACAGAGTCCAAACGGAATAAAACCTTCGTAAGAATTTTTTTTTGGAGAAAAAGGAATCTATGACACTTGAGAACCAAGGCAGAGGAGCCACCGTGGGGCCACAAGCCCTAGGGGCGCGGCCAGGGGGGTGACCGCGCCGGGCAGGCTTGTTGGCCCACAACTACTCCCCAAACCCTAATCTTCGCTCTATAAATTCCCAAATATTCCATCATTACCAGAAAGAGGCATGAAAACACTTTTCCGCTGCCGGAAGCCTCCGTTCCTGAGAGATCCTATCTTGGAGCCTTTTCCGGTAATCTGCTTGAGGGGAATTCGATCTCGGAGGGCATCTACATCAACTCCATTGCCCCTCAAATGATGTGTGAGTAGTTCACCACAGACCTACGGGTCCATAGCTAGTAGCTAGATGGCTTCTTCTCTCTCTTTGCTTCTCAATACCATGTTCTTCATGATCTTCATGAAGATCTATCCGATGCAATACTCTTTTGCGGTGTATTTGTCGAGATCTGATGAATTGTGGGTTTATGTTAAGATTATCCGTGAATATTATTTGAGTCTTTCCTGAATTCTTTTATGCATGATTTCATATGTTTGCAAGTCTCTTCGAGTTATTGGTTTGGTTTGGCCAACTAGATTAGTAATTCTTGCAATAGGAGAAGTGCTTAGTTTTGGGTTCAATCTTGCGATGTCCTCACCCAGCGACACAGTAGGGGTAGCGGGGCACGTATTGTATTGTTGCCATCAAGGGTAAAAATATGGGGGTTTCATCGTATTGCTTGAGTTTATCCCTCTACATCATGTCATCTTACCTCATGCATTACTCTGTTCTTCATGAACTTAATACTCTAGATGTAGGCAGGAGTCGGTCGGTGTGTGGAGTAATAGTAGTAGATGCAGAATCGTTTTGGTCTACTTGTCACAGACGTTATGCCTATATGCATAATCATTGCCTTGGATATCTTCATAATTATTCGCTTTTCTATCAATTGCTCGACAGTAATTTGTTCACCCACCCTAATACTTTCCATCATGAGAGAAGCCATATAGTGAAACCTATGGCCCGTGGGTCTATGTTCCATATTATACTTTCAGATCTTAAACCAAAAATACTTGCTGCCCTATTTTTACTTTTAGTTTTACTTTCCGTTCAAGCATCCTATTATGTCCATCTCTATCTGATCTCATCCTTGCAAGTAACCGTGAAGGGATTGATAACCCGTTTATAGCATTGGGTGCAAGAGTTTGATTCTTTGTCCAGGTACATCTATTTGTGACTCGCTTGTATTTCCTAGAAGATTGATACCTTGGTTCTCAAAACCTGAGGGAAATACTTATCTACTTTGCTGCATCAAACCGTTCCTCTTCACGGGAAACCAACGCATGCTCGAGAAGTACAGTCGGTAACTTGCCAAGAGATAAACATGCCTAACTACATCTAATAACTTGTAGAGTATGTCATGGCTCCTCGAAGCTTCCATCTGGTGTGGGTGGTCTTTGGTCGTCCGTTGCTCGCTTTGCGGCCCATACAATCTGGCCCATAAACAATAGGTCGGCTATCTAAGGACCCCCTAATCCAGGACTCCCTAAATCCCCATGAACTTGATGTGGGTCCCCAAGAAGAAGAACTAACGAAGTTTTTGAGGGGTGACTCCACCAATTGAATCCACTCATATTCATTATTGGAAATAACTAGTTGCAATCAACATCATCCAATAGTTCAAGGAGTCACAAATTCCCTCAAAGGTAAGCAAGGGACAAGGTAATCAACAAATCAATGGACATCATCACATATGCATTGCACTCCATTTCCATAGATATCCTTGTATGTGTCTCTTGTGTGTTGGGACTAACCCACATAGGTGAGAAGAGTAATGAAACAACGAGGATGCTCCCAACTCTTGGTGATCTTCATCAACTTTGAGCATCCACCACTACTTCACCTACATGAAGTCTTCATCGACAAAACCCAAGGTTAGGTCATCCCTCCTATGGGGGGATGTCACATCAAGGGGGAGTTTTATGCTAAGACTTGAGTTAGAGCATCTCATAGTATGTGACAACATTAAATACTTTATGTAAAAGTGGTAACCCCACTTGTGCTTAAACATTGAGTATGACCTATGATCAAGTATTCTTACTTGGCTCCTAAGTCAATATACTCAAATATAGATGCCTCCGTCATCACCAAAGTGATTGTTAGATGCTATTGTGTTTGTGCATGTTTGTCATGATTTCATTTGACATCTTATTGTGTGAGCATGTTGGTCTGCATTTATTTACTCATTCGAGAATATCCAATTGTTGCTATTTTGCTTTTGATTTTTAGTTGCCAATTGGTTATACAAGAATGCCTAGGACCACTCCTCTAGATATTTATACTTTCTCACCTCGTATTCTATTCATGTTGCATCACAAAATTAGAACAAGTACTTTTTGATCTCTCTGTTAGAGGAGCACTCGGAGTTCCGTATCGACAAAGGACTAACCATTAAAATCTCCCAAGTGCATCTCGGTGGAACCAAATCAAAAATCTCGGTCTCACCGAATGCTTAGGGTTGATCTGGTTTTTTCAATCTCGATTCTGTATATTTCATATTCTCGGTTACACCAAATTTCCCTATCAGCTCACAGTTGTGAAACTCGGTGACACCGAAAATATCAAACTGGTATCACCGACAGTGATGGGTATATAATCCGTGGACCCCGACGTTTTGAAATTCACTCTTCAAACATCGCGCCTCCAAAACCCTAGCTGCCGTTCCGAAGACCCTTGGTCATCGCTTTGCTTCTCCGAGTGCCTCCGCCGCTGGAATTGCCGTTGTTGACGTATTCTACTCCATCGTCGCCGTCGTAGCGGATCCATCGCCAAATTAGGGTATGGATTCGGCTCCCTCTTGCAACCCCTTTCCGATTCATGCTCATTAGGTACTTTTCCTAGTCTAGCCATTGTTTGAGACCGTTCCATCCAAAAGAAATTTCCATTAGATAGAGAATTATTGATTTTCTAGGGTTAGCCTTCCGCTCGATGAAACTTGGTGGAACCGAAGTGAGCAAATCGGTGTCACCGATTTGTTTTTCTGTGTTGCTGAGAACTTTCTAGGTGAAACTGAGTGCTACCTTTTGGTCTGACCGAAATGGGTGCCAAGTGTCGGCTAAGGAGAAAGTCTGTCTCGGTAGCACCTATATTTTTGCTTCGGATGTACCGATTTTGATATGACAGAATGTAAACTTTGAGAATCTTTTGTTCTAAATTTCAAAAATCTCTACATTTTGTGATGACTTATCCTATTACACTCTTCTATACTCTATTCACAGGGTCAGACATGTCGATTTAGAAGATATTTAGAATCTGCAGGAGCAGAATGTTGAGATAAGTTCAGGCACTAGTCCTGAGTCCAGGTCTTCCTCAGATCCAGGCACTCCCAGTTCTCATGGGTTGCCTAAGGCTGCAACAAATACAAGGAAGAGGCTCAACTTATATGAAGAAGATTCTGATTTCGTGCCAGAGGAGGTTCTTGCTAAGATGCAAGAGAAAGTTGCAAGGAAGTCTACTACTAAGGCCACCTCATCTAGGAGGTTGGTCAGCAAAATTTATGCACCTCTAGAGACTTTCACAACACATGAGAGTGCTAGAGCCACTATGTCTGTTGAGATACCCAAGAAATCTTTGCCTAAGAAGGCATGAGAGATGAAGACAGCCAGGAACAGTATCATTCATGTCATCGGCGGGCCTACCTCTATGTATGAGGATCTAGAGGAGGTTGTTGATGTTGTTGCTGAGGAGTAAGAGGAGGAACATGTGGTTGAGGCTCCTCCCAAGAAGAAGGCAAAGAAGATTATGGCAGATGGTATGCCTAAGCCCGGCCCCTCCATGAGCACCAAAGCTGCACCCAAGAAAGCTGTTGCATAGAAGTCCAAGAGGACTACTAGGGATATACCTGCTGCTGAGAAGAACAAGACATCCACTTTCGGAGAAGCAGATGATGATGATGATGATGATGATGATGGTATGTCAGTCTTGATGAAGCTTAGACCTCACGTTCCAGAACATGATGCCAGCCAACCAGTTATTGAAGATATGAAGAATTGGAATGATTCAGGTTTGAGGGCATGCAGATCCATTGATCCATATGCCCAGATGAGAAAGACTATTGTGGACTACAGGTTTTATACCAAGGAGTAGCAAGACTTCTATGAGATAGTTTGGCTTGACAAGAGTCCTGCAGTCAGGGACATGAGATATGTTGATTGAAAGTATATCAAGGATAATGTGGACTACTTTCCATGTGTGCAAGACAATTTCCACTGCATTGGCCTAGACAAGTTTGTTGGGAAGGAGTTCACTGCTTGGAATGATGAGATGATCATGCAGGCCTATTCCACTGCTCACTTTTATGGAGATGGAACGATTCTCTGGATGATTGAAGGAGCAAGATATGAGTCTATTGTTAATGAGTGAGCTACCATGTTAGGAGTCCCAAAGGTTGAGGATGGTGACTTGGATGTTTATTCCAAATCCAAGGAGAGCCACAATGCTATGAAGGATATGTACACTGCTATTCCAGCTGCTAACTTGGAATCTCACAAGTTAGGTTCCATTTACTTCCTTCAAGCAGGCCTCCGTACCAAGAACACTATCCTGAGGCATACCTTGATGCCCAAGTCTGGAGATGAGAAGATGATTCGTGGCTACTCCATCAACATGCTCATCCATCTTGATAGTCACACCAGGATTTGAGTGATGCGTTTGATAGTTGAGACTATGAAGAAAGTTTCTGCTGACCAGAAGCACTCATGTTGCTATGCACCCTATATTCACATGTTAATCAACTACAAACTTGATAAGCAGATCTTTGCTCTGGATAGACCCCACATGCCACTTCAACCTGATTTCGAGGAAACGTTGTGGTGATGGACCCAGACCATCCCACATCAGCTGCAACTCAGGCGCAGGCAGAGGCAGTTAGACCACTAGTGCTCAGGTCCCCAGATCCAGAAACAAGCAGATGGATCTCTCGATCTCCACTGTCATGGACACGAAGAAGAAAATCAAAACCATCATCGACACTCAGGAGAGCCTTGCGAACATCATTGAGGATAGAGTGAAAACTCTTAATGATAAGGTAGATGGGCTGAATAAGACAATCAATGAGCTCAAAAAGGAGGTAGATGAAGCCCCTATCTGTCGCACCTCTTCAGAATCCGAGTCTGATGATGTTGATGAGGATAGTGCACCTGTCAGGACGACTGCCCAGTTCATGACTAAGGTCAGGATACCTATAGTGCCAACTCTAGAGACGAGGCCATCATCTTCGGCTCCAGCCATAGTGACATCAACTTCATTGCGTCCAATGTCTACTCCAACTCCATCCAGGACTTCATAGAAGTCTTCGCCGACACAGTTCTCTCGACCCCGAAATCGACCACCGGAGGAGATCAGCTGCAGAACGATTAGCTATATCTCTTCGAGCTTTTTGATAAATTGTTTCCAAAGGGGGAGAAGTTGTATATAGATCTAGGATTCGAGTGAGAGAGCATCTGCTGTTTATTTGTTGTTTCACAAAACATTTGGTCTTTTGGTTTGGATGTGAGATACTTTTGTGTGTTTGATCATACGCTTTAATGTGTGTTGTTACTATTTCCCATCTTTTGATGATTATGTGCTGATCATTCACTTTGCTTGATGCATTGTGCTATGTTGTTAATTCCCATTCCTCTCGCACACCACCAAGTTGTATGTGAAATGGAAGAAGTGCCCCATGTACCTAATCGATTGTGCATTTGAATTCAAATGCAACTTTAAAAATAATGCACAAATTTAGGGGGAGCTCTTACTTATCACTCAAACGACAATTATATTCATTGATTATATCATATGTCAAAGCTTTGATCTATATGTTGTCATCAATTACCAAAAAGGGGGAGATTGAAAGCACATTTGCTCCCTTGGTGGTTTTGGTAATTAACAACAACATATATCTCACTGAACTAATGTTTCCACTAAGCATGTTTCAAGAAAAGTTCAATGATGGGTTGGTAAAAGCATTGTGGAATACCCAAATATGCAAGGAAATAGATTGGCAAAGCTTCAAGCAAAGGAGTCTACATTTTACTTTTTATGAGATATCACTTTGAGTCCATAGGAAAGCCAATAATATTAAAAGGGGGTAAGGTTTTGTTGGTGAACAATATGCTCATACGTGCACAAGTGATAGTCACAACATACACCCACAAGCTCTTCCACAAAAGTCTGTACAAAGCCAAATACTCAAAATCGGTGTAACCAACACATTCCACTCGGTGTCACCGATTCCAAACCTCAGACAGACTCAGCCAAACCCTAGCTTTTCAGTGCAACTGATTCCACTTTGCTGCCTCCGAGTTTGGGTTGCGAACTTCCTGTTATGCAAGTTTATAAAATTGGTCCCTCTGAGTTTTGTGAATCGACAACACCGAGATTGGCAATCTGACCGTTGGTCACCTTATCGGTGCAACCAAGTTTTATGTATCGGTCTCACCGAGATTCAAAAGTTGCTAGCGTTGAGGCAACTCGGTGCAACCGAGATTTACACATCGGTTCCACCGAGTCTAACTTATTAGTGTAATGGTTGGTTGTTTGGAGATACCTATATATACCCCTCCACCACAACTCACTCCCAAGAGAAGCACTCAGAACAGTTCCCCACTGATACCTACTGATTTTCTGAGAGAGGGCCACCTACTCATGTGTTGAGATCATGCCATTCCATCCTACCATATGAATCTTTATCTCTAGCCACCCCAAGTTGCTTTCCACCTAATCAATCTGTTCTACTAAGCCAAATCTATGAGAGAGTGATTGTGTGTTGAGGATTCTATCATCTTGAAGCACAAGAGCAAGGAGTTCATCGACACTATCCAGCCTATTACCTTTTGGAGGGTGGTGCCTCCTAGATTGGTTAGGTGTCACTTGGGAGCCTCCTACGTCGTGTTTTGGAGTGAACCAAGAAGTTTGTAAGGGCAAGGAGATCGCCTACTTCGTGAAGATCTACCCCGAGTTAGGCTAGTCCTCCGTGGACGTAGGCCGTCATGGTATAGTCAAGGTTGCTTCTTCGTGGAACCCTCCGTTGGTAGAGCCCTCCGTGGACTCTCACGACCGTTATGCTCCGTGGGTTGAAGACTCCATGAAGCCCTCCGTCACAAGTTGTGTTTGCTCTTCCAACCTTCTCTTTACTTGCATGCTTGTCTTTACTTTCCATTGCTATACTCATAGACATGCATGTGTAGGGTGTACTTGGCATACTTTGAAAGCTAAAATCTGCCAAGACTTAAAATTGGGAAAAGGTAGATTTTTAATTGGTGAAGTAGTGTAATCACGCCCCCTCTAGACGTACTTTCGATCCTACAGGTACACCGATGCGTAATCTAGCTTGATGCCCATTTTTGTGCACCGGTCTTTTACCTCTTGGGTTGTGAAGTTGGATCCATTGTCCATTATTATACTGTGCAGGATGCCGTAACGGTGTACCATGCTGGATATAAAGTCGATTAGTGGTCCTTACTTGACTGATTTGATAGGTTTTGCTTCTATCCATTTGGTGAATTTTTCAACCATGACCAGTAGGTATTTATTCTTCTTGGTCCGCCCTTTAAGTGGTTCAACCATATCCAGCCCCTAGACCACAAAAGGCAGGTAATCAGAATAGTCTGAAGATCTGTTGGGGGCATGTGACTTTGATTTGCAAAAAGTTGACATCCCACACAATGCTTGACAAGCGACTGGGCGTCCGCTCGAGCGGTGGGAGAGAAGAAACCATCCTGAAAGGCCTTGCTTACTAAGTCTCTTGCCGCGGCATGCTAACCGCCCATTCCTACGTGGACTTCGGCTAAGAGTTTTCGTCCTTCTTCCTCAGATATGCACCGCTGTAGTACTCCGGTGGTGCTTTTCTTGTATAGTTCACCTTCGTGGACATTATAGGCCTTGGATCGCTGAATTATGCACCGTGCATCTGTATGATCATCGAGGAGTTATTTGGGAAGAAGGTACACAAGGAAGGGCTTGGTCCATGGTGCGATTACTACCATGATCTCATGAGCCAAGGGCGTTTCATTCATTACGGATCCGCCGATGATTTGGTCCTCTAGTTCGTTTATATGGGGAACAACCTCTTCCGTGCTAATGGGTCCGGTGCCCTTATTATCGTCCTGCCAAACCACTCATGGCTTAAAGAGCCATTCCAGGAAAGTGTTTTTTGGGATAGGGTCGCGTTTGGCCCCCATGTAGGCTAGTATGCCAGCGGCTTGGTTGTTATCTCTAGCTACATGATGGAATTCTAGCCCCTCGAACCAGGCAGATATGTTTAGGACGGCGTTCCTATATGCCGCCATCTTCGTGTTTTTGGCATCGAATTCGCCGTTGATTTGGGAGATGGCCAAGTTGGACTTCCCCGTATCTTCAGCTATTGTATGCCCATTATAGCTGCCATCTGAAGACATTGCTTCGTATTCGGCTATATTGTTGGAATTGACATACATGATTTGCAATACGTATCGGACGTTGTCGCCCGTGGGGGATGTGAGAATAACTCCAGCCCCCAGTCCGGCCAATGTTTTGGTTCCGTTAAAGTACATCGTCCAATGGGAGTATGTACTATATTCCCTGTGGATCTCAGCCTCTGTCCATTCGGGGAGGAAATCTGGCAGCACCTGAGATTTAATAGCTCGTCGTGGCTTGTAGGAAATTTTGAAAGGAAGGAGCTCAATGGCCCATTTGTCTATGCGGCTGGTGGCATCCCTGTTGTTGATTATGTCGATCAGGGGTACTTTTGGATTCCACCTTGACCGAACACTCTTGAAAGTAATGTCTTAGCTTCCGTGATGCCATAAATACTGTGTAGGCTATCTTTTGGCAATGCGAGTATCTAGACTTGCACTACGTTAGTACTTCTAACACCTAATAGACCAACTTCTGTATCCGGAATTTGTATCCCTCCTCCTTTGGTTCAACGACGAGCACTGCGCTAACGACTTGGTGGCCAATATGTATAATAACATTGATTCACCAACGGCTGGTGCTGTGTGTATGGGGTTGCTTGCTAGCAATATTTTAATTTCTTCTAACGCAACCACTACTTCTTCGGTCCATTCAAAATTGTTGGTCCGTTTCAGCACCCTATAAAGCGATAAATCCTTTTCACCGAGGCGGGAAATAAAGCGGCTTAGCGCCGCCATGCAACCTGCCTACCTATGGACATGCTTTAGCTCTATGGGAATTGCAAGTTCCGATAGGGCACGAATCTTAGCCGGATTCGCTTCTATTCCTCTATGGGAAACGATGAATCCGAGCAGTTTACCGGCGGGAACTCCGAAGACACATTTCTCTAGATTGAGTCGTATATCGTACTCACGTAAGCTGGAAAAGGTTTGCCTTAGGTCAGTAATCAACTGGCTGACGTGTTTGATTTTGATGACTACATCATCCACGTATGCCTTGACTGTTTTACCGACCTATTCTGTGAGACAAGTTTGGATCATGCGCTGGTACGTAGCCCCAACATTTTTAGCCCGAAAGGCATCATGTTGAAGCAGAATGGCCCGCAAGGGGTGATGAATGCGGTTGCGGCTTGATTGGATTCCTTCATTTTGATCTGATGGTATCCAGAATAAGCATCGAGGAAACACAATGAGTCATGTCCGGTTGTGGCATCAATAATATGGTCTATGGATGGTAAGGGGAAAGGGTCCTCAGGGCATGCCTTGTTGAGGTCTTTGAAGTCGACGCATAGCCGCTAGGATTTGTCTTTCTTTTGTACCATCACCAGGTTTGCCAGCCATTCGGGGTGCTTGATCTCCCGTATGAAGCCGGCCTCTAGAAATTTGGCTAATTCTTCACCCATAGCTTGTCGTTTGGGCTCGAAAAAGCGGCACAGAGTTTGTTTAATGGGCTTGAAGCCTATGATGATGTTCAGAATATGTTCTGCTAGCTGGGGTGGGAATCCTGGCATATCGGAAGGATGCCAGGATCGTAAAAATGCTCGTAGCACCTCGTCCACCATGGGGTCTAGCTGAGCTTAGATGGACGTTGTCTTATTGGGGTCCGTTGGGTGTACCTAAAATTTAACGATTTGATGGGCAGGTTTAAAGGACATGGGTTTGGGCCTTTTGCTAATGATGACATCATCCTTGTGTACTGTTGACCGGAGTGCAGTCAATTCCTCTAAAGCAAAGGTCTCGGCTAGTGCCTCGAGGGAGAGCGCTGCTGTTTTGTTTTCAGCTCAAAGGGCTATATTCGGATCATGGCGACTGTGATTACCCCATCTAGGCCTGGCATCTTGAGCTTCACATACCCGTAATGTGGTATAGCCTGGAATTTTGTGAAGGCGTCATGCCTAGTAGGGCGTGGTAGCCGCTGGGGAAGGGCACGATATGGAAAAGAAGTTCCTCCGATTGGTAGTTTCCGGGCGTGCTGAACACTACATCCTGAACAACGCACCTCTTTACTTGGAATGATCCCCTGGAATGTATTGTTTCTATGCTCGGTGTTATGTTTCCATCCATTAGCACATTCTACAGCCTGAAGCCATTGAAGATGGGGTTTAAGACCAGTGCGGCCGGTGTATGACCGGGACGGATGGCTGGTTGGGTAGTATCTTCGAAGGTGATGGGTATGCCTGCCCATGAACTTGTTGCTGCCACATGATATACCTCTTCGAGTTCCCTAAGAGTTCTTTTCCTCCTGTTCCGTGAGGGGAACGTTTTGTAGATCATTAGGACTTCAGCATTGTGTTCTGGTGGAAAAATGGAGCACCTATTCGATGGTAGTGCCTCGAATATGGCCTCACCACTTTTTGCGACCTGCGTGATGACTCAACAAGCTCTAAGGATGTGAGTCAGGTTTGTGTTCAGCAATACAGAATGTATAGGGCATGGGTTATCCAATAGTTCGTCAAGGACAGTTCTAACCCCCGTAGGAGGTGTATTTCTCTTTTCGGCGGGTTCGAGTTCGGCTAGCCGCTTCAGAGGTATGCTCTTTTTCCGATCTCCTCTAGGGTATTCAGTAAAGATTGGTTCCGAAAGTAGCCGTTCGGCTTGCCAGGTGCTCTCCATTGCATAGTATTTTTGCACCAAGTCCGACAACTCGGTTAAGTCGTCAATATGTTGACGAGCCAGGGCATTGAGGATCCCTTCATCATGACAATTGTGCCTGAAGGTTGCCATTATCTCCTGGTTACTAGAACCTCATACTTTGTTTCTAGCGAGGAGGAGTCTGGCCCAATAGTGATGAACCGACTCTCCTGGCAACTATTTAACATCCCATAAGTTCAAAGACTTGGACTCTCCTACGATGCTTGAGTGTTCGAATTGGGTGGTGGGTGGGAAAAAATTGCTTCCATGCCACGATGTGAGTCTAGAATAATGGGTTCCGAGTTGCGCGCTAGATTGGGGACTGATCCCGATCTATCTCCGGAGTGAACTCCAGGGTCTAGGTTGCAAGTGAGGTCTCGATGATCGGAAATTGGGGTATAAACCGTTTTTTATTACATTCGTTCGGGGGACGAGCCTCTACCTGGACACTCAGCGGTGGCGAGTAAGTGAGTGATCGAGGTGGTGCGAATCTCCCTATCGTCGGGTTTAAGCCTGATCCGGTCATAGACCGGGGTCTGGTCATCAGTCATACACACAGTTTGAATCCGATCAAATAGCTTGTTTAAGGACGAGGCGTCGGTAGGACGCGTTCCGCTGAAGCACGCAGGATCGATCTGCGGCGTCGTGGTTCTGGAGTCGCTTGACAGCGAATTTGGTTCATGTTCGGCCATAGCGGATCCGGGCACAACGACTGGATTGGGCATTCTAGATAGCCCGAGAGTGAAGGCCCCCTCAGAGGTGGGGTCCATTATCCTCGGCATCAAGGCGTCAGGATCTGAGGGCTCCTCCACGAGAGCTCAGGGTTCCATCAAGATAAGATCTCCCCGTGAATCAGCGACAAACTCTAGGGTTCCGAATCTGATTTCTTGATCGGGGGCGATGCTTCCGATCTAGCCAAGATGGTCGGTCGGATCGGCATGCGACGAGATGTCGTTGCCTATGAAGATCCGACCAGGGATGAGGACATCCTGGCTACAGATCTCGTTGCTTATGACAAGGCGAGCCATCAATTTCTTTGGCGATGACAGCGGAACTCTCAATGAAAGCACCAATGTCGGTGTCAAAACCGGCGGATCTCGGGTAGGGGGTCTTGAGCTGTGACACTAGGATCGATGGTAACAAGGGACGATGGAGACGATGTTTACCCAGGTTTTGGCCCTCCTATGGAGGTAAAACCCTATGTCCTGCTTGATTATATTGATGATATGAAGGTTACAGAGTTGATCTACCTCAAGGTCGAATAGCTAGAACCCTAGATGTGTTTCTCTGCCCTACAATCTAAAACCCCTCAGATTATATAGACGTCGTGGGTCCCTAGGGTTACACATGGTCGGTTGCACATCGAAGGGGGAAATAGGCCTATCTGCTATCCCAATCTTGGAATATACGTCACGACTTCTGAAGCTTCCTCCCTCGCGACGGGGCCTTTGGTCCGTCCTATACTTAATAAGCGGCCCATGTGTCCGGTCCATCAGAAATAGGCCGCTCATCCGCGGACCCCTTAATCCAAGACTCCCTCAACTAGGTTAGCAAGTACAACATTGTTTCTAGTATTTTGTGTTTCCTACGCATAATTGAATATAGAAAATAACTTAGAACATAAAATAAAATTACTTAGTGATAAAGCAAACAAGCACACATGAGAATATCAACAATTATGATATTGCTCACTCGCAATAGCGCTAGAAAAAGGTCTTGATAACCCACAAGTGTAGCCTTTTTCGATAAGTAAGAGTGTCAAACCCAATGAGGAGATAAAGGTAGAATTAATATTCTCTCAAGTTCTATCAACCACCGATACAACTCTACGCACACTAACGCTTACTTTACCCAAAACAAGTAGGAAACTACTTTGCCGAAAGAATACTAGAAGTACTTAGTAGGTATAAAAAGATAGGTTTGCAAGATTATAATGAACAACTAAATAAAAGTTAGGGGTTGTTTAGATAAATATTAATCAATTTAAGTGTTTAGTAGAAAGCTTTTTGTAGCACAAGAGAAATATTAGTCCCTAGGCACTCGATAACTAGAGTCGTAAATGTTGTTGCAGATTTATCTGAGGGAGAGGCATATGCTAACATACTTTCCGTGCTTGGATCATATGCACTTATGATTGGAACTCTAGCAAGCGTCTGCAACTACTAAAGATCATTAAGGTAAAACCCAACCATAGCATTAACACATCAGGTCCTATTTACTCCCATACGTAAACAAACCCCTAACTCGAATGTAAATTTTGTCACACTAGCCGCCCACTATAAGAGAATCATAGACATATTGCAACACCCTATAGTGGGAATCCCCCACATGTGCTCAGCACGGAGGGAACCATAGGACATCATCAATATAAAATAGACTACTCAAACCAATCACGATCAGCAATCAACCCATAGGACAAAATAAATCTACTCAAACATCATAGGATAGCCACAAATCATTGGATAATAATATAAAGAATTAAGAACAAGTTAAGTAGAGATTGCAGCAAGGAAACTAGGAGTTACACTGTTGCATAGAGGGGGAGAGAGTTGGTTGTGACAGCAGCAAAGTTGTTGGTGTAGTTCGTCATCATGAGGGTTACCCTGGCGGTGTTCCGATGCCAGCGAGTGAGAAGGGCTTTCTTCTTCTTCCTTGATCTCTACCCTAGATGGGAGGAGAGTTTACCCTCTCTTCCATGGCCGCCATGGCTCCCAGAGGCCAAGAGCCCCTCCAAGATTGGATCTCTCTATCTGTTTCTCTCATGTTTTCTTGACTGTTTTCTGACCCCTTCACCGTTTTTTAAATATCCAGAGATCCATAAATACGATTGGGCTGAAAGTTTGAGGGGATTTTTATTGGGAAATTATATTTATTGTGGGGAAAGAAGGGCACCATTTGACTTAAGGGATGGCCAAAAGCCATCAGGGCACAGCCACCCCCTAGTCGCGCCCTGTTTGCTTGTGGGCACCTCATGCACCATGTTGTGTTGATTCTTCTTCACAAAAGTCATATATATTCCAAAAAAATATCTGTAAATTTTTATCGCGTTTGGACTTTGTTTTATATTGATTTTATACGAAACAAAAAACACAAAAATAGTAAGTTAGTCCCAAAAATTATATAAAATGTTGCCAAAAGTATATTAAAGTTGTATAATATTGGCATGAAACAATCAAAAATTATAGATACGAGGGAGACGTATTAGTAGCACCACGCAAAAGATTATGTATGGTGAGTAGAGAGAATCCACGGCCCCATCTGATATTTGATAAAATACTAAGGTAATAGATTGAGCTAATCAACCTAAAAATCAGCCTTTATGGGAGGCAACCCATTATCTTTTTTATTTTCAATAAAACTTTATCTTTGCTTTAGTCAATAATTTGCTCTTGTCAATAAACTGATGAAAACACCTCAAAGAAGTTGTTTCTAGCCCTTTTGTTGAAGGAGAAGTGCTGAAAAGGGGAGTTAGGAAAAGAAACAAAGAAGGGAAAGATCAGAGGAGAACGACGACGTTCCTTGCCCGTATGCGCGGTCGCGTGAACTTTCAAACAAAACACAAAGAAGAGACAGAGAGATAGACGGTATATCATACGACCGATCACACCCGCTAGCACAGTCGTATGACACTCTCGCCGAAACAACCACAACAACCACAAGTTACAAAGCTGAAGACGGCCTTTTAAACGAGGGCCAACGCTCATTAACATAGTCGTTTGATTTCTCGACCAGAAGCGTCAGCGAAAACAGAGAGAAAGATGACCTATCAGATGAGCGTGGGTCCCCCCCGACCGCCCATTTCTCCCTCTGCCCGAGAAGCTTCGGATAAGAAGGTTCATTGATGATGTTTTAAATGAGCAAGTGCGCCCGTTTCAGGTAAGTAAACCCTACATCGGTTATTCTGAACGCGAGACGATGTTCCATACAAGCGTGTGCACCCGTATGAGCGCCTGTTTTACTTGGTTTTTGATAAACTGAGCCGTCGGTGCTAGGTGATATTCTTCTTCCTCCTCCCAACACCCAAAGCTCTCACATATCTATCTCTCGAACCCTAACAAAAATCCTCCAAACCCTTTGTTTCTTTGCAGATTTCGTTCATTTCAAACGTGCATCTTCATCCTTGGTAAATTTCTCCTCTGATCCAAGGTTTTAATTGCAAGTTTTGGTGGTGGTTTCATCAATGTTCATATTCTATATGAGATTCATAATATTTTATATTTCCGATCGATTTGCATGTTATGTTTCAAATTAATAGGTTAGAATCGATCTTAGGTAGTATTAGAACTCGATCCCCACATTAAACATTCATTTTTATGTTGTTATTTTTGTTGTATGTAGAAAATGATGATATCAGAGATTGGTAGGGGGAAGAAGGTCATGGGCTCGCGCTCTAAGCATGCCCGGAACAAGGGAGATGAACTTTGTGCTTCTGTAAAGATGGACTTCCAACACGTGAACAACCGGGGGATGACCCCCACGATGTGGAAGTGTGATGTGTTGTTGGAGTCCCAAGGGCTTCACAATGAATTCTCATGGCTTGCGGACAACAATGGGATGGGAGTTTTTAGTAACTTCCATTACCTCACGTACTGCATCATCACCGTGGAGCTCCTCTCCACCTCCCCCCACACTTTTGATGACTCGAGTGTGGCACCGATATGCTCATTCACGCTCGAAGGAGTTCAGCGCACCATGACGCTGGAGCAATTCTGCAATGCCTTTGGTTTCGTGAACCAAGGGGTTCTTGACACTAGGGCACACCGGCTGCTAAGGCATTTGGTTCGTGGGAATTCATCTTTGTCAAGGATGAACATGACCTCTTGGGGAGGGAGGTATCAAGTATCCAAACCCCCTCCATTCACTACTTCATGATTTTCATTCCCAACACTATTTTTGGTAGGGAGAATCTTGTGGGCATGTCGAGCGATGACATGTGTGTGCTCCATGCAACACTCCATCCCAACTACACCCCTAGCCTAACTTGGGAGATTTTCTCATGCATCACCTTGGTGGGGAGCACAAGTAGCCGAGGGGTCCCACAAGGGAGTCCTGGATTAAGGGGTCCTTGGGAGGCTGACCTATTCCTTATGGGCCGAACTGTATGGGCCATTTGCCAAACATTTCATCGATCAAAGGCCCAGTCTCCATAAAGGAAGCTTAGGGACTTGTGGCTTGTCCTCCGTGTTTAATGTAGCGAATAGGCATGTTTATCCCTTCGGTGTGTAACCGACCATGTGTAAACCCTAGGTACCCTCGACGTCTGTATAAGCCAGAGGGTTTTAGGTTGTAGAGAGAGGACAACTCATCTAGTGTTTAGCTATTTGATCTCGAGGTAGATCGACTCTGTAACATATACATCATCAATACAATCAATAAGGATGTAGGGTATTACCTCCATAGGAGGGCCTGAACCTGGGTAAACATCGTCTCCCTTGTCTCATGTTACCATCGATTCTAGTCTCACAACTCGGTACCCCCTACCCGAGATCCGCCGGTTTTGATACCGACATTGGTGCTGTCATTGAGAGTTCCACTGTGATTACCCAAGGAATCGATGGCTCGCCTTGTCATCAACGAAGAGGTCCGCAACACGGACACTTTTGTCCCTGGACATATCTTCGCCTGCGATAGCGTTGTGCTGCACGCCAATCCGGCCGGCCATCTAGGCTGTGTCGGAAGTTTTGCCCCTGATCAAGAGGTCAGATTCGGAAACCTAGAGTTGTCCGAAGACTTTCGGGGCAACCCATCATTAATTGGGCTCGCAGTTTTGCCTCCCACGCCCAAAGACTCTGAAGCTTTAACTCCGGGTTCTTCTTTCGGTCACACCCACAGGATTAACCCCATCGATGATCTGACTCTTAGTACGGATCCGGCCATAGCGCTCGACGTGCAGATATTTGTTCTTGCCGAACACTCCACTCACCTGGACGTGTTGGAGGTCAACTTCGATGGCTCCAGGCAGGTTGACTCGATCGAGCTCTTGACAGTCAACAAGGTCCTAGATCGGATCACGTCAATGAAGATTACCAACGATCCAACCCCGATCCATGCTTAGATCGGTCACAGGGCGGGTCAGGACGATTTTTTGTCCCACCCACCACCCACTTGGTAACCAGAGTCGAAGATTTAATCGACATGTTGGACCATGCCTCCGAGGAGGCAGAATACATGGATGACGAGGATTGCGCTCCCACCCCCATTAACACCGGGCGATGGGCCGCTACCTCCACATACGACGTCTACATGGTGGACACTCCTACCGCTAATGGCGAGAACACGCCTAGTAATGACAGCAACAAGGCGGGTGAAGCACCGTCAAGGCACCAGAAGCCGCATAAATGGTCAAAAGGCAAAAAGGGGAGGAAAGCAATCATCGGCACCAGGGATGGAGATACCCTGGAAGACCTCTGTGATCCCACTATCCCCGAAAACCCGCTAGAGGGTCAGTAGAGGCCTAAAGACCAACACTACCCCTATGACCTAAACAATTACGAGGACGATAACTACCTTCCCCTGTCGAGGAGGAGGACATCCCGGAAGCCGATGACTTTGACATCCCTAATAATCTTGAAGATGAGGAACTGTTCAGGCAATAACTTATAGAAATAGGACGCAGCTTGAAAACAGAAGAATGGTAGCTTAAAGCCGAACAAGATAACCTCTATGATCGATGGACAAGTGTCCTCGCAGCTGAGGAAGGATACGATACCAGTCTGTCGGACCAACCTAAGAGCTATCCATGTAGAAGGTTGTTGCCGCAATTGGACGATGAGGTCACTGATACGCCATCTCCTAAACATACCCCATATGATAAGCCAGACCAACCTCCTCGAGGATGATACAGGACGGCTGACGACACTGGTTATAGGCCGGTGATGCCCCGAAGACTGGGAAAGGAGCCACTAGAGCCCGATGATAGGTTCGACCTACGACACGACTTGGACTGCAGAGCAGGTCATACGAGATCCATCTACGGATCCAAAGGGTACTCACCCGATAGACGGGATGGGAACAGACCCTGGCTCGACCACAACAATAGAGGTCGGGAACACAACCGGCTTAGAATAGACACCGAATACTCGCGCAACATAGCTCAGGTAAGAGGCGCCACCCACCCACTGTGTTTCACGGACGAGGTGATGCAGCATCAATTCCTAGAGGGGTTTAAACCCGTGAACATAGAGTAGTACGATGGGACAAGTGACCTAACCGTATGGATTGAGGACTTCCTCCTCCACATCCATGTGGTGCGAGGAGATGATCTCCACGCCATCAAATATCTCCCCTTAAAACTCAAGGGCCCAGCTCGGCACTGGTTAAACAACATCCCCGAAAAATCCAATGGATGCTGCGAAGACCTACAGGATGCATTCCGATCTAACTTCCAGGGCACCTACGTCCGGCCGCCGGATTCCTCCGATCTACGCGGCAATTCTGGAATCGGTTTTTGACTGCCTAGACGTCGAGGAAATAGCCTCCTTCCGACACCATATTCGGGATGAATGGTGTGCCACCAGTTGGTGATAACCCACAAGTATAGGGGATCAATTGTAGCCTTTCTCGATAAGTAAGAGTGTCGAACCCAACGAGGAGCTAAAGGTAGAACAAATATTCCCTCAAGTTCTATGGACCACCGATACAACTCTACGCATGCTTAACGTTCGCTTTACCTAGAACAAGTATGAAACTAGAAGTACTTTGTAGGTGTGACCGGATAGACTTGTTAGATAGTAAAGAACAACTAAATAAAAACTAGGGGATTCTAAGATAAAGAAACAACTAAGTTAGTTTAACGAGTGTGGAAAAGTTGTGGTAGGAGTTGCAGAATTGTCCCTAGGTAATCGATAACTAGACCGGTAATTATCATGGCAATTTTATATGAGGGAGAGGCATAAGCTAACATACTTTCTCTACTTGGATCATATGCACTTATGATTGGAACACTAGCAAGTATCCTCAACTACTAAAGATCATTAAGGTAAAACCCAACCATAGCATTATAAGGTATCCAGTCCTCTTTACTCTCATATGAAACAACCCACCTCTCGGGTTTATGCTTCTGTCACTCAAGGAATCCACCATAGGCAAATCATGAACACATTGCAACACCCTACAACGAGGATCCGTCACTCTTGCGCGACAGAAAGAGCACCATAGAACAGCACCAATAATAAAACATGCAACTCAAACTAATCATGATCATCAATCAACCCATAGGACAACAGAAATCTACTCAGACATCATAGGATGGCAACACATCATTGGATAATAATATGAAGCATAAAGCACCATGTTAAAGTAGAGGGTACATCGGGTTGCGGGCGAGTGGACCGTTGTAGATAGATGGGGGAAGGTGATGGAGGTGTTGGTGAAGATGACGGAGCTCTTGGAGTATATCATCGTCACGATGATGGCCCTGACGGTGTTCCGGTGCCACCAGGAGAGAGGGAGAGAGAGCTCCCCTCCTTCTTCTTCTTCCTTGACCTTCCCCTAGATGGGAGAAGGGTTTCCCCTCTGCTCCATTGAGGTATCACTAGAAGAGTGTCTAGACGGGGGGTGAATAGACTACTAGCAGGAAATTAAAACCTAACCTTTTCCCAAGTTAATTGGTTGGCAGATTTTAACAGTTTTAGCAAGACTAGCAAGTCTATATACCCAACACATGCATGTCAACAAATATGGCAGTGGAAAGCAAAGACATTGCAAAAGAAGTAAAGAGTTGAGATATGGAGATCAAACGCAATTGGAGACACAAGGATTTTTCCCGTGGTTCCGATAGGTGGTGCTATTGTACATCCACAGTTATGGAGTCTTCAACCCACGGAGGGTAACAGTCACGAGAGTGCACGGAGGGCTCCACCCATAAGGGTCCACGAAGTAGCAACCTTGACTATTCCATAACGGCTTCCATCAACGAAGGACTAGCCTCACTATGCAAAGATCTTCACGAAGTAGGGGATCTCCTTTCCCATACAAACTTCTTGGTTCAACTCAAAAACATGAAGTAGGAGGCTCCCAAGCGACACCTAACCAATGTAGGAGGCACCACCCTCCAAGAGGTAATAGGCTCGGTAATGACGATGTACTCCTTGCTCTTGTGCTTCAAGATGATAGAATCCTCAAAACACAATCACTCTCTCACAGATTTAGCTTTGGTGGAAGAGATGATATTGGTGGAAAGCAACTTGGGGAGGCTAGAAATCAAGATCCATATGGTTGGAGTGGAAGATCTTGACCTCAACACAAGGGTAGGTGGTTCTCTCTCAGAAAATTGGATGGGGCAAGTATGGAATAGTTCTGAGTGCTTCTTTTTCGAGTAGGTGATGGTGAAGGGGTATATATAGGCATCCCCAAAAATACAACCGTTACACACAAAATGACCAACTCGGTGACAACGATGTGTTAATCTCGGTGGTTCCTAAGTGACCAAAAGGTGGCAACTTTTGAATCTCGGTGAGACCAATATAGGAAACTCGGTTGCACCGATAAGCTGACCAACAGCCATATTGTCATTCTCGGTGACGCTGATACAACAACCTTGGTGGTACCGATATTGCGAATTTGCATAACAGAAAGTTGGCAACCTAAACTCGGTGGCACCGGTATGGAATCGGTTGCACTGAAGTGGCTAGGGTTTGGCTGAGTCTGTCTGTGGTTGAGAATCGGTGGCACCGGGATGGAAATGTTGGTTGCACCGGTTTTGAATATTTAGTTTTGGACAGACTTTGGTGGGAGAGTTTGTGGGTGTTTTGGTGACTATCACTTGTGCACGTATGCGCATTTTGTTCACCAACAAAACCTTACCCCCTTTTAATAGTATTGGCTTTCCTATGGACTCAAAGTGATTTCTCACAAATATAAAATGTAGAGTCCTCTTGCTTGAAGCTTGGCCAACCTATTTCCTTGCATCATGGGGTATCTCCACAATCCTTTTGCCAACCCAACTCTCCATGGACTATTATCTGAAATACACTAGATAAAAGTATTAGTCCAAGAGACAATGTATGTTGTCATGAATTATCAAAACCACCAAGGGAGCATCTTGTGCTTTCAATCTCCCCCTTTTTGGTAATTGCTAACAACATACAATCAAAGCTTCAAGTAAAGATATGCGTGGATATAATGAAGACTTTGAGAGACACATGACTTAGATTTGCTCCCCCTAAATGTGTGCAGTCCTTTAAAGGATAGTTGCTTCGGAATGCATGGACACACATATGGATGAAGGGATATAAGGGGTCATGTGCATCTTGGCTATATGCATCAAAATATATATGAATGAGATGTGTCCTTGTTCAAGACTTCACTCTTGCAAATAATATGTGCAAGAAGCAAGAGATCTTCTTGACCAAGAGTATGATGCAAATACTTACCTTGAGTTCTTGATCATTCTAGTAGTAGAAACACACTTGAGAAAACAATGTTAGGAAACACAAGAGTATTCTACTAATATAAAGACAATAGAACTCGAAAGTACCAAGATATGGAGAACATATAAAAGATGATAATCCTTATGATTAATATGTCTCCAAGATCATTTAGAACTTTCTCCCCATAGATATGAAAGTAGTAGTTCATTCTCTCCCCCTGAATCTCAGCATGTAGATATTAAGAATGGATAGAGTGAAAAAAGTTCTAAAGTGAACAATCAAATAAAATAAGCTCAATAATATTCTCCAAACATGTTTTTCTCCCCTGCTTTGGTATTCTCACCTTGTTTATATAAGTAAAAGCTTGATATCTGCTCTACCCCTTAATCATATCCCCCCCTTGGCATAAGCATGTAACTCCCCCTTTAGCATGAAGATTTGTTATTCTCCCCCTTTGGCATTAATTTCCAAAAAGGTCAAATTTAGGAGTAGGTACATGGATCATTGACAAGGAAGGGATCCTCGAGAACAAGGGTCATTGAAAGTAGGGTTCATAGAAAAGAACTAAGGGAATCATTGAATGTAACTTCTCTCCCTATGGCAAATAGTAGTAAGGTCTTGTTAAGTCATCTCCTCCTTTGAGCTAGGGATCCTTGAATAAAGAATTTATCCCCCCTAAGTTTTGCTTGTTATACTCCCCCTAAGGTTTTTTAAGAAGGGACCATCGAAGTAACAAAAGAAGGACAGATAAGAGAAGAAAAACAAATCGGTGACTCTGAGACAAATAGATCGGCGGTGCCGAGATTTTGGAGTGTAGCTTGTTTGCAATTTCAGTAGAATCGAGATATCTGAGCCGGTGGCTCTGAGGCTAAAACAGAAAGAAAGGAATCAGGGACCAAGTTTCTATTTTCAATGATTCAAAAGAAAATATTTTCAAAGGGAAATAGAAGGACATCATCTAGAGAATATTTGAGTGGTTACGAGAGATCATGCAAATAGAGAACAAACCACACAAGATTCTTAACTAGATGATGGGCGGTGACTAGGTCACCTATATTAGAGTATATTGACTTAGGAGCCAAGAAATAATACTTGATCATAGGTCATACTCTACTTTAAGCTCAAAATGTGGTTACCATTTTTCGACTAAGCATTTAAATGTCGTCATATCACTTGAGTTGCTTTAGCTCACGACTTGGAGTAAAGACTTTTAAAGGATATGAGGGCATACCTTTGAGTGATGTTGATGACGTTGCTCGTAGGTGAACTTGTTGAGGATGCTCGAGATGGATCAGGAACATCTTCAGTAGGGAGCAATCCTTCTCATTCTAGTACACTTGTTACCTACAAAGGTTAGTCATGCAAGGAAGAACAATAGGTATATCCATTTGACATGATACCAATTAAGATTTTGAAATAATGATCAAGTATATGTCAAGGATATGTTTTTGTTATCTTCTTCCTTCCATCATCAAGAGGGGTTGTGGATACTTGGTCAAGACAAGATTGCTTATGATTGGAGTTGGTTGCAATCTCGTGGAATGAAGTTCTTCCAAGTACCTACAAATGGTTAGATGCAATACAAGGGAGCATAGAATTCCATGTCATAAGATAACATGTTAGGAATATAATTGAAGTATCAAGAAGGCTCATGCCCTTGCAAACATCTAAGTGAGTCTAGCTCAAGTTTGAAGCATCAACGACGTTCGACTCACTCCTCAAGTCACAAAATGTTTCTCATCAAGTGGCTTAGTAAACATATCGGCCAATTGCTTGTTAGTGCGAACATGCTTAAGATTAATATCTCGTTTGGCAACATGACCATGAATGAAATGACGTCGAATTTGAATATCCTTAGTTCGAGAATGTTGCACAGGATTATGACTAATCTTAATAGCACTTTCATTTTCACAAAGTAATGGAACATTTTTAACATGGATTCCATAATCCTTAAGCGTTTGTGTCATCCATAGTAAGTGCGCACAACAAGATCTAGCAGCGATATACTCAGCTTCGGCAGTAGATAGAGATACTGAGTTTTGTTTCTTGGAGGACCAAGACACAAGAGATCTACCTAAAAATTGACAAGTACCCAAGGTGGATTTTATATCAACCTTGTCACCGGCATAGTCCGAATCGGAATAGCCAACAAGGTTAAAAGAGGATCCCTTGGGATACCAAATGCCAAAGTTTGCTGTTTGTATCAAGTATTTCATGGACAAAAGATGCCACTCCTTAGGTGCAGCTTGATATCTAGCACACATACAAACACTAAGGATAATATCGGGACGAGATGCACATAGATGTAGCAATGGACCCATCATAGATCGATAAACCTTTTGATCAACCAGTTCATCCTCCTTGGTAATAACAACATGTCCACTAGTTGGCATGGGAGTTTTCATACCTTTTCACCCCTGCATGTTGAACTTCTTGATCAAGTCCTTGGTATACTTAGTTTGAGAGATGAAAGTTCCTTCTTTTGATTGCTTGATTTGCAATCCAAGAAAGAATTTCAGCTCACACATCAGGGACATCTCATACTTCTTGGACATCAACCTTCCAAATCTTTCACTAAATTGAGGGTTAGTGGAACCAAAGATAATATCATCCCCATAGATTGCATCAATTTACCATTAACCCTAGTGAACCAGGTTGCATCAATTTTACCAATTTCAAAACCTTTTTCAATGAGAAACTTTGTTAACCATTTGTACCAAGCACGAGGGGCTTGCTTAAGACCATAAAGGGCTTTACGAAGCTTGTAAACATGATTAGGTTTCTTACAATTCACAAAACTAGGTGGTTTCTTAACATAAACCTCTTCTTCAATTTCACCATTTCAAAAGGCACTTTTAATCTCCATTTGATAAAGTGTGATATCATGGTGATTAGCATAGGCAACAAGAATGTGAATAGCCTCATGTCTAGCGACGGGGGCATAAGTCTCACCGTAGTCCATACCTTCGAATTGAGTATATCCTTCAGCCATGAGACATGCCTTGTTGCGTACGACTTGACCGTCTTCGTCTTGCTTGTTCCGAAACACCGATTTGGTTCCGATAATGTTGTGCTCATCCTCAGGCTTCTCCACGAGTGTGCACACTTCGTTCCTTTCGAAGTTGTGAAGCTCTTCATGCATGGCGTTCACCCAATCCGTGTCTTCAAGAGCTTGCTCTATCTTCAAGGGCTTAATGCTAGAGATGAAGGAATAATGCTCACAAAAGTTAGCTAGACAAGTTTTAGAGCGGGTGATTCTCCCGGTTTGGATGTCACCAAAGATTTGGTTTAGGGGATGGTTCTTTGTCATTTGTGCTCGAACTCGGGGTAGCTTGGGCTCTTTAGACGGTGGAGCTTCTTCTTCATCATCATCTCCTTCATCTTTGTTATTTTTGACGGTGTCGTTCCCTTGAGGTGGTGGTGAAGGAGGTTGTGGTGGATCTTCATGATGTACTTCCTCCTCTTGATCATCTTGCCGTGTACCCCTTGTGGATGCCTCCATGTCATATTGTGGTTCACCTGTTTGTGAAGTAGGGGCTTCCACTTGAGTTGATGAAGTACTTTCCTTCACCTCCATGGGACGAATCTTGCCGATGGGTAAATCTAGGATAGCTTCCAAAGGGGCCTTATCACCTACATCATTTGGAAATTGTTTGACTTGCCAACCATTAGATTCATCAAACTTCACATGTACCATCTCATCAAATTTTCAAGTGAAGTTGTTGTAGACACGGTAAGTGTGAGAGTTCGATCCGTAACCAAGTAGGAATCTTTCATGAGATTTAGGAGCAAATTTAGTACGACGATGCTTGTCAAGAATGTAGCACTTGGAGTCAAATACCCAAAAGTATCCAACTTGGGGTTTGTTACCGGTGAGTAGCTCGTATGCCGTTTTACCGATAAGCTTGTGCAAGTAAAGTCGGTTTGTGGCATGACATGTTGTTTCCAAGGCTTCTGCCCAAAAGTGTCTTTGCATCTTGTATTCGTCAAGCATCATTCTAGCCATCTCAATAAGCGTCCGGTTCTTCCTCTCAACAACTCCATTTTGTTGAGGCATTTACGTAGCCGAGAACTCATGTGAGACACCATCTTTGTCAAGAAAGGTATCCACATGGGTTTTCTTGAACTCTGATCCGTTATTGCTCCGAACATTCTTGATCTTCACTTAAAACTGATTTTGCGCTTTGCGAACAATGTTCTTGAAGATCTTTTGAACCTGTGACTTATCATCAAGGAAGAATACCCACGTAAATCTAGAAAAATCATCAACTATAACTAGACCATAGGAATTTCCACCAAGACGGTTGTAAGCATTGGGACCGAAAAGATCCATGTGAAGTCACTCGAGTGGTCTCCTAGTAAGCATGCTATTCTTAACAGGATGACTTTCACCTACTTGCTTTCCAGCTTGACAAGCACTACAAAGTCTATCTGTGTCAAAGACAACACCTTTAACACCAAGTATATGATCACCTTTGATAAGCTTGTCTAAATTACGCATGCCAACATGTCCTAATCTTCTATGCCAAAGCCAACCTTTATAAGATTTAGCAATTAAACAAGTGCGAGGCTTGGATCTCTTAGTGAAATCAACAATGTATAGATCACCTCTACGGATATCGGTAAAGACCATTTTATGATTATCTTGACGAAAAACTTGGCAATCAACTTTCGTGAATAAAATATTGAAACCAAAGTTGGCAAGTCTAGATACGGAAAGAAGATTGTAGCTAAGAGATTCAACGCCCATAACATTTTGAATAGAGCTATCATTGGATATGGCGACCTTACCAAGACCAAGTACCTTACCCTTGGAGTTGTCTTCAAACATTACGTACCTTTGCGGTCCATGGTTTGGTGTGATCTCTTCAAACATTTCTCTATCTCCAATCATATGATCGGTACATCCACTATCGAGAATCCACTCTTTTCCTCCGGACATGTAATCCTTGAAGTTTTCCATGAGACTTAGATTCTTCATGATCTTCTCATACTCGATGTCGAACATCTCATCTTTGTCATAGTAGCCATGTTCCACATTGTCATCATTAAGTGGGAAGTCCTCGTCATAAAGAACAAGAGATTCGTTAGGATGGTGATCATGACAACGTTCAAGTTTATGAATGCAAAGGTCCTCTATAATGATAATGTTGATAGTTGTGACATCTCCTTTAGCACGCATGAGGCCTCTAAGCTCAGATAGACAATCATGAAACTTAGGATCAGTATGCGTCATTTTGTTGAAGGCAATAGTTTTATGAAGAATTGTATCAAGATTATTCAATGAATAATTTGGATATCATTTGTCCAAATCATTCCACGAAGTATAAGCACATGCAAAATTATTCATTTGGTTGAGCACATTTCTACACAAAGCTCTAACAATAAGATTAACAGTTCGAAGATTGCATAGCATATAAATTTCCTCTTCGTGTGTGGGATGCAAGGGATCAATAGGAGGTTCATAGGGGTGCATAACAGATTTTCTCAATTGAAATTCATTAAATAGCTCAAGCATCAAAGTTTTCCATTGACTATAGTATTCTCCATCAAGAATAGGCACTCTACAACTCAAACTCCCTATAGTAGACACATCCATCTTCCTCCTTGGTGATTAAACCTAAACAATGGAGATCAATACTCTAATACCAATTGCGAGATCACTAGAAGAGTGTCTAGAGGGGGAGGGGGTGAATAGACTACTGGCAGTATATTAAAACCTAACCTTTTTCCAAGTTAATTGGTTGGCAGATTTTAACAGTTTTAGCAAGACTAGCAAGTCTATATATCCAACACATGCACATCAACAAATATGGCAGCGGAAAGTAAAGACATCGCACAAGAAGTAAAGAGTTGAGATATGGAGATCAAACGCAATTGTAGACGCAAGGATTTTACCCGTGGTTCCGATAGGTGGTGCTATCATACGTCCATGTTTATGGAGTCTTGAACCCATGAAGGGTGATTCGTCTCCAACATATCTATAATTTTTGATTGTTCCATGCTGTTATATTATCAGTCTTGGATGTTTTATAGTCATTTTATCGTCATTTCGTATCATCTTTTTGGTACTAACATATTGACATAGTGCCAAGTTCCAGTTGCTGTTTTTCCATGTTTTTTACATCACAAAAAATCAATACCAGACGAAGTCCAAATGCCACAAAACTTCACGATGATTTTTTATGGGCCAAAAGGAACATAACGGGCCCTGGCTGCGCCTAGGGGGTTACCCGAGGGGGGTAGAACCCACCAGGGCACGCCAGGAGGCCCAGGCATGCCCTGGTGGGTTGTGCCCACCTCGGGGCCCCCCCCGAACCGCCTCTTCGCTCTATAAATACCCCAATATTCTAGAAACCCTAGAGGGGGAGAAGAAATATTCATCCAGCCGCCGTAGAGTCTAGAACCACCAGATCCAATCTAGACACCATCTCGGATGGGGTTCACCACCTCCATTGGTGCCTCTCCGATGATGCGTGAGTAGTTCTTTGTAGACCTTCGGGTCCGTAGTTATTAGCTAGATGTCTTTCTCTCTCTCACTGAATTCTCAATACAATGGTCTCTTGGAGATTCATATGATGTAACTCTTTTGTGGTGTGTTTGTTGGGATCGATGAACTTTGAGTTTATGATCAGATACATCTTTTTATATCCATGAAAGTTATTTGAGTTTCTATGATCCCTTATGTGCATGATTTCCTATAGCCTCATATTTCTTCTCCAATATTTGGGTTTCGTTTGGCCAACTTGATCTATTTATCTTGCAATGGGAAGAGGTGCTTTGTAGTGGGTTCGAACTTACGGTGCTTGATCCCAGTGCTAGAAAGGGAAACGACACGTATGTATCGTTGCTACTAAGGCTAAAATGATGGGGTCTATATCTACATAGATAGATCTTGTCTACATCATGTCATCGTTCTTATTGCACTACTCCGTTTCTCCATGAACTTAATACACTAGATGCATGTCGGATAGCGGTCGATGTGTGGAGTAATAGTAGTAAATGCACGCAGGAGTCGGTCTACTAATCTTGGACGTGATGCCTATGTAATGATCATTGCCTGGATATCGTTATGAGTATTTTAAGTTCTATCAATTTCCAATAGTAATTTTTTTACCCACCGTCTGCTATTTTTCTCGACAGAAGCCACTAGTGAAACCTACGCCCCGAGTCTCTTTCTCATATTATTTGCCTTTGCGATCTACTTTCTCTTGCATTTATTTTCAGATCTATATTTCCAAAGACCCAAAAATACTTTGCTGCACTTTATTTTATTTGGTGTTCGATCTATCAACATTTACAACTTTCTCCCGTCCACGTGCCTTTCTGGCACCGTTATCCGAAAGAGATTGACAACCCCTTTAACACGTCGGGTTGCAAGTATTTGGTATTTGTGTGCAGGGGCTGTTTACGTTGTGTTGCTTGGTTCTCCTACTGGTTCAATAATCGTGGTTTCATATCTGAGGGAAATACCTATGGCCGCTATGCTACATCATCCCTTCCTCTTTGGGGAAATACCGACGGAGCTTCAAGCGACATCAAAAGGAATTTCTAGCACCGTTGCCGAGGACGATCTTCAGCATATACCAGGTTCCTAATCACAAATCTCATCTCCTTGCAATTTACATTATTTGCCATTTTCCTCTCATTTTCCTCGCCCCCACTTCACAAAAATTTGCCGTTTTATTCGCCTCTATTTTTCCGTTCACCGCTCTCTTACTTTCTAGTCTCGATGGCTAGCGTCCCTACTCCTCATTTGCCGCTATATTTTGAAGTTCTTTACTTCAAGAAAAGACAAGGAGAAAATTTGAAAGATGTCTGGTATAGGCTGATGGAATCATATCGTATTTCCAACTTAAAGGGGGACGCTAATGTTTTGCTTCGTAATTTTTACGTAGGATTGGCTTTGCATCATAGACAACTTCTCGATTTTGCCGCTAAAGGAAATTTCATTGAACTTGATGCCAATGCTGCCTATGAAATTTTAGAGGGAATATTGGGAATTCCACCTCAAAAGAAGGGGTTTCCTTTTACCCCGAGGGATCTCAAATGTTGGAAAAACTTGGTGATTTGCATAAACATATGGTTGAAATACAGAAATATAATGAACCCCTCAAACACCTCAATGGTAGTATCAATCGCATGAATACTCTGATTACTCTTTGCAATAAGCGATTGGATATTTTGGATCTTAAGATGGTTTCTTTCCCGGAGAATTTAGGGAAGCGTAAATAGGCTGCCGAGTTTGAGAAAACCCTTACAAAAGTTGCCAAAACTTCGGAAGACAAAACGTAGATCCTTGCTTTATGCCTAGCTAAGGGCGTAAAATAATAGCGCTTGTTGGGAGGCAACCCAATGAATAAAATTTATTTTTTTCTTTTTTATTTATCTTCTTGAGTTTTTACACAATTATGCTAGTGTTATGATTGTGTTTTTCTGTTTTAATTAGTGTTTGTGCCAAGTAAAGCGTTTAGGATCTTCTTGGGTGATAGTTATTTGATCTTGCTAGAAAAAAAAGAAACTTATGCGCTCATGAAAACAATTTTAGTAAATCACAGAAACGTGATTTTGATCTGAATTTTTGACAAATGATTGATAAACAAATTAACTAGGACGTCCTAGTTTAGTACAATTTTTGGAGTTACAGAAGTATTCGAACAAATTAGATTACTACAGACTGTTCTGTTTTGACAGATATTGTATTCTTTGTGTTATGTGTTTATTTTAATGGCTCTATGGTTTCCTTTGATGAATTTATGCCATAGAAAAGTTGGAATATAGTAGGTATAATGGCAGAACAAAATATGAATTGGTTTAATACAGTACTTATAGTAGTGATTTACTTTTCTTATACTAATGGATCTCACGAAGGTTTTGTTGAGTTTTGTGTGATTGAAGTTTTCAAGTTTTGGCTTATCTTACGATGGATGAAGGAAGGATGGAAGAGCCTAAACTTGAGGATGTCCCGAAATCCCAAGCTGTTATCCAAAAATGAGCAACCAACTAAGCTTGGGGATGCCCCCTGAGTGGCATCCCCGCTTTCTTCCAACGATCATCGGTATTTTACTCGATACTATATTTTTATTCGTCACATGATATGTGTTTTGCTTGGAGGGTCTTGTATGATATGAGTCTTTGCTTTTTTTATTTTTTGTTTTAAGTCTTGATCGCTTGCTGGACACACCTATTTGAGAGAGCGAAAATTATGTCATAACTTGTTAGAATTGCTCTCTATGCTTCACTTAATTTTTTATGAGCAATGGACTTGCTCTGGTGCTTCACTTATATGTTTTTGAGCATGGTGTGCTTAGTATTTTTGAAGAAATGATTTCTTACTTCACTTAGATTTATTTGAGAGTTAGTAAAATTTTCAAGAAATTCTCTCTTGTTCACTTAAATTGTTTGGAGAGAAAGAAGAAAAATTATGCTCTTGATCTTCACTTATATTTGTTTGAGCTTATGAAAAGAAACACATGTAAATTAGTCCCAAGGTGATAGATATCCAAGAAGGATATAATAAAAACTTTCATGAAGATCATTGGACATACTAAAGTTAATTCTTAGTAATAGTTTTGAGATATGATGATGTGATATGTGAGTTATGTTTATGAGTAATTATGCTTTAGTAATAATATTGGTGTTAAGGTTTGTGATTCCCTATGCAAGTACGAAAGTCAATAATCATGGAATGAAATTATATCCTACTTGTGGTGCATTATTCAGTGTTATTTATGCTTAATGCTTGCTTATGAGATTATCCATTTCTTGGTTGCTCACTTCACAATCTTTTGCTAGCCTTCATTTTGCACCAAGTATGAGCTCTAATTGTGCATCCAAATCCTTAAACCCAGTTTTTGCCACATGAGTCCACTATACCTACCTATATGCGGTATTTCCGTGCCGTCCTAAGCAAATTTGTATGTGCCATCTCTAATTTTCAAAATAAACTTCTCTTTTGTGTGATTTTTTCGCTTACGTAGTAGTGAGGGGTGGCTAATATTTTCCATGCTAGATGTGTTATTCTCACGATGAGTGTTTATTCACTTGTCATTGCACGAGAGTAAGGCAAAGGTATTAGGGATGCCCAGTCCCAAAATGCAAAATGAATTTACTTTATGTTGTCAAATAATAAATTTCTTGGAAAGTGTTGGTACGGAGGGCACCCGTGGATACGGTTAGCCATGGAAATTCAAAGTATGGTGGAAAAGGAATAAACTTTATTTTATGTTTGGGAACCGCCTATGATTTATCTAGCATGGAAAGTGTTGGGAACTCTAAGTCATTTTCGTTGGTGGGATGGATACACCTCCCAAAATGTTTTTATCTCTAAGCTTTGAGCTTTGAGCTCTGGCACCTCTACAAATCCCTACTTCCCTCTACGAAGGGCCTTTCTTATACTTTATGCAATTTTTATTTTTGAATTTGAGTTTCCATCTTCTCTTACCAAAGCACCAACTAGGAGGCAATATGATCGCACTTAAGTATTGGGTGTAGCTAATATTCGAGTGTGTTTCATGAGTGGATCAGTGTTTGAGCATGATGGGCTAGGGACAACTTATTTTAGCGTTGATATTTTGAAAGACATGGTTGCTTGTTGATATGCTTGAATATATAAATTATTATGTCAAAACTAGCTATTGATTTGAACAACTAAAAGTCCAAATGTCCGTGCTATAAGAAAAATAATATGATATGACATGTTAGGCAGCATTCCACATCAATTTTTTTGTTTTTATCACTTACCTACTCGAGGACGAGTAGGAGTTAAGCTTGGGGATGCTGATACATCTCCAACGTATCTATATTTTTTGATTGTTCCATGCTGTTATATTATCAATCTTGAATGTTTTATAATCATTTTATAGTCATTTTTTGGTACTAACCTATTGACATAGTGCCAAGTGCCAGTTGTTGTTTTTTCCATGTTTTTTACATCGCAGAAAATCAATACCAGACGAAGTCCAAATGCCACGAAACTTCACGATGATTTTTTATGGGCCAGAAGGTACAGAACGGGCCCTGGCTGCGCTTGAGGGGTTGACCCGAGGGCGGCACAACCAACCAGGGCGCGCTAGGAGGTCCAAGCGCGCCCTGGTGGGTTGTGCCCACCTCGGGTGCCCCCCGGACCGCCTCTTCGCTCTATAAATACCCCAATATTCCAAAAAACCTAGAGGGAGAGACGAAGTATTCATCCAGCTGCCGCAGAGTCCACAACCACCAGATCCAATCTAGACACCATCTTGGATGGGGTTCACCACCTCCATTGGTGCCTCTCCGATGATGCGTGAGTAGTTCTTTGCAGACCTTCGGGTCCATAGTGTGGCTTTCTCTCTCTCTCTCTCACTGCATTCTCAATACAATGGTCTCTTGGAGATCCATATGATGTAACTCTTTTGCGGTGTGTTTGTTGGGATCGATGAACTTTGAGTTTACGATCAGATCCATCTTTTTATATCCATGAATGTTATTTGTGTTTGTTTGATCTCTTATATGCATTATTTCTTATAGCCTCGTATTTCTTCTCCGATATTTGTGTTTTGCTTGGCCAACTTGATCTACTTATCTTGCAATGGGAAGAGGTGCTTTGTAGTGGGTTCGATCTTACGGTGCTTGATCCCAATGACAGAAAGGGAAACGACACGTATGTATCATTACTACTAAGGATAAAAAGATGGGTTATATCTCTACATAGATAGATCTTGTCTACATCATGTCATTGTTCTTATTGCATTACTCCATTTCTCCATGAACTTAATACACTAGATGCATGCTGGATAGTGGTCAATGTGTGGAGGAATTGTAGTAGATGGAGGCAGGAGTCGGTCTACTAATCTTGGACATGATGCCTATGTAATGATCATTGCTTGGATATCGTCATGAGTATTTGAAGTTCTATCAATTGCCCAATAGTAATTTTTTCACCCACCATTTGCTATTTTTCTTGAGAGAAGCCGCTTGTGATACCTACGACCCCCGGGTCTCTTTCTCATATTCTTTGCCTTTGCGATCTACTTTTCTCTTGCATTTATTTTTAGATCTATATTTCCAAAAACCCAAAAATACCTTTCTGCACTTTATTTTATTTGGGGTTTAATCTATCAACATTTACAACTTTCTCCCATCCATGTGCCTTTTTGGCACCGTTACCTGAAAGGGATTGACAACCCCTTTAACACGTCGGGTTGCAAGTATTTGTTATTTGTGTGCAGTGGCTGTTTACATTGTGTTGCTTGGTTCTCCTACTGGTTCAATAACCTTGGTTTCATATCTGAGGGAAATACTTACCGCCGCTATGCTGCATCATCCCTTCCTCTTTGGGGAAATACCGACGTAGCTTCAAGCAACATCAAAAGGAATTTCTGGCGCCGTTTTGGGGACGATCTTCAACATATACCAGGTTGCTAATCACAAATATCATCTCCTTGCAATTCACATTATTTGCCATTTGCCTCTCATTTTCCTCTCCCCCACTTCACAAAAAAATTCCGTTTTATTCGCCTCTCGTTTTTCGTTCACTGTTTTCTTGCTTTCTAGTCTCGATGGCTAGTGTCCCTACTCCTCCTTTGTCTCTAGATTTTGAAGTTCTTTACTTCAAGAAAAGACAAGGAGAAAATTTGAAAGATGCCTGGTATAGGCTTATGGAATCTTATCATATTTCCAACTTAAAGGTGGACGCTAAAGTTTTGCTTCATAATTTTTACATAGGACTGGCTTTGCATCATAGACAACTTCTCGATTTTGCCGCTAAAGGAAATTTCATTGAACTTGATGCCGATGCTGCCTATGAAATTTTAGAGGGAATTTTGGGAATTCCACCTCAAAAGAAGGGGTTTCCTTTTACTACTGAGGGAGCTCAAATGTTGGACAAACTTGGTGATTTGCATAAACATATAGTTGAAATACAGAAATATAATGAACCCCTCAAACACCTCAATGGTAGTATCAATCGCATGAATACTCTGATTACTCTTTGCAATAAGCGATTGGATATTTTGGATCTTAAGATGGTTTCTTTCCCAGAGAATTTAGGGAAGTGTAAAGAGCCTACCGGGTTTGATAAAATCCTTACAAAAGTTACCAAAACTTCGGAAGACAAAACTTAGATCCTTGCTTTATACCTTGCTAAGGGCGTAAAACAATAGCGCTTGTTGGGAGGCAACCCAATGAATAAAATTTATTTTTTTCCTTTTGCTTTCTGTTCTTGAGTTTTTACACAATTATACTACAGTTATGATTGTGTTTTTTTGTTGTAATTAGTGTTTGTGCCAACTAAAGCCTCTAGGGTCTTCTTGGGTGATAGTTATTTGATCTTGCTGAACAAAACAGAAACTTATGCGCTCACGAAAACAATTTTATTAAATCACAGAAACATGATTTTGATCTGAATTTTTTACAAAGGATTGATAAACAAATTAACTAGGACGTCCTAATTTAGTAGAAATTTTTGAGTTACAGAAGTATTCAAACAAATCAGATTACTATAGACTGTTCTGCTTTGACAGATTCTGTTTTCTTTGTGTTGTGTGCTTATTTTGATGGCTCTATGGTTTTCTATGATGAGTTTTTGCCATAGAAAATTTGGAATACAGTAGGTATAATTAAAGAACAAAATATGAATTGGTTTAATACAGTACTTATAGTAGTGATTTATTTTTCTTATACTAATGAATCTCACGAAGGTTTTGTTGAGTTTTGTGTGATTGAAGTTTTCAAGTTTTGGGTTATCTTACGATGGATGAAGGAAGGATGGAAGAGCCTAAGCTTGGGGATGCCCCGACATCCCAAGCTATTATCCAAAAATGAGCAACCAACTAAGCTTGGGGATGCCCCCTGAGTGGCATCCCCGCTTTCTTCCAACGATCATCGGTATTTTACTCGAAACTATATTTTTATTCGTCACATGATATGTGTTTTGCTTGGAGAATCTTGTATGATATGAGTCTTTGCTTGTTTTATTTTGTGTTTTAAGTCCCGATCCCTTGATGGGCACACCTATTTGAGAGATCCAAAATTATGTCATGCCTTGTTAGAATTACTCTATATGCTTCACTTAATTATTTTTATGAGCAATGAACTTGCTCTAGTGATTCACTTATATATTTTTGAGCATGGTGGGCTTATATTTTTTTTATGAGTGATGTACTTACCAAATCCATGGCACTCAAGAGAATCACACCAACCACACGCACCGTAACTGTTGGGTGTTCAAACAGGCCGACAAAATCACGCCCGAGGATCAAGGCAAGAGCCCTCGCAGCAAGGATGAGGATGAGCCTCGGGGTCTGATGGGTGGCGGACAGAAGAAATTCCCTCCAGAGGTGAAAACAGTAAATATTATACACGCCACCCATATACCCAAGAAGCAGAGGAAGCGTGCCCTTCGAGAGGTCTACACTGTAGAGCCTGTAGCCTCGAAGTATAACCCATGGTCGGCATACCTGATCACTTTTGATTGACGTGATCACCCGTCCAGTATCCGTAATGGGGGTTCTACCGCCCTCATCCTCGACCCCATTATAGACAGCTATCACCTCACAGAATTCCTAATGGATGGGGGAAGTAGCCTTAACCTGATTTACTCGGACATGGTGAAAAAGATGGGTATAGATCCGTCAAGGATCAAACCCAGCAACACTACCCCTTTAAAGGAGTGATTCCAGGCGTCGAGGACCGGTCCACGGGCTCCGTAAGCCTGGAAGTAGTGTTCGGCTCGCCCGACAACTTTTGAAGCGAAGACAAGATCTTTGACATTGTACCCTTCCACAACGGCTATCATGCCCTGCTCATCTGAAGAGCGTTCGCTCATTTTAACACCGTCCCACACTACGCATACCTCAAGCACAAGATGCCTGGCCCCAAGGGGGTCATTATTGTCAATGGCAATACACAGCGCTCTCTCTGAACTGAGGAACATGCATTGGCCCTGGCGGCCGAATTCAATTACAATGATGATTGGCAAATGCCGACATCTCCCGTAGAGGCACGCAAGGTTGGGAAGAGAGCATGGCTTTATCCCCATCTCTCAGAACCATCCTCTCCCCTTAAATAGGGACTCGTCGCCATCGCACAACCCTAGGACCAGAAAAGTACGTGCCGAGGAGGCACAACTTTGCACTTAAAATTCGATGGGTAGCGGTGGGAAAAAAAGGTAAGAGTTCGGCTGAACCGAACAACTACCATCAAAATGTCTCCGTACGCAAGGGAGGTACCATCAAAGGGCCTGCCACAGGCGTAAAGCTCATCCACACTTTGGAGACTTCACAAGACCTTGTTTGCAAGATCCATTCACCAAACAGTACCACCCATTAAGGTGCCCCACTCCCTAGGAGGCATAGGAGTAGACAAGCGACAGGGCGCATCGAGGACGTAAGGTCACCAATCAAAGACCCTTGGTAGAACCACTCTTGTAAATTTTTTAAATACTTGTAAACGGTTTCTTCGGCAATCTGAGCAATAATAGTTGTTGAGAAAAATACAAAATCATTATACATGTTTGTCTCTTTGTCCTTTTTGGCACATATTTCATTTTCTCCATCTTCTCGTGAAACTGTTCAGTATATGACGATGCAACGGGCTAATAGACCGGGGCTCAAGTTTGAAAAAATCACTTTACGTGCAATTGATTATGCGTTTGGCATCTTGGAATTTGCTTTATATGCATTGGTTCCAAACTATGTCTTCGGTCAATAGTTGGGTTGCCCGGCTCCTGTGCATGCCCCTTTACGTTCCGCTCGTTCGGCTAAAAGGGCAAAGGAAGAACCCATGTGATTGTGTTTCCGGCTAGTATGGTCAAGCAACTCAGGGGAGAAAGCCGAAAACTTACGGTCATAGTATGCGGGAATCAGACTGTGAATCCGAGCTTAATGTGTTATACTCAAAACCTCGTCAGAGGATATTCTGTGTCATACGAGGGGTTTGTTCTTCATACAAACCATGTGATATTGGCTTCAGCCATGGTTCATCCGAACACCACAAAACATCGGGGGCTAGTCATGATCCCCCCGCAGTCCTTTTCGTGCCCCTACGGCTAAGTGAAAGCAATAAAGCATTATGGTCTGATTGCCTGGTCCGCTGCACTCCACCGCCTTTGGGTTTCGATAGCTCGGCTAAGGGACATAGTGCATTGGCAGAGACACCCCATGTTGCATCTACATGGGGGCTGAAGCCGATGACTCGCAACTTTTAGTTTCAATGGCCACACAGGCATTACAAGGAACGCAAAACATTGAAAGCATGATAAATTAAAATGTTAAACTCTCTTCAAACACATTAAAATCTACTCGTACATGTTCTCTTTTGAACATTGCGCCTCTATCGCCCGAGCACCCTCCATTACTTTGAAGAAGTAAAACTTGGGGCGCCTATGTTCCTTTCCAGTAGGTTTAGGAGCGGTGGCTATCTTCATCGGATCAAGCCCTGGCCAGTGCACCTTGGTCTTTGCAAAGGCCATCCAAGCTCCTTCGCTGCAGAAGGAGCACTTTGGTGTGTCAATCCGGGCCAAGGCGTCGACCAGCTTCTGCACCAGTCCGAAGTAACTTCCCGGTAGTGCCTCATTGGGCCATAGCCGGATATAGAGATCCTTCATGGCCAGCTCCGCCATCCGGTGCAGCTCCATCAGCTGCTTGAGCTGCTCAGTAAGGAGAGGAGAGCGCTTGGGGGGCTTCAAATTGTGCCCAGAATAGACGAACTTCATCTCCTCTCCCTGTGAAGCATAGAGCTGATTCGCGTCCGCTGCCCTCTTCTGGAAGTCGAAGCAGGCTCCTGAGGAATGCCACACCTGGGTAAGCAACTAGAAGTTGCTATCCCCAAATACACACTTCAATAAGTACCTCTTACCATCCGTTATGACCTTTGCCTGGCGGATTTGCTCCTCAAAGAACCTCCTATCCACCCGCTCCTTTTGGAGTTCGGCTTTTAGGATGGATAGTTCGGCGGGCTGCTCCTTGCCTTTCTGCTCAAGGACCTCGCACTTGTGGCTGGCGTCCTTGAGCTCCTGTTGGATCTCCTCCACCAGAGAATTGTGCTTGTCGCTGGTGGCTTTTAACGCGGAAAGCATGGTACCCGCTTGTTCGGCCGCCCCCCTCTCGACCGTAGCCTCCTGCTTTGCATTCTATAGCTCGGTCTTGAGCTTCTCCATTTCCTTCGCTGAGGCTGTGTAAGCATCAAGTATAAGAATACTGCATCGATAGTAGGATGAACAATTTTTTTGGATACTGAGTAAGGCTTACCTTGCACCTCGTAAAATCTCTTGTTAAGATCATCAAGCTCGTCTTTCGAGCTTTTGAGCTTCTGATTCAGCTCGTCTAGCTCAGCAGCATTCACATCCGTCGCCGATGATGAAGCTTGTAAAAAGAAAATCCTTATCAGGTTAAATGGGTTCGAAATTACCGAACTAGCATCAATCTGATCCTATGTCCGGTCTCCTTAAGGGCTGGTTAGAACATTCTGAACATATAATTTGGTATATAGTTCGGACAACGATCCTTGATTGACCCCTAGGTGAGTTTTTTCAAACTCACCGAGGGCTCGGGGGCTGCCATGTATATAATAATAACACAAAGAAATTAATAATTTAAAAATAGAGCATCACGTGGCTCACTGATACGTCTCCAGTGTATCTATAATTTTTGATTGTTCCATGCTATTATATTATCTGTTTTGGATGTTTTATATGCATTAATATGCTATTTTGTATTATTTTTGGGACTAACCTATTAATCTAGAGCCTAGTGCCAGTTTCTATTTTTTCCTTGTTTTTGGGAATTGCAGATAAGGAATATTAAACAGAGTCCAAACAGAATAAAACCTTCGGAATGATTTTTTCTAGAATGAAAGGAAACCAGTACACTTGAGAACCAAGGCAGGAGAGCCACCGTGTGGCCATAAGCCCTAGGGGCACGCCCTAGGGGTAGGGCGCGCCCAGCAGGCTTGTGGGCCCATGGCAGCTCTCCTAACCCTAATCTTTGGCCTATAAATTCCAAAATATTCCATCATGATCAGAACAAGCCACGAAAACACTTTTCCGCCACCATAAGCCTCCGTTCCTGAGAGATCCAATCTTGGAGCCTTTTCCGGTAAACTCCCAGAGGGGGATTCGATCACAGAGGGCATCTATATCAACTCCATTCCGTTTCCGATGATGCATGAGTAGTTCAGCACAGACCTTCGGGTCCATCGCTAGTAGCTAGATGACTTCTTTTCTCTCTTTGCTCTTCAATACCATGTTCTTCATGATCTTCATGAAGATCTATCCGATGTAATACTCTTTTGCGGTGTGTTTGTCAAGATCCGATGAATTGTGGGTTTATGTTCAGATTATCCATGAATATAATTTGAGTCTTTTCATAATTCTTATATGCATGATTTAATATAGTTGCAAGTCTCTTCGAGTTATTGGTTTGGTTTGGCCAACTAGATTGGTAATTCTTGCAATAGGAGAAGTGCTTAGTTTTGGGTTCAATCTTGCGGTGTCCTCACCCAATGACAGAGTAGGGGTGGCGAGGCACGTATTGTATTGTTTCCATCAAGGATAACAATATTGGGTTTTCTTCATATTGTTTGAGTTTATCCCTGTACATCATGTCATCTTACCTAATATGTTACTATGTTCTTCATGAACTTAATACTCTAGATGCAGGCAGGAGTCGGTCGATGTGTGGAGTAATAATAGTAGATGTAGAATCGTTTTGGTCCACTTGACACGGACGTAATGCCTATATGCATAATCATTGCCTTGGATATCTTCATAATTATTCGCTTTTCTATCAATTCCTCAAAAGTAATTTGTTTACCCACCGTAATACTTGCTATCATGAGAGAAGCCTCTAGTGAAACCTATGGCCCCCAGGTCTATTTTTCATCTTATACTTTCATATTTAAAACCAAAAATACCAAAAATACTTTGCTGCATTATTTTACCTTTTGTTTCACTTTCCGTTTAAGCAATGTATCTCTATCAGATCTCATCCTTGCAAGTAACCTTAAAGGGATTGCCAACCCCTTTATAGCGTTGGGTGCAAGAGTTTGATTCTTTGTGTAGGTACATCTATTCGGGACTTGTTTGTATCTCCTACTGGATTGATACCTTGGTTCTCAACAACTGAGGGAAATACTTATCTACTTTGCTGCATCACCAATTCCTCTTCACCAAAATCAATGCATGATCGAAGAAGTAGCAAGAAGGATTTTTGGCGCTGTTGTCGGGGAGATATACATCAAGACTACCAAGTACCCATCACAAACTCATCTCTTGCATTTACCTTATTTGCCATTTGCCTCTGATTTTCCTCTCTCCCACTTCTAAAACGATTTTCAGAAAATACCAAAAAGATTTCCCTTTTTATTCGCCCTTCTTTTGTTTGCCTTTCTTTCGCTTGTGTGTTTGCTTTGCCACCATGTCGCAATCTAAGGAGACTTTCAATGATAAAAATAGTAATAATATTGAGGGTAATCTTGGTGCCCTTGTTAATGACAACCCTCAAGAAGAACCTACTATCATTCATACAAAAAGGTTCCCTACAGGTAGTGGTAATATCATTGGAAAAGGTGTTATTCAAGATTTTTTCACTTGTGTGGGAACGCTTCCTACTTTAGTCTTGCGGATGCTTTACCTTTGTTAATAAGTGAACTTGAGAGACAATTCTTGCACATGCATCCTTGCATACAAATGATTTTACTTGAGTTTTCTAATATTCAACATTCTTCTATTAAGCGTGCTGCCACTATATTCCTAGCTCACGAGTTTAGATTTATCATGAAAGAGGCTAGTGAAATCTTTGCTCATTCTAAAATTAATGGTGGATGTCCCCCTATCGAGGAGATCCATCTTAATCAAGAAGAGATAATGAGACTGTGATCTCAATATCAAGTTTCTTATGTTGAAAATTTGAGAAAGAAAGTCCCTACCGAGGTTTTGGTTGATAAGATTTCTGAACTCAATGATAATTTTGCTATACAAAATAATGGATTAGAGTTCATTCTTAAGAAAAGGTTGATGGCCTTTACCCAAAGCAAAGCTTATAATGATGAATTGATTATACACTATAAGGGACATAAGCAGGCCCGTCGATGAGGGGGAGCGAGGTGAGCGACCACAAGGGCCTCCAAAATCGACGGGCCTCCATCGAGAGAGAAAACTGTTCGTATGATGCCTTCCTTTCCTTCTGTTCCGCTGCAAGATCGTTAGAACTTAAAGAAACCTGGAAGGATGGAAAGGTAACTCCTCGTACGTGACTATGTGTGTACGTGACTTGACCATGTTTTTTTGAGAAAAATGATTTGTTTACGTGGTGGAATTGATGCTAGTGCTAGGGGCCCAAATAGTAGGCTTACAGAAAATATGGTCGAGGCCCAATAGCACGATGTGAAGCCTGGCTAGATCCAGACCGCTCTATTCTAGCGATCGCACACAAATAGACATCAAACTACCGTCTAGTCTGGGAGTGGTGATCAGCGGATCGGGAATTGACGAACAGTCATGCCGGCGACCCGGCTCTGGCGTCGACGTTGTTACATCTGCAGCTCCGCTGTCCCCTTGCTGCGAGAAGACACAACGGACGTCGACCAAGGTTCCACTCATTGCTTCAATTAGGATTGGGGAACATATCCAGGCCAAACTACAAACTTTGTTTTAATATCCAAGTGCAAGGTTCTATTTTTAGTTCTTTTTCTTTGTATTTGTCAGCTAGCAGTCGTTACTGTTAGAAACTAATCACATTATGTTGACCACTTATATTTTGTTAGGTTTTATTCATGATGTCTAGATGAATTAGGAAGCATGAATCTAGTGCTTCAAAGCATAAGAATAAACAACAACTTGAAGTTGAGGCTCAATCTTTAATAGGTTCTCTTGGTAGATATTTGGTGAAAGACCCCCAACATATTTATGAAAATCTTTAACAGGTTACCTTTTTAGCATTAGTGTTGACATATGCCTAAATAACGTATAAATAAAACACACTTGCAATTATATAATAAAGAGATAGTATGCTTTACACATCATAATCCTTCTGTTATGTGAATTGTCAAAATTTTGGGCCACGTTTTGGTTTTTGCCCGGGGCCCCGAATTTCTGGAGACGGCCCTGGACATAAGGAGGAATCTATCCCTCCCGCACTTGATCTTAAGGATCCTAATCCTCTTAAATTAATCCATTTTGATTACTTTTGCTTGCTACAATGGAAATTAGCTGCTAAAAGAAAGGATTATGAGATGAGCATGAATGATCTCCCTTATTTTTATTATGACAATACCTAGATCTATTGCGTCTTGCTTAGCTAGGGGCGTTAACCAATAGTGCTTGTTGGGAGGCAACCCAATTTTATTTTGCTTTATGAGTTTTGCTTCTGTTTTGGTGTGTTTTGCGCATTATTGATTCTGTAGTAATTGTGTTTTTGTGTTTTAATTAGTGTTTCAGCCAAGTAAAACCTTTGGGGTGATCTATGGTTGTTATTGATTTGATCTTGCTAAAAAACGGAAACTTTTGTGCTTAGTCCAAGAATTTTCTAAATTTTTCAGAGCGTCGAATTGATCAGAAATTTTTACACAAGATTGATATACAAATTTGTAGAGTTCCAGAAGTATTCGAAGTTTATATTTTGCTATAGACTGTTCTGTTTCTGACAGATTCTGTTTTCTTTGTGTTGTTTGCTTATTTTGATGTATCTATGGGTCGTATCGGGGTGTATGAGCCATAGAGAAGTTAGAATACAGTAGGTATTACACAAAAAACAAACTAAAGAAGGAGTTCACAACAGTACCTAAAGTGGTGATTTTTTATACTAAAGAATCTCATGAGTTTTCTATTGAGTTTTGTGTTGTGAAGTTTTCACGTTTCGGGTGAAGATTTGATGGACTATGGAATCAAGAGTGGCAATAGCCTAAGCTTGGGGATGCCCAAGGCACTCCAAGTTATATTCAAGGATACCAAAAATCCTAAGCTTGGGGATGCCCCGGAAGGCATCCCCTCTTTCGTCTTCAATCCATCGGTAAATGTACTTGAGGCTATATTTTTATTCACCACATGATATGTGTGTTGCTTGGAGCGTCTTGTATGATATGAGTCTTTGCTTTTTAGTTTGCCGCTAATCATCCTTGCTGCAAACATCTTTTGAGAGAGACACACTGAATCGTGAGTTTATTAGAATACTCTATGTGTTTCACTTATATCTTTTGAGCTAGGCAATATTGCTCTAGTGCTTCACTTATATCTTTATAGAGCATGGTGGTGTTATATTTTATAGAAATTATTGAACTCTCGTTCCTCATATATATTATTTTGAGAGTTTCTTAAAACAACATGGTAATTTGTTTAGGTTATGAATTTAGTCCTAATATAATGGGCATCCAAGAGAGATATAATAAAAACTTTCATATTAAGTGCATTAAAAACTATGAGAAGTTTGATTCCTTGCATATAGTTTTGAGATAATATAGATAGTAATATGAGAGTCATGCTAGTGAGTAGTTGTGAATTGGACGAGATACTTGTGTTAAAGTTTGTGATTCATGTAGCATGCACGTATGGTGAACCATTATGTAATGAAGTCGGAGCATGATTTGTTTAATGATTTTCTACCTCTGTGTGAGGGTCGGGAGCGCGTGATGGTTAACTCCTACTAACCTCTCCCCTAGGAGCATGTGTCTAATGCTTTGTTTGATAACTAATAGACTTTTGCAATAAGTATGTGAGTTCTTTATGACTAATGTTGAGTCCATGGATTATACACACTCTCACCCTTCCATCTTTGCTGGCCTCTCTAGTACCGCACAACTTTCGCTGGTACATCAAACCCTCCTTCCACAAAACAGCCACCATATATTCCTCAAAACAGCCACCATACCTACCTAATATGGCATTTCCACCATGTAGTTTTTTTCATGACTTGCATCATCACTTCATATTGCATATAGAGTCATACTTTGTCATAGGTATTGAATTGTAATTTTCTTTTTGAGTTATAAGTAAATAAAAGTGTGATGATTTTTCATTAATAAAGCATTGTCCCATGAGAGAAAAGGATGATGGAGGCTATGACTTCCTCACAAGATGGGATGAGTACCCGGACTTTACAAAAAATAAAAGAGGCCAGCGAAGCCCAAACAAAAAAATAAAAGAGGCCAGAGAAGCCCACCAAATTATATAAAAAATAGAAAAAAGAAAAATAAAAAAATGGGAGAAAGAGAGAAGGGACAATTGCTACTATCTTTTTCCACACTTGTGCTTCAAAGCAGCACCATAATCTTCATGATCGAGAGTCTCCTATTTTGTCCCTTTCATATAACTAGTGGATATTTTTGCATGACTAAGTTTTCTATTTTTTGAACTTTCATACACTTATAGCTCTAAGTGCATTTGTTGCATGGCAATCCCTACTCACTCACATTGATATCTATTGATGGGCATCTCCATAGCCCGTTGATACGCCTAGTTGATGTGAGACCATCTTCTCCTTTTTCTCCTTGCACCTCCTCCATATTCTATTCCACCTATAATGCTATATCCATGGCTCATGCTCATGTATTGCGTGAGAGTTGAAAAGGTTTGAGAACACCAAAAGTGTGAAACAATTGCTTGACTTCTTCATCGGGGTTGTGCATGATTTAGATACTTTGTGTGGGGAAGATGGAGCATAGCCAAACCATATGATGTTGTAGGGATAACTTTCTAAGGCCATGTTATTTTGAAAGGACACGACTGCCTTGTTTATGTCAATATTAGACAATTGTTTTGAATCTTACAAATCTGAATATTCATGCCACAATAAAGAATATTACATGGATAAATATGTTAGGTAGCATTCCACATAAAAAATTCTATTTTTATCATTTACCTACTCGAGGACGAGCAGGAATTAAGCTTGGGGATGCTGATACGTCTCCAACGTATCTATAATTTTTGATTGTTCCATGCTATTATATTATCTGTTTTGGATGTTTTATATGCATTAATATGCTATTTTATATTATTTTTGGGACTAACCTATTATTCTAGATCCTAGTGCCAGTTTCTGCTTTTTCCTTGTTTTTTAGAATTGATGATAAGGAATATTAAACAGTGTCCAAATAGAATAAAACCTTCGGAATGATTTTTCTGGGACGCAAGGAAACCAGGAGACTTGAGAACCAAGGCAAGAGAGCTAGCGTGGGGCCACAAGCCCTAGGGGTGCACCCAGCAGGCTTGTGGGCCCACGATAGCTCTCCCAACCCTAATATTCGGCCTATAAATTCCCAAATATTCCATCATTATCAGAATGAGACGCGAAAACACTTTTACGCCGCTCGAAGCCTCCGTTCCCGAGATATCCAATCTTGGAGCCTTTTCTACTAATCTACCGGAGGGGGATTTGATCATGGAGGGCATCTACATCAACTCCATTGCCCCTGCAATGATGCGTGAGTAGTTCACCATAGACCTTCGGGTCCATAGCTAGTAGCTAGATGGCTTCTTCTCACTCCTTGCTCTTCAATACCACGTTCTTAATGATCTTCATGGAGATCTACCCGATGTAATACTCTATTGTGGTGTGTTTGTCGAGATCTGATGAATTGTGGGTTTATGTTCAGATTATCCATGAATATTATTTGAGTCTTTCCTGAATTCTTATATGCATGATTTCATATCTTTGCAAGTCTCTTCGAGTTATTGGTTTGGTTTGGCCAACTAGATTGGTAATTCTTGCAATAGGAGAAGTGCTTAGTTTTGGGTCCAATCTTGCGGTGTCCTCACCCAATGAAAAAGTAGGGGTAGCGAGGCACATATTGTATTGTTGCCATCAAGGATAAAAAGATGGGGTTTTCATCATATTGCTTGAGTTTATCCCTCTACATCATGTCGTCTTACCTAATGTGTTACTCTATTCTTCATGAACATAATACTCTAGATGAAGGCAGGAGTCGGTTGATGTGTGGAGTAATAGTAGTAGATGTAGAATCGTTTAGGTCTACTTGACATGGACATGATGCCTATATGCATAATCATTGCCTTCGATATCTTCATAAGTATTCGCTTTTCTATCAATTGCTTGACAGTAATTTGCTCACCCGTCGTAATACTTGGTATCATGAGAGAAGCCTCTAGTGAAACCTATGGCCCCCGGGTCTATTTTCCATCTTATACTTTCAGATCTAAAACCAAAATTAACAAAAATACTTTTCTGCATTATTTTACCTTTTGTTTTACTTTCCGTTTAAGCAACCTATCTCTATCAGATCTCATCCTTGCAAGTAACCTTGAAGGGATTGACAACCCCGTTATAGCGTTGGGTGCAAGAGTTTGATTCTTTGGTCAGGTACACCTATTGGGGACTTGCTTGTATCTCCGACTAGATTGTTACCTTGGTTCTCAACAACTGAGGGAAATACTTATCTACTTTGCTGCATCACCCATTCCTCTTCACGGAAACCAATGCATGGTCGAGAAGTAGCACGCACCTGAAAGCCTGTCAGGAGACCCTTGAAGGCCTCCTTCAGTGTGTTGTGGACGGACCGAATGCTCAACAATACCGCACCCATAAGGTTGCGGTGATCCTCGGACATGGAGGCGCTCGATTGAGCCTCCCCCACGACTGGCCACCCACTGGTTGGTGATGCTAGTAGTGATCAGACAACCCGATCACCGTGCGGGGATTGAACTAGTGCCTCCGGAGGCGTGATGCACTCTGGAGTGGTCCTTGGAGGAGACTGAACGTTTACTCGTTCGGTCTCCTCAGTATCCGGTTGGGGTTCCGTCCCCCGGTCTTTGGTGGCCGAGGTGTTATCCTCGACCATGACGTCGTCTCCCCCACCGCTGGTGCCCGACTCCATAGGAGCATGATGGGACGACACCTCCGCAGTGTCCTTCACGGTGCTCGGAGGAGTGGGATGTGATGCATTCCCGCTCTCAGCTAGATCGGCGGGCGGGGTCTCCCCGTCCAAAATTTGGTCGGTGGGGAGGACGCGCGGCGGGCTGCATAATAAGTAAATGCTCACATGTTAGTAACCTTTAAAACATATCAATGATAGTCGAGGAAGTATTTGGATCCTTACCTTCTAGTTGGGGGCTTAACCTTTAGGTTCCTTTGTGGAACCCTCTCGAAGTCATTGGACTCAGTATCCGAGTCCGAACTATCATCAGACAGGATTACTTGTGTCCGACGCGCTTTCTTCTAGGCCGGAGGAGGTACGTCCTCTATGGCGTCCGATGATGCTGCCCTCTTTCTTATTAGGGGAAATCGCCCTACCCCTCATTCTCATCATCATGCTCCTCTTGATTCGAGGAGCCATGGTTTTCCTTGGACACAGCCTCTCGCTGGTCCCTGATGTGAAGGCTTTCTCGGCCTGGTTTCTTCTTCTTCTCCTTCTTTGGGGGTGCCTCGCAAGGTGCCTCGATGAGCATCTCCGCCAACAGCCTAGACCTGACGTCTTTGTGCTGAGGCGCCGGGCGGTCAATTACCGTGGCTTTTCTCAACCATTTCTACAAAAGAGATCGGAAGGATGTTTTAGATTTTCTTAAGGGAAGATAGAGCCAAACAAACAAAGCTACGATGTACCTAGGTAGGAGGCTTATCGGCGTGTAGACCCTGATCCTCCTGCTCGGCTGGCCAATCCTTCTGCGCCTTGAAAACCGCCTTTCACAGCTTCTCCCAAGTAGTGCGGAAGAGGCGACAAATTGTGGGCTCACCGTTGAGCCGACGAGCCCACAGGGGAGTATCCCGGTGTTGGGAGGGGAGGATGCGCCGCCGGAGCATAACCTGGACCACGTTGGTAAGCTTGATATCGTTCCTGACCATGGAAGCGATGCGCTTCTGCAGGTTGTCCACCTCCTTGTCCAACACCTAGTCGAGGCCCTTTCGGAGCCACGAGGTCAATCTGGTAGGGGGGCGGATCAGAATTCGGACGGTGCGGCTTGGCCTTCCACCCTTGGCTCAGTAATGTAGAACCACTCTTTCTACCATAGTTTGATGGTATCGATGAAGGTGCTAGATGGCCATCCGACAAGGGAGAGTTTGCCGATGAGAGCCCCTCCGCTGTCTGCATGTTCGCCTTCAACATACTTTGGCTTGATATTAAATATCTTGGGACAAAGTCCAAAGTGTGGCTCGACTCGCAAGAAGGCCTCGTAGACGATGATGAAGGCCAATATGTGCATGAAGGAGTTCGGCAGGAGGTCGTGGAAGTCAAGGCCATAGAAGAACATGAGCCCCCTAATGAAGGGGTGGGGCGGGAGGCTCATTCCCCGGATGAAGTGGGGAATAAAGACCACCCTTTCTCCTAGCTTGGGAGTGGGGATCACCTGGTCCTTCTCCGGCACGCGGTGGAAGATATTGGCGGGGAGGTAGCCGACGTCCTTGAGGTCCCAGATGTCCCGGTTAGTGACCGTGGAAGCCTCCCACTTTCCGTTGGATCCCGAACCCACCATGGATTAGCTTGGAGGAGGAGTGGTGGAAAACCTAGATCTGCGTTGTGGAAGCTCAGAAGATTGGGGAAGGAAAGGATGTGAATGGGAAGCGGGGTTAGGTCTTCGGGGTTTCTTTCCCTTTTTACGAGGCTTATCGTTGTTTGGCCTCCCTATGTTGCACCGTGAATCCCTCCGCTTCCCAAGATGAGTGTGCCATTGCACACGCATGATTAAACATATACCGTATAAAATGGGGCACGGTGTGTGCATCGATGGATCGTGCTGATAACGGCCTCGAACCGTGAATCGAGTTTTTGCAACTGGTTTAGCGGTCGTGGTGAACCGTGACCTTTCATCAGAAAAAGTCGCTAGGGGAGACTGTTTTACTCCTTGACATTTGGCCTTCAGGGCTGACCTATTCACGGTGTTCCGATGCGCCTCTAATCAGAAAACTACATGTCATTGGAGGCCGAATTAAACTCCGCGGGAAGAACTCACCTCACAAGCCGAAGACTCAGATTATACGAAGCAGCTGAAGCTAAGACCCTTGGCATTGGAGGCAAGTTCAGGGGCTACTGAGGGAGTCCTATTAATGGGTCCTCGGGAGGCCGACCTATTCCTTATGGGCCGGACTGTATGGGCCAATTACCGAACATTGGATCGATCAAAGGCCCAGTCTCTAGAAAGGAAGCTTCGGGAATTGTGGCTTGTCCTCCACATTGATGTAGCGAATAGGCATGTTTATCCCTTCAACGTGTAATCGACCATGTGTAAACCCTAAGTACCCTCAGCGTATATATAAGCTAGAGGGTTTTCGGTTGTAGAGAGAGGACAACTCATCTAGGGTTTAGCTATTTGATCTCGAGATAGATCGACTCTGTAACATATACATCATCAATACAATCAAGTAGGACGTAGGGTATTACCTCCATAGGAGGGCCCGAACCTGGGTAAACATCGTCTCCCTTGTCTCCTGTTCCCATCGATTCTAGTCTCAGAGCTCGGGAACTCCTACCAGAGATCCGCAGGTTTTGACACCGACGCCCCGTGCAAGGGGAGCATTGCTACAAATGCCCCCTACCTAACTCACATACCATTGATGTTCGATTTCCCTTGCCGCAAGAATTTACTATTTCTATGCGTGATATATATGTGGGTACTCTGTCTTGACGAGTTCAACGAGTACCGCCACGAGGCTGGTTTTGGGAACGTTGCTCGACCCAAACCCGCTCCAGAGTTGGACGCATGCAGTGGCAGGTCCGGCCACAATTGGGATGCATGGGGCAATGCCCTTAAGCACACACCCAACTTTCGACCACAGGCTGCCCCACATGTTCATGATACGTCAATTTTGCATCATGTTTTACTACTATTATTTATAATCTTTGTATTCATAATAATGCTTTGGGGAGTAATTCTAATGCCCTTTCTCTCACAATTTCCAAGGTTTACACCAAGAGGGAGAATGCCAACAACTGGAATTCAGTACCTAAAGAAAGCATGTCAGACATACCAATTCTACAAATCCCCAATGAAGCTGAAAATTTGCAGAGATTTTTCATACAATAAATAAGAATTACTGGAGCTAAAAACTACCGGAGGGGGCACCAGGTGGCCACCCTGCACCAAGGTGCGCCAAGCCCCCTAACCGTGCCGTGGTGGAGGGTGCTCACCCAGGCCCACCTCCGGAGCCCATCTTCTAGTATAAATTCCCAAAAACCTTAAAAAATTAGGAGGAGGACTTTCAGGACGAATCGCCGCCACCTCCAGGCGGAACTTGGGCAAGAGCGCTTTTGCCCTCTGGCGGAGCGATTCCGCCGGGGGAACTTCCCTCCCGGAGGGGGAAATCGAAGATATCGTCATCACCAACAACCCTCGCATCTTGGGGAGGCCATTCTTCATTAGCATCTTCAACAACACCATCTCCTCTCAAACCCTAGTTCATCTCCTTTGTTCAATCTTTGTACCGGAACCTCAGATTTGTACATGTGGGTGACAAGCAGTGTTGATTACCTTGTGTAGTTGATTGCTATATGGTTTATTTGGTGGAAGATTATATGTTCAGATCCATTATGCTATTCAATACATCTATTATATTGAGCATGCATATTATTTTTGAGTATTTACCTTTGTTCCTGAGGTCATGTCATGTTGCAAGTAATCATGTGAATTTGATATGTGTTCGATATTTTGATGATATGTATGTTATGATTCCCTTAGTGGTGTCATGTGAACATCGACTACATGAAACTTCACCATCCTTGGGCCTAAGGGAATGCATTGGGGAGTAGTTATTAGATGATGGGTTGCTAGAGTGATAGAAGCTTAAACTCTAGTTTATGCGCTACTTCGTAAGGGGATGATTTGGGTCCACATGTTTAATGCTATGGTTAGACTTTGTCTTAATACTTTTCTCGTAGTTGCGGATGCTTGTGAGGGGGGTAATCATAAGTAGATTGTTAGTTCAAGTAAGAAAAGGACCTTAGCAACGGTCCATCCACATATCAAATTATCAAAGTAGCGAACACGAATCAAACCAACATGATGACAGTGACTAGATGAAATTCCCGTGTACCCTCAAGAACATTTTGCTCATCATAAGAGATAGTTTGGTCTGTTTTTTGCCACAAAAGGATTGGGCTGCCTTGTTACACCTTACATATTGTTACCGTTACTTGTTGGTTACAAATTACCTTGCTATCAAAACACTTGCTACTTACAATTTCAGTGCTTGTAGAAATTACCTTGTTGAAAACCACTTATCTTTTCCTTCTGCTCCTCGCTGGGTTTGAGACTCTTACTTATCAAAATTACTAAGATTGATCCCCTATACTTGTGGGTCAGCAAGACTCCTTTGTGGCACCGTTGCCGAGGAGTGAAGCGCTCTTGGTAAGTGGAAATTAGTAAGGAAAAGCTTATACTACATGCTAAAATTTACTACCACTTGTTACTATGGAAAGCAATCCTTTGAGGAGTTTGTTCAGGGTATCTTCACCTCAACCGGAACCACAATTAGTTGCCCCTCAAGCTACAACACCTACTGAAAATATTGGTTATGAAATTCCTTTGGGTATGTTAGAACAACTGCTAGCTAGTCCTTATGCAGGAGATGGAACTGAACATCCTGATATGCACCTAATACATGTGGAAGGAATTTCTAGACTATTTAAGCTTGCAAATTTATCAGGAGATGAAGTTAAGAAGAAGGTTTTCCCTTTATATTTGAAGGGAAAAGCATTGACATGGTATAGGCTATGTGATGATACTGGATCATGAAATTGGAATTCCACCAAAAGTTTTATCCTATGCATCTAGTTCATCATGATCGGAATTAGATATATCATTTTTGGCCTCGTAAGGAGAAAGTATCACTCTAGATTGGGGCAGGCTTGAGTCAATGTTATATTTGTGCCACAATCATGATATCCAAAGAGAAGTTACTATTTAGAATTTTTATGCTTGGCTTTCTCATAATGATCAAACCATGCTCGATACTTCTTATACTAGTTGTTTTATGAAGAAGACGATTGAATTCAAGTGGGATATCTTGTTAAGAATTAAATGCAACTCTGAAGATTGGGAACTCGATGAAGGTAATGAGTCAGGTATTAAGCTTGAATTTGGTTGTATTAAATATTTTATGAATACCGATGCTTTTCATAAGTTTAGCACTAAATATGGACTTGACTCTGAGATAGTAGCCTCCTTTTGTGAATCTGCTCATGTTGATATCCCTAAAGAGAAGAGGTTTAAATATCACCCCCCTATTAAAAAGGAAATTAAAGAACTGGTCATTGCTAAAGAAGAAACTATCAATTACAATGTAGATCCAGTTGTGCCTACTGCTTATATTGAGAAACCATCTTTCATTGTTAGGATAAAGGTACATGCTAAGGTATCAACTATGGTTCGCAAAAGTAATATTAGAGCACCTAATCCCTCTGAACAATTTAAGGTAGAAACTAATATTTCTATGGTTAAAGATCTCTTGGTAGAAAATATTGATGGGCATGTCATTTACTTCTGTGATGAAGCTGCTAGAATTGCTAAACCCAATGAAAAAGGCAAACATAGACCTGTAGTTGGCTTGCCTGTTGTCTCAGTCAAAATAGGAGATCATTGTTATCATGGCTTCTGTGATTTGGGTGCTAGTGTGAGTGATATTCCTTTTACTTTAGATCAAGAAATTATGAATGACATAGTACCTGCGGAAATAGAAGATATTGATGTTACTGTTAAACTTGATAATAGAGACACCATCACACCATTTGGGGTTGTTAGAGATGTTGAAGTATTGTGTGGGAAAATGAAATATCCTACTGATTTTCTAGTTTTTGGTTCCCCACAAGATGACTTTTGTCCCATTATCTTTGGTAGACCATTCTTGAACACTATTAATGCTAAGATAGATTGTCAAAAAGAAACCATCAGTGTTGAGTTTGGTGATGTGTCTCATGAGTTTAATTTTTCCAAGTTTAGTAGACAACCTCGTGATAGATAATTACCAACTAAGGATGAAATAATTGGTCTTGCTTATATTGCCGTTCCTCCAACCGATCCAGTAGAACAATATTTGCCAGACCATGAAAATGATATGCACTTGCGTGAAAGAAATGAAATAGATAAAACTTTCTTTGAACAACAACCTCTACTGAAACACAATTTTCCCATTGAAACTCTTGGAGGAACTCTTCCACCTAAAGGTGATCCTATGTTTGAACTAAAACAATTGCCTAACACTTTGAAGTATGCTTATCTCGATGAGAAAAAGGTATATCCTGTTATAATTAGTGCTAACCTTTCAGAACATGAAGAACAAAGATTATTGAAAATTCTGAGGAAGCATCGGGTTGCTATTGGATATACTCTTGATGATGTTAAGGGCATTAGTCCCACTCTATGTCTGCACAAGATAAATATGGAACCTGATACTAAACCCGTTTGTTGATCACCAATGACGATTGAATCCCAAGATGAAAGAAGTGGTAAGATATGAAATATTAAAGCTTCTGGAAGCAGGTATAATCTATCATATAGCTAATAGTATATGGGTGACTTGCGTTCATTGTGTCCCTAAGAATGGAGGTATTACTGTTGTTCCTAATGTTAAAAATGAGCTTATTCCATAGAGAATTGTTACCGGCTATAGGATGGTAATTGGTTTAGAAAACTAAATAACACTACTAGAAAAGATCATTACCCCTTGCCTTTTATTGATCAAATGCTTGATAGATTAACTAAGCACACACACTTTTGTTTTTTGGATGGATATTCTGGTTTCTCTCAAATAGCTGTGTCACAATCTGATTAAGAGAAAACTACCTTTACCTGTCCTTTTGGAACCTATGCTTACAGACGTATGCCTTTTGGTTTATGCAATGCACCTGCTACCATTCAAAGATGTATGACTGCTATATTCTCTAACTTTTGTGAAAATATTGTGGAGGTTTTCATGGATGATTTCTCCATTTACGGAACTTCTTTTGATGATTTCTTAAGCAACCTTGATCGATTTTTGCAGAGATGTGAACAAATTAATCTCATCTTGAATTGGGAGAAGTGCCACTTTATGGTTAATGAAGGTATTGTCTTGGTGCATAAAAATCTTCGAATGAGGTATTGAGATGAATCAAGCTAAACTTCATGCAATTTAGAAAATGCGATGTCCTAAAGGTATGAAAGGTATTCGAAGTTTCCTTGGCCACGCTTGTTTCTATAGGAGGTTTATTAAAGACTTCTGAAAAATTTCTAGGCCTATTACTAATCTTTTACAAAAGGACATTCCCTTTGTTTTTGAAGATTACTATATAGAAGCCTTTGAAACACTAAAGAAAACCTTAACCACTGCACCTATTGTTCAACCACCTGATTGGAACTTGCCTTTTGAAATTATGTGTGATGCTAGTGATTATGTTGTTGATGCTTTTCTATGACAAAGAGTTGATAATAAATTAAATGTTATCCATTATGCTAGCAAAACTCTATATAGTGCCCAAAGAAATTATGCTACTACTGAAAAAGAATTTTTAGAAGTCGTGTTTGCTTGTGATAAATTCAGATCTTACATTGTTGATTCGGAAGTTATTGTTCACACTGATCACGCTGCTATAAAATATCTTATGGAAAAGAAGGATGCTAAACCTAGACTCATTAGGTGGGTTCTCTTGCTTGAGGAATTTGATTTACATATCGTTGATAGGAAGGTAGCTGAGAACCCCGTAGCTGATAACTTTTCTAGGTTAGAAAATATTCGTGATGACCTACTACCTATTGATGATAGTTTCCCTCATGAACAACTAGCTGCAATAAATGTCTCTCAAAAAACTCCATGGTATGCTGATTATGCTAATTACATTGTTGTTAAATATATTCCACCTAGTTTAAAATATCAAAAAAGAAAAAAATCTTCTTTGATTTAAGACATTACTATTGGTATGACCCACATCTTTATAAATAAGGAGTAGATGGTATTATTAGACATTATGTACCTGAGCATGAACAGGAACAAATCCTATGGAAATGTCATTCCGAAGCTTATGGAGGACATCATGCTAGATATAGAACTCCTCATAAGGTATTGCAATCTAGTTTTTATTGGCCTACTCTCTTCAAGGATACATGTAAGTTTGTCTCGTCATGTGATCAATGTCAAAGAATTGGTAATATCGTTAAGCATCAAGAAATGCCTATCAATTATTCACTTGTTGTTGAAACATTTAAAGTTTGGGGTTTTGATTATGTGGGACCTTTTCCTTCCTCTCATGGGTAGACTCATATTTTGGTTGCTGTTGATTATGTAAATAAGTGGGTAGACGCTATTCCAACTAGTACTGTTGATCATCACACTTCCATTAAAATGCTTAAAGAAGTTATTTTCCCAAGGTTTGGAGTCCCTAGATATTCAAACATGGAATGACAAAAGAATCCAAAAGAGAGAATTCAAAGAATCCAAAAGCGAGAATTCAAAGTTAGAAAATATGTTCTTTTGTACAATTCTTGTTTCAGATTTTTTGCAGGAAAACTTCTCTCTAAATGGGAAGGACCCTATGTTATCGAAGAGTTTTATCGCTCTAGAGCTATTAAGATTCATGATGCCGAAGGTACCAACCCGAAGGTGGTCAATGGACAGAGAATTAAACACTACATCTCAGGTATGCCTATTAATGTTGAAAGCAATGTTATCCAAACCATGACACCGGAGGAACACATAGTAGAAACCTTCAGGAACACTCCAGAATCGTGAAAATTAAGAGGTATGTGATAAGGTAAGTAAACAAACTCCGAAAAATCTGCAAAAATATTTTTATCAGTTTTGGAATATTTAATAATTTTACGAAATAAAAAATAAATTGGAAGGCAACCGAGGAGGGCATGGTCCACCAGGGCGCGGTTGCCATCCCTGCTACACTCTAGAGGAGGGTGCCCACCTCGGGAACCTTCCCAACTCGGTTTTCCTTCCATTTCCTTGATTTCCAAGAATAAATATTCTCTATATATACCCCTGATTGTTTTGACCACTGCATCGCGAGATTTTCCTCTCTTCTTATTTCATGTTGTTTTCTTGTTAGATCTAAATCTCGATGGTTTCACCAAGTTCTCCCAAGGACAATTTCTTCGAGAATGTTATCAACCCGTACTTGCCGGAGGTGATGAAGCACCCTCAGACCATTGAGATGTGTGAGGGGGTACTCAACATCCAGGATGTTTAGGTGCCCAAGAAGACGGGAAGCATGGAGGCCAGGCTGCAAGTGGTGGAGCAAGACATCTTCAAGTGCAAAGGCATGGTGGAGTGTGGACTTAGTGCTAAGTACTCCATGATCATGGAATTCACCAGTGATCACATGGTGGATGGCCAGTCCATGAAAGAAATCTTCCTCAACTTCAATCAGCAAATCAACTTTCTACAGAGTCAAATTTATGATCTCCGAAATCAAGTTTTGGAATATGAAGCGAGATTTAAAGGTATGATTTTAGCTGCCAATTGAAGGACTCCAGGGACTTGTGCATCAACTTTTGATGGTGAACCCGTGCCATGGAAACTGGAGGATAAACCTACTACTGTCTCATCACCACCACGTTCATCATCACCACCACCAAAGGAGACTTGAGTACATGGGTATGGGCACTCCACTTGGCTTGACCAAGCTTAGGGAAGGTGCCCCGATATCGTATCACCATCACTTTTTACCTATGCTTTTTATTTTTGATTCTTAGCCTTTTCATGATTTAGTTGAATAAAATTTTAGTATGATCTATTTTCGAGTGCTAGTTTTGTGATCCATCTATCTATGTAAGCGACTAAGAGTTCTATAATAAAGTTCTGTTTGAGCTTTTGCCCCTTTACTTTCTTGTTGCAATCATAATAAAAGAAGATAAATGAGAAAAGATCATATGCTGATCTTATGGTGAGTAATGACATCACAATAAAGAAAAGTATAAGTGATAAAATTTATTGGAGATTGGCAAACATAGCATTAGTCAATGATGCAATTCATGACAGAATAAATTAGGGAAGAAAAGATTCACATGCAAATCTACTATCATGGACATATTTTATGATTGTGAGCCCCCATTAAATATTATATGCCAAAATTGTTGACGTTGGACAAGGAAGACAACATAATGATTTATGTTTGTTCATATTCACACAGAAGTTATATTGTCATAGATCCTTCAACATGTGGTGCTTGCCCAATATCTTTGCTAGCCAAAAAGTCCGCACTATGTAGAGATACTACTTGTGCATCGAAAAACCCAAAGCCCAAACTCATGTTTGAGAGTCCACCATACCTACCTATGGATTGAATAAGATCCTCAAGTAAGTTTTCATCAGTGCATCAAGGCAATAAAAATTGATTCTAAAAGTGTTGGATCAATTAGTGTAAGAGAAAATTTAGTGTTGCACGAACTTGTGATGGCAAAGTAATAAAAGCGACAGACTACATAATAAAAGGTTGCTCTCACAAGAGGCAATGCAACGTGATGTTCTTTTGCACTAAGGGATTTGGTATACAAACTAAAAAGCGCATGACAACCTCTGATTCCCTCTGCGAAGGGCTATCTTTTACTTTTATGTATTTACTTTTATGCAAGAGTCAAAGTATTCTTCCCTATTCCTTTTTAGTTTTCTCCTTTGGCAAGCCTCATGTTGTGAGGAAAGATCTAGGCACATATATGTAGTTGGATATGAGTGAGCATGAGTTATTATTGTTGAGATGACCCTTGAGGTGAATGCATTGGGAGGGAAACTATAAGCCCCTATCTTTCTATGTGTCTGGTTGAAACTTTTTGATCATGGGTATGTTTTGAGTGTTAGAAATCATAGAAGACTACATGATGGTTGAGTATGCGGACTTGTCAAAATGCTCCAATATGAGACCCTTCCTATAAAATATGATGATTTGGAGTTGCAAAGTTGATTGAGAACATATTTTGTTGGTTTCCAATAAGTTTTATGCTTTATACTTCCACATGTGATGAATTTTTACTTGCTCATAAGAAGTTATGTGATGTCATTATGAAATAAAAGTGGTATAAGAAAGTTTTACGTTAATTTTGGTTGATCTTATAATAATAAGCATGATGCTACTATGTCTGTATTTTGTTTTTATCGACACCTCTCTCTCAAATGATGTGGACATGTTCTTCGATGTCGGCTTTCGCTTGAGGAAAAGCGAGGTCTAAGCTTAGGGAGTTGATACGTCCATTTTGGATCATGTTTTACTACTTTCATTTATAACCTTTTTATGCATAATAATGCTTTGGGCGTAATTCTAATGCCTTTTCTCTCACAATTTGCAAGGTTTACACCAAGAGGGAGAATGACGGCAAATGGAATTCAGTACCTGAAAAAAGCATGTCAGAGATACCAATTCTGCACATCCCAAATGAAGCTAAAAATTTACGGATATTTTTTATATAATAAATAAGAATTACTGGAGCTAAAAACTACCGGAAAGGGGCCACCAGGTGGCCACCCTCCACCAGGGTGTGCGAGGTCCCGTAACCATGCCCTAGTGGAGGGTGCTCACCTAGGCCCACCTCCGGAGCCCATATTCTGGTATAAATTCCAAAAAAATCCTAAAAAATTAGGAGGACGACTTTCAGGACGAGGCACCGCCGCCTCGAGGCGGAACTTGGGCAACAACACTTTTGCCCTCAAGCGGACCGATTCCGCCGTGGGAGCTTCCCTCCCAAAGGGGGAAATTGAAGCCATCATCAACACCAACAAACCTCTCATCTTGGGGAGGCCATTCTTCATCAACATCTTCAACAACACCATATCCTCTCAAATCCTAGTTCATCTCTTCTATTCAATCTTTGTATTGGAACCTCAGATTGGTACCTCTAGGTGACTAGTAGTGTTGATTACCTTGTGTAGTTGATTTCTATATGGTATATTTGGTGGAATATTATATGTTAAAATCCATTATGCTATTCAATACACCTATGATCTTGAGCTTGCATATCATTTGTGAGTAGTTACCTTTGTTCTTGAGGTCACGGGAGAAGTCATGTTCCAAGTAATCATGTGAATTTGATATGTGTTCGATATTTTGATGATATGTATGTTGTGATTCCCTTAGTGGTGTCAAGTGAACGTCGACTACATGACCCTTCACCATCCTTGGGCCTATGGGAAAGCATTGTGGATTAGTTATTAGATGATGGGTTGCTAGAGTGATAGAAGCTTAAACCCTAGTTTATGTGCTACTTCGTAAGGGGCTGATTTTGGTCCACATGTTTAATGCTATGGTTAGACTTTGTCTTAATACTTTTTTCATAGTTGCGGCTGCTTGCGAGAGGGTGAATCAGAAGTAGGTTGTTAGTTCAAGTAAGAACAACACCTTAGCACCGGTCCACCCACATATAAAATTGTCAAAGTAGCGATAACGAATCAAACCAACATGATGAAAGTGACTAGATGAAATTCCCGTGTACCCTCAAGAACACTTTGCTCATCATAAGAGATAGTTTTGGCATATCCTTTGTCACAAAAGGATTGGGCTACCTTGTTGCACCTTAAATATTATTACCATTACTTGCTTGTTACAAATTACCTTGCTATCAAAACACTTGCTACATACAATTTCAGTGCTTGCAGAAATTACCTTGCAGAAAATGGCTTATCATTTCCATGTGCTCCTCGTTGGGTTCGACACTCTTACTTATCGAAAGGGCTATGATTGATCCCGTATACTTGTGGGTCATCAGTACAATATGGGCAACCTCAAGATTGTGTGCCTAGCTATGAGTATTAGTAGTTGCAGCTGCAGGTCGGAGGGATCCATATGGACCTCCGTGAGGCCAACAACAACATTGACCTGCTGAGTGGGAACATGCAATCCCTCTTTTCTTTCTGGCATGCATATCCCGGAGCAGGAGGTCATCCTCTAATAACCCCTCCCTCCAGTGGCCACAGTTTGCCCAAGGGGGCGACGATGATGAGGACGTGGATTAGAGATGGGCCAAGAGCTTAAGCTTGGGGGATCTCATTCCCCAGTTATCCATGTATGCATATTTATTTTTCGTTTATTTGTTGTTGTGTTTGGCATATTTATTTTCCATTTGCATAATAAAATGAGGATCACACTTTGCTCTTGACTTGTTGTAGTTCTTTTCGTTTGTTTTCTTTGAGCCTACAAGTTTGTTATCCACTAGCAAGAGGAAATGAAGAGAATGAATTGGGATTTTATGAAGGGCAAGAATGAGCCAGGTCAAGAAGATATAACATTTGCATAATCCCTTGTCTCACAATATTATTTGGGGAAGAATCTTTAGCTGACTAGTTGCACTTGAATTAGTTTCCCGCGATAGTTGAATATCATCTAGGCATAACTCCCAATTTCAGATTTTGCTAGTCAATACTTGTGAGAAAGAACGTTTTTCTTTCAAATAAAAATATGAAAATTTTAGAGGTTAAGACCTTTTGAAGAGAACGAGTACTGAAGCAATTCAACTCCACATGCTGATTTTGATTGACTTGATGGTATCTATTGATGGAGTTGTTTAGAGGGATGAATATTTCAAGTGGTTAAGGTTATGCAAAAAATTATTTGCAATACTTAAATTGTGTTGCTCCATCTCTAGGATGGCTTTACGTCTTGTTGCTATATGTTTAGATAATTCGTTTACCTTCAACTCCGTCACAAACTTGGGGATAGTGTGGTAAACGATCAACCTTCCCTAAGGGAGTGTGCAAGGGGTAAATAAAAGCACTCATCACTGAGCTCGAGAGAGACAATCATTCTTGATCCATACTGCATGAAATTGAGCCACAGCGGAACCCATTTGCATATAGTGAATTTTGGCATAGCCCCATCACCGAGGGTTGAAATCACAAAGAACAAGGACTCAGAGAAGTGTTTGAGACCCACGACTAGGAGGCATTAGTGGGTGTTAATGAAAATGTTAAGTACTTTGTTATCTTTGATTTCCAAACCTACTAAATGCACTTTGATGATTAAGCTTAAGTTGAGTATCCATCAACACCTTCATTTACCTAACACTTGGTTAGCGAAGAAAATTTCCTTTGAGAAATTATACCTAATGGTGTGAGAGTATACGTGGATATGTAATGAGTTTAGGTGCAACCATTCCATTGCATATACTTTCTTTAATGATTTTGTAGGGTAGCGGAGGATGGATATGATGTATTTTCTCAAGCCAGTAAATTGTTTTCCATTCAACCTAGCTCCTTTTCACTCTCTTGATTTCTTGTTAGCTCCGGACGAGCAAATCTTAAGCTTCGGGGAGTTTACGGCTCCAAATTTTGCGATGTTTTCATAGTGATTTCCATTTGGTTTGATTGGATTTTTGTTATTCGTTGAATGTTTCAAACGCTAATCCAACAAAAGAGAGGAAAAATTAATGTGTCCTTGGGATGGCAGGAAATATCACATTTGGGACGAAACCAAAGGAGATTTCTACAACTCAAGACAATTGGAGCAACTTTCCCGACGACAGCATTGTCAACAGGCAGACCAGAGTGAAAGATGGCCTTCCATACGACCGTGCGCACTCGTTTGAGCGGTCGTTTGGAGTGCCCATGGCCCCTCCTTGTATATACAAGCAAATTTCGTGAAGGGTCCCAAGGGCGAAAAAAACCTAGCCGTCACCACACCACCTAGAATAGGAGAAAGAAGGATCTGGAGAACCGACGAAGAACATCGTTGTATTTAGTCCTTTCAACTCCATCATCATCATCATATCATTGACCATTGTAAGAGGGATTGGAACTTGTAATCTCTACTCCATATCATCTGAGATTTAGACTATTTGAGCACCATTTCATCTCATTGTGGATCTGTTCAATGTTATCAATATGGGCTTCATGTTTTTTTCTCTCTATCGTGGTTTATTACCCTCTTATGATGTGTGAGAAATTCCCCTAGGTGTGGGATATGTAGGTGAGTGGTAGATGATATGTGCCTATCCTATATGTCGTCATTTGAATTCATAGTAATGTGATCTAGTTAGGATGTTGTTGTATTGTTGTGAACCCTATGCGTGTTATCAAATTTAAAGGCCCAGGAAACATGATCTCAAGACCTATAAAAGGAACACGTGTTGTTTAGGAACTCTGTGACCTCTAACGTGATAGGTGGAGATATCTATGAGAACTGAAGAATATATGAGATAACGCTGATCCATTGAACTAAATGCTTGGTTCCCGTCATATGACTCCTGTTGTGGAAACAACCACTCTATGGCAACGAAAAAAGCAAGACCATAGAATGAAATGTAACCCCAAGTAGAAGAGTTTCATGACTCTAGGGACAACCGCCTACAGAAAGTTTATATCAAATACTATGAGTACAATACAAGGTAACTGGTATTACCATCGCATTGGCACATTTCATATATTCTTACCATGAACTGAAATCCCTCCGCACCTAATGTCTTCATTGCAGGAAACCACATTTTCATTTCGAGCTCTTATCATTTACTTTCATTAGTTATTTACTAGACATTTTTAAGCTCTCTTTTTACTGGCATATTTAGTTCATCATTTACCCAGGACAGTAACAGTATTTGTAGAACCTCAAGGAGTACATCACACAAGAACTATGATACCTTGTTTGGGACAGAAACGCCTCCATAAATACTCTCCTCCTCTCTTTTTTGGGATGATTACTTATTGGGATACTTCTGTGTTAGTCCTACACTACCCTGTTTGGTATGCAGGTACCAATTGGCGGGCCATAAGAATGAACCATGATCTTTGGTCTGTATAGGTTAGTACCCCTCAAACCAGGACACAGTCAATAGCCCTTGAAATGGTCTTCGAAGCCAAAGACTATAGCTCTCTCCGCGGACTGGCATCTATGGTTGATGTCTTTGGTTTGGCAGGCAAGTTTTTACTTCATTAGTCTTGTGTTTAGGATTCAAGGTTTTCAAAACATCCTCAACAACTAGTAACAGAATCCGAGCATTTAACATACTATGGACCATGAGACCCTTTTCCTGAGCAATCCGAAGATTGCATCAGGGAATAGTTATAGGGCCCACCAATTGTGGCCCCAATTACTTGTAAGTTTTGTCGATTTTCGTGTCACTACATTGATGACTGGATACCAAAATGTGCCCCGTCAACCAATTTACCAGTGTATTTAACTATCTAGGGTCACAACAAAGGTTACACCCCAGCATTTCCCCATCTTGCCTTGAGCTAGCTCAAGAGCTCCAGCAACGGCAGATGCCCCAGGTTAGTCAACCCGTCCCCATGGGACTCTCAAAGGTGAACGGCGGAGTAGTTCGGTTACCTGTCTGCAACTAGACTTGCTCACCGCTCAAGGCAATTTGTCATTTTCATATCTTGCGTCCACTTGCCCAGGTTTTTACATCCATAGACGACAAGGCTCTTGCGGACAACCGTCCCTCACAGCATGGAGCGGGATGAATTTGTTTTGTCCCCTTCCTTTTATGAGGTCATGGATTCCCTATTCATCCATTCCTTAGGGGTTTGCTAGATTTCTATGGGATCCAAGTCCACCATCTTACTCTTGATTTAATCTTGCATATCGCAGGGTTCATTGCCCTCTATGAGATGTACCTCGGTTGCAAAGCTTACTTTGGGTTGTGGTGGAAATACTTTTGTTTAATGCCTTTTTCCTGGGATGGAAAATTCATGAGGTCAGAGGAGACAAGGTATGCCATATTGCAGGGTCCAGCTATCTTCCGTCCGCCCCCAAGGAGGATGTCGAGACGTGGGCCACCGAATGGCTCTACATGGTTGATGTTCCTCTTTATGACCCGGCACGTCACGGGCTTCCCGTGTTCTCCCACACCCGTCCGAAGAAGCACAACTGGCGGCTGAAGAGCCCCTCTAAAAGGATGACGCCGAGGTGGCTTGTCTAGTAGCTCAGGTGAGTTGCTTCACCTGTAATAGGCTAATCATCATCAATGTGATGACCATAGTCATCCTTCGGGGAGTCCAACCTCTCCAACAATGCATACATCCTCTATGGGGATACAATGGTACCTATGATGCCGCCTGGTCCATGAGAAAAGTATTTAAGGATCAGCCAGCCATCACGAAAGATGTTGTCGGTATCTAAAAGGGGGACAAGGAGGGTTTTTCTCAGCGGAAGTTTATGGATGGCTTTTCTTACTATCAACCCATCGAACAGGTTGCTACTTGTGATGTGTTAGGATTTTCCCCAAAGAGGAAGGGTGAAGTAATATAGTAGCGAAAAGTATTTCCCTTAGTTAATAACCATGGTGTATCGAACCAATAGGATAATCATGCAAACAACTATCGACAGCACCTACACACAAAAGAGCAAATACTTGCACCCAACGCGGGCAAACAGGTTGTCAATCCCCTTGTACTCGTTAACATCAAGGATTAAATATGATAGTGATAGATTGATAAAATGCAAAGTAAAATAAAAGTAAATAAATTGCAGCAAGGTATTTTTGTTTTATAATATAATTAAAGTAGACCTCGGGGCCATAATTTTTACTAGAGGCTTTTCTCTTTAAGAATGGCATATAAGTGAGTAAAAAAATTACTATTGGGGATTTGATAGGAAAGTGCATCTTTATAATGTTATTCATGGCATGGGCAAATACATAGGCATTACATCTCGGACAAGTAGACCGACTGCTTCCTGCATCTACTACTATTACTCCACCAATTGACTGACTCCTTCTTGTGTCTATGGTATAAAGCTCATGACAAACAGAGTTACGCTTTAAGAAAGATGGCATAATGTAGACAGAATAAAACCCATCAATATGATTAAACCCCTTAATTTTATCCTTAGTAGCAATAATACAATACGTGCCTTGCTATCCCTACTGTGACTGGGTGAGGAGACCGCAAGATTGAACCCACTACTACGCACTACTTCCACTGACGATAAATAGATCAACTTGGCCAAACAAAACAAATATATCGGAAAACATTGCATAGCTATAGAAATCACACATAATAAAGTTCAGAATTGACTCAATTACTTTCTATGAATGATCTGATAATAAACCCACAATTCATCAAAACCCAACAAACACACTGCAAAAGAAGATTACATCGGATAAATCTCGGAAGAGAATATGGTATTGAAGATCAAAGAGAGAGAAGAAGCCATCTAGATAATCACCATGGACCCATAGGGCTATGGTGAACTACTCACACATCATTGAAGGTACACCAAGGTTGATGTAGGTGCCCTCCGTGATTGATTCCAGACGTGTCTATAATTTTTTTTTGTTCCATGCTGATATATCATCTTTCTAGGATACTTTTTGGGCATTCGTGTACAAAATTTATAATATTTTTGAGCACAAACCTATTAACCTAGTGGCAAGTGTCAGTTGCTGTTTTCTGCATGTTTTTTGCTTTGTAGGTTTGCCTTATCAAATGGAGTCCAAATACAACGAAACTTTAATATTATTTATGGACAATATGAAGCACGACAAGCTTCGGAGGAGTGCCAGGGCCCCACAAGCCATCTGGCTGCGCCCTAGGGGGGCGCGGCCAGATAACTTGTGGCCCCTGGCGCCTCTCCCGACGTTGTTCTCTGGCCTTTAAATCCTCATATATTGCAAAAACCCTAGAAGCGCTCCCGAAACACTTTTTCTGTTGCAGGAAGTCTCGGTTCCGATGGGAGGCCATCTAAACCTCCATTTCGGCGATCTTGCGGAGGAGAGATCAATTACGGAGGACCTCTACATCAACCTTGCTACCCTCACCATGATGTCTGAGTAGTTCACGGTAGACCTACGGCTCCGTAGGCAGTACCTAGATGGCAATCTCTCTCTCTCTCTCTCTCTTACAATCTTCAATACAATGTTCATCGCATCTTCGCTTTGATCTATCCGATGTAATCCCTTTGTATGGTGTGTTTGTTGAGATCCGATGAATTGTGGGTTTATGTTCAGATTATTCATGAAAAGTATTTGAGTCACCTCTAGTTATTATGATTCTTTGAGTCACCTCTGATTATTATGATTCTTAATTACATGATCATCATAGCTTCATAATGCTCTCCAATCTATTGAGACAGTTTGGCCAACAAGATTAATATTTCTTTAGTGGGAGTGGTGCGTTGTAGTAGGTTCAACCTGGCGAATTTCTATATCCCAGTGACAGAAAGGGACAAGACACGTCTTTGTGTTGCTGCCACTAAGGATAAAACGATGGGGTTTATTCATATTAATTGAGTTTACTTTGTCTACGTCATGCCATTGTTCTCCAAGCATTACTCTATTTTTACTTAATACGTATAGAGGCAAGCATAGAAGCGCTCTTGAAGTGGAGTAATAGTAATAGGTGCAGGTAGGAGTTGTCCTATTTGCTTATGGATGTGATGCCTATATACACATGATCATTGCCATGAACATCACATAATTATTCGCTTTTCTATCAATTGACCAACAATAATTTGCTTACCCACCATATGCCTTTGCCATGAGAGATGCCACTAGAGAACAATACGGCCCCCGGGTCTGTTCACTTATATATTTACAAACGCTACTACTACCTTGCGGACATTATTTTTGTTTTATTTTATTTTTCTATTTACAATTATCTACACACCTCATTTGCTTGCAAATAACGAGATCAAGGGGATTGACAACCCTCTTGCACGCATTGGGTGCAATTTTTTCGTATTTTTGTGTGCAGTCACTGAAGACAATTGAGGATTGGTATTCCTATTGTTCGATAAGCCTTGGCTTCATAACTAAGGGAAATACTTACCCGCATTGTGCTATGATAACCCGTTCCTCTTCACGTAAAGCCCAACAGAGATCACAGTCACTAGTAAGGATTTCTATCGGCATTGTCGAGGAATACCATCACCAACTATCAAGTAGCTTCTCACAAAATTTCCTTCAGTTGTTATTCTTTTTATTTCTCTGTTATATTTTCTTTGTCACTTAAAAATTAAAAATTAAAAAATATTTATCTTTGCTTGTTGCTAGTTTCCTTCGTTGTTTGCTAGTTTACTTGTCTTGCTTGTTGCTTTGCTTGGTTTGTCACCATGTCTCAATATGCTACTAAATTGTGTGACTTCTCAAATACTAATAGTAATGATTTTATTAGTACTCCTATATCACCCGCCACTAGTGCGGAGGCTTTTGATATTAATGCTGGATTGCTGAACCTAGTCATGAAAGATCAATTTTGGGAAGTCCTAATGTGGATCCCGCTGCTAATCTTAATACCTTTGTTGAATTATGTGATATGCAAAATAAAAAGTATATGGATAATGATATTGTGAAATTAAAATTACTTCCTTTTTCACTACGAGACAAAGCTAAAGCTTGGTTTTCATCCTTACCTCGTAATAGTATTGGAACGTGGGATAAGTGTAAAGATGCTTTCATTGCCAAATATTTTCCTCGTGCTAAGATCATCTCCCTTAGAAATCAAATAATTAATTTTAAACAGCAAGATCATGACCATGTTGCACAAGCATGTGAGAGATTGAAATTAATGATAAGAAATTGCCCAACTCATGGTCTAAACTTGTGGATGATTATCCAAAACTTCTATGTTGGACTAAACTTCGTGCCTAGACATCTTCTAGATTCTGCTACATGTGTTACCTTCATGGATGTGAACTTAGGAGAGGCCACAAAACTTCTCGACAATATTATGACGAATTATTCTCAATGGCATACCGAAAGAGCTCCAACTGGTAAGAAGGTAAATTCTGTTAAAGAAATTGCTACTTTGAGTGAAAAAGTGGATGCTCTTATGAATATGGTTAATAATAAAAATACTCATGTTGATCCTAATGATATGCCTTTGTATACCTTGATTGAGAAAAATAGTGATGCTATTTATGTGAACTTTATCTCACGAAATAAATTCAACAACAATGCTTATAGAAGAAATTTCAATGCTAGGCCGTATCCCGGCAATTCCTCTAATAACTATGGTAATTCTTATGGAAATATTTCTAAAAGTTCTAGTAAAATACCTTCTGATCTTGAGAACACAATTAAGGAATGTATTAATTCTCAAAAAAATCAATACTATGGTAGAAGAAATAAATGCATGTTGTTGATACTTTGCCTAAAAACATGGGTAGATTGCTCTTGATGTGGAAACTCTTAAAAACAAGGTGCTGCCACCTAAGCATGATTTTAATGATTCTATTAAATCTACCAAAATATCTATTAATGAAAGTAAGGAGAGGACAGCTAGGTTGAGGGCTGAGCAAGAATTTCTAGAAAAGGCTCTTCCACCCGGTTTTTACCAGAATAATGATCAAGATCTTAAAACGATTGGTGTTTCTCATATTGATTTTTTGTTTAAATATCTGAATATAAATGATAAAGGGACTGGAGATAACTCAACTCTAGTTGAGGAGCACCCCATTTGCTTGAAGGATGACAACACTTGAAACTATGCATTATGCCTACCTACGGGCATAAAACAATAGCGCTTGTTGGCAGGCAACCGAATAGTTATCTTCATTTTTATTTTTAGTTACTATTATTTTGTATTTTAATTATTATTGCCTATCTAATTATTATGTTTTATGTTTTAATTTGGTTTTGTGCCAAGTAAAGCCTTGGGATAATTTATTTGACGAGTATGATTGATGTTGTGCACAACAGAAACTTTCGCCTCCAATACAGAATTTCTAATTCTCTGCTGGAGCATGCTAAATTCTTGAAATTTTACACGGTAATTCTGTATATATTCTCCATGTTGTACAAATTTTTCAGAATTTTTAGAGTTCCAGAAGCATGGAACCTTTACAGATTGCTACAAACTGTTCTGTTTTAAACAGATTATGTTTTGCTTTCATAGTTTGCTTGCTTTGATGTTATGGATTATATCGGGGGTATAAGTCATGGATAAGTTAGAATAAAGTACCTATTATGCAATTATAAATTAAGAATCAATTTACAACAGTACCTAAAGTATGTAATATGTTTCTTATACTAAGGGATCTCACGAAGTTTTGTTGAGTTTTGTGTGATTGAAGTTTTGAAGTTTTGAGTGTGACCGCGATGGACCATGGAATAAGGAGTAGCAAGATCCTAAGCTTGGGGATTCCTAAGGCATACCAAGTATTATTCTAAGGAAGACTCAAGCGTCTAAGCTTGGGGATGCCTCAAAAGGCATCCCCTCTTTCGTCTCAAACCATCGGTATGCCACTTGGAGCTACATTTTTATTCAGCACATGATATGAGTTTTGCTTGGAGCATCGTGTGCTTTTGTTTGATTAATTTCCATTTGCCACAATCATTGTTTGCTAGAGACACCTGTTTGAGAGAGACTCACATTCACTACAATTTGCTAGAATACAATATGTGCTTCACTTATATCTTTTGAGCTTGGCAGTTGGCCTAGTACTTCACTTATATCTTTTCGAGCATGGTGGCATGTAGATTTTATAGAAATAATATGCTCTTGTTCTTCAATTATATTTGTTTGAGATCTGAATAAATAGTGACGGTAATTTGCATGGATCACACTAGTAGAAAACAGTGCATCTGTCCCGGTTCTGGAACCGGGACAACACAATCGGGACTAAAGGTCCAGACTTTTAGTCCCGGTTGGATTACGAACCGGCACTAAAAGGGCTCCACGTGGCTGCTATAGGGCGCCCAGGCAAGAGGACCTGTAGTCCCAGTTGGTAACACCAACCGGGACAAAAGGGCATCCACGTGTTAGCCTTGCAAAGCTCTGGGGTCTAGTTTTTTTTGGAAAGGGTCATGTTTCATTTTTTGTTTTAATTTCCTTTTATATTTATATTGTATTTTCATGCAGTTACACATAATAATATACCACATCATTAGTACAAATTATGGAAAAAACATCCAACATGAGTACAAATTAGATGGATGCAGTGGACCAAGTTGAATTAGAGGAAAATACGATGTTCCCATTCGCAACATCGTATTTTCCTCTAATTCAACTTGGTCCATTGCATCCATCTACTTTGTATTGGTATATGTCATATTGTTGGGGTTCTACCGTAGGTTCATCGCATGGAAATAAAAAAAATCTATGCGCAGAACATCCAAGAACATGCTACAGAGATGGATCATAGTTCGTTACCACTAGACGCGCACAGCCGTGCATCGGAAGTAGAGTTTGGGCAGCATGTTCGTGTGGTCCATCTCCTCCTCTTCTGATCTCCCTCGAACAGCTGGCCCGATCTTCCTCGAACAACCGGTCGCCGGATCCCATGTACAGGTTCGCCGGATTGGCGCAAGTGCACCGCCTCTAACAATATTCGTGCGTGCAGGAGGAACACCGTGCGGTGGACTGCTAGGTCCGATCACACAATCGGCGGCGACAAGTGAAGGTGGCTAGTTGCAACTCATGCAAAGCCCTAATGACGATGCTGAAGCGATCAACCGGATGGGTGTGCGGCACCTCCACTATATATAGGCATCCGGCGCGGGCTCAACTCTTGGGCCTCGCACGGATCCCAAAGCCCGCGTGTTCCTTCCCTAAAGCGCGCGACCCCTTACGTTCTCGTTCACTTGGTCGCGAGTCATATCACATCCGGCTCGACCAGTCGGTAGCGGCCTCTAGCAAGGTGTGTCGATTCCAAGTGTCTGATGAAGCTGGTTAGGTTAACATGTACTTCACATTTCTATTCCCTTTGCCACACGATATATGTTGTCGTGCACAAGGCGACATGGTCATCCTTGTTGCGGCACAACCTCTTCCTCATTCTGGTGAATCCGACCAACACATCAAATTATCTCATAATCCTCATCGCATGGCCATGCTTATCCAGGTCGGATCACCCGAGGGTCCCAGAGTATATCTCTCCTGATTAGAGGGGCAAATCCCATCTTGCTTGGCCATGTCCCGCAACATTGGTCTAGACAAGCCCGAAACCTACCTTTGTAACTACCCAGTCACGGAGTAGCGTTTGGTCGGCCCAAAGCAAGTCTATCACCACGCCGAGTACATGCGCCAGCGCAGGTCTTAGGACATAGAATGTATGTTGTACTACAGACTCACGGATGACCTATCGTTGCGTCTCATAGTTGGGTTTGTCCAACTCAGACCTTATCTCGACTCGGATCCGTCTACGTCGAATCCAACCAGACCTTTCCGAGTCCATATTATCTGGCTAGCATCCAATGCTACATGTTCAGTGAGACCGGACCATCCACCGTGTCATATGCTAGTCTAATTGGCTGCGCGTCCACACAGCTCTTTCGACTCACGACCATTTAGGATAGTCATCATACAATGCATAGTCTCACAAACAAGTCACGGGCTTGTTAATACACATCAATGATAATGTCCAAGGACTATCTTTTTTCATAAACACATAGGAAATATCATCATACATGATTGCCTCTAGGGCATATCTCCAACAGTCTCCTGCTTGCACTAGAGTCAATAAAATAGACATCGAATAACCATAGATCTAACGTGCCCCTCTTGCTTGGGTTGTGGAAGCGGCTTAGTCAACGGATCTGCAACATTTGCATCTGTATGAATCTTGCATAAATTGGTATCACCTTTCTCTACGAGCTTTCGTATCAGGTGATATTTCCGGTCTATGTGCCTGGTCTTGTGGTGTTGCCTCGGCTCCTTGGCCTATGCGATGGCACCTGAATTATCGCAATAAAGGTCCAACGATTTGGACCAGCCCAGGAACACACGAACATCTTCCAGGAACTTCCGAATCCAAACACCTTCCTTTGCGGCTTCACAAGCCGCAATGTATTCGGCCTATGTTGTGGAGTTGGCCACCGTATCTTGCTTGGAACTCGTCCAGCTCACTGCACCTCCATTCATGACATACACGAATCCAGTTTGCGGTCAACAATCATCCCTGTCGGTTTGGAAACTAGCACCAGCGTAACCCTTTATGTATAGCTCCTCCTCACCTCAATAAACTAGGAACATCTCTTTAGTCCTTTTCAGGTACTTCAAGATAGTCTTCACCGCTGCCCAGTGACTCTCACCTGGGTCGGCCTGGTATCTGCTTGTTAATCTTATTGCATATGCAACATCAGGCCATGTACATAGCATGGCATACATGATGGATCCAATTGCCAAGGCATATGGAATCCTACTCATCCGGTTCTCTCATTAGAAGTCGTAGGACTCTGAGTCTTGCTTACCATTATACCATGTGAGACAGGCAAGAACCCTTTCTTGGCCTTACTCATGTTGAACCTCCTCAACACTTTGTCTATGTACAAGCTTTGGCTTAAGCCGGGCAGCCTCCTCAATCTATCTCTATAGATTTTGATGCCTAAAATGTACACTGCCTCTCCAAGGTATTTCATTGAAAACTTGCCATTCAATGATACCTTGACTAAGTTCAGCATCGAAACATCATTTCTGATCAACAGTATGTCATCCACATACAAGATCAAAAATACTACTGAGCTCCCACTAGACTTCTTGTATAAACAATAGTCCTGTTCGTTTTTGATGAAACCAATGTCAACAATGACTTCATCAAAACGAATGTTCCAACTCTTAGTTGCTTGCTTCAATCCATAAATGGATCTCTTGAGCTTGCATATTTTACCAGTGTTAGTTGGATCGCCAAAACCTTCGGGCTGTATCATGTATACACCCTGTTTTAAATTTCCATGAAGGAAAGCCGTTTTGACATCCATTTGCCATATCTCATAATCGAAACATGCCGCTATAGAGTATGATCCTCACCAACTTTAGCATCGCTACCGGTGAGTAGGACTCGTTGTAGTCAATTCCTTGAACTTGTCCATAACCTTTAGCGACAAGCCGAGCTTTGTGGACCTGAACATTTCCATTCACATCGGTTTTCTTCTTAACAACCCATTTGCAACAAATGGCAACTACGCCAGGTGGCGATCAACCAAGTCCCAGACTTGATTGTCATCCATGGACATTAACTCCAATCTCATGGCCTCTAGCCATTCCTCGGAATCTGGGCTCACCATCGCTTCCGCATACATGGACGGGACGTCACTTTCTAGCAACAAAACGTGGCCCACTCTGCACTATCTTTCCGACCTCCGTGGCTCCGGTACCGACTCCACTACGGGTTCTCGGACCAACTCTGGTGTGATCTCATCACCAACCGAGTTGTCCCTGAGTGGCTCTCGAATTTATTTGAGTCACACCGTTCTTCCATTGGCCTCCCTACTGAGAAACTCTTTCTCTAGGAAAACCCCATTTTGAGCAACAAACACTTTGTTTTCTTCTCGGTTGTAGAAGTTATATCCCAAGGTTTCCCTCGGATATCCCACGAATATGCATTTATTCTACTTAGGTGTAAGCTTGTCTAACATGAGTCGGTTGAAAAATGCTTCACGGCCCCAAATCTTTAGAAAAGACAAACTAGGACTCTTCCTAGTCCACATCTCATGTGGTGTCTTGTCTATGGATGTTGATGGTACCCTATTAAGTGTGAAAGCTGCAGTTTCTAGAGAGTATCCCCAAAATGACAACGGTAAATCCGATTTGCTCATCATTGACCAGACCATGTCTAACAAGGTTCTATTTCTCTGTTCTGACACACCGTTTCTCTGTGGCGTACCCGGAGGTGTGAGCTGAGGTACTATACCTCGGCTTTTTAGATGATTATCAAAGTCCTGGCTCATGTACTCACCTCCACGATCTAATCATAGAAGCTTTATCGTCTTGCCGAGCTGATTTTCAACCTCATTCTAAAACTCTTTGAACTTTTCAAAAGTTTCTGACTTGTGCCTCATCAAATAGATATATCCATATCTACTCAAGTCGTCGATAAAAGTCACGAAGTACTGATAGACACCTCTGGCTATTGTGCTCATTGGACCACACACATCACTGTGTATAAGCTCCAACAGCTCGGACGCCCTCTCACAACTCTTTGCAAAAGGTTACTTAGTCATATTGCCTAGCAAGCATGATTCGCATGTCTCGAATGACCCGAAGTCGGACGAAGTTAGGACTCCATCATCATGGAGCTTCTTCACGGACTAATGTGTCCAAGCCGGCAATGACAGAAGTGTGTTGGATTTATCTCATTAGGCTTATGCCTCTTGACATTCACATTATAGAATGGTTCCGTTTCTAGATTTAAAATAAATAGCCCATCTACTATGGGTGCATAGCCATGGAACATTCCATTCAAATAAAATGAACAACCATTGTCCCTTATATTGAATTCATAACCTTGACTCATCAAGCACGAGGCAGAAATAATGTTCTGACCAAGTGCGGGGATGTAATAACAATTATTCAATTCCAAAATAAATCCAGAAGGACACTCGTGCTACATCATGCTGACCTCCAACGCACCAACTCTTGCTTTGTTGTCAACCCTGATGTCAATCTCCCCTTGTGCCACACGCCTATTTCTTACCAGCCCCTGCATCGAGCTGCAAATATGAACAACTGATCCGGTATCAAATACCTAAGAGCTACTAGGTATGTCAGCAAGGTAAATGTATATAACATATGTAACAAGTGTAGCTTTGCCTGGAGAAGCATCTTCGGCCTTCTTGCCATGCTCAGCAAGCCACTTGCAACAGTTCCTCTTCCAGTGACCAGCTTCCTTGTAGTGAAAGCAAATGGTCTTTGAGTTCGGCCCGGACTTCAGCTCAGCGGTGAAGACAACCTTCTCCATGCCCTTTGCCTTACCTTTTTTCTTGGACCAGCTCTTCTTGAACTTAGCCGAGTTCTACACCTTCAACACTTGATGCGTGCCTTTCTTAATATCTTGCTCAGTCACCTTGAGCATCCCATGCAATTCAGTGAGCTTCTTATCCATGCCGGGCATATGATAGTTCGAGACGAACGTCCCATAGCTAGGTGGAAGAGAACCCAAAATTGCATCCGTGGACAGCTCGTCCCCAAGTGGGAAGCCTAACTCATCGAAAGCTTGCACGTATTCGATCATGTTGATCACATGTGGCCTCTATGGATCACCCTCTTTCAGCTTACAATCCATCAAGGATTGCCAGACGTTGAACCTCTCGGTCCTATCCTGCACCCGAAACATGCTCTTCAAACTCTCGATCATATCGAAAGCCTGAATGTTTTCGAAATGCTCTAGCAAATCGGGCTCCATACAAGCCAGCATGAGGCAGTTGATCTTGCTTGATTCATCAACGAGTTTCTGGTGGGAATTCTTGGTTGTGGCATTAGCATTCTCGACAGGTTCCTCTGGAAGTGGATCCTCTATAACATGTTCCTTTTTATAGTGTTTGAGAACAATTCTCAAATTTCTATACCATGTGGTAAAGTTTGCTGCATTCAGTTTATCCGTTTCTAGAATTGATTTCAATGCAAAGTTGGGTTGAGCAGGTGGTGCCATTGATTTACAACAGAAAATATGCAATCACTAAGCAATGTGTTTATGTAGAGTAATTCAAGCGTTAAACTGAACTACTCCCACTGAAGTCAGCATCCCTCCGCAAACTCTCAATGATTCAGGACCCGTCTAGCGTGAGCGACTAGTGAGCTTTAGCATCACTGCTAGCCAACTTGTCTATCCGGTAAGCAATATCTTGCTAATCTTATCTCCATATGACTCCTGTCGGTCGGAAGGTATCTTATACCCTGACTCCCAACCTTATTTGCCACCAGGCCCAAAACCGTTTTGGTAGCCTTGTCAAGTTAACCTGATGCAGTGCATGTCCGAGTCCGACACGAATCCTCCAGTTCAAGGACACCTAGTAGCACCTTAATTTTATGAGCCCACTACTAGACGTACTTGACGTGCGAAGGTGGAACATCCGGAATGGCAATATGCTTGATATTAATGAGGGATCTTTCTACCATACTAACATGCATAGAAACAAGAAGGAATATCCGTCACATATAAACATAAATATGTGAAATAGTATGGCTCCTTCATGGGCATCCTTCCATGGCCGGCTCCTACTCCGATGACCAAGGCGGAACTCGATCTTGTCCGTCATGCTAGGATGTAAAATCCTCGAAATTGATCTCTGTCCTCCAACTACTAAAACTAGTAATGAATTTACAGAGAATCACAAGTCGACACGCACGTCGTTATACAATATAATGAAAGCACTTTGGCTCCTGCCGGCTGACAATCATGACACACAAGTTATGTTAAGTTACACACATGCATCACATACATATGAGCCATACTATTCACATCAAACCTGCAAAACAAACTTATGGCTTGAATCTCATTCTATTGGTTTGTGTGATCGTGTACGAAATACAAGGCGCTATGCATATGGCGGTCCCAATCAAATATGTATTCTGATCATGCCAAATTTTCTAATCTAACCATTCTAATCGATCATCACGAACCCGATTCGGATTTACGTTTCACATATAACCCCGATGGCGGAAACCGACTGGCAGGGGTAGGTTGTCTCACGGCCTCTTCATTCCGATTGATAGAAAACATAGCCTCAACGATCTTGATGTGTAGTTGACGTCATCAATCGTGCACATAGCCGATCTCATGAACGACGACAGATCTCATCCACCGCCTCCACATATCTAATATGCATTCGATCTAAATCCAAATCCTATAACATAGGCTCTGATACCATTGTGGGGTTCTATCGTAGGTGCATCGCATGTAAAATAAAATTTTCCTATGCGTAGAACATCCAAGAACATGCTATGGAGATGGATCATAGTTCGTTACCGCTAGACGCGCAGTGCCATGCAGCGGAAGTAGAGTTGGGGAAGCGCGTTCGTGTGGTTTGTCTCCTCCTCGTACAATCTCCCTCGAATAGCCGGCCCGATCTCCCTCGAACAACCGGTCGCTGGATCCCACATATAGGTTCACCGGAGCGGCGCAAGTGCATCGCCTCTAATGGTACCCGCGTGTGCAGGAGGAACACCGTGGGAAGGACTGCTAGGTCCGATCACACAATCGATGACGGCAAGTGGAGGTGGCTAGTTGCAACACATGCAAAGCCCTAATGACGGCGCCGAAGCGATCAATCGGATGGGTGTGCCGCACCTTCATTATATATAGGAATCCGGCACGGGCTCAACTCTTGGGCCTCGCACGGATACTAAAGCCCGCGTGTTCCTTCCCTTAAGCATGCGACCCCTTAGGTTCTCGTTCACTTGGTCGCGAGTCAGATCACATCTGGCTCGACCATTCGGTAGCGGCTTCTAGGAAGGCATGTTGACTCCAAGTGTCTAATGAAGTTGGTTAGGCAAACCTGTACTTCACATTTCTATTCCCTTTGCCACACGATATAAGTTGTCGTGCTCAAGGCGACATGGTCATCCATGTTGCAGCACAACCTCTTTCTCGTTCCTGTGAATTCGACCAACACTTTGGATTATCTCATAATCCTCATCGCATGGCCATGCTTATTGATACGTCTCCAACGTATCTATAATTTGTGATTGTTCCATGCTATTATATTATCTATTTTAGATGTTTTATATGCATGAATATGCTATTTTATACAATTTTTGGGACTAACCTATTAATCTAGAGCCTAGTGTCAGTTTCTGTTTTTTCCTTGGTTTTGAGTATTGCAGATAAGGAATATTAAACTGAGTCCAAACGGAATAAAATCTCCGGAATATTTTTTCTTGGACTAGAAGCAACCCAGGAGACTTGGAGATGAAGTTGGGAGAGCCGTCGTGTGGCCACATGCCACAGGGGCGCGCCCAGGGGGTAGGGCGCGCCCCCAGGCTTGTGGGCCCACAGCAGCTCCCCTAATCCTATTTCTTGGACTATAAATTCACAAATATTCCTTGTATACCAGAGGGAGCCACGATAACACTTTTCTACCGTTGGAAGCCTCCGTTCCCAAGAGATCCAATCTTGGAGACTTTTCCGGTAATCTGCTGGAGGGGGATTCGATCATGGAGGGTATCTACATCAACTCCATTGTCCCTCCAATGAGGCATGAGTAGTTCACCACAGACCTTCGGGTCCATAGCTATTAGCTATATGGCTTCTTCTCTCTCTTTTCTCTTTAATAGCATGTTCTACATGATCTTCATGGAGATCTATCTGATGTAATACTCTTTTGCGGTGTGTTTGTCAAGATCCGATGAATTGTGGGTTTATGTTTAGCTTATCTATGAATATTATTTGAGACTTTTATGAATTATTATATCCATGATTTCATATCTTTGCAAGTCTCTTCGAGTTAGTGGTTTGGTTTGGCCAACTAGATTGGTAACTCTTGCAATAGGAGAAGTGCTTAGTTTTGGGTTCAATCTTGCGGTGTCCTCACCCAGTGACAAAGTAGGGGTAGCGAGGCACGTATTGTATTGTTTCCATCGAGGATAAAAAGATGGGGTTTTCATCATATTGCTTGAGTTTATCCCTCTACATCATGTCACGTTACCTAATGCGTTACTCTGTTCTTCATGAACTTAATACTCTAGATGCAGGCACGAGTTGGTCGATGTGTGGAGTAATAGTAGTAGATACAGAATCATTTCAGTCTACTTGACATGGACGTGATGCCTATATGCATAATCATTTCCTTGGATATTTTCATAATTATTCACTTTTCTATCAATTGCTCGACAGTAATTTGTTCACCCACCGTAATACTTGCCATCATGAGAGAAGCCTCTAGTGAAACCAATGGCCCCTGGGTCTACTTTCCATAATTTATTTTCAGATCTATAAACCAAAAATACCAAAAATACTTTGCTGCAATTTATTTACCTTTTACTTTCCGTTCTCGTTTACATCTATCTCTATCAGAACTAATTGTTATAAGTAACCATGAAGGGATTGACAACCCCTTTATAGCGTTGGGTGCAAGTGTTTGATTCTTTGTGTAGGTACATCTATTGGGGACTTCCTTGTGTCTCCTATTGGATTGATACCTTGGTTCTCAAGGGAAATACTTATCTACTTTGCTGCATCACCCGTTCCTCTTCATGAAAACCAACGCATGCTTGAAAAGTAGCAATAAGGATTTCTGGCTCCGTTGCCGGGGATATACATAGCAAGTCAGGATAAGAACTCTCCCGTTGACATGCCAATTTCTGGCGCCGTTGCTAGGGAGATCTACATCAAGCCTACCAAGTACCCATCACAAACTCATCTCTTGCATTTACATTATTTGCCATTTGCCTCTCGTTTTCCTCTCCCCCACTTCTAAAACGATTTTCCGAAAAGATTTGCCTTTTTATTCGCCCTTTTTCGTTCGTCTTTTCGTTTGCTTTTTGCTTGCTTGTGTGTTAGATTGCTTGCTTTGTCATGATGATTGAAGATAATAACAAGTTTTGTGACTTTTCCAATACTAATAATAATGATTTTATTAGTAATACGATTGCTCCCACCACTAGTGCGGAATGTTATGAAATTAATGCTGCTTTGCTCAATCTTGTTATGAAAGAACAATTTTCCGGCCTTACTAATGAAGATGCCGCATCCCATCTAAATACTTTTGTTGAGTTGTGTGATATAAAAAAGAAGAAAGATGTGGATAAAGATATTGTTAAATTGAAGCTATTCCCGTTCTCACTACGACATCGTGCTAAAATTTGGTTTTCATCTTTGCCTCAAAATAGTATTGATTCATGGAATAAGTGTAAAGATGCTTTTATTTCCAAGTACTTTCCGCCTGCTAAGATCGTCTCCCTTAGGAATGATATAATGAATTTTAAGAAACTTTATCATGAGCATGTTGCGCAATCTTGGGAGAAGATGAAACTTATGATTAGGAATTGCCCCGCGCATGGTTTGAGTTTATGGATAATTATACAAATTTTCTATGCTAGATTGAATTTTGCTTCTAGGAATCTCTTAGATCCGCCTGGGTGGTACTTTTATGGAAATCACATTAGGAGAATCTACTAAACTCCTACATAATATTATGGAAAATTACTCTCAATGGCATACCGAAAGATCTCCTACTAGTAAAAAGGTGCATGCTATTGAAGAGATTGATACTTTGAGTGAAAAGATGGATGAACTGATGAAATTATTTGCTAGTAAGAATGCTCCTATTGATCCTAATGATATTCCTTTATCTTCTTTTATTGGAAATAACAATGAATCTATGGATGTGAATTTTGTTCGTAGGAACAATTTTGGTAATAACGCTCATAGATGTAATTTCAATGCTAGGCCATTTCCTAGTAATTCCTCTACTAATTATGGTAATTCCTACAGCAATTCTTATGGAAATTATAATAAGATGCCCTCTGATCTTGAGAATAATATTAAAGAACTCATTAGTATGCAAAAAGGCTTCAATGCTATCATTGAAGAAAAAATGCTCAAGATTGATGATTTGGCTAGGAACGTTGATAGAATTTCTCTTGAGATTAATTATTTAAAAATTAGATCTATTCCACCCAAGCCTGGTATTAATGAGTCTTTACAAGCTATGAGAATTTTTATTGATGAGTGTAAGGAAAGAACCGCTAGAATACGTGCTAAGCGTGAATGGCTTGAAAAGGTGTGTTCTCGTGATAATATTGATGAAGATCTTAAAGTGATTGATGTGACTCCTATGGAATCTTTGTTTTCCATTGTTAATATTGATAAAGATGGGACTGGAGATGAGTCAACTTTAGTTAAAAGGCATCCCAATGATTCAGAGTTCATAGATCTTAATGCTAAGATTGATAAAAATGGGATCGAAGAGGTCAAAACTTTAAATAGCAATGAACCCACTCTTTTGGATTTCAAGGACTTTAATTATAATAGATGGTCTTTGATTGATTGTATTTCCTTGTTGCACTCCATGTTGATTCTCCTGATGCTTATAATTAAAACAAAGCTTTTACTAAACATATTGTTGATGCTATGATAAAATGTTGTGAAGAAAAACTTGAATTGGAAGTTTCTATACCTAGAAAGCTATATGATGAGTGGGAACCTATTATTAAGATTAAGATTAAAGATTCTGAGTGCCATGCTTTGTGTGATTTGGGTGCTAGCGTTTCCATGATTCCAAAAACTTTATGTGATGTGCTAGGTTTCCGTGAATTTGATGATTGATCCTTAAATTTGCATCTTGCGGATCCACTATAAAGAAACCTATGGGAAGGATTAATGATGTTATTATTGTTGCAAATAGGAATTATGTGCTTTTAGATTTCATTGTTCTTGATATAGATTGTAATCCTACATGTCCTATTATTCTTGGTAGACCTTTCCTTAGAATGACTAGTGCAATTATTGATATGAAGGAAGGGAATATTAGATTCCAAATCCCATTAAGGAAAGGCATGGAACACTTTACTACAAAGAAAATAAAATTACCTTATGAACCTATCATGACAGCTACTTATGGATTGCATACCAAAGATGACAATACCCAGATCTATTGCGTTTTGCCTAGCTAGGGGCGTTAAAAAATAGCGCTTGTTGGGAGGCAACCCAATTTTATTTTGCTTTCTGTTTTTGTTTCTGTTTTGGTGTGTTTTGCATATTATTAGTTCTGTAATAATTGTGTTTTGGTGTTTTAATTAGTGTTTGAGCCAAGTAAAACCTTTGGGGTGATCTATGGTAGTTGTTGATTTGATCTTGCTGAAAAACAGAAACTTTTGCGCTCAGTCCAGGAATTTTCTAATGTTTCAGAAGTATTCTAAGTCTAGAGATTGCTACAGATTGTTTTGTTTTTGACAAATTCTGTTTTCTTTGTGTTGTTTGCTTATTTTGATGTATCTATGGGTTGTATCGGGGGGTATGAACCATAGAGAAGTTAGAATACAGTAGGTATTACACAAATATAAATAAATAATGAGTTCACAACAATACCTAAAGTGGTGATTTATTTTTCTTATACTAACGGATCTCATGATTTTTCTGTTGAGTGAAGTTTTCAAGTTCTGGGTGAAGATTTGATGGACTGTGGAATAAGGGGTGGCAAGAGCCTATGCTTGGGGATGCCCAAGGCACCCCAATCCATATTCAAGGATACCAAAAATCCTAAGCTTGGGGTTGCCCCAGAAGGCATCCCCTCTTTCGCCTTCAATCCATCGGTAAATTTACTTGAGGCTAAATTTTTATTCACCCTATGATATGTGTTTTGCTTGGAGCGTCTTGTATGATATGAGTCTTTGTTTTTCTAGTTTCCCACAATCATCCTTGATGCACACATCTTTTGAGAGAGACACGCTGAATCGTGAATTTATTAGAATACTCTATGTGTTTCACTTATATCTTTTGAGCATGTTGGTGTTGTATTTTATAGAAATTATTGAACTCTCGTACCTCACATATATTATTTTGAGAGTTTCTTAAAACAGCACGGTAATTTGTATAGGTTATGAATTTATTCCTAATATAATGGGCATCCAAGAGGGATATAATAAAAACTTTCATATTTAGTGCATTGAATACTATGAGAATTTTGATTCCGTGCATATAGTTTTGAGATAATAGAGATGGTAATACGAGAGTCATGCTAGTAAGTAGGTGTGAATTGGAAGAGATACTTGTGTTAAAGTTTGTGATTCCCGTAGCATGCACATATGGTGAACCGTTATGCAACAAAGTCAGAGCATGATTTGTTTAATGATTGTCAACCTTTGTGTGAGGGTCGGGTGCACGCGATGGTGAAGTCCTACCAACCTCTCCCGTAGGAGCATGCGTCTAATGCTTTGTTTCATAACTAATAAACTTTTGCAATAAGTATGTGAGTTGTTTATGACTAATGTTGAGTCCATGGATGATACGCACTCTCACCCTTCCACCTTTGCTAGCCTCTCTAGTACCGCGCAACTTTTGCCGATACATCAAACCCACCTTCCTCAAAACATCCACCCTATATTTTCCTCAAAGCAGCCACCATATATACCTAATATGGCATTTCCATAGCCATTCCAAGATATATTTCCATGCAACTTCCACCATTCAGTTTTTCATGAAATGCACCATGTCACATCCCTACTAGCTTTGCTTAGGTCAGCATGTGTGTGCATCATGTTTTCATTTTGCATTAATTTGAAATGGGGATTAACATAAACCCTAGCACCTCACCTGAATAAAACCAATTCAATTGTGGTGAAAATGAACAAATCCAAAATGCCCATAAAAATGTCCCGCATGTCTCATAAATGCTGACATTAATATATCGGGGGACACTCTAATTTTTAGAACATATGTATCATTTTAAAATAAATAATAAAGCTTCTGAAAATGAAAACTAAAGCATTATAATTATTTTAGACATTCAAAATATTCTTAAACTTTTTGTATGGGTTTGAAATATTCAAACTAACCTAGCAAAATATTTCAACATATTGTGAATTAGGTTTTGAAGCCTGGAAAAAATAAAACAAATGTCAGAAAAGAAAACAAAAAGAAAAAAAGAAAAAAAAGAGGAAGTTCACCTCAGGCCCAGGCCAGGCTGGCCCAGCTGGCCCAGGGAGGTCGTCGTCCTCCTGGTAGCCAGGAGGACGGGCGTGTGGCCGCCACGCGCGCACGGCCGTGCCGCCACATCGGCACCTGCCTGCCTGCCTCCCTCTCACTAGAGCGACGGGGATAAGCTTGCACAGCCGTACCCATCGCTCTCTCCCTCTCGCTCTCGCCCGCTTCTCCCTCTCTCCCCCTTTGTCGCCATGGCCGCCGAAGCTCCACCGCCGTAGCGCCATTGCCCTAGCCGCTCCCCCTCGCTCCTCAGCCCCCCAATCACTCCGCCTCGACGTCCTATTCCTCCTCGCCAAGCCATGCGTCACCGGGAGCTCCCCATTGACACATCCCCGTCGTCTTCAATCTCCGGCCGCCGGCGAAGAAGTGAAGCTTGCCGCTGCTGTTGGCCCTTTCCCCCTCTTTCGCTCGTCGCTAGCGCGCTCTAGCGTCGTTTCACCTCGGGCCCGAGAGCTTCTCGCCACCAGCAAGGAGATGGCCGTCGCTGCTGTGGCCCAAGCTCGCACCTAAGCACGTAGGCATGCTCAGGAGGGCCCAGGTAGCCTTAGGATCCATTAGCGAGGCCATTCGAGCTCCGGCTCGAAGAGCCCATGCTCGCCCGAGCTTCGGCAGATGCCGAGCTTAACGCCGGCCTCGACTTTGGCCATCTCAGCCCCTGGGAAGTGTCGGGTTTGACGCGCGCGAGCACGCAGGGTCGATCGATGCCCTCCGTCGTCCATTTGTTCACCGAAGGAGGGTTTCCGATCCCCTCCGTCGTCCCTGACGTCGCCAGCGAGTCAATGCCAGCGAGTCGACCCGTTTGACCATGGAGTTTGACCCCTGGGTCAACTGGCAGGTAGGGACCGACCCTGTTTAATTAAAATTAGTTTAAAAAATTAAATAATTAAATTAATTAACCTAATGACTCACTGACAGTGGGCCCCCTTCTAATTAATTAGTGGTTAGTAATTTAACTAACCCTTGTTAGTGGCTGAGTCATTGACCTGTGGACCCCACTGGTCAGGTTTGATTTGTCACTGCCAATTTGACTAGCTAACATCATGATGATGTCATGCTGATGCATTAAAGGAATTTCTTATTTAAATTAATTCCAGAAAATAGTTAAAACTTAGAAAAAACAAATTAATCTGTAACTTAGATTGAAATAATTTATATATGAAAATTTATCAGAAAAATCCAATGAATCCAATGGTGCCGTTATCATGCATGTTAGAGCACCCTATGTAGATGAACATTGACATTTAGCAATAGGACAATATATGGAATATGAAATGGAGAACGACTTTGAATCTATATTCAAATCCACTCCATCCAACTTGAATAGTTGTTGCATTAGGTCATCCATTCATGTTGCCATGTCATGATCATGCATCACATTGTTGCACTTGCCGTGTATTGAATGTTACCTATCTGCATTGCAGTAGGCCCTGCTTCCAACGATACCTCCGAGTATCCTAACGAAGGAGAGTACCTTCCCGCTTCCCAGCAAGGCAAGCAACCCTATTGATCATTCCGATATCATCCCATTCTCTCGCTCTTGATCTTGTTTATTGCATTAGGACAAACATTCAATTGCCTGTCATATGCGGTAGATGAACCCATTCCTCTGCATGATCTCACATTGTCACAGTAAATAACTAAACCTTGCAACCTAGCATACCTAGTAGATGCTTGAGCCATGATGTGCTTTACCTACTTTGCTTGCTACGCTTGCTATCCTTAGAGTTGTGTCATGTTTGATTCATCTGGATGACGAACTGGAGTGAAACAACATTGTTTTGATGTGATAAGCTTAATGATGAACCTGATTTTGTAAAGGTAGCGATGAGAGGCTATGTAGGAGTACATAGTGGGTTGTCTCATTAGGGCCGCTCTTAGGAACTGAGTTCCGTGTATGTGATCCAAGGGTAGTTACTACCACACACTGGGTTCGGATAACTCGTCGCCTCTCGACTTATTAATTGCTTAGTCCTTGGTCTAGGAGTTGCAAGTAGTTTTTGGTGTTCATAGTATGCTGGAGGCCGTGCGTAGCACTGACCCTAGGGGTGGGTTACGACGCGGTAGGCAGTGGCACGGTGTACCAAGGGTCACCCGAATGGTGGGCTTGGGAACCCTACGCACATCATTTGGGGTCATAGCGGAAACTTCGGTCGGACTTCCGTGTGGGTTCAGTCGCCCGAAAGGTGATAGCCTGGACTAGAGGTCTTGTGTGATTGACGGTCGTGGCCGACTCCCTCGCTGGGCTTCCGCTTGAAGGTTGCCGAGGTGCATGGTTTTATGAGCACACAACAATAAGTGGTGAGAGCGTGTGTGAAGGAGTACACCCCTACAGGGTATGAATCTGTTCGAATAGACACGTCCTCGGATATGGACTACTTGGAGAACTTATGTAGTTCATAGATAAGTTGATGGATACTGATAAAAATATCAAGATAAGTGTGAGTACCGTGGATGGCACTCTCGTAGATGACGGAAGTGAATCCATGGTGGTGTATTGATGTGGAGTTAGTCGATTCGTGTGCGATATCTAAAATTTGAACAAAGAATTAATATGTGTAGTATAGGTTAGCCAAGAGTCAAAGCTGGCATTGTTGCATAAACTCCACAACTCCCCTTGTTGATACATGAGCATGAATAGACTAAGTCTCCTTTAAAGACTTGCTGAGTACGTTTGTACTCAGCTTTGCTTAATAAATGTTGCAGATGAGACTCAGAATCCATCAGGTGGGTTCTACCTAGATGTTGACGACACCGAATAGCTGGTGTCCCAGCTACGACCTTATGCCTTGTGGCGAGCTGTAGATAGTTGGGCCATGTGCCTTTTTACCCTTTTATTTGTCTGTACTCACACAACTTTATGCTTCCGCTTGGTTCGTATGAACTTGCTTGTATGACTTGAGTGGCAGGTCATGTGACCCCTACCGGTAAGAACATATTATGCAAGGCTCCTCTGAGCCTCTTAAGTAAAATTTGTGTTGTTGTATGGTTATGTTATGATGCCATAGTTGGATCTATGCATACCGGGCATGTCGTGCGTATGTGTGACATGCACCGGTATGTATGGGATCCAACACCTAGCCATGTGCCTTTAGTTGTACTCTCTACAGGGAATTGCCTCTTTGTGCTTCCACCGAGCCTTGGTAGCTTGCTACTGCTCCGGACACATTCATTGACCGACATGTATCTTACTTTGCTGCTGTGTGTGTCCCTTCGGGGAAATATCTCACAGTGTAATGGAGTCCCTGTAGCCTGCTACGACTCATCTACGTGCAGTGATGACATTTACTTCCCACGACGTAATGGAGTCCTTGTAGCTTGCTATGACTCGTCTACACACGCTTGAGACAGACACCTACATTGATGGGTTATGTATGCATGTTCCCGTACGGATGTGCCACTTATGTTCTATGACTAGTCCTGTCGGCCCGGGTTCTCTGTCGTTTGAATACTAGCGACATATTCACATACGTGAGCCAAAAGACGCAAACGGTCCCGGCTAAGGTAAGGCTGTAGCCATGGAGTTACCGTGCGTGAGGACGCAAAGTGATGTGATGTGTTACAGGCTAGATTCCTATGACTTAGGATCGGAGTCCCGACGGTGTTGGTATCAGAGTCTGACTGACTGTAGGACTACCAAGCCAAACCGGTCGAATTTGAGTCTAGAAACACTATAGAAATGTAAGGGAATTGATTGTCGAAGGGAACGTAAGGCTCTTTTTACTCCTCTTCCCGAATTATTCTATTATGAGTCACCCTCATCTTTTCTACGGGGTTAAGAGCTAGGCTTCTTATCTATTTCTTAGGATGACGAGTTCTAACCATGGACTGGTAGCTAGCTTGTTCGCAAGTGAACTCTGGTACTCATTTATTGCTTGGTGTGACAATCAGTTGGATTAGAAAGTTGATTCTAGAAAGTCGAGTGGTTATTCTATCCAATATTTTGTAGTTGTCTCAAAATCTTTTTGAGCAATTACAGCCGTTATGTTGTCCAATTTCTGCTAGGATCTCTAATGCCTTTGCATCATTCTCTGTTTCAGATGCCCCCTCGTCCTTCTCGTCAGGTGGTCCGTCTGACTAGGTGCATCGGTGTACCGGGTCACACGATCATGTTGGTTAGAGTTATGATGGAGACTGGTTACCATTGGTAACCAGAGTATACAGTGGAGGAGCAGTATCGAGATTTCAACCAGGGCCAGTACATGTGTACTGTTAGGATATATCCATCATATCCCAGAGCTGCACAGCCGCTCCATTGGACATATGGGTTAAGTGTCACCATAGACATGGCAGTTCAAGAGGCTGCCTATACCATGTTGACTATTATGAGATCTCACCATGGACTGCTCCAGAACATTTAGTTCTGCTATGTTGCTGCTACTCTAGGAGGAGAGGATGGTTATCTTAGTGCAGCCTAATATGATCATTCCCATGAGGACCCTAGGCTTCAGGTGACCGCTCAGATGTTGGAGAACAAGGATCGTGATGCACGTGCCCTTTGCATGGAGCTATATGCTACCCATGCATGTCTTTGGACAGCCCTGACACAACTAGCACATGTCGTGTAGACACGCGATGGAGATTTGGAGATGCTGAGCCCATCGCGGACTCATCTGCTAGCTCACGTAGACTGGCCTGATGTTGGAGGCATCACTCCTCTTCGAGGACCGTTGTTGCCACCAACCAGGGGTCCGAGGCCACATTCGTGTCCTTATGGTTTCCAGGGATCGCAGACCAGGGTGTTCCCAGATCTTCAGGTTTAGCTCCCGGGTCACGGGGGTAACCTATATGAGGTGTTCTACGACGATGCTTGAGTACGTGTATGTTAGTATTAGTATTGTAGTAGTCGTATTGCCACAGTCATGCGTGTCTTGTGGGATATGACTGAGGTGAATTGAGTTCCGAAGGTGTAGACAGATCATGTATAGGAAGCTTGTAATGCCTCCGATGAGTTGTATCATCTTTCAGTAGTTTGTACTTCAGCTTGGGCTTGTACTAAACTATGTCATGGTGTGTATGAATCATGGTGTTCATATGGCAGTTGTTTATTACCATGTTGATCGGGTGTTTACCCATGAATGCCATGTTGTCCACTACATTCCACATCTCATGTCTTAGAGTTGATGTCTTCCTTGTCTAAGCTGTGCATTTGGTTTTTCCATGGATGGTGTCAACTAGGAATAACCCCATGCCTTCCTTCAAGCAGGGTGAGGGAAGCCAGCCAAGGCAAGAGAACCTGCTGCAGCCGCCCTGTCTGGCGGAGGTGATGCTCGAAGCTGAGCGGAAAAAAAGGGAGACCAACAAGCTGTTGGAACGTATTGACTAGAATACAGCACATCCTCCCCGCAATGAGCGTAATGATGGTGTATCCCTCAATGACTTCGTCAAGTTGTGCCCACCTAAGTTTCATCACTCGGTTGACCCGCTCGACGCTGATGACTGGATGACCGACATGTCCCACAAAATCCGAGCTGCCAATGTATCTGAGGCCAACAAGGTGACTTTTGCTGCATACTTTCTGGAAGGACCCGCTAACCTTTGGTGGGAAAATTATGAAGCCATGCGTCCGGCAGGCCCCGCAGCAACTTGGGCACATTTCAGTGAGGCATTTCGTACGCATCACATCCCGGAAGGGCTGATGGATCGCAAGAGAGAGGCATTATGTGCCTTTACTCAGGGCAAACTGACAGTGGATGCCTATAGCCGTGTGTTCGGCAACCTTGCTCTTTATGCACCGGAGGAAGTGTCGACCGATGCCAAGAAACATGCTAGGTTCCGTAAGGGACTTAATCCTGAGCTCCGTCGAGACTTGCGTCTGCACGAATGCACTACCTTGCAGGCCCTCATCAACAAGGCTATCAATGCTGAAACTATACAGACTGACTACGAGGCAACTAAGAAGCACACCCATGGCTTCAGCCCTGCATCTGGCTCAGGCTCCAACAAATGCCAGGTGTGGGTGACCAACATAGTGCTACCACCAAGGTACACCGCGAGGCCATCCTTCCAGGCGCCTCGCCCAGCTCAGCCCAACCCTCTAGCCAGGACATTTGGAGGTCCCCCTTTCAATGTTGCTCCCTGTGCCACCGTTATCCGCCACAAAAGTGGAGAACCAGGACACTATTCCCGTGAGTATCCCCAATGCCAAGCCGGCCGGACGTGGGAAGCCGGGAAAAGCCTTCTATGTGAAGCCAGCTCATGTTTGTGGGCGAGTGAATTATTTTTTGCTGAAGAAGCCCTCGAGGACCCTAATGTTATCCTAGGTATGCTCCTTGTCAATAGTCATCTAGCATTTGTTCTATTTGATACTAGAGCATCTAGTTCATTCATCTCAGAAAGTTATGCACAGTTGCATAACATATCTTTTTGTGATATGCCTACTCCTTTAGTAGTTCAGACTCCTAGTTCAAAATGACAAACATCTAGAGTGAGCCATGACAATGAGATTCTTGTGGATAGGCTAGTCTTCCTAGCATCTTTGATAGCCCTCAAGTCTTCGGACATCAATATCATCTTAGGCATGGATTGGATGAAAGCCCATTATGCTAAGATTGATACTCATACTAGTAATGTTCAGCTTACACATCCATCGGGTGAGATAGTTAATGTCTCCTCTCGAGCTGTCAAGCGCCAACTCTATTCTCTTAATGTTAGCCCTCTTCCAGAACTAGAAGATATTTTAGTAGTCCGTGATTTTCCGGATGTCTTTCCAGAAGAACTGCCAGGAATTCCACCTGTCAGAGATGTAGAGTTTGTGATAGACATCATTCCAGGGATTGTCCCAATAGCCAGAAGACCCTATAAAATGGCACCCTTAGAACTAGCCGAACTTAAGAAACAACTCAATGACGCTTTGAAGAAAGGTTTCATCCGTCCTAGTTCTTCTCCTTGGGATTGCCCCGTCCTCTTCGTCAAGAAGAAGGATGGATCGGACCGGATGCTTGTGGATTATTGGCTAGTGAATCTGGTCACCATAAAGAACAAGTATCTGCACCCTAGGATCAACGACTTGTATAATCAACTCGCTGGATCCTGTGTCTTTACCAAGATGGATTTGTGGTTGGGATACCATCAAATCAGAATTAGAAACGGGGACATTCCAAAAACGGCTTTCGTTACTCATTATGGCCAATACGAGTACATCGTCATGTCCTTCGGTTTAACCAATGCCCCAGCCACTTTCTCTCGCTTGATGAATTCGATCTTCATGGAGTGCCTGGATAAATTCGTCATGGTTTACCTCGACTATATACTCAAGTACTCGAAGAACGAACAGGAACATGCCAAGCATTTAAGGCTGGTATTGATGAAACTTCGAGAGCATTGTCTATATGCCAAATCTCCAAGTGTGAATTTTGGTTACCAGAAGTGACCTATCTAGGCCACATGATCTCTTGAAAGGTATTGTTGTCAATCCTGAGAGAGTTCAGGCCATCCTTAATTGGACTCAACCTGAATCGGTTAAGCAAGTTCGGAGTTTCCTTGGCCTAGCAAGCTATTGTCGCCGCTTTGTCGAGAACTTTTCCAAGGTTGCGAATCCCCTGACTGAACTCCTCAAGAAAGATAAAAAGTTCGAGTGGACCGCACAATGCGAGCACATTTTTCAAGAACTAAAAAGACGCCTGACCGTTGCTCCCATTCTGGTGCCACCAGACTTATCAAAGGACTTTGTTATTTATTGCGACACCTCATGACAAGGATTAGGTTACATTCTCATGCAAGATCGTCATGTGATTGCATACGCATCTCGACATCTGTGTCCACATGAGGATAATTATCCAACACATGATCTTGAGCTTGCAGTTGTAGTCCATGCACTGAAAACTTGGCGACATTACCTTCTGGGTAAATGTTGCAAAATTTACACTGATCACCAAAGTATGAAATATATCTTCACCCAGCCGGATTTGAATCTCAGGCAAAGACGGTGGGTCGAGTTGATTATAGATTATGACTTAGGGATAACTTACACCCCGGGGAAATCCAATGTCATGGTTGATGCACTAAGTCGTAAGTCTTATTGTAACAACATGATATTACAACAAAGTCAACCACTTCTCTATGAGGAATTTCGGAATTTGAACCTTCACATTGTTCCTCAAGGATTCCTTTCCAACCTGGTGGCGAAACCTATTCTTATGGATCAAATCATAGAAGCCCAGAAGCACGATGCCGGGATATCTCTGATCAAGAAAAACATTAGGAAGGGTAATGTTAGATGCTTCTCGGAAGATGATCGGGGTGTTGTCTTCTTCGAGAACCGCTTGGTGGTCCCGAAGAAGCAACATCTGCGGCAGTTGATCCTTAAGGAGGCTCATGATTCCCCTCTCACGATTCATCCTAGTAATACCAAGATGTATCAGGGCCTACGCCAAAGGTTCTGGTGGACTAGGATGAAGAGAGAAATTGCTCAGTTCATTGCTAACTGTGATGTTTGTCATCGTGTTAAGGCAGAACATCAAAGGCCTACTAGCACCCATCAACCCTTAGCTATTCCTAAATGGAAATGGGATAAGGTCGGTATAGATTTCATCACCGGATTTCCCAGGACCAAGAGAGGGAATAATGCTATTTTTGTGGTCATTGACCGTCTTTCCAAAGTGGCTCATTTTCTTCCTGTTCAGGAGGGTAAACTGCTAGCCAGCTAGCAGAGTTATACATTTCTCGAATAGTTTCTCTTCATGTTGTTCCTTTGGAGATTAACTCAGACCACGGAAGTATCTTTACTTCCTGATTCTGGGAAAGCTTCCAAAATGCTATGGGGACTCATGTATCATTTAACACTACTTTCCATCCGCAGTCAAGTGGTCAAGTTGAGCGAGTCAATCAAATTCTCAAAGACATGCTTAGAGCTTGTGTTATATCCTTCGGTGTGAATTGGGAGAAATGTCTTCTATTCGCCGAATTTGCTTATAACAATAGTTATCAGTCAAGCTTGGGCAAAGCCCATTTTGAAGTTCTCTATGGAAGAAGGTGTCGAACACCTCTTAACTGGTCAGAAACCGAGGAGAGGCAACTCTTTGGCCCAGATATGATCCAGGATGCAGAGGAGCAAGTTCGCATTAGTCGTGAAAAGTTGAAAATAGCCCAATCTCGTCAAAAGAGCCAATATGATCGCCATCATAAGGATGTGACCTATGAAGTTGACGAGAAGGCTTATCTTCGGGTTACACCTCTAAAGGGTACCCAATGATTTGGTATCAAGGGCAAGTTGGATCCTCGTTACATTGGACCTTTTCGCATTCTTGCTAAACAAGGAGAAGTTGTCTACCAATTGGAACTTCCGCCGCATCTTTCCAAAGTTCATGATGTCTTCCACGTCTCGCAACTCAGGTGTTGCTTCTCGGACCCTGTCTGCGAAGTAGACCACGAAGCGCTTGATCTTCAAGATAACCATACATATCAAGAATACCATGTTCGTATTCTTGATCAAGATGAGCATACCACTTGACGTCAAAACATCAAGGTTCTCAAGGTTAAGTGGTCACACCATTCTGAGAAGGAAGCCACATGGGAAAGAGATGATCGTATTCAACTAGAGTACCCCGTGCTAAGCACGGTTGGAATTGGAAGATTTGATGATCACCATTAACATGATGACCTTTGACCCCTTTAAGGCTGATGAATGGATATACTATTGGGGAGAGGTGCACTTCAAGCCAAAGAGTTTCTACCGATACCTGTTTAGACAGGAACATGCTCCGTCCTACATATCAACCATATGGAAAATGAAATGCATTCTCACACACAAATTGTTTGCTTGGCTGCAAAGAATGGATAGGCTAAACACTCGAGATTTACTGGTGAGAAGACACTTCAATATAGGCGAAGACCACTACTGTGTGTTGTGTGATGGAGGTCTGCAGCAAACTGACGACCACCTTTTCTACCAATGCCCCTTTTGCAACTGCCCGCTGGGGGAAACTTGGCATGACTTGGGATACGTCTCTGGACATGCAGGAATGATTGGATGTAATGGAAAAAAGATGGACTAAACCCCTGTTTAAGAAAATATGCATATTGGCCGTGTGGAATATCTAGAAACAATGCAACCGGAAGGTTTTTGATGGTGTGATGGTAACGCAACAGGACTGGTTTCGGATGCTGAAGACAGGCTTGGAAATCCTGTGATTCAAACTTAAAGCTGACGATTCTCCCTTCCTGGATAGACTTCTCCCAACTATCCGTTTGTAAAAGTTGTCCCCCTTTGTAACCTCTCTACCTCAACCTAGTTCAGCTTCTGCTTTCTCGTTTGCCCTCTCTACATGGCTATGTAAAACCCTTTATAATTGTCGTCTTTTAATATAGAAATAGTAGGAGCCTCTCCTGCTGTCTTAATTTTTGAAAAAAGAGTACCCCGCGCTCTTCCCGATGAGTTCCAAATCTTGGGACGAGATTCTTTTGAGTGGGGGTGAGTTGTCACATCCCAAGTTAGCTTTGCTCAGGTCAGCATGTGTGTGCATCATGTTTTCATTTTGCATCAATTTGGAATGGGGATTAACATAAACCCTAGCACCTCACCTGAATAAAACCAATTCAACTGTCGTGAAAAATCAACAAATCCAAAATGCCCATCAAAAATGGCCCCCATGTATGATAAATGCTAACATTAATATATCAGGGGACACTCTAATTTTTAGAACATATGTGTCATTTTAAAATAAATAATGAAGCTTGTGAAAATGCCAAATAAAGAATTATAATTATTTTAGATATTCAAAATATTCTGAAACTTTTTGTATGGGTTTCAAATATTCAAACTAACCTAGTAAAATATTTCAACATATTTTGAATTAGGTTTTGAAGCCTGGAAAAAAATAAAACAAATGTGATAAAAGAAAACAGAAAAAGAAAAAAAAAGAGAGGCAGCTCACCTCAGGCCCAGACCAGGCCGGCCCACCTGGCCCAGGGAGGTCTTCGTCCTCCTGGCGGCCAGGAGGATGGGCGTGTGGCCGCCGCATGCGCACGGCCGTGCCGCCATGCTGGCAGCTGCCTGCTTGCCTCCCTCTCGCCAGCATGACGGGGATAAGTTTGCACAGCCGTCCCCATCGCTCTTTCCCTCTTGCTCTCGCCTGCTTCTCCCTCTCTCCTCCTTTGTCGCCATGAACGTCAAAGCTCCACCGTCGTAGCGTCGTCGCCCTATCCGCTCCCCCTCGCTCCTGATCCACCCAATCACTTCGCCTCAACGTCCTCTTCCTCCTCGCCAAGTCACGCGTCGTCGGGAGCTCCCCATCGCTGTATCGCCATTGTCTTCAACCTCCGGCCGCTGGTGAAGAAGTGAAGCTCGCTGCGGCTCCAGGCCTCCCCCGAGCCCGCTCTCGACGCCTCTGCAACCACCATGAGCCCTTGGCCCTTTTCCCCCTCTTTGCCTCGTCACTAGTGCGCTCTAGCACCGTTTCACCCCGGGTTCGAGAGCTTCTCGCCGCGGGCAAGGACGTGGCCGTCACTGTGGTGGCCCAAGCTTTCACCTGAGCATGTAGGCGTGCTCAGGAGGGCCCCAGGTAGCCTTAGGAGCCATTAGCTGGCCCGTTCGAGCTCCGTCTCGATGAGCCCGTGCTCGCCCGAGCTCCGGCAGCCCCCGCGCTTAACGCCGGCGTCGACTCCGGCCATCTTAGCCCCTGGGAAGTGTCGGGTTCGACGCGCGTGAGCATGCAGGGCCGATCGGTGCCCTCCGTCGTCCATTTGGTCATCGGAGGAGGGTTTCCGATCCCCTCCACCGTCCCTGACATCGCCGGCGGCTCAATGCCGGCGTGTCAACCCATTTGACCACAGGTTTCGACCCCTAGGTGAGTTGGCAGGTGGGGCTCGGCCCTGTTTAATTAAGATTAGTTTAAAAACTAATTAATTAAATTAATTAACCTAATGACTCACTAACAATGGCCCCCCTTCTAAATAATTAGTGGTTAGTAATTTACCTAACCCTTGTTAGTGACTGAGTCACTTACCAGTGGACCCCACTAGTCAGGTTTGACCTGTCAACGGAAATTTGACCAGCTGACATCAAGCTGATGTCATGCTGATGCATTAAAGGATTTCTAATTTAAATTAATTCTAGACAATTGTTAAAACTTAGAAAAATCATAGAAATTAATGTGTAACTCAGATTGAAATAATTTATATATGAAAATTTATCAGAAAAATCCAATGAATCCAATGGTATTGTTATCACGCATGTTAGAGCAACGTATGTAGATGAACATTGACATTTAGCAATAGGACAATATATGGAATATCAAATGGAGAACAACTTTGAAACTATATTCAAATCCACTCCATCCAACTTGAATAATAGTTGCATTAGCTCATCCACTCATGTTGCCATGTCATGATCATGCATCATATTGTTGCACTTGCCGTGTATTGATTGGTACCTATCTGCATTGCGGTAGGCCCTGCTTCCGAGGATACCCCCGAGTATCCTAACGAAGGAGAGTACCTTCCCGCTTCCCAGCAAGGCAAGCAACCCCATTGATCATTCTAATATTATCCCACTCTCTCGCTCCTGCTCTTGTTTATTGCATTAGGACAAATGTTCAATCGCCTGTCATATGCGGTAGATGAACCCATTCCTCTGCATGACCTAACATTGTCATAATAAATAGCTAAAGCTTGCAACCTAGCATACCTGGTAGATGCTTGAGCCATGATGTGCATTACCTACTTTGCTTTCTACGCTTGCTATGCATAGAGTTGTGTCATGTTTGATTCATCTAGGTGATGAACTAGAGTGAAACAGTTTTGTTCTGATGTGATAAGCTTAATGATGAACCCGATTTGGTAAAGGTAGCGATGAGAGGCTATGTAGGAGTACATAGCGGGTTGTCCCATTGGGACCGTTGTTAGGAACTGAGTTCTGTGTATGTGATCCAAGGCTAGTTACTACCACACATTGGGTTCCGGTAACTCGACCCCTCTCGACTTATTAATCATTTAGTCCTTGGTCCAGGAGTTGCATGTAGTTTCTAGTGTTTATAGTATGCTGGAGGTTGTACGTAGGGCTGATCGTACGGGTGGGTTACGACACGGTAGGCAGTGGCATGGTTTACCAAGGGTCACCCGAATGGTGGGCTTGGGAACCCTGCGCACATCGTTTGGGGTCGTAGCGGAAACTTCGGACGGACTTTCGTGCGGGGTCAGTCTCAAATAAGCGATAGCCTGGACTAGAGGTCTTGTGTGATTGACGGTCGTGGTCGACTCCCTCGCTGGGCTTCCGCTTGAAGGTTGCCGAGGTGCATGGTTTTATGAGCACACATCGATAAGTGGCGAGAGCGTGTGTGAAGGAGTACAACCCTGCAGGGTATGAATCTGTTCGAATAGTCGCGTCCTCGGATATGGACTACTTGGAGAACTTATGATGTTCATAGATAAGTTGATGGATACTCATAAAAATCTCAAGACAAGTGGGAGTACCGTGGATGTCACTCTCGTAGATGACGGAAGTGAATCCATGGTGGTATATTGATGTGGAGTTAGTGGACTCGTGTACGATATCTAAAATTAGAACAAAGAATCAATATGTGTAGTATAGGTTAACGAAGAGTCAAAGATGGCATTGCTGCATAAACTCCACCACTCTCCTTGTTGAGACATGAGCATGATAGACTAAGTCTCCTTTAAAGACTTGCTGAGTATGTTTGTACTCGCGTTTGCTTAATAAATGTTGCAGATGAGACTCAGGACCCATCAGGTGGGTTCTACCTAGATGTCGACGATGCCGAATAGCTGGTGTCCCAGCTATGACCTTATGCCCTGTGGCGGGCTGTAGATAGTCAGGCCATGTGCCTTTTTACCCTTTTATCTGTCTGTACTCAGACATCTTTATGCTTCCGCTTGGTTTGTATGAACTTGCTTGTATGACTTGAGTGTCAGGTCAAGTGACCCCTACCTGTAAGAACATATTATGCAAGGCTCCTCTGAGCCTCTTAAATAAAAGTTGTGTTGTTGTATGGTTATGTTGTGATGCCATAGTTGCATCTATGCATACCGGGCATGTCGTGCGTACGTGTGATGTGCAACGGTATGTATGGGATCCGACACCTAGCCATGTGCCTTTAGTAGTACTCTTTACAGGGAACCACCTCTTTGCGCTTCCACCGAGCCTTGGTAGCTTGCTACTGCTCCAGACACAATGATTGACCGTCATGTATCCTTCTTTGCTACTGTGTCTGTCCCTTCAGGGAAATGTCACGCAGTGTAATGGAATCCCTGTAGCCTGCTACGACTCGTATACGTGCAGTGATGAAAAATATGTGCCACACCGTAAAGGAGTCCTTGTATCTTGTTATGACTCGTTTACGCACGCTGGAGACCGACACCTGCATTACTGGGTTATGTATGCATGTTCCCATACGGATGTGCCACTTGGGTTCTATGACTAGTCATGTTGGCCCGGGTTCTCTGTCGTTTGAATACTAGCGACATATTCACATACGTGAGCCAAAAGACGCAAATGGACCCGGCTAAGGTAAGGCTGCAGCCATGGAGTTACCTTGCGTGAGGCCGCAAAGTGATGTGATTGTTGGAAATATGCCCTAGAGGCAATAATAAATTAGTTATTATCATATTTCCTTGTTCGTGATAATCGTTTATTATCCATGCTATAATTATATTGATCAGAAACTTAGATACATGTGTGGATACATAGACAACACCGTGTCCCTAGTATGCCTCTAATAGACTAGCTCGTTGATCAAAGATGGTCAAGGTTTCCTAGCCATGGACATGAGTGTCATTTGATAACCGGATCACATCATTAGGAGAATGATGTGATGGACAAGACCCAAACTAAAAACGTAGCATATGATCGTGTTAGTTTATTGCTACTGTTTTCTTCATGTCAAGTATCTGTTCCTATGACCATGAGATCATGCGACTCACTGACACTGGAAGAGTACCTTGTGTGTATCAAATGTCGCAACGTAACTGGTTGACTATAAAGGTGCTCTACAGGTATCTCCGAGGGTCTCTGTTGGGTTGGCATGGATCAAGACTGGGATTTGTTACTCCGTGTGACAGAAAGGTATCTCATGGCCCACTCGGTAATACAACATCACAATAAGCCTTGCAAGCAATGTGACTAAGTGTTAGTCACGGGATCTTGTATTACAGAACGAGTAAAGAGACTTGTCGGTAACGAGGTTGAACTAGGTATGGAGATACCGACGATCAAATCTCGGGCAAGTAACATACCGAAGAATAAAGGGAACATCATATGGGATTAACGGAATCCTTGACATAGAGGTTCGACCAATAAAGATCTTCGTAGAATATGTAGGAACCAATATGGGCATCCAGGACCCACTATTGGTTATTAACCATAGAGGTGTCTCGGTCATTTCTACATAGTTCTCGAACCCGTAGGGTCTGGACACTTAAGGTTCGGTGACGTTTCGGTAGTATAGAGTTGTGTATGGTGGTGACTGAAGGTTGTTTGGAGTGCCGGATGATATCTCGGACGTCACGAGGAGCTCCGGAATGGTCTGGAGGTAAAAATTGATATATAGGAAGTCCTGTTTTGGTCGCCGAAAAAGTTTCGGGCTCATCGGTAGTGTACCGGGAATGCCGGTAGCGTACTAGGGGACCATCGGGAGAGGTATTTCAACCCAAGAGGCTACATGGACTATGGGAGGACTAATACCAGCCGTTATTGGGCTGGCCAAAGTCCCACACAAGGCCCATGCGACTAGGAAGAAATTCCAAAGGAGAAAAGGTGGAAAAAGGCAAAAAGGTGGAAATAAGGAAGGAGTCCTAATCCTACTAGGAGTGGAGGAGGAGGACTCCTCCTCTCCACTTCGACTGAAGCCTAGAAGGGCTGGCCCTTGCGCCAAGACTCCTCATCCTATCGTCCTATATATACTAGAGGGTTTTAGGGTTTTGACACAAGATTTCCATCCACGTGCAACCCTACCCTCTAGTCCGTAGTTTCTCCTCTAGATCCGTTTTAGTTGTGCTTAGGCGAAACCCTGGTGAGATTACTCCACCACCATCGCCACAGCACCGTCATGCTGCCGGACAACTTGTCTAGCTCTCCTCTCCCTCTTGCTGGATCAAGAAGGCATAGATTGTCATCGAGTTGTACGTGTGCTTAATGCGGAGGTGCCGTCCATTGGGCGCTAGATCGGAAGGACCGTGATCAAGATCGCGAGATGGATCATGATGAGATCATGGGACGGATCGTGATGAGTTCGCAGGACGGATCGTGATGAGATCGCGGGACTCTCGGCAATTTGGATCGCGAAGACGTTCGACTACACCAACCGCGTTTCTTAATGGTTCCCGCTTAGCGATCTACAAGGGTATGTAGATCCACTCTCCCTCTCGTAGATGCTCATCACCTTGGATAGATCTTGTGTGTGCGTAGGAAATTTTTTGTTTCCCATGCAACGTTCCCCAACAGTGGCATCATGAGCTTGGTTTATGTGTAGATGAGATCTCGAGTAGAACACAAAGAGTTTGTGGGCATTGATGCTTAGATTTCTTCCTCCCTTGGTCGTGTTTTGGTTCAGCGGTATTGTGGGATGATGCGGACCAGACCAACCTTACTCATACCCTTAGGAGAGACCGGTTCCATCGAATGAAGTGTAACTTCGTTGCACAAAGATGGCTGGCGGGTGTCTGTTTCTTCTAATTTAGTTGGATCGGATTCGACAAAGGCTGTCCTTGAGAAGGTTGAAAAGCAACTTATGTATCACCATTGTGGTTTTGCAAAGGTGAGAATTGTTCTTGCTAGATTCCCGTAGAAGCCACGTAAAAATTGCAACAACAACTAGAGAATGTCTAACTTGTTTTTGTAGGGTATGTTGTGATGTGATATGGCCAATTATATGATGAGATATATGTGATGTATGAGATGATCATGTGTTGTATAGAATATCACGACTTGCATGTTGATGAGTATGGCAACCGGCAGGAGCCATAGGGTTGTCTTTAATTATTGTATGATCTGCGTGTCAATATTTAAGTGCTATGTAATGCTTTCCTTTATCGCTAAATGGTAGCAATATTAGTAGAAGCATGGTGGGCGCGACAACCCCAATGGTGACACATTGATGGAGATCTAGATGATGGAGATCATGGTGTCATGCCGGTGACGATGGAGATCATGCCGGTGCTTTCAAGATGGAGATAAAAAGCACAAGTTCATGGCCATATCATGTCACTTATGATTTGCATCTGATGTTAATCCTTTTATGCACCTTGTTTTGCTTAGGACGATAGTAGCATTATAACGTGATCCCTCACTTAATTTCAAGATAAATTGTGTTCTCCCCGAGTGTGCACCGTTGCGAAAGTTCTTCGTGTCGAGACACCACATGATGATCGGGTGTGATAGACTCTATGTTCACATACAATGGGTGCAAGCCAGTGTTGCACATGTTGAACACTCGGGTTAAACTTGACGAGCCTAGCATGTACAGCCATGGCCTCGGAACACAAGAGATTCAAAGGTCTAACATGAGTCATATAGTAGATATGATCAACATGATGATGTTCACCATTGAAACCACCTCAACTCATGTGATGATCGGACTTGAGTTGGTGAATTTGCATCTGTATCACTCGAATGACTGGAGGGATGTCAATTTGAGTGGGAGTTCTTCAGTAATATGATTAATTGAACTCATTATCATGAACATAGTCAGTAGTGTCTTTGCAAATTATGTTGTAGATTACTTGCTCGCGTTGTAGGTCGCCTGAATTTTTATATGTTCCTAGAGAAATAGAGTTGAAATATGATGGTAGCAATATTGCGGACTGGGTCTGTGATCTGAGGATTGTCCTCATTGCTGCACAGAAGGCTTATGTCCTTAATGCACTGCTCGGTGCGCCAACCCCTCTAGCATCGTCTGTAGATGTTGTGAACATCTAACAGGCATGTTATGATGACTACTTGATAGTTTAGTGCGTTATGCATTACGGCTTAGAATTGAGGCTCCGAAACGTTTTGAACATCACGGAACATATGAGATGTTCTAAGAGCTGAAATTAGGATCTCAGGCTCGTGCCCGTGTTGTGATATATGAGATCTCCACAAGATTCTTTGCATGCAAGATGAACGAGAATAGCTCAATCGTCGAGCATGTGCTTAGATTGTTTGGGTGCTACAATCACTTCAATCGAGTGGGAGTTGATCTTCCAGATAAAATAGTGATTGATATAGTTCTCCAAGTCACTGTCACTAAGCTACTAGAACTTGGTGATGAACTATAAAATTCCAGGGATAGAATTAATGATCCCCAAGCTATTCGCGATGTTTGACACCGCGAAGGTAGAAATCAAGAAGGAGCATCAAGTGTTGATGGTTAGTAAAACCAATAGTTTCGAGAATGACAAGGGCAAGGAGGGAAACTTCATGGATGGCAAGTCAGTTGTTGCTCGAGTGAAGCAACCCAAAGCTGAACCCAAACCCGAGACTAAGTGCTTCTATTATGAGGTGAGCGGTCGCTAAAGTGGAACAACCCTAGATACTTGGTAGATATGAAGGCTGGCAACGTCGACAGAAGTATATTTTATATACGTGTTAATGATGTGTACCTTGCGAGTACTCCTAGTAGCATCTGGGTATTGGAAACCGGTTCAGTTGCTAAATGTTTGTAACTCGAAATAAAAGATACGGAATAAACGGAGAACTAGCTAAGGGTGAGGTGACGATGTGAGTTGGAAATGTTTCCAAGGTTGATGTGATCAACATTGCACGCTCTCTCTACCTTCGGGATTAGTGACAAACCTAAATGTTATTTGGTGTTTGCGTTAAGCATGAACATGATTAGATCGTGTTTTTGCAACACGGTTATTCATTTAAGTTAGAGAATAATGGTTATTATATTTACATGAATAATACTTTCAATGGTCATGCACCCAGTGAGAATGGTTTGCTGAATCTTGATCGTGGTAATACACATGTTCATAACATTGACGCCAAAAAGATACAAAGTTACTAATGATAGTACCACATACTTGTGGCACTGCCGCTAAATGTCATGTCGGTATAAATCGCATGAAGAAACTCCATGTTGATGGATCTTTGGACCCATTCGATTTCGAATTGGTTGAGAAATGCGAACCATGCCTCTTGGGCAAGATGACTAAGGACCCCATTTTTCGGATTGATGGAGCAGGCAAGTGATTTATTGGAAATGATACATGTTGATGTATGCAATCCAATGAGTCTTGTAGCGTGCGGTGGATATCGTTATTTTCTTACCTTCACTGTTGATTTGAGTAGATATAGTGTATATTTACTTAATGAAACACAAGTCTGAATCGTTTGATAGGTTCAAGCAAATTCAGAGTGAAGTTTAAGATCATTGTGACAAGAAGATAAAAATGTCTGCGATATGATCGTGGAGGTGAATATCTGAGTTATGAGTTTGGCATACAACTTTAGACAATGTGAAAGTTGTTTCACAACTCATGCCACCTGGAACACCATAGTGTGATGGTGTGTCCGAACGTCATGTTCGTGCTCTATAGGATATGGTGCGTGCTATGATGTCTCTTATCGTTTTGCTACTATAATTTTGGTGTTATGCATTAGAGACAACTACATTCACTTTAAATAGGTAACCATCTAAATCCATTGAGATGACACTGTGTGAATAATGGTTTGCTTGAAACCTAAGATGTCATTTCTTAATGTTTGGGGCTGCGACGCTTGTGTGGGAAATGTTTTCACCTAATGAGCTCGAACCCAAAGCGGACAAATGCATCTTCATAGAATACCCTAAGAACAGTTGGGTGAACCTTCTATCTCAGATCCAAGCATAAAATGTTTGTTGCTAAAACTGGGTCCTTTCTCGAGAAAAAGTTTCTCTTGATAGAATTGAGTGGGAGGAAGATAGAACTTGATGAGGTTATTCAACCTTTGTTTCAGCGAGAGAGTAGCGCAATGCAAGAAGATGTTTTTGTGAAGCCTACATTAGTTGAAGAGGAAGTCAATGATGATGATCATGAAGCTTCAGATCAAGTTACTATCGAACCTCGTAGATCGACAAGGACGTGTACTGCTCCTAAGTGGTACGGCAACCCTATCTTATAGGTCATGTTGTTGGACAACGACGAACCTACGAGCTATGGAGAAGCGATGATGGGCTCAGAATTCGACAAATGGTGAGAGGCCATGAAATCCGAGAACGGATCCATGTATGAAAACCAAGTATAGAATTTGGTAGACTTGCTCGTTGGACGGCAGGTCGTCGAGTACAAATGGACCTTTAAAATGAAGACAGACGCTGATGGTAAATGTCACCATTTATAAAGCTCGGCTTGTCGCAAAGAAGTTTCCGACAAAGTTGATTGCGATGAGACTTTCTCACTCGTAGTGATCCTAAAGTCTGTTGGAATTATGTTAGCAGTTGCTGCATTTTTCAATTATGAAATCTGGCAGATGGATATCAAAACATGGTTTCCTTAACGGTTTACTTGAGGAAAGGTTGTATGTGATACAATCAGAAGGTTTTGTCAATCCTAAAGGACGCTAAAAGGTGTGCGAGCTCTAGCAATCCTTCTATGGGCTGGAGCAAGCATCTCGGAGTTGGAATATACGCTTTGATGAGGTGATCAAAGTTTTTGAGTCTGTACAAAGTTTATGAGAAACTTTTATTTACAATAAAGTGAGTGGGAGCACTATAGAGTTTCTGATAAGCATATGTGGATGACATATTGTCGATACGAAATGATGTAGAATTGCTGGAAAACATAAACGGTTGTTTGAAAAGAGTTTTTCAAAGGAAGACCTGGATAAAGCTACCTAATTGGTGAGCATCAAGACCAATAGAGATAGATCAATATGCTTGATGAGACTTTCAATGAGTATATACCTTGACAAGATTTTGAAAGAGTTCAAAATTGATCAGTCAGAGAAAGAGTTCTTGCCTGATTTGTAAGGTGTGACGTTGAGTAAGACTCAGAGATCGACCACGGCAGAAGAAAGAGAAAGGACAAAGATCGTCCCCTAGGCTTTAGCCATAGTCTCTATATAGTATGCTACGCTATGTACCACACCTCTGTGTGCCTTGCCATGAGTCCGTCAAGTGGTACAAGAGTGATCCAGAAGTGGATCACTGGACAGCGGTCAATATTATCCTTAGTGACTAAAAGACTAAGGAAATGTTTCTCGATTATGGAGTGATAAAGGGTTCACCGTAAAGAGTTACGTCAATGCAAGCTTTAACACTAATGCGGATGACTCTTAGTAGCAATCCGGATACGTATAGTGGAGCAGCCATTTTGGAATAGATCCAAGTGGAGTGTGGTAGCAGTGTCTACAGTATGACATAGAGATTTGCAAAGTACACACGGATGTGAATGTCACAGACCCGTTGACTAAAAGACCTCTCTCACATGCAAAGCATGATCGAGCCCCAGAACTAATAGGGTGTTAGATTCATAACAATGTGAATCACATGGTGATGTGAACCAGATTACTAACTCTAGTCCAAGTGGGAGACTGTTGGAAATATGCCTAGAGGCAATAATAAATTGGTTATTATCATATTTCCTTGTTCATGATAATCGTTTATTATCCATGCTATAATTCTATTGATCGTAAACTTGGATACATGTGTGGATACATAGACAACATCCCTAGTATGCCTCTAATAGACCAGCTCGTTGATCAAAGATGGTCAAGATTTCCTAGCCATGGACATGATATGTCATTTGATAATGGGATCAAATCATTAGGAGAATGATGTGATGGACAAGACCCAAACTAAAAAGGAAGCATATGATCGTGTCAGTTTATTGCTACTGTTTTCTACATGACAAGTATTTGTTCCTATGACCATGAGATCATGCAACTCATTGACACTGAAGGAGTACCTTGTGTGTATCAAACGTCGCAACGTAATTGGGTGACTATAAAGGTGCTCTACAGGTATCTTCGAGGGTGTCTGTTGGGTTGGCATGGATCAAGACTGGGATTTGTTACTCCGTGTGACGGAGAGGTATCTCAGGGCCCACTTGGTAATACAACATCACAATAAGCCTTGCAAGAAATGTGACTAAGTGTTAGTCACGGGATCTTGTATTATGGAATGAGTAAAGAGACTTTCCGGTAACGAGGTTGAACTAGGTATGGAGATGCCGATGATCAAATCTCGGGCAAGTAACATACCGAAGAACAAAGGGAACATCATACGGGATTAACTGAATCCTTGACATAGAGGTTCGACGGATAAAGATCTTCATAGAATATGTAGGAACCAAGGGAATCTAGGTCCCGCTATTGGTTATTGACTGTAGAGGTGTCTCTCTCATGTCTACATAGTTTTCGAACCCGCAGGATCTGCACACTTAAGGTTCGGTGATGTTTCGGTAGTATAGAGTTGTCTATGGTGGTGATCGAAGGTTGTTTGGAGTACCAGATGAGATCCCAGACGACACGAGGAGCTCTGGAATGGTCTGAAGGTAAAGATTGATATATAGGAAGTCCTGTTTTGGTCGCCGGAAAAGTTTTGGGCTCATCGGTAGTGTACCGGGAGTGCCGGTTGTGTATCGGGAACCATCGGGAGAGGTATTTCGACCCAAGAAGCTACATGGGCTGTGGGAGGACTAATGCCAGCCCTTAGTGGGCTGGGAAAAGTCCCACACAAGGCCCATGCAGATGGGGAGAAATTCCAAAGGAGAAAAGGTGGAAAAAGGCAAAAAGGTGGAAATAAGGAAGGAGTCCTAATCCTACTAGGAGTGGAGGAGGAGGACTCCTCCTCTCCACTTCGGCCGAAGCCTAGAGGGGATGGCCCTTGAGCTAAGCCTCCTCCTCCTCTCCTCCTATATATACTAGAGGGTTTTATGGTTTTGACACAAGATTTCCGGCCACGTGCAACCCTACACTCTAATCCGTAGTTTCTCCTCTAGATCGGTTTCAGCTGTGCTTAGGCAAAGCCCTGCTAAGATTACTCCACCACCATCGCCACAGCGCCATCACTCTACCGGAGAAATCGTCTACCTCTCCGCTCCCTGTTGCTGGATCAAGAAGGCGGAGATCATCATTGAGCTGTACGTGTGTTGAACTCGGAGGTGTCGTCCGTTCGGCGCTAGATCAGAAGGACCGTGATCAAGATCGCGAGACGGATCGTGATGAGATCGCGGGATGGATTGTGATGAGTTCACGGGACGGATCGTGTTTGGATCCCGGGACGGATCATGTTGAGATCGCGAGACGCTCAGCGATTTGGATCGCGAAGACGTTCGACTACACCAACCGCGTTTCTTAACGATTCCCGCTTAGCGATCTACAAGGATATGTAGATCCACTCTCCCTCTCGTAGATGCTCATCACCATGGATAGATCTTGCGTATGCGTAGGAAATTTTTTGTTTCCCATGCAACATTCCCCAACAGTGATGTGTTACAGGCTAGATTCCTATGAGTTAGGATCGGGGTCCCGACAACATTGGTATCAGAGCCTAACTGACTGTAGGACTACCAAGCCAAACCGGTCGAACTTGAGTCTAGAAACACTATAGAAATGTAAGGGAATTTATTGTTGAAGGGAACATAAGGATCTTTTTACTCCTCTTGCCGAGTTATTCTATTCTGAGTCACCCTCATCTTTTCTACAGGGTTAAGAGCTAGGCTTCTTATCTATTTCTGAGGATGACGAGTTCTAACCATGGACTAGTAGCTAGATTGTTCGCAAGTGAACTCTGGTACTCAATTATTGTTTGGTGTGACAATCAGTTGGATTAGAAAGTTGATTCTAGAAAGTCAAGTGCTTATGCTATCCAATCTTCTGCGGTTCTCTCATAATCTTTTTGAGCAATTACAACCGTTATGCTGTCCAATTTCTGCTAGTATCTCTAATGCTTTTGCATCATTCTCTGTTTTAGATGCCCCCTCGTCCTTCTCGTTAGGTGGTCCGTCTGACTAGGTGCATCGATGTACCGGGGCACATGCCATGTTGGTTAGAGTTATGACGGAGACTGGTTACAGTTGGTACCCGGATTATACAGTGGAGGAGTAGTATCGGGATTTCAACCAAGGCCAGTACTTGTGTACTGTTATGATATATCCATCATATCCCAGAGCTGCAGAGCCACTCCATTGGACATATGGGTTAGGTGTCACCATAGACATGGTAGTTCAAGTGGCCTCCTATATCATGTTGACTATTATGAGATCTCACCATGGATGCTACAGAACACTGAGTTCTATTATGTTCCTCCTACTCTAGGTGGAGAGGATGGTCATCTTAGTGCAACCTATTATGATCATTCTCATGAGGACCCTAGGCTTCAGGTGACCGCTTAGATGTTGTGATGCACGTGCCCGTCGCATGGAGCTATATGCTACCCGTGCACGTCTTTAGACAGCCTTGACGCAGCTAGCACCTGTCGTGCAGACAGGCTATGGAGATTTGGAGATACTGGGCCCATCGCAGACTCATCTGCGAGCTCGCGTAGACTGGCCCGATGTTGGAGGCATCACTCCTCTTCGAGGACCGTTGTTGCGGCCAACCAGGGGACCGAGGCCATATCCATGTCCTTACGGTTTCCAGGGATCGCAGGCCAGGGTGTTCCCAGATCCTCAGGTTCAGCTCCTAGGTCACGGGGGTAACCTATATGAGGTGTTCTATGGTGATGCTTGAGTACGTGTATGTTAGTACTAGTATTGTAGTAGTCGTATTGCCACAGTCATGCGTGTCTTGTGGGATATGACTGAGGTGACTTGAGTTCCGGAGGTGTAGATAGATAATGTATAGGAAGCTTGTAATGCCTCCGATGAGTTGTATCATCTTTTAGTTGTTTGTACTTCAGCTTGGGCTTGTACTGAACTATGTCATGGTGTGTATGAATCATGGTGTTCATATGGCAATTGTTTATTACCATGTTGATCGGGTGTTTACCCATGCATGCCATGTTGTCTAGTACATTCCACATCTCATGTCTTAGAGTTGATGTCTTCCTTGTCTAAGCTATGAGTTTGGTTTTTCCATGGATGTTGTCAACTAGGAATAACCCCGTGCCTGCCTTTGACCAAGACGAGGGAAGACAACCAAGGCAAGAGAACCTGCCGCAGCCGCCCTCTCTGGCGGAGGTGATGCTCAAAGCTGAGCGGAATAAAAGGGAGACCAATAGGCTGTTGGAACATATCGAGCAAAATACAGTGCGTCCTCCCCACAATGAGCGTAATGATGGTGCGTCCCTCAATGACTTCGTCAAGTTGTGCCCACCTGAGTTTCATCACTCGGTCGACCCGCACAATGTTGATGACTGGATGACCAGCATGTCCCACAAAATCCGAGCTGCCAATGTATTTGAGCCAACAAGGTGACTTTATGCATACTTTCTGGAAGGACCGGCCAACCTGTGGTCGGAAAATTATGAAGCCATGCGTCCCGCAGGCCCCCCGGAAATTTGGGCAGATTTCAATGAGGCATTTCGTACCCATCACACCCCGGAAGAACTGATGGATCGCAAGAGAGAGGAATTATGTGCCTTTACTCAGGGTAGACTGACAGTGGATGCCTATAGCTGTAGCGACCCGACCTGAAAGGTCGAAACTCCGGTGTTTCTGTACCATCCCAAGATCATGCTGGTACGCACACAATACATCAATGTATATATCAATGGGAAATCACACAACATAAATTAATTGAAATCTCATATCGAGTTCTTTATTACAATAATGATTACAATAAAGTGGCGGAAGGCCAACTCATGAGATTAACAAAACTTGCAGAAGCTTCAAAGGTAGATGAGTCCATCTGACTCGAAGGGGCATCTCACTGAGCGTAGAGCGTATCCTCACTCCTGGTCAGAAAAGTACTCTGCAACATGATACGTTGTAGCCGTATAGGTCAGCATATTGAATATGCCAGCAAATTCACAAAAGAGGGGGTAAAGTAATCATCTAGTCTATATGCAAATATGGCAGGGGGTGGTAAGTTTTGCATAAAGCCAAAATTTTCCTACAACAAGAGAGGGCAAAGGCATAATTACTACAATGTTGGTTGATTAATGAGATGGTTCCACCAACCAATTCTCATACCCAAGTTGACATTAATAACCCACATCAATATAATTAATTGTGTTGAGAGTTCCAGATAGTTTCAGTTCCTTTGGCTCAAATTGTCCATGACCGTGGACACGGCTAATCGATTAGGTTTGGGTACTCTGCAGAGTTTTGCACACGTTCCCCACAAGATTTGGTCGCCTCCGTTGGACTTCTCGCACTTCATGGTGTTTGAGAAACGGATGACCAAAACATGGTCTTTTAAAGGGTTTCCCTGAGACTCTGTCAGTGCCCATCCTTTCCTACCGTTCTTCTACATCTCGTAGCACCGCCTGTCCAGGGTCACCACGATATCCAACCAAGCCAGAGCCCATAATGACTGGTGGCTGTGTAGGTAAGCCTTGGGTCTTGAAGCATCCATCCATCTCTTTGTGCCTGGGTGGACCTTTCCGCATGAATACTGACACATCTCCAGCATCATCTAGGCTAACAACTGGTTTCTCCAGGGCGTCGTTCAACCATCATCCACCCCGAGGTAAGTTCAAAACTTGGAGTCTTGAAGACTTGATCGTCATGTAGGTCTTGAAATTATTAACTCACAACTCTCATGAATCACACAACCAACCCCATCTACTAATAGCATTGCAAAATGTAAAACAACGTTTCCCGGGGCCAATGTGTCAAGGGTTGAGGGATACCTACCACATGATACTACAACAAGTAACCAAATTTCCAATTTAGCTACTTTGCATGCAATTGGGGTGATGGAAGAACTATTGCAATAAAACATAGGTACACATGGTCAAAGTGACATGCCTTGCTGACGATCCTCGTACTCGAGTGACTCTAGATAACAAGCTTCGCACTCTGGATGCTCTAACGAATCAAACAAGAGCACACCATAAGCATAAACACAAAACAATTCACACAATTCAGCAAGGTTAAACAAACAATACTAAAATCATTCAATAGTATCATTCAAGAGAGAGAAATCAAAATAAAAATTTTGACTCACAAAAATGTAGTGTCAAAAACTTCTACTACTACTACTTTAAGACAAACAACCAAGCAATAGCTAGTAGAAAAGAAATAGTAAAGAAAATCAATTTTAGTAATGAGAATCAAATTCACTAAAACTTTTGTGTAACGAAACACTACTAAAATGAAAATAACTAGAATGTTCCTATAACTTTGGAATAGGAAACCAAAACAGTAATATTATTAACACTAATATTATTATCATCATATTACTTAACAGAATAGATTTACTAAAATTATTTATTAGAAATCTAACTAAATCATCTAACTAGTTTGTGAAAGTAAAACTAAATTGTTTTATAAAACTATACCTAATGAAAAAGATATAAAGATTCCTATAACAACATGGTATAAAACTAAACAATCATTTTAAATATTAGCAAGTAATGTTACCTAAATGTTTGAAACAACAGAAACTAATGAAAACTATTAACAAAGTTAAACTAATTCAGGTTCAAACTAAATTAAATTTAAGATAACTAAACTACAATAAGAACTAAACATATTCTGTTTTTCTTAAAAACAGTAACTAAATTTATTCAAAAATTACTCAAATCATGTAGAATGACAGGTTTAACTAATACCAAACAGTGGCAAAAAGATTCATATAAAAATATATTTTTAAACTATTGTTATGCAGATTTTAGTAATTTGAACAAATTTGATTAGATTCAAAATTTAAAGCTCAAATTTGAAATCTAAGCATACAGACATAAACTACATCAAATATGTGAACTAATGCAAAAAGAATCAACTAAAAACACTAAATAGTTTAAAAGTTATAACTAAAACAAAAACAGAAGACATTCTGTTTTCTAAAACAGAAAAGAAAAGAAAAGAAAAACTAATCGAATGGATAGGGTGACGTGTTGTTCTCTGGTTGGCTACGGGGTGCGCGAGATCTGACGTTTTGAGCGAATGACCGAGCTGTAGAGGATACCGGTTCGGGTTTTAAAACGATCTAATCGTAGATGTTGGATTTAGATCAGACGATTAAGAGAGGGAGAGGGGGCTCACAGAGAAGGGGTCGCCGGCGAGGGGGTTCTCCGGCGAGGTCGAGGCGTTGAGGTCGTCGGGGGCGTTGCTCCGGTGGTTGGGGACGATGTCCGATGGCTTCAAACGACGGCGGCGGGTCTCCGGCGTACTCTGGTGGCGAAGGAGGGGAGTGGGGACTACAGAGGCGACGTGTACGAGCTCTAGAAGGGTTTGGCTAGGGATCTGAACTCCGGCGAGGGTGTGGGCCGCGCTCTGGCGAGGTAGAGTGGGTCTCGGGGGTGGAATGAGGAGCGGAGGGTCGGGGTTACTTATAGGGCCGGAGCGGTGGTCGGGGAAGGAAAGAGGAGGGAGATCCGGAGAGGAGGAATCGCCGGCGATGTCTTGTCGACGCGAGGAGGAAGGCGACCACGACGTCTTCGGGATTGGATGGTGGGGCCAGGGCGTCAGAGAGAGGGAGGATGGCGTCAGCGTGTCGGTCGGTCGGCTCGGAGCAGTTTCGGGAAATAAACGCTGTGGGCCGGCCCGTTTCGAATTAATTTGTTTCCTTTTTAATATCCAGAGCAGTAAAACTCATTTATAAGCATTCAAAACATCGCCAAATATAGGAAATATATATATCAAAATGATGAGGAGAATTAGTGCTATTCAATGAACATTTTTCCTCTGTCATATTGAATACTTTGAAAAAAATATTTTCAGAAATTGCTTATTTGATTTTAAATCCTTTTGAAATAATTTTTTAAATAGCCCCCTGGTTTTATTGTTCAAATATTTCACCAAGATGCCCCTGGTGGGGAGTGTCATGTTACTCCCCTCTTTTCTTTGAACTTTTCTAGAGGTTTTCAAATAGATGAAACAAGAAAAAGGAAAGATGAAAGTGCATTTTAGAAATTCAAAAGAAACACTTCAGCCATTATATTCATTCAAACATTATGATGATGATGCATAGCACTATTTCATAACATTCCAAAATGAAATTTTGGGATGTTACAATAGCCGTGAGTTCGACAACCTTGCTCATTATGCACCGGAGGAAGTGTCGACTGATGCCAAGAAACATGCTAGGTTCCGTAAGGGACTTAATCCTGAGCTCCGTCGAGACTTGCGTCTGCATGAATGCACTACCTTCCAGGCCCTCATCAACAAGGCTAGCAACGCCGAAACTGGACAGGCTGACTACGAGGCAACTAAGAAGCACACCCATGACTTCAGCCTTGCATTTGGCTCAGGCTCCAACAAATGCCGGGTGTGGGTGCCCAACACAGTTCTGCCACCAAGGTACACCACGAGGCCATCCTTCCAGGCGCCTCGCCTAGCTTAGCACAACCCTCCAGCCAGGACATTTGGAGGTCCCCCTGTCAATGTTGCTCTGCATGCCACCATTGTCTGCTACAAATGTGGAGAAACAGGACACTATTCCCGTGAGTGTCCCCAGAACAATGACAAGCCGGCCGGACGTGGGAACCAGGAAAAGCCTTCTATGTGAAGCTAGCTCCTGTTCGTGGGCGAGTGAATTATGTTTCTGCTGAAGAAGCCCTTGAGGACCCTAATGTTATCCTAGGTATGCTCCTTGTCAATAGTCATCCAGCATCCGTTTTGTTTGATACTGGAGCATCTAATTCATTCATGTCAGAAAGTTATGCACAGTTGCATAACATATCTTTTTGTGATATGCCTACTGCTTTAGGAGTTCAGACTCCTGGTTCAAAATGGAAAACTTCTAGAGTGAGCCATGAAAATGAAATTTTTGTGGATAGGCTAGTCTTCCTAGCATCTTGGATAGACCTGAAGTCTTTGGACATCAATATCATCTAGGAATGTTCAGCTAAGATTGATACTCATACTAGGAATGTTCAGCTTACACATCCATCGGATGAGATAGTTAATGTCTCCACTTGAGCTGTCAAGCGCCAACTCTATTCTCTTAATGCTATCCCTCTTCCAGAACTAGAAGATATTCCGGTTGTCCGTGATTTTCCGGATGTCTTCGCAGAAGAACTACGAGGAAATTCACCTGTTAGAGATGTAGAGTTTGTGATAGAGCTCATTCCGACGACTGTCCCAATAGACAGAAGACCCTATAAGATGGCGCCCTTAGAACTAGCCAAACTTAAGAAACAACTCAATGAGGCTTTGAAGAAAGGTTTCATCCATCCTAGTTCTTCTCCTTGGGCTTGCCCCGTCCTCTTCGTCAAGAAGAAGGATGGATCAGACCAGATGGTTGTGGATTATCGGCCAGTGAATCTGGTGACCATAAAGAACAAGTATTCGCTCCCCAATATCAACGACTTGTATGACCAACTCGCTGGATCCTATGTCTTTTCCAAGATGGATTTGAGGTTGCGATACCATCAAATCAGAATTAGAAATGGGGACATTCCAAAAACGGCTTTTGTTACTCGTTATGGCCAATACGAGTACATCGTCATGTCCTTCGGTTTAACCAATGCCCCAGCCACATTCTCCCGCTTGATGAATTCGATCTTCAAGGAGCACCTGGATAAATTCTTCATGGTTTACCTCGACGATATACTCATCTACTCGAAGAACGAACAGGAACATGCCGAGCATTTTAGGCTGGTATTGATGAAACTTTGAGAGCATCGTCTATATGCCAAATTCTCCAAGTGTGAATTTTGGTTACCAGAAGTGACCTATCTAGGCCATGTGATCTCTGGTAAAAGTATTTGTAACATCCCAAATTTTGGAATTTTATAATAAATATTAGAATGAGTGTTTGTTTGCTTGAGTGATTGAATTGAGTGAAATTTGAAACTTTTCGAAAACTTTTGAATGAGAGGGAATAAAATGACTTTCCCCTTTGTGTTTGATTTCAAATTAAATTCCATTTCAAATTAGTGAGACAAGATAACATGGCTTCTTCATAAACAAGGAATTTGAAAAGTGGATTTGAAAATCTCTGAATTATTCTTTTTGGAATTCATTTCATATTTGGTTCCATTCTAAATTCAAATACCCTTGACAAGATTTTGAGAGGAGTAACATGGCACTCCACACCAGGGCTATTTTTTTGTGAAGTATTTGAACCATAAAACCTAGGGGGGTATTTGAAAACGTATTTGCAAAAGGAGTTAAAAGCCATTTTAGGTATTTTCTGAAAATAATTTTTTCTAGAGTATTTTTTTGGCCGTGGAAAAATGTTCATCTTATTTCGCTTATTTCCCTGAACATTTTGGTATATAAAACTTTATTTTTTGGAAATGTTTTCATTACCCAGAAGTTAGTTTCCTTCTCTGTTATTTTATAAAAGGAAAATGTTTTAAAATAGGAAACCCACTGTGGCCCGTTAGGAAAGAAATCGGCCCACGTCTTTATTAGCCGGATCTGAATCCCTTCGGATCTGCTGTCTGCTCCTCTTTCCTTTCCCTCCCTCTCGCTGACACCTGGGCCCACCACCCGACCGAAACCGCCGCTGGTCACCACCTTCCTTTTTCTCCTCCCTCCTTCCTTTCCAAAGCCAGCGAGATCAATCCCGACCGGATCTCCGTCCCCTTTCCTTCCCCGAGCCCCTCGAGGCCCCTATATAAGCCCCTGCCCCTTCTCACCCAGTTCTCCCCTGAAACCCCGATCCTCCCTCTCCAGAACGACACCCCACGCTCGCCGGAGTTCGACTGAGCCGCCGCATCATTGCCATCGTACCGCACCACCTTGACCCCCTCATCGTCGTCTGAGCCACCAACCACTCTACCTTGCTTGCCTGCACTCCGTTTTTGCCCAAACCATCGAGTTCCCCTCGTCATAACGCCGCTCCCGCACCTCGCTAGAGTTCAGCCTCCAACCGAAGCTCCCCGAGCTCCTGGTCGTCGCCCCCGACGCTCCATCGCCTTGCCATCACCACCAATGGACGCCGGAGGTCCGCCGTCGTCGACTGGACCACTCGGACGCCGTCCCCGACCACTGGAGCACCGCCCCAGAGGACCGTCAAGCCACTGGCCGCCGTCGACCTCGTCGAAGACCTCCAATCCCTCTGTAAGCACCACCCTCCCCTCCCTAGACCGTTCGATCCAGATCCAATGCATAGGATTAGATCATTTAAATCCCTGAAACGTTTTCTGTTAGGAGTCGGCCATGCGTCCAAAACATTGGAAAACCCACACCTCTAAACCATCATAGACTGCCACGTCACCCCCTGTCCGTTAGAGTATTTTTTTCTATTTTAGTTTCTTTTACAGATTTAGTTCTGTTTTTGTTTTATTCATATCTTTTATGTTTTTTAATTATTTTAACTTGATTCTTTTTGCATCATGTCACAAATTGCATGTAGTTTCTGTAGATATAAAGTTTTACCATATTTGAAGAATTGAAAATTGAATTCAAACAGATTTAATTTAAATCTTATTTTCTGAATATCTTGAGTCTAAAAATATATTTTTAGTTGATTCTTTTTGCTACTTATCACTAGTGACTTTAGTAAACAATAGGTATAATTTGATAATTTTTAGAATAGTTTAAATTAGGGTTTCATACAAAACAGATTCTGTTTTAGTTCTTTTTAGGATTATTTATATTTCTATTGTTTTAAATTGTTTTAATTTATTTTCTTTTATATTTTCTGTTGATAGATTTTATAAAGTTTTCTGTTAACTAACAGTAGCCCTTCAAACAAATATTATTTTATTCGTTGATTGCAGGAAAATCAATTCTAGTTAATTAAAACTTGTAATTGATTTCCATTTGCTAGTTTGATTTGCTTTTGGAAAATACCTTTTAATAAAATTTGTTTTATAAAATATACTTTATGTTAATTTAGTTGTTACATATATACCTTGCTTTTGTTATTTTAATATTTTATTTTTGCTTTCTTGTTGTTAAGTTTATTAGGCAAAAACCTATGTTGTTTAGAGTGTTGTTTTCATAATTTTTAGTTGTTCTTCAAAAGTAATTCTTTTTGCTAAGTAAAATATTTACTAAAATACTTTTGTTATATTTGCTTTGTTTGTTTTGTTACCTTTGAAAATAGGATCATTTGTAGAGAAAACCAAACTTAGTTGTGTTGATGAAAGTTTGTTCTTTTGAGTTTTGTCTTAAGTATTTCCTTCATCACAACCTTGTTGGTTTTGGTTTTGTGTTACTTTTCGATTGTTAGAATTGATTGCTTATATGAATGCAATGTTTGACTATATAGATTTTTATCGGAGAGTGACGAATAGTCTGTCAAGTAAATTTCTGAGAGCGATTCTATCTTCATCAACCTTACCAGGCAAGTTCACTTTGACCATCTATTTCATACCTATGTTTTATTGCATGTAGTGATATCATTCAAAAAATCTCTCGAGTAGTGTTACTGAAAATTCTTGTAGTCAAGTAGAATGCATGAGGTAGGAACCCACCACTTGTTACTAAAGCCCCGGGAACGTTAGTTATATTAATGCTATGCTAAAGTAGACGGGGTCTGGTATGAGTGTTCGTGAGTGGTGTGAGAAGGAGGACTCCACGTCAAGACGACAACTTCATGAAGGCATCTTCAAGTCGTGCATCTTCAAGACCTCAAGACTTGGAGACTCGAGAAACAAGTTTTCAATACACACTACTGGGTGAAGGATGGAATTGATGGGCATCCCTGGAGTAACTAGTGGATGGCCGGGATGCATGGAGAAGCGCCATGACATCTTGCGGAAAGCTTCACGCAGACTCAAAGAGACGGATGAATACTTCATGCCCGGAAGCTTACCTATGTAGCCAAAAGTCATTATGGGCTCTGGCTTGGTTAATCTTTGTTGTGACTCTGGCTAGGTAGTGCTACGAGATGTAGTCGACGTTAGGATTGGATGGGCACTGACTGTAGCCAGGGAAACACTCTGAAAGACCATGTTTTTTTCGTCCTGTTCTCAAACACCCGGCAGTGCGAGTACTTACTAGAAGGCAACGAATCTTGTGGGTAAAGTACACAACACTCTGCAGAGTTAAACCTAATCGATTAACCGTGTCCCCGGTTACGGACAATTTGAGCCTCTAGACTTGGATCTATCTTTGAACTCTCAACACTGCACTGATAATTAATTGTGGGTAACCATTGATCCTTGTGGGCATTAAGACATCAGTTGGCGGAACCATGTCATGTTAGGTAACTGTGTAGTGAAAACTCCTGATATTCCTTTGTGGTAGGAAAATAAAATAAAATCAGCTTTTATGCAAAAACTCAGACATAGAGCCACAAAGCCTTACTGCATATAGAATAGTTTTTATCTTCTGTTTTGTTATGGTGATCTTGCCGGTACATTCAATGTACTGACCTATACGACTGCATTGTCTTATGTTGCAAATAAGCTCTACGATGGGTAAGAGTGTGATTCAAGGTTACGGTCTGCACTCAACCTGTCGTTGGTGTTATTGGGACTCCACTCCCATTGACTGTTTCCACTGAGATTTTAAGGTATATATAAGTTTTACGTTAATTACATGTGATTGCACTTTGATATATACATTGATGTATTGTGTGTGCGAGCATACTGATCCAGGGATGGCATAGAACACACAGAGGCTTGACCTTTCTAGGTGGGGTCGCTACAGAGATGGTATCAGAGCACATGTTGACTGTAGGACTTGACCCTAGGAAATGGATTAGAAATAGGAAGACCTTGATAGGAACAACTTTTGTTTTCACTACTCTCGTAACTTCTAAATTATTTTACTGAACCCTCCCTGTTTCAAACTATAGATGGAGAACTACACCCTGAACAAAATAGAGGACTATGAAGATGTCCTCGGAGGCTCATTCCTCATGGAGCTAGTGCAGATGGTGAAGCTGCCGATACCTGAGATCAAGGCGACTAAGAGGAAGTCTGGATTCTGGGGCGTCAAAACTAAAGTTTTTGGACGTGAAGAAGACCCCAAGACTGAAGACATCAACTATGGCACATTGAGCCATGAATGTGAGATGGGCATGAACACTACTGTCCATGATGCCATCGCACGTTTGAGCTATCGTCATCGTGCTAAGTTGTGCAACCACTACTTTGGAAGGCTTGGATGGCAGAAGCCTGATGGAGCACTCATCGACCTGACCGACGAACAGAAGATGAAGTTTTCACCCGTACTTGTGTACAATCAAGAACTGGAGCAATACATCAAGAACCTTCAAATGGACCTTCTCTCAGAGTTATTTGAGAACGAAGCACTTCGTGAGAGCCTCAAGAACGAGAATCTGAAGGTAGCCAATCTGAAGAAACATGATCCTGAGATTCAGAAGCTTTGTCAAGACTTGAAGAATAGTTAGGCCATGGCTCATGCTAGAGACGTTGAAATTCAGAAGCTCAAGAACCAACTCCTGGAACTACAGGGACGACACCGGAAACTCCGCGTCAACAGGGAAAATTTGGTAGAAGAACTTGAGAATATCAAGCATGACCAGCAGAAGCGCACTGAAGACGAAGACATGATATAGACTAGCTTAGTAGTATCCCCACCATGAGAGAATAAAGATAAACATTTTTACGATTTGAGTGATCGACCATACCAACCTTATGTGGGTGGCGATACTATAGTTTGATTGAACTTTATGAATGTGTGGACTTGAGTTTGATGTTTTTTGTCTTTGAGTTGTTTGTATCCCTTCTCTCTCTCTGTCTCTCTCTCTCTTACCCATCTCATCCCCAAAACCTTGAACCCAATAGAAGACGAATGAAGCTGGACTCGTGTATTCTGGATCGATGACTCGGTTAGAGACGGAAGAATGGATTCAGAACATGGAGGATCATCTAAGGATTAACCATGTTGCAAGGAACAAGATGGTCCAGTATGCTCTTTGGTACTTTGCAAAAGGTGCTGCAAATTGGTGGAAGATGCATGAAGCTATCCATGATAGGCAAGCATCCATCACCTGGGAAGAATTCAAGAGGACTCTGCAAAAGTCTCATGTTGTCACCAACACCCAGAAGCCCTGTTGCAAAGATGTGAAGAAGATTTGTGCATGCAAGATATGTGGGGAGATAGGACACACCCAGGAAGAACACAAGGAAGGATGCCCTCATTGTGAAGACAATCACCGAGCTGAGGAATGCCCAACTGGGCAGGTGACATGTTCTTGTGTGAAGGAACCGCGCACTATCCGGCACAATGTCAAATATACCCCAAGGTACAAGAAGTCATGAAGCAGCAGAAGGAAGCAATGAAAGAAGCCCTCGGGAATAAGTTAGAAGAACCCATGATGATGGGAGATATACTAGACCCAAACATAAGTACCAAGTCATGTTATTCATGTGGAGAGGAAGGACATATCTCTCAGGATTGTCCGAATGAGTATTTGGGAGACTTCCCAACAGAAGAAGTGCAATATGACCCTCAGGAGATAGAAGAAATGATCAACCTAGACAAGAAGAAAGGCCAAGTAAGCAGAGTGTAACATCCCAAACTTTGGAATGTTATAATAATTATTAGAATGATTGTTTGTTTGTTTGTTTGAGTGATTGAAAGTGAGTGAAATTTGGAACTTTTTGAAAGTTTATTGAGAGGGAATGAAATGACTTTCCCAAAACATTCAATCTGCATTTTGATCACTAGGAATTCAAATTCATTTCATCACAAAACCCTAGAGTGAAGATGAAATGACTTCTTCCATTTAAAGAAATGAAAAGGGATTTGAAAATGATTTGACTTTCCATTTTGAAAATATTTCAAATTCAGAAAACTTTATGCAACTCAATGATTTTTATGAGAGAAGATAATATGACTTCTTCAAATTATATGAAATATGAGTTGGAAGTTTAAAATAAATCTTTGAAGAGTGAATGTGAAAATCTTTGGATTTTCTTTTGGAATCATTTCATATTTGGTTCCTATTCCAATTTTCAAAGTATTCAAACCCCTGACAAAAATTTGAGAGGAGTAACATGACACTCCACACAAGGGACTTCTTGGTGATTTATTTGAATAAAAAAAACCAGGGGTTATTCTGAAAAAATATTTGCAAAGGGATTTAAAAGCAAAAGGGCAATTTCTGAAAATAATATTTTTTCCAAATTATTCAAATGCAAGAATAAAAATGTCCATTAAATGGAACTTATTATTCTGAATTTCGATATAAAATTTGACTATATTTGGAATTTATTCGAATGCATTGAACAAGTTTTATGGCTCTGGTAAAATTATAAATAGAAAACGGTAACTGTTTATAATAAAACCGGCCGGCCCACAGCCTTTAAAGCCGAATTCATTTCGTAACGGTCGCCCGCTGACTACGCTCACCCTCTCCTCTCGCTGACGTGTGGGACCATCGCCCGCTCCTTTCTCCCGTGCGGTCGTCCTCCTCCTCCCGCACGCGCCGTCGTCGCCGGTTCCCCTCGCCGCGGATATCCTCCTCTTTTACTTCCCCGACCACCGCACTGCCCCTATAAGTACCAACCCCTCTCACGCATCCATTCCTCTTGCTTTCGCCCTCTCTTCGAGTCACACCTCGCCGGAATCGCTCGCCGGAGCTTTCGGTCGCCGCCGCGCCTCTCCCCTCCTAGCGCCCGTCTCCGACCTCCCCGTCCTCTCCCGAGCGCACCATCGAGCTCCTCTCGCCCGTGCGCACCACCCCATCCCCTGCCCGAGCCCCAGAGACCCCAGACCCGCCTCACCGTCACCCTCGCCGGAGTAACCTCCCCACCCGAAGCTCGAGGAGCTCCTGCCCGTCGACTCCGACGCCCCCGAGCCTCACTGACGTCACCGACGTGCTCGCCGTACTCGCCGCCGTCGACTAGTGCCCTCGCCGTCACCGGAGGACCACCGGAGCGCTGCCCACGTCGACCACTTCGCCTCAGCCTCGCCGGAGAAGCCCTCGCCGGCGACCCACCACCGCGGTGAGCTCCACCACCTTTCTCCCCCGTCCGATCTGGATCTGACGATCCAGATTAGAACCTATTAAACGCGAACCGTTTTCTTATAAAGCACCGGTCGACCTCCCGAAAACCCCTAGCACACGCCCACCTGGACGAACTAGAGAATGCCACGTAGCCCCCTGACCGTTAGAAACGAATTTTTCTTTTCTGTTTTAATTTCTGTTTCCAGAATAGGTTTAGATTTCATTTTCCTTATATCTTTTAAACTATTTAATGTTTGTAATTGATTCTTTTTGCAGTAGATCAAAAATTTCATCTAGTTTCTGTAGATATCAAATTTGACTATGTTTAAAAATTTAAATTTGAATTTAAACAGATTTGATTTAAATTTTGTTTTCTGGATATCTTGAGTTTTAAAAGGTATTTTTGATTGATTCTTTTTGCTACTTGTCACTAGTGATATTAGTTATCATTAGGAAGAGTTTGAGAATTTTAGAATATTTGAAAATACTGTTTTCAACTAAAACAGATTCTGTTTAATTCCTATGTTGTTTAGTTAGCTTAATTTTTTCTTTAGTTATTTTGAAAATCTGAATATGATTTATGTTATGTTTTAGATTTCATTTAGTTCTGTTGTTCTAAATTTAGGATTTATACTTACTGTTAAAACAATAATAATAATTTGCTTAGTTTATTACTATGTTGTTATAGGAACATTATATTTTTAACTAAGCATTGTTTCATAAAAACAGACTAGTTAGTAATAGTTAATTTTAACAAAGTTTTATATTATTAAAATTCTGTTTTCCAAGAAAAAGTTTCCAGTAATATTTTCTGTTAAGAAATGTTTTGTTAATAAAAATACTTTAGTTTTGCCCTATTATGATAGGAAAACTATGTTCTTTATCATTAGGTAATGTGTTATAAAACAGTTTAATTTAATAGAAACTCTTTTCACAAAACTTTTTGATGATCTAATTATGTTTTGTAATAAAGGTTTTTATAAATTATTTTCTGTTAACTTAGTTATTTTACAAAATGTTTTCTTTTAGTTTATAGTTGTGCTTGTAGTTAAATTCATTAGGCAAACACTCATGTTGTTAGAATGTTGTTTTCATAGTTTTAGTTGTCTTTCAAAAGTAATTCTTTTCCTAGTAAAATATTTACTAAAATCCTTTTGTTGTATTTTACTTTGTTATTGTTTGTTACTATTTGAAAATAATTGTTTTAGGGGAAAACTACTTTAGTTGCTTTTATGAAAACTTTCTTGATTTTAACTTTTGTCTTAAGTATTGCCTTCATCAACCTTGTTGTTTTGTTTCTTGTGTTATCTTGTGATTGTTAGAATTGATTGCTAGTATGATTGCTTATGAATGCAATGTTCGCTATATAGATTTTCATGAGAGAGTGAAGAATAGTCTATCAAGTTATTTCTGAGAGCGATCTTTATCTTCATCAACAGTACAGGCAAGTTCACTTTGACCATCTTTTCATACCTATGTTTTATTGCATGTAGTGACATCATTCAACAGATCCCTCCCGTAGTGTTATTGAAACTCTTGTCGTTGAGTAGAATGCATGAGGTAGGAACCCACCACTTGTTACTAAAGCCCCGGGAACGCTAGTTAGTGCAATGCTATGCTAACGTAGACGGGTTCTGGTATGAGTGTTCGTGAGTGGTGTGAAGAAGGACTCCACGTCAAAACGACGACTTCATGAAGACATCTTCAAGTCCTGCATCTTCAAGACTTCAAGACTTCAAGACTCGAGAAGACAAGTTTTCAATACACACTACTGGGTGAAGGATGCTTGATTGGGCATCCCTGGAGAAACCAGTGGATGGCCGGGATGCATGGAGAAGCGCCATGACATCTCGTGGAAAGTTTCACCCAGACTCAAAGAGAAGGATGAATACTTCATGCCCGGAAGCTTACCTGTGTAGCCACAAGTCATTATGGGCTCTGGCTTGGTTGATCTTTGTTGTGACTCTGCTGGGCAGTGCTACGAGATGTAGTCGACGTTAGGATTGGGATGGGCACTGTCGGACAGTCAGGGAAGCACTCTGAAAGACCATGTTTCTTTCATCCTGTTCTCAAACACCAGGCAGTGCGAGGACTTACCAGGAGGGAAAGAATCTTGTGGGTAAAGTACACAACACTCTGCAGAGTTAAACCTAATTGATTAGCCGTGTCCCCGGTTACGGACAATTTGAGCTTCTAGACTTGGATCTATCTCTGAACTCTTAACACTGGACTGATAACTAATTGTGGGCAACTTATGATACTTATGGGCATTGAGACATTGGTTGGCGGAACCATGTCATGATAGGTAACTCCATAGAGAAATTCCTGATATTCCTTTGTTGTAGGAAAATAAAATCAGCTTTTACGCAAAAACTCAGACACAGAGCCACAAAGCCTTTGCATATAGAATAGTCTTTATTTTTCTGTTCTACTATGGTGATCTTGCCAGTACATTCAATGTACTGACCTACACGGCTGCAACGTCTTATGTTGCAGATACTCTTCTACGACGGGTAAGAGTATGATTCAGGGTTACGGTCCGCACTCAACTTGCCGTTGGTGTTATTGGGACTCCACTCCCGTTGACTGTATCCGCTGCTATTTTAAGGTATATATCAGTTTTACGTTATTTACATGTGATTGCACTTTGATATATACATTGATGTACTGTGTGTGCCAGCATACTGATCCAGGGATGGCACAGAACACACAGAGGCTTGACTCGTTTTGAGTCGGGTCGCTACAGAAATGGTATCAGAGCACATGTTGAGTGTAGGACGTGACCCTAGAAACTGGAAAGCCCTTAATGATTTCTCGAATACTTTGTTTTCAAAAGACCTTCTACTTCTCGTCCCTTCTGAGTTTTATCAAGAGTTAGAAAATACCCTTTTCCCCTTGACCACACGAAGGATCAACTGAAGCCCTCCAAGAAGGACAAGATATCAGACAACTGGTGACCAACTCAGACAAAGATGTATTCCATTATGGAAGATCTACAAAAGGATTGAAGATTATACAGATCTGAAGAAATTGAAGGCCATGAAGAATTTCCAAGATATTATGCCCCTAGAAGACCAAACCCATGTTGTATACTTACGATAGATACGATGATTTGTGAACTGTCATTTGTGTGTAAGTTTTAATTTTTGACAGCCACAACAAAAAAAATCTATTTTTAAAACCATTGTTTGTATTGTGTGTATCTCCTACTTTCTCTCTACCATCTCATCCCAAAACCTTGAACCCAATAGATGGCATATGAAGCTGGACTTGTACTTTCTGGACCAATGACCCAGCTAGAGGCAGAAGTATGGATACACAACATGGACAATCACTTCAGGAGCAACTCGATAGCACAGAAGTATGAGGTTCAATATGCTCTCCAGCACTTTACACAAAGTGCCACAACTTGGTGGAAAATGCATCATGCCATACAAGGATTTAATGGAGCAATGAATTGGGAAGAACTCAAGAAGACTCTGTTAAGATTTCGTCTCATTCAGAATCATTGTGTTATCCCGATGAAGAAGACCCGAGCATGCAAAATCTGTGGAGAGATAGGACACACCCAAGAAGAACACAAGGAAGGATGTCGTTATTGTGAAGAAAATCACCCTGCTGAGGAATGCCCAACTGGGCAGGTGACATGTTTCTTGTGTGAAGGAACCAACCACTACCCGGCTCAATGCCAAATATACCCCAAGGTACAGGAAGTCATCAAGCAACAGAAGGAAGCCATGAAGGAAGCCTTCAGAGGAGAATTTGGAGAATTTGTGATGAAGAAAGATATTGAAGACCCTGATGGAGAAGGATTAACCAGATTTTACTCAAATGTCTGCTATACATGTGGAGAAGAAGGACATTTCTCACAGGACTGTACGAAGGAAAGAAAAGAGTATCTGGGAAACTTCCTGATAGAAGAAGTGGAGTTTGATCCACAGGAAATTGAAGCTTTGATCGGAACAAAGAACCTTAGGAAGAGACGAGCCCCTGAACAGAAGGACCTGAGTCATATTAGATGTTACAAGTGTAAGGATATGGGCCACTATGCCGATAAGTGCCCAAGAAAGGAATCAAGAACCCAAGGAGCAAGCACCAACATCAAGAAGCCCCGAGATTTGTCAGAAATCATCTGTTTTCGGTGCAAGAAGACATGACCCTACTCCTATACCTGCCCAGAGAAGAATGCTAAGCATGCGTAGTTTGAGTTCGGAAGTAATAAATGTAATAGGTAGCACTCTTATCCTTTGAGGTTATGTAATGGATAATCCATTTGTTTTAAGGATGACAATACTCTCTAAAGATGTTGGAAAGTGAATTTGAAGTTTGATTTTGAATAACATGGATGTTTACCCAAGTCGAGACATATGTCAATTCTGAGTACCTTTTCTGACACACGCAGATGACCACCCTTTATGAGTCTTTCCTCAAAGGCCCGGAAACAATCATGACCCTGACCAGTGATCATGACTACCCAAGGATCCTGAAGGATATGATGAAGCACATCCATGTTGAAGGAGATGCAGTCTACAAAGGCTACCCATTCATGGATAATGGAGTGAAACTTTGGTATGTGGAGGTACACCTTCACCGTGCAAAGGGAGTTTGCCCAAAGACTACTGGACGATACTTGTACATATCTCGTGTACCACAAGCTATTTTCTTTGAAGTTGTTCATGAAGCTGCCATGGAAGCCATACGCCATATTGGAGAAATACTTGAAGCAAGACTCCGTCATACTCAGGAATACCTGCAAGAGGTGCATACGGAGATGATGGAGATGAAGCTCATGTCCACCCTAATCAAGGAAAAGATGGAGGATTTCAAGGAGCACATCAGAAATTTTCAGTGGTACTAAAATATATCCAAGGGGAGATGAATGAATAAAGTTGAGAGTGGATGCTAGACCATACCAAACTATGTGGATGGCAGCATTTGTAATAAAGTATTTTCTAGGAGTTTGAAGAAGTGATTGAGAATGTAACCAAGGATTGAATATGAGAAGAATGGGATAGTTTCGAAGATGGAAATACCTGTATCATGAAGCACTTTTGATTTCATGAGCTTATCTTGTAACGGAAGTCTCAGAGTTTGTAATAAATTCATGAGTCAATGGAATTTATGGTGTCATGATTTACCTTATTTTGCATTTCATGAGTTGTTACTCTATGACCCAAGGTCTCCTACCATTTTCGAGGATATGAGAAAATATGGTTTATGCAAACATGATTGCATTTCATTTTAAGTGTGGTAGTGACCACAGGTACCTCCCGGTTAAGGAATTTGGATCAGTGAATACGGATGAAGAGAATGTGGAATCACCGCAAACTATCCGGATAATAACCTTTGAGACAAAGAGTTTTTGAAGCTGGAATGCTGAGAAACGGAATGATTATGGTGAAAACCACACCCAAGGTTAAACAGACCAATGGAAAGGAAAATGAATTCCATGGAGTGGAATCCAGACAATAATAGGTCTGTAAATTGTTACCTCAAGGGTATGGTGTAGTGAACTGAAGGTAATGTTGGAATATGGATCGATAGTCACCCCACGGGTGAGATGAAGTTGTTCAAGTATTCAAGTGAATCCACAAGTCACTGACCTCAGGATTGATAAGGATCAAGCCCCACCTTTGTGAAGGCAGAGACTTGGAAGAAGCTACGACCGATCAGCAAACGTTTTCCTTAGGAGTATTACGAAAACCTGAGAGTTGTGAAGAAACGATAGATGTTTTTGCTTAGCTTGCAGAATCAATGGATTTATCCAAACTTTGTTCGTTGACAAGAGAAATTTTCTGCAACGCTTGTGAGGAAGCCCAAGTGTTAGAATACGAGATTCACTAAACCTTATACAAGGTAATGGTTTCAGTGCGACATGGTTTGGCCACCATGACGACTTACTCTTATCATTCTCTTGCTATTCGGAATGGTAAATCTGAGTGACTTACCCATAGTAAAGAGACGACGTTCTTTGAAGCTTTTTGTCTAAGCCTTAGAATGGTAGGATGAAACCCCTTGTACATGACAGTTGCTGTCACACGTAGGAATTTTACAGTGAGGAATGAAGCCAAAACCCATTTCACTGCAGGATGACCACCAATAGTAGACCACCATGAGATTATCGATAAGTTATTTAGAATGATCACGAGACCTGTCAGTTATAAGACCCAGTATTGGAGGAAGTACACCTTGTTGTGAGGACACAAGATTTTGATATAACTGAAGATCATCACCAAGGAAGATGCTGTGAAGAATGTGAACAAACAGATGCTGCATAGGACTGTCAAGATTTTGAAGGACTAGTAACTCTCATTTCAAGTGTAGACCCACATTTCCAGGTCAATGGAGTTTTGTTGGAAGACCCCACACCTTCTTGGTCAATGGGTTTGTTAGAAAACCCCAAACCCTAACCTTTTCTTTCTAGCCCTTTCGAATCTCGAGGACGAGATTCATTTTAAGTGTGGTAGGTTTGTAACATCCCAAACTTTGGAATGTTATAATAATTATTAGAATGATTGTTTGTTTGTTTGTTTGAGTGATTGAAAGTGAGTGAAATTTGAAACTTTTTGAAAGTTTATTCAGAGGGAATGAAATGACTTTCCCAAAACATTCAATCTGCATTTTGATCACCAGGAATTCAAATTCATTTCATCACAAAACCCTAGAGTGAAGATGAAATGACTTCTTCCATTTAAAGAAATGAAAAGGGATTTGAAAATGATTTGAATTTCCATTTTGAAAATATTTCAAATTCAGAAAACTTTATGCAACTCAATGATTTTTATGAGAGAAGATAATATGACTTCTTCAAATTATATGAAATATGAGTTGGAAGTTTAAAATAAATCTTTGAATAGTGAATGTGAAAATCTCTGGATTTCCTTTTGGAATCATTTCATATTTGGTTCCTATTCCAATTTTCAAAGTATTCAAACCCCTGACAAAAATTTGAGAGGAGTAACATGACACTCCACACCAGGGACTTCTTGGTGATTTATTTGAATAATAAAAACCAGGGGTTATTCTGAAAAAAATATTTGCAAAGGGATTTAAAAGCAAAAGGGCAATTTCTGAAAATAATATTTTTTCCAAAGTATACAAATGCAAGAATAAAAATGTCCATTAAATGGAATTTATTATTCTGTTAATTTTGATGTAAAATTTGACTATATTTGGAATATATTCGAATGCATTGAACAAGTTTTATGGCTCTGGTAAAATCATAAATAGAAAACGGTAACGGTTTATAATAAAACCGGCCGGCCCACAACCTTTAAAGCCGAATTCATTTCGTAACGGTCTCCCGCTGACTACGCTCGCCCTCTCCTCTCGCTGATGTGGTGGGACCATCGCCCGCTCCTTTCTCCCGCGTGGTCGTCCTCCTCCTCCCGCACGCGCCGTCGTCGCCGGTTCCCCTCGCCGCGGATCTCCTCCTCTTTTACTTCCCCGACCACCACACTGCCCCTATAAGTACCCACCCCTCTCACGCATCCATTCCTCTTGCTTTCCCCCTCTCTTCGAGCCCCACCTCGCCGGAATCGCTTGCCGGAGCTTTCGGTCGCCGCCGCGCCTCTCCCCTCCTAGCGCCCGTCTCCGACCTCCAGGGGCCTCTCCCGAGCGCACCATCGAGCTCCTCTCGCTCGTGCGCACCACCCCATCCCTTGCCCGAGCCCCAGAGACCCCAGACCCGCCTCACCGTCACCCTCACCGGAGTAACCTCCCCACCCGAAGCTCGAGGAGCTCCTGCCCGTCGACTCCGACGCCCCCGAGCCTCACTGACGTCACCGACGTGCTCGTCGTACTCGCCGCCGTCGACTAGTGCCCTCGCCGTCGCCGGAGGACCACCGGAGCGCCGCCCACGTCGACCACTTTGCCTCGGCCTCGCCGGAGAAGCCCTCGCCGGCGACCCACCACCGCGGTGAGCTCCACCACCTCTCTCCCCCGTCCGATCTGGATCTGACGATCCAGATTAGCACCTATTAAACGCGAACCGTTTTCTTCTAAAGCACCGGTCGACCGCCCGAAAACCCCTAGCACACGCCCACCTGGACGAACTAGAGAATGCCACGTAGCCCCCTGACCGTTAGAAACGAATTTTTCTTTTCTGTTTTAATTTCTGTTTCTAGAATAGGTTTACATTTCATTTTCCTTATATCTTTTAAACTATTTAATGTTTGTAATTGATTCTTTTTGCACTAGATCACAAATTTCATCTAGTTTCTGTAGATATCAAATTTGACTATGTTTAAAAATTTAAATTTGAATTTAAACAGATTTGATTTAAATTTTGTTTTCTGAATATCTTGAGTTTTAAAAGGTATTTTTGATTGATTCTTTTTGCTACTTGTCACTAGTGATATTAGTTATCATTAGGAAGAGGTTGAGAATTTTAGAATATCTGAAAATACTGTTTTCAACTAAAACAGATTCTGTTTAATTCCTATGTTGTTTAGTTAGCTTAATTTTTTCTTTAGTTATTTTGAAAATCTGAATATGATTTATGTTATGTTTTAGATTTTATTTAGTTCTGTTGTTCTAAATTTAGTATTTATACTTACTGTTAAAACAATAATAATAATTTGCTTATTTTATTACTATGTTGTTATAGGAACATTATATTTTTAACTAAGCATTGTTTCATAAAAACAGACTAGTTAGTAATAGTTAATTTTAACAAAGTTTTATATTATTAAAATTCTGTTTTCCAAGAAAAAGTTTCCAGTAATCTTTTTTGTTAAGAAATGTTTTGTTAATAAAAATACTTTAGTTTTGCCCTATTATGATAGGAAAACTATGTTCTTTATCATTAGGTAATGTGTTATAAAACAGTTTAATTTAATAGAAACTCTTTTCACAAAACTTTTTGATGATCTAATTATGTTTTGTAATAAAGGTTTTTATAAATTATTTTCTGTTAACTTAGTTATTTTATAAAATGTTTTCTTTTAGTTTATAGTTGTGCTTGTAGTTAAATTCATTAGGCAAAAACTCATGTTGTTAGAATGTTGTTTTCATAGTTTTAGTTGTCTTTCAAAAGTAATTCTTTTGCTAGTAAAATATTTACTAAAATCCTTTTGTTGTATTTTACTTTGTTATTGTTTGTTACTATTTAATTGTTTTAGGGGAAAACTACTTTAGTTGCTTTTATGAAAACTTTCTTGATTTTAACTTTTGTCTTAAGTATTGCCTTCATCAACCTTGTTGTTTTGTTTCTTGTGTTATCTTGTGATTGTTAGAATTGATTGCTAGTATGATTGCTTATGAATGCAATGTTTGCTATATAGATTTTCATCGGAGAGTGAAGAATAGTCTATCAAGTTATTTCTGAGAGCGATCTTTATCTTCATCAACAGTACAGGCAAGTTCACTTTGACCATCTTTTCATACCTATGTTTTATTGCATGTAGTGACATCATTCAACAGATCCCTCCCGTAGTGTTATTGAAACTCTTGTCGTTGAGTAGAATGCATGAGGTAGGAACCCACCACTTGTTACTAAAGCCCCGGGAACGCTAGTTAGTGCAATGCTATGCTAACGTAGACGGGTTCTGGTATGAGTGTTCGTGAGTGGTGTGAAGAAGGACTCCACGTCAAAACGACGACTTCATGAAGACATCTTCAAGTCCTGCATCTTCAAGACTTCAAGACTTCAAGACTCGAGAAGACAAGTTTTCAATACACACTACTGGGTGAAGGATGCTTGATTGGGCATCCCTGGAGAAACCAGTGGATGGCCGGGATGCATGGAGAAGCGCCATGACATCTTGCGGAAAGTTTCACCCAGACTCAAAGAGAAGGATGAATACTTCATGCCCGGAAGCTTACTTGTGTAGCCACAAGTCATTATGGGCTCTGGCTTTGTTGATCTTTGTTGTGACTCTGCTGGGCAGTGCTACGAGATGTAGTCGACGTTAGGATTGGGATGGGCACTGTCGGACAGTCAGGGAAGCGCTCTGAAAGACCATGTTTCTTTCATCCTGTTCTCAAACACCAGGCAGTGCGAGGACTTACCAGGAGGGAAAGAATCTTGTGGGTAAAGTACACAACACTCTGCAGAGTTAAACCTAATCGATTAGCCGTGTCCCCGGTTACGGACAATTTGAGCTTCTAGACTTGGATCTATCTCTGAACTCTCAACACTGGACTGATAACTAATTGTGGGCAACTTATGATACTTATCGGCATTGAGACATTGGTTGGCGGAACCATGTCATGATAGGTAACTCCATAGAGAAATTCCTGATATTCCTTTGTTGTAGCAAAATAAAATCAGCTTTTACGCAAAAACTCAGACACAGAGCCACAAAGCCTTTGCATATAGAATAGTCTTTATTTTCTGTTCTACTATGGTGATCTTGCCAGTACATTAAATGTACTGACCTACACGGCTGCAACGTCTTATGTTGCAGATACTCTTCTACAACGGGTAAGAGTACGATTCAGGGTTACGGTCCGCACTCAACTTGTCGTTGGTGTTATTGGGACTCCACTCCCGTTGACTGTATCCGCTGCTATTTTAAGGTATATATCAGTTTGACGTTATTTACATGTGATTGCACTTTGACATATACATTGATGTACTGTGTGTGCCAGCATACTGATCCAGGGATGGCACAGAACACACAGAGGCTTGACTCGTTTTGAGTCGGGTCGCTACACAAAGGCATCAGATGTTTGCATTGTAGCTTAGAGAGGCCACACTGTTTTTGCAAGAGGTATGAGCCAAGCATTAGGAAAGGAACCCAACCCAAGAAGAAGAAGAGGACTCTGTGGTTTTCTACACAGAAGGATCTGAGCCACATCACTTGTCATCGGTGCAACAAGACAGGACACTACTCCTATACCTGCCCGGAGAAGAAGGCTAAACATGAGTAGTTTGAGTTTTGGAATTTTGGAAGTAATAAATGTAATAGGTAGCCCTCTTATGATTTTGAAGTTATGTAACGGAAGTCTTAGAGTTTGTAATAAATTCATGAGTCAATGTAAATTATGATGTCATGATTCTCGTATGTTGAATTATATGAGTTGTTACTCTATGAACAAAGATCTCTGACCATTTTCGAGGATATGAGAAAATATGGTCTATGCAGGCTTGTGTACATTTCATTTTAAGTGTGGTAGTAACCACAGGGACAAATGAATGAAGAAAATACCATTCATGTTAAGGAGTTTGGATAACTGAATACAGGTGAAGTGAATGTGGAAACATATCCAACTATGTGGATGACAACACCTGAAATAGTATACCTTGGATTTGAATATGATGAACCAAAACCTCTATTGGTAAATAGACCAATGGAAAGGAAAAACATATCCAAGCGATAGAACATGTAGCAAGGATGGATCTCACGGTTTCATGAAGGTTGCCACGAGATCATGAAACAAGGAGTTGTGATTTGATCAACCCACATTTTTCTTAGGAGTGTACGAAAACCTGAGGGATGTGATGAAACGATAGATGTTTGTTTAGCTTGCAGAATCAATGGATTTATCCGAACTTCGTTCATTGACAAGAGGAATTTCTGCAATGCTTGTGAGGAAGCCCAAGTGTTAGAATTCGAGATTCACTGAACCTTATACAAGGTAATGATTTCAGTGCGGCATGGATTGATCACCATGACGACTTACTCTTATCATTTCTCTTGCTATTCGTAACGGTAAATCTGAGTGACTTACCCATAGTAAAGATATGACGTTCTTTGAAGCTTTTGTTTAATCCTTAGAATGGTATGAAGAAAATCCCTTGTACATGGCAGTTGTTGCCACACGCAGGAATTTTGCGGTGAGGAATAATGCCAAGACCCGTTTCACTGTAGGATAACCACAAATGGTAGACCCCCATGAGATCTTCGATAGGTTACTTAGAATCAATGTGAGACTTATCAGTTAAGAAGACCCAGTATCGGAGGAAATACATTTTGAGAACACGAGTTTTTGATTTAAAAATGAAGAGCATCACCGAAGGAGCCATCGTGAACTATGTGAAGAGACAGATGCACCCAGAGGACTGTCATGAATTTGAGGGACCAGTCACTCTCATTTTAAGTGTGGTAGACCCCACACTTCCAGGGCAATGGATTTGTTAGAAGACCCCCAAACCCTAACCTTTTCTTTCTAGCCTCTTCGAATCTCGAGGATGAGATTCATTTTCAGTGTGGTAGGTTTGTAACATCCCACATTTTGGAATGTTATAATAAATATTAGAATGAGTGTTTGTTTGCTTGAGTGATTGAATTGAGTGAAATTTGAAACTTTTTGAAAACTTTTGAATGAGAGGGAATAAAATGACTTTCCCCTTTGTGTTTGATTTCAAATTCAATTCCATTTCAAGTCAGTGAGAGAAGATAACATGACTTCTTCATAAACAAGGAATTTGAAAAGTGGATTTGAAAATCTCTGAATTATTCTTTTTGGAATTCATTTCATATTTGGTTCCATTCTAAATTCAAAAACCCTTGACAAGATTTTGAGAGGAGTAACATGACACTCCACACCAGGGTTATTTTTTGTGAAGTATTTGAACCATAAAACCCAGGGGTTATTTGAAAAATTATTTGCAAAAGGAGTTAAAAGCCATTTTAGGCATTTTCTGGAAATAATTTTTTAGAGTATTTATTTTGGCCTTGGAAAAATGTTCATCTTATTGCACTTATTTCCCTTATCATTTTGGTATATAAAACTTTATTTTTTGGAATAGTTTTGATTACCCAAAAGTTAGTTTCCTTCTCTGTTATTTTATAAAAGGAAAATATTTTTAAATAGGAAACCCACCGTGGCCCGTTAGGAAACAAATCAGCCCACGTCTTTATTAGCCGGATCTGAATCCCTTCGGATCGGCCGCCCGCTCCTCTTTCCTTTCCCTCCCTCTCACTGACACTCGGGCCCAAACCAAACCACCATCGGTCACCACATTCCTTTTCTCCTCCCTCCTTCCTTTCCAACGCCGATGAGATCAATCCCGACCGGATCTCCCTCCCCTTTCCTTTCCCCGAGCCCATCGAGGCCCCTATATAAGCCCATGCCCCTTCTCACCCCATTCCCCCCAAAAACCCCGATCCTCCCTTGCAAGAATGACGCCCCACGCTCATCGGAGTTCGACCGAGCCGCCACACCATTGCCATTGTACCGCACCACCTTGACCCCCTCATCGTCGTCCGAGCCCACCAACCACTCTGCCTCGCTCGCCCGCACTCTGTTTTTGCCCAGACCATCGAGCACCCCTCGTCATAACGCTGCTCCCGCACCTTGTCGGAGTTCGGCCTCCAACCGAAGCTCCCCGAGCTCCTGGCCGTCGCCCCTGACGCTCCATCGCCTCGCCGTCACCACCAACGGACGCCGGAGGTCCGTCGTTGTCGACTAGACCACTCAGACGCCGTCCCCGACCACCGGAGCGCCACCCCCGAGCACCATCGAGTCGCCGGCGACCTCACCGAAGACCTCCAATCCCTTTGTAAGCACCACCCTCCCCTCCCTAGACCGTTCGATCCAGATCCAACGCATCGGATTAGATCATTTAAATCCCCGAAACGTTTTCTGTTAGGAGTCGGCCATCCGTCCGAAACGTTGGAACACCCACACCTCTAAACCAATCACAGACTGCCACGTCACCCCCTGTCCGTTAGAGTAATTTTATTTTTTCTATTTTAGTTTCTTTTACAGATTTAGTTCTATTTTTGTTTTATTCATATCTTTTATGTTTTTAATTATTTTAATTTGACTCTTTTTGAATCATGTCACAAATTGCATCTAGTTTCTGTAGAGATAAAGTTTGACCATATTTGAATAATTTAAAATTGAATTCAAACAGATTGATTTAAATATTATTTTCTGAATATCTTGAGTTTAAAAATATATTTTTAGTTGATTATTTTTGCTACTTATCACTAGTGACTTTAGATAACAGTAGGTATAATTTGAGAATTTTTTGAAAAGTTTAAATTAGGGTTTGATGCAAAACAGATTTTGTTTTAGTTCTTTTTAGGATTATTTATATTTCTTTTCTTTTAAATTGTTTTAATTTATTTTCTTTTATATTAGTTGATAGATTTTATAAAGTTTTCTGTTAGATAACAGTAGGCCTTCAAACAAATATTATTTTATTAGTTGATTGCAGGAAAATCAATTCTATTTAATTTTAACTTGTAATTGATTTCCATTTGCTAGTTTGATTTGCTTTTGGAAAATACCTTTAACTAAAATTTGTTTTATAAAATATACTTTTTGTTAATTTAGTTGTTACATACATACCTTGTTTCTGTTATTTAAATATTTTATTTTTTCTTTCTTGTTGTTAAGTTTATTACGAAAAAACCTATGTTGTTTAGAGTGTTGTTTTCATAATTTTTAGTTGTTCTTCAAAAGTAATTCTTTTTGCTAAGTAAAATATTTACTAAAATACTTTTGTTATATTTGCTTTGTTTTTGTTTTGTTACCTTTGAAAATAGGATCATTTGTAGAGAAAACCAACCTTAGTTGTGTTGATGAAACTTTGTTGTTTTGAGTTTTGTCTTAAGTATTTCCTTCATCACAACCTTGTTGCTTTTGGTTTTGTGTTACTTTTTGATTGTTAGAGTTGATTGCTCATATGAATGCAATGTTTGACTATATAGATTTTTATCGGAGAGTGACGAATAGTCTATCAAGTAAATTTCTGAGAGCGATTCTATCTTCATCAACCTTACCAGGCAAGTTCACTTTGACCATCTATTTCATACCTATGTTTTATTGCATGTAGTGATATCATTCAACAAATCTCTCGAGTAGTGTTACTGAAAATTCTTGTAGTCAAGTAGAATGCATGAGGTAGGAACCCACCACTTGTTACTAAAGCCTCGACAACGTTAGTTATTTTAATGCAATGCTAAAGTAGATGGGGTCTGGTATGAGTGTTCGTGAGTGGTATCAGAAGGAGGAATCCACGTCAAGACGACAACTTCATGAAGGCGTCTTCAAGTCCTGCATTTTCAAGACCTCAAGACTTCGAGACTCGAGAAACAAGTTTTCAATACACACTACTAGGTGAAGGATGGAATTGATGGGCATCCCTGGAGTAACCAGTGGATGGCCGGGATTAATGGAGAAGCGCCATGACATCTTGCGGAAAGCTTCACCCAGACTCAAAGAGACGGATGAATACTTCATGCCCAAAAGCTTACCTATGTAGCCAAGAGTCATTATGGGCTTCGGCTTGGTTAATCTTTGTTGTGACTCTGGCTGGGCAGTGCTACAAGATGTAGTCGACATTAGGATTTGGTGGACATTGACAGTAGCCAGGGAAACACTTTGAAAGACCATGTTTTGTTCGTCCTTTTCTCAAACACCCAGCAGTGCGAGGACTTACCAGGAGGGAACGAATCTTGTGGGTAAAGTACACAACACTCTGCAGAGTTAAACCTAATCGATTAACCGTGTCCCCGATTACGAACAATTTGAGCCTCTAGACTTGGATCTATCTCTGAACTCTCAACACTGGACTGATAATTAATTGTGAACAACCATTGATACTTGTGGACATTAAGACATCGGTTGGCGGAACCTTGTCATGCTAGGTAACTCTGTAGTGAAAACTCCTCATATTCCTTTGTTGTAGGAAAAGAAAATAAAATCAGCTTTTATGCAAAAACTCAGACACAGAGCCACGAAGCCTTACTGCATATAGAATAGTTTTTATCTTCTGTTCTGCCATGGTGATATTGCCGGTACATTCAATGTACTGACCTATACGGCTGCAATGTCTTGTGTTGCAGATAAGCTATACGATGGGTAAGAGTACAATTCAAGGTTACGGTCTGCACTCAACCTACCGTTGGTGTTATTGGGACTCCACTCCCGTTGATTGTTTCCACTGAGATTTTAAGGTATATATCAGTTTTACTTTAATTACATGTGATTGCACTTTGATATATACATTGATGTACTCTGTGTGCCAGCATACTGATCCAGGGATGGCACAGAACACACAGAGGCTTGAACTTTCTAGGCCGGGTCGCTACAGTATTGCTGTCAATCCCAAGAGAGTTCAGGTCGTCCTTAATTGGACTCAACCTAAATAGGTTAAGCAAGTTCGGAGTTTCCTTGGTCTAGCGAGCTATTGTCGCTGCTTTGTCGAGAACTTTTCCAAGGTTGCGAAGCCTCTGACTGAACTACTCAAGAAAGATAAAAAGTTTGAGTGGACCCCACAATGCGAGCATAGTTTTCAGGAACTGAAAAGACGCCTAACCTCTGCTCCTGTTCTGGTGCCACCAGACTTCTCAAAGGACTTTGTTATTTATTGTGACACCTCATGACTAGGATTAGGTTGGTGCCTCGGAAGATGATCAGGGTGTTGTCTTCTTCGAGAACAGCTTGGTGGTCCCGAAGAAGCAACATCTGCGGTAGATGATCGTTAAGGAGGCTCATGATTCCCCTCTCACAATTCATCCTAGTAGTACCAAGATGTATCAGGACCTACGACAGAGGTTATGGTGGACTAGGATGAAGAGAGAAATTTCTCAGTTCGTTGCTAACTGCGATGTTTGTCATCGCGTAAAGGCAGAACATTAAAGGCCTGCTGGCACCCTTCAACCCTTAGCTATTCCTGAATGGAAATGGGATAAGGTCGGTATGGATTTCATGACCGGATTTCCTAGGACCAAGAGAGGGAACAATGCTATTTTTGTGGTCATTGACCGTCTTTCCAAAGTGGCTCATTTTCTTCCTGTTCGGGAGAGTATAACTGCTAGCCAGCTAGCGGAGTTATACGTTTCTCGGATAGTTTCTCTTCTTGGTGTTCCTTTGGAGATTAACTGAGACCACGGAAGTATCTTTACTTCCCGATTATGGGAAAGCTTCCAAAATTCTATGGGGACTCATCTATCCTTTAGCACTGCTTTCCATCCGCAGTCAAGTGGTCAAGTTGAGCGAGCCAATCAAAATCTTGAAGTCACGCTCAGATCTTGTGTTATGTCCTTTGGTATGAATAGGGAAAAATGTCTTCCATTTGCCGAATTTGCTTATAACAATAGTTATTAGTCAAGCTTGGTCAAAGCCCCTTTTGAAGTTCTCTATGGACAAAGGTGTCGAACAACTCTTAACTGGTCAGAAACCGTGGAGAGGTAACTCTTTGGCCCGGATATGATCCAGGATGTAGTGGAGCAAGTTTGCATTATTCGTGAAATGTTGAAAATAGCCCAATCTCGTCAAAAGAGCCAATATGATCGCCATCATAAGGCTGTGACCTATGAAGTTGACGAGAAGGCTTATCTTCAGGTTACACCTCTGAAGGGTACCCAATGATTCGGTATCAAGGGAAAGTTGGCTCCTCGTTACATTGGACCTTTTCGCATTCTTGCTAAACGAGGAGAAGTTGCCTACCAATTGGAACTTCCGCCACATCTTTCCAAAGTTCATGATGTCCTCCACGTCTCGCAACTCAGGCGTTGCTTCTCGGACCCCGTCCGCGAAGTAGACCACGAAGAGCTTGATCTCCAAGATAACCTTACATATCGAGAATACCTTGTTCGTATTCTTGATCAAGCTGAGCGTACCACTCGACATCAAAACATCAAATTTCTCAAGGTTCAGTGGTCACACCATTCCGAGAAGGAAGCCACATGGGAAAGAGAGGATCGCCTTCGACTAGAGTACCCCGTGCTCTTCCCGATGACTTCCAATTCTCGGGATGAGATTCTTTTGAGTGGGGGTGAGTTGTCACATCCCTAGTTAGCTTTGCTCAGGTCAGCATGTGTGTGCATCATGTTTTCATTTTGCATCAATTTAAATGAGGATTAACATAAAACCTAGCACCTCACCTGAATAAAACCAATTCAATTGGGGTGAAAAATCAACAAATCAAAAAGCCCATCAAAAATGCCCCCCATGTCTAATAAATGCTGACATTAATATATCAGGGGACACTCTAATTTATAGAACATATGTGTCATTTTAAAATAAATAATGAAGCTTCTGAAAATGCCAAATAAAGCATTATAATTATTTTATACATTCAAAATATTTTGAAACTTTTTGTATGGGTTTGAAATATTCAAACTAACCTAGCAAAATATGTCAACATATTTTGAATTAGGTTTTGAAGACTAGAAAAAATAAACAAATGTCAGAAAAGAAAAGAAAAACAAAAATAAGAAAAAAGGAGAGGAAGCTCGCCTCAGGCCCAGGCCTGGCCGGCCCACCTGGCCCAGGGAGGTCGTCGTCCTCCTGGCGGGTAGGAAGACGGGCGTGTGGCCGCCACGCATGCATGGCTGTGCCGCCATGCCGGCAGGTGCCTGCCTGCCTCCCTCTCACAAGCGCGTCGCTGTCTCCCTCTTGCTCTTTCCCACTTCTCCCTCTCTCCCCCTCTGTCGCCATGGTCGCCGAAGCTCTGTCGTCGTAGCGTCGTCGCCCTAGCCGCACTCCCTTGCTCCTGAGCCCCCCAATCGCTCCACCTCGACGTCGTCTTCCTCCTCGCCAAGCCACGCGTCTTCGGGACCTCCCCATTGTTGCATCGTCTTCGTCTTCAACCTCCAGCTGCCAGCGAAGAAGTGAAGGTCGCCGTTGCTCGAGGCCTCCCCTGAGCCCGCTCTCGACACCTCTGCAACCACCGTGAGCCCCTGGCCCTTTTCCACCTCTTTCCCCCGTCGCTAGCACGCTCTAGCGTCGTTTCACCTTGGGCCCGAGAGCTTCTCGCCGCCGACGAGGATGTGGTCGTCACTGCGGTGGCCCAAACTCGCCCTTGAGCACGTAGGCGTACTCAGGAGGGCCCCAGGTAACCATAGGAGCCATTAGCCGACCCGTTCGAGCTCCGGCTCGATGATCCCGTGCTTGCCCAAGCTTTGGCAGCCACCTCGCTCAATGCCGGCATCGACTACGGCCATCCCAGCCCCTGGGAAGTCTTGGGTTCGAGTCGCATGAGCACGCAGGGCCGATCGGTGCTCTGTGTCGTCCATTTGGTCGCCGGAGGAGGGTTTCTGATCCCCTCCGCCGTCCCTAACGTCGCCGGTGGCTCAACGCTGGCGAGCCAACCCGTGTGACCATGGGGTTTGACCCCTGGGTCAACTGGCAGGTGGGACCCCGCCCTGTTTAATTAAGATTAGTTTTAAAAATTTATTAACCTAATGACTCACTAACAGTGGGCCCCTTCTAATTAATTAGTGGTTAGTAATTTAACTAACCCTTGTTTGTGACTGAGTCACTAACCAGTGGACCCCACTGGTCCGGTTTGACCTGTCAACGGCAATTTGACCAGCTGACATCATGCTGATGTCATGCTGACACATTAAAGGAATTTGTAATTTAAATTAATTCCAGAAAATAGTTAAAACTTAGAAAAATCATAGAAATTAATCTGTAACTCAAATTGAAATGATTTATATATGAAAAGTTATCAGAAAAATCCAACGAATCCAATGGTGCTATTATCATTCATGTTAGAGAAACCTATGTAGATGAACATTGACATTTAGCAATAGGACAATATACGAAATATGAAATGGAGAACGACTTTGAACCTATATTCAAATCCAGTCCATCCAACTTGAATAATAGTCGCATTAGCTCATCCATTCATGTTGCCATGTCCTGATCATGCATCGTATTGTTGCACTTGTCGTGTATTGATTGTTACCTATCTACATTGCGGTAGGCCCTGCTTCCGAGGATACCCCCGAGTATCCTAACGAAGGAGAGTACCTTCCCACTTCCCACCAAGGCAAGCAACCCCATTGATCATTCCGATATGATCCCATTCTCTCACTCCTACTCTTGTTTATTGCATTAGGACAAACGTTCAATTGCATGTCATATGCGGTAGATGAACCTTGCAACCTAGCATACCTGGTAGATGCTTTAGCCATGATGTGCTTTCCCTACTTTGCTTGCTACACTTTCTATGCTTAGAGTTGTGTCATGTCTAATTCATCTAGGTGATGAACTGGAGAGAAACAATATTGTTTTGATGTGATAATCTTAATGATGAACCTGATTTGGTAAAGGTAGCGATGAGAGGCTATGTAGGAGTACATAGTGGGTTGTCTCATTGGGACCGTTCTTAGGAACTGAGTTCCGTGTATGTGATACAAGGCTAGTTACTACCACAGACTAGGTTCCGGTAACTCGACCCCTCTCGACTTATTAATCGCTTAGTCCTTGGTCCAGGAGTTGCAAGTAGTTTCTGCTATTTATAGTATGCTGGAGGTCGTGCATAGCGCTGACCCTAGGGGTGGGTTACGACGCGGTAGGAAGTGGCACGGTGTACCAAGGGTCATCGAATGGTGGGCTTGTGAACCCTGCGCACATCGTTTGGGGCCGTAGCAGAATCTTCGGCCGGACTTCCATGTGGGTTCAGTCTCAAATAGGCGATAGCCTGGACTAGAGGTCTTGTGTGATTGACAGTCGTGGCTGACTCCCTCGCTGGGCTTCCGCTTGAAGGTTGCCGAGGTGCATGGTTTTATAATCACACAACGATATGTGGCGAGAGTGTGTGTGAAGGAGTACACCCCTGCAGGGTATGAATCTGTTCGAATAGCCGTGTCCTCGGATATGGACTATTTGGAGAACTTATGTTGTTCATAGTTAAGTTGATGGATACTCATAAAAATCTCAAGACAAGTGTGAGTACCATGGATGGCACTCTCATAGATGATGGAAGTGAATCCATGGTGGTGTATTGATGTGGATTTAGTGGACTCGTGTGCGATATCTAACATTTGAACAAAGAATTAATATGTGTAGTATAGGTTAGCCAAGAGTCAAAGCCGGCATTGCTACATAAACTCCAATACTCCCCTTGTTGATACATGAGCATGAATAGACTAGGTCTTCTTTAAAGACTTGCTGAGTACGTTTGTACTCATGTTTGGTTAATAAATGTTGCAGATGAGACTCAGGACCCATCAGGTGGGTTCTACCTAGATGTCGACAACACTCAATAGCTGGTGTCCCAGCTACGACCTTATGCCCTGTGATGGGTTGTAGATAGTCAGGCCATGTGCCTTTTAACCCATTTATTTGTGTGTACTCAGATAGCTCTATGCTTCCACTTGGTTTGTATGAACTTGCTTGTATGACTTGAGTGTCGGGTCATGTGACCCCTACCGGTAAGAACATATTATGCAAGTCTCCTCTGAGCCTCTTAAATAAAAGTTGTGTTGTTGTATGGTTATGTTGTGATGCCATAGTTGTATCTATGCATACCGGGTATTTCGTGCATACGTGTGACGTGCAACGGTATGTATGGGATCCGACACCTAGCCATGTGCCTTTAGTAGTACTGTTTACGGGGAACTGCCTCTTTGTGCTTCCACCGAGCCTTGGTAGCTTGCTACTCCTCCGGACACATTGATTGACCAACATGTATCCTTCTTTGCTGCTGTGTATGTCCCTTCGGGGAAATGTCTCGCAGTGTAATGGAGTCCCTGTAGCCTGCTACGACTCGTCTACATGCAGTGATGACATTTATGTCCCACAACATAATGGAGTCCTTGTAGCTTGCTATGAGTCGTCTACACACGCTTGAGACCGACACCTACATTGCTGGGTTATGTATGCATGTTCCCATATGGATGTGCCACTTGGGTTCTATGACTAGTCATGTCGGCCTGGGTTCTCTGTCGTTTGAATACTAGCAACATATTCACATATGTGAGCCAAAAGACGCAAATGGTCCCGGCTAAGGTAAGGTTGTAGACGTGGAGTTACCGTGCGTGAGGCTGCAAAGTGATGTGATGTGTTACAGGATAGATTCCTATGACTTAGGATCGGGGTCCCGACACACCATCACTTCATCTTGCATATAGAGTCATATTTTGTTTTAGGTATCGAGTTGTAAGTAAATAAAAGTGTGATGATTTTCATTAACAGAGCATTGTCCCGTGTGAGAAAAGGATGATGGAAGCCGTGACTTCCTCACAAGTTGGGATGAGTATCCAGACTTAACAAAAAATAAAAGAGGCCAGCGGAGCCTAAATAAAAAAAGAGGACAAAGATGCCCACCAAAATATATAAAAAATAAAAAATGAGATAAAGAGAGAAGGGACAATTGCTATTATCTTTTTCCACACTTGTGCTTTAAAATAGCACCATGATGTTCATGATAGAGAATCTCCTATTTTGTCACTTTCATATAACTAGTGGATATTCATCTTGCACGACCACTTAGTTTTCTTTTTGAGCTTTCACACACTTATAGCTCTAAGTGCATTTGTTGCATGGCAATCCCTACTCACTCACATTGATATCTATCGATGAGAATCTCCATAGCCCGTTGATACACCTAGTTGATGTGAGACTATCTTCTCCCTTTTTCCTTGCACCTCCTCCATATTCTATTCCACCTATAGTGCTGTATCCATGGCTCATGCTCATGAATTGCGTGAGAGTTGAAAAGGTTTGAGAACACCAAAAGTGTGAAACAATTTCTTGACTTGTTCATCGGGGTTGTGCATGATTTAGATACTTTGTGTGGGGAAGATGGAGCATAGCCAGACCATATGATTTTGTAGGGATAACTTTCTAAGGCCATGTAATTTCGAAAGGACACGATTGCCTTGTTGGTGTGCTCGAAGTATTACTGTTTTATGTCTATATTAGACTATTTTTTTGAATCTTACGGTTCTAAATATTCATGCGATAATAAAGAATATTACATGGAAAAATATGTTAGGTAGCATTCCACATCAAAAATTATGTTTTTATCATTTACCTACTCAAGGACGAGTAGGAATTAAGCTTGGGGATGCTTGATACATCTCCAACGTATCTATAATTTTGATTGTTCCATGCTATTATATTATCTGTTTTGGATGTTTTATATGCATTAATGTGCTATTTCATACTATATTTGGGACTAACCTATTAATATAGAGCCTAGTGCCAGTTTCTGTTTTTTCCTTGTTTTTGAGTATTGCAGATAAGGAATATTAAACGGATTCCAAATGGAATAAAATCATCGGAATAATTTTTCTTGGACCAGAAGCAACCCAGGAGACTTGGACATGAAGTCGGGAGAGCCGTCGTATGGCCACAAACCACAGGGGGGCGCTCCCCAGGCTTGTGAGCCCACGGCAGCTCCCCTAACCCTATTTCTCAGCCTATAACTTCACAAATATTCCATGTATACCACAGGGAGCCACAAAAACACTTTTACATCACCGAGAGCCTCCGTTCCCAAGAGATCCAATCTTGGAGCCTTTTCCGGTAATCTGCCGGAGGGGGATTCGATCACAGAGGGCATCAACATCAACTCCATTGCCCCTCCGATGATGCGTGAGTAGTTCACCATAGACCTTCGGGTCCATAGCTAGTAGCTATATGGCTTCTTCTCTGTCTTTGCTCTTCAATACCATGTTGTTCATGATCTTTATCGAGATCTATCCCATGTAATACTCTTTTGCGGTGTGTTTGTCGAGATCCGATGAATTGTGGGTTTATGTTCAGATTATCTACAAATATTGTTTGAGTATTTTCTGAATTCTTATATGCATGATTTCATATCTTTTCAAGTCTCTTTGAGTTATTGGTTTGGTTTGGCCAACTAGATTGGTAATTCTTGCAATAGGAGAAGTGCTTAGTTTTGGGTTCAGTCTTGCGGTGTCCCCACCCAGTGACAAAGTAGGGGTAGCGAGGCACCTATTGTATTGTTGCCATCAAGGATAAAAAGATGGGGTTTTCATCATATTTATTGAGTTTATCCCTCTACATCATGTCATCTTACCTAATGCGTTACATTGTTCTTCATGAACTTAATACTCTAGATGCAGGCAAGAGTTGGTCGATGTGTGGGGTAATAGTAGTAGATGCAGAATCGTTTCGGTCTACTTGACACGGACGTGATGCCTATATGCATAATCATTTCCTTGGATATATTCATAATTATTCCCTTTTCTATCAATTGCTCGTCAGTAATTTGTTCACCCACCATAATATTTGCCATCATGAGAGAAGCCTCTAGGGAAACCTATGGCCCCGGGTCTACTTTCCATAATTTATTTTCATATCTATAAACCAAAAATACCAAAAATACTTTGCTGCAATTTATTTACCTTTTACTTTCCGTTCTCGTTTACATCTATCTCTATCAGATCTAATCCTTGCAAGTACCCGTGAAGGGATTGACAACCCCTTTATAGCATTGGGTGCAAGTGTTTGATTCTTTGTGTAGGTACATCTATTGGGGGCTTGCTTGTATCTCCTACTGGATTGATAACTTGGTTCTCAACAACTGAGGGAAATACTTATCTACTTTGCTGCATCACCCGTTTGTCTTCACGGAAACCAACGCATGCTCGAGAAGTAGCACTTCTCAAGGTCGGATCGCCCGAGGGGCCTAGAGTATATCTCTCCTAATCGGAGGGGAAAATCCCATCTTGCTCGACCATGTCTCGCAGCATGGGTCTAGACAAGCCCGAAACCTACCTTTGTAACTACCCAGTCACGGAGTAGAGTTTGGTCGTCCCAAAACAAGTCTATCACCATCCCGAGTACATGCGCCAGCTCAGGTCTTAGGACATAGAATGTATGTTATACTAGAGACTCACAGATGACCTATCGTTGTGTATCATAGTTGGGTCTGTCCAACTCAGACCTTTCTAAGTCCATATTGTCCGGCTAGCATCCAATGCTACATGGTCAGTGAGACCGGACCATCCACCGTGTCATATGCTAGTCTAACTGGTTGCGCATCCACACAGCCCTTTCGACTAGGGACCATTTAGAACAGTCATGATGCAATGCATAATCTCACAAACAAGTCACATACTTGTTAATACACATCAATGATAATGTCCAAGGACTATCTTTATTCATAAACACATAGGAAATATCATCATACATCATTGCCTCTAGGGTATATCTCCAACACATATTACAACCCATCATCATCTTAATCAACTCTTCATCATTCTAGGTAAAATAACGTAAAAAGGTGAACTCCTCATCATTCTGGTTGTTATAATACTAGCAAATGATCAAGTTATCACAAGTTAAAAACACTAACTACTGCTCTCTCCTAGGTAAAATAGCATAAAAATGTGAACTCCTGCATCTCCCCATTGAAGAATACAGATCAACCTATCTCCAACTTCTGGCTTGCGCAATTTATAATCTCCAAGTGTTTGGCTGGATGTTGTTATTGCCTTGCCCCATCCTTTTATTTTCATGGTATTCTCACTTTGAGATATCATGTATTTACCAGGGTGACTCATCGGCATTGGCCGTAAACTAACCATATGCAAATCACCTTTGGTAAATAACGACTTAGGAATGGTCTCTGGTGGGAGTACCTATTGAAGAACATAAGTTATAATAACATAGTTAGCAAACTAGTTTTGCTTAATAATAATGTATGAAAAGGATGGGCTAATGACACAAGAGTAAAAAAAATCTTATAAAGTTGTCTCTAGGGATGTTATAAGGGTTTAACTTGTGCACTAGTGGCATATATCCATGATAAATGTTACCAATCATGTAATGTTTCTTATGATGCTGAACAACATGAATAAATGAGATGAGATCATATTTTTCCAACCAAGTAAGTTTGGAGTCATGACTTTAGTATGTCCGATCTATTATCTGTCGGGTAGTTCTTATTGCACGGAAATAAGCTGATAACTAAAAATAAAGAAAATTAGTCAGGATGAGTACCAAATACTTTTCAATAATCAACATAAAGTACCTAACAAATCTGTTGACAAACGCACCTGGAGGTAGCACCGAAATAGAGACATCATCTGCATGCACCCAAATATCTATATTATTATCATAAACAATGTCACTACCAAGATCGAAGGTAATGTTCATGTCCTCATCGAACCCATACGCATGTCAAAATGCTCTCCAATTAGAACAACCAAAATATGTGTGATCTTTGTTATTTTTCACCTTAACAACAAAAGTGCAATGCTCCGTTCTTAGGTGAGGTACCATAGGCTCTGTATTGTCCTTCCTTTGGAAATGGAACTTGTCCAAGACAGTGGATCTTGCATGACAGGGAACGCACTAGTTGAATTGTGCAAAAGGAAATTAAAGGTTAATTGAAGCAAAAAAGCACACGTTGGACTTCATTAAAAAAATACATGACGTTTGTACATACCGTAATAATACTAAATTGTTCTGTTAGCTTGACGGTGAACGACCTATCGTTGTCCAGGTGAGGATAAATGTCGCATAAACCCCTGTTGTCCCTGCAGAAAGGGCACTAAAGGATCCTATCGTCGTCAGGGGACGTCGACATTTTCTGTGTTCATGATTCTAAGATTAAAAATCTACGACAATCATATAATATCACCAATACATATAATAGCACCAGCGATCGTTGGTGATTCTTCATATAATATTATCATATAATATCACTAACACATCTCAAATAATCCAGTTAATGAAGCATCGAATGTTATCACTAATACAGATCGAATTTTATGGAATAATCTAGTTCACTCGTGGTTCCTGAAGCGTGGGTGGTGGACACCCAAAGAGAAGGAACCATCACAGGATCATAGCTCGGGTGAGATCCCTGAAGGTACTGCCAGGTATTGGAGAACCTCGCATCCAATGCAACCATGTAGCGACGGATGTGCTCGTCTTACTCCCTGACCCGGCGATGAACCACCTCATCGGTTGTCGGCTACCTCCACACCGATAGTCGCCCAAGCGATCGCCACCAAAGAAGCTCCGGGTCGACAAAGATACTTGGATTCCTCACCAAACTGCATGCCCTGGAAGGTAGCACCCCCCTAGTGCTAGCCCGACAGAGCCCAGTCCAAGACATGGCGCCTCTCAAACTGGTTGTCGGCGTCGAGTCGACGACGAGGATGTGGGATTGGCATCATCAACGAGAACAAATTGTGGCTATAGAAAATATCATTTTATGTAACAACAATACCATTATCGTGTGATTTAGAATTCAGGGTTGTTGTGTACGCAAATGGTATCATTTACCATTTCTATCATTTGGTATAAAAAAAGTATGAAAATAACAATACGTGTAGTTCGATGATCTCTCAAGTAAGACTTGTGATGAACACTCAGATATGCATCACATTGGACTCAACTAAGAGGGGAAATTAAATCATAATAGCATATCTAAATATAAATTAGCAGGTCTGTAATTTCTTCCTAACACTACTAAAACTTCTATAACTTGAAAGATCACATAGCCTTCACATCACTCTTAACTACGTGTCAAGATCTCATTATTGTTATAATCAACAGAAGAACTGCTCATACTTTTACTGTGTATGAGATTTTCATTTTACACGTTGGATTTTATGATCATTTTATATATTATACTTAGATAGGTTGTAAAACCAGAATACATAATGAACTAATTGATTGTATATAGTTCACCTTTTTCGTAGAATATCAATTTTGGCCAAGCCTTTATTATTTATGAATCTTCTTGTAAGATTGATGCAAGTGCATGGGTTGATAATACTTTCATGGAGATATCATTTCAGTCGAGTTAGTTTTTTTATATAAACAATAAAATTATAGTTTCCAAAAATTCTACAAAAGCAAGGAGCGAGCGATGGTGTGGCCGACGGCTCACCTAGAAGGCGGAGGAGCCAAGAGCGGGCTCGGGGAGGCAACGACATCGGGGGAGACGACGATGTCGGGGGGAGGGGTGGCGATGGGGGACGGCGACGGCGGCGGGCGGCAGCAACAGGGAGATGGCGTTGGGGCGGTGATGAGGAGCGAGCGGGCTCAAGGAGGCGACGAGGAGACCCGGTAGCCGGGCGGTGTCGAGGTGGTTTTTAGCATCGTCGGGGGAGAGGGAAAGCAGATTGATTTGGAAAATTTTCCAAGTCCCGCTTATATAGTCCAACCTTTAGTCCCAGTTGGTGGCTCCAACCGAGACTAAAGGCCACCCTCTAGTCCTAGTTGGAGCCACCAACCGGGACTAATGGTAGTTTTCGCCAGGCGAAAGGGTGGGAAGCACAGCCCTTTAGTCCCGGTTGGTGACTCCAACCGGGACTAAAGGGGTACCTATAGTCGCGGTTGGAGCCATCAACTGGGACTAAAGGGCTGGTCCTGGCTGTGGTGGGAGTTTAGTCCTGCCTCGCCGAGCGAGAGGCGCCCACGGGGACGATGGACCCAGACACCACCCCACAGAAGGGCCTTGAAGGTGTGAGCTACTCGTGGGGTAACCGCAATGCATCAAAGGCCTCCATGGAGAAGACGTTGAGGCCGACGCCACCGTCGATGAGGGTCCTGGAGACGACCATGTCGCGTATGGTCGGTGTCCACAACATGTGAAGTGCCCCAATGACTGACGTGGTCTTCGGGTGGTCGTCGGGCCTGAAGGTGATATCAATTTTCGGCCATGTGCGACACTCCTTGGGCTCGGGTCGTGGCTGAACCGCTCCCACATGGTGTAGGAAGCGCTTGACATGGCGGCTGAAGTGTGGCGCCTGCAACCCGCCGACGATGCAGGCGGCCGCGGGGGCGGCCCTGCGCGCCTAAACACCATCTTGCGCTGGGGTCCGGTGCTCGTCGGGGATCATGCCCGCCATGGATTTGCTGGATCGGGGCTTGGCCTTCACCGCAGGCGGGGAAACTCCGACACGCCCCTTACCTAGCATGCCAAATGTTGGATTTCAGGCTCCGCAAAACCCTTAAGATTTGAACACGGGGGTGTGTGCGAAGATCCCCTATCGCCTCGCCCGACCTAGCTCGTTACTCGATGAACACAGCAGAGAATTCGCACGATGATGAGGAAGAAGATGAACACGACAGTTTACCCATATCGGGCCGCTGCGAAGCGTAATACCCTACTCATGCTTTGGTGGATTGCTTGTCGAGGAGGTGAGGTGGATGAACAAGTACAGTGTTTCGGGGCCTCCTGAGGCTCTCAGTGGTGTTCGAGGCTCCTTGTGGTGTAATGGTCAGTGAGTGGTGGACTTGGTCGATTGGGTTCGGATCCACCTCTACGAAGCAGCCTACCCTCTATATATAGCGGTGGCTCGGGTCCTCTTCCCTTATCCCAATGGCGGGAAGGGATCCCACAATGGCCAATTTTGAAGGGGACAGGGGTTCGTGTTCACCCTGCCCAAAGGCGGTTTTCGCCTCCAAAGTATCTGTCGACGCTGCAGGGACGGGCTCAGCGATGACGTCTGTCCCACGGAGCTGGTGCATGCGGTCTTGTTGCACCAGAATGGTCGGCTGCTTGTCGGCCAGCTGGAGCGCGGCCGGCAGGCACGTTGCCGGCTGGCTTGAGGCCGGCTACCCAAGGAGCCGGTCTGGCCCCGGTCGGCTAGGCACGGCCGGCTGCCTTCAAACCGGCTCCTCTGTTGAACCTTGGGTGTGCATGGCTACAATTCAGCCGGTCGTACCGCTGACCTTGGCCGACCACGACTCGGCGGAGCAACAGTGACGGCATGCCTCCACCCACTCGATTACCTGCCCCAGCATGGCTACAGTGTAGGCGGTCGTATAGAAGACTTCGGCCGGCTGGCACAATATGATGCCGCCCAAGCGGCCCGTGCCATGGCAGGTGGGTGCGGGCCAATCATGAGCCGGCTGGCTGGCCCCAACGGGCGATGGGACCACACAGACGGTGGGCCCTACGGACGACGAGACGGCTCAAGAGGCGGGACCCCCTGGCTAGCCGGAGAGGCTGCCAGCTCGGTCCCCCCACTCTGTACCTTAAGGATATGGTAAGCCGGGGGTTTGGCCTATACCCCCCCCCCCCCCCCGCGAGCCTCCCATGCAACAGGGACAACGAATTCACACACACCCACGGGACACTTCCCACACATTCACTCATGTAGTGAGGAAGGCAAGCCAGATGCTCCCTATTCCACCTCTAGACAACAGCTCTAGGAGCAACCTTGTAACCATACCCATCTGTGAACTAGACCAAGCAGGACTAGGGGTATTACCTCCCATGGAGGGCCCTGAACCTGGGTACATTGCATGTCACCACCGCTTGTGCCTAATCCCGCACCCAGAGCCCATTGGCATCCTCCAGCCCCAACCACCTTCGATAAGCCTACCCATAGCATCTGTCATGAGAAAATGACAACAACGCGTCTCCTTTCTGGCATCATCTTTGACTCCTTAGGCCAGGCCTGGTAGAGAGATCTCCGCCCCTTTGGAGGGGCCTGGGGAGGCCCGTCCCCTACCGGTGTCGATGCTGCTCCTCCTCGCGAGGCTTGGGCCCTCTCTAGGGCCTTGTCCTCAGTGGGGTCGCGCCTGGCTGCATTTGGTCCTTGAGGTGGGCCATGCCCTGGGCTGTAGGCAGGTAGGTCTAGGTACCCTCGTTCCCAGAATGCCGACAGTCACACTGCTTCGGGTGTGTGCAACATAGAATATTCTAGTGTTCATTCATATACGGGGCCACCAAGGTAGAATTCTATAGAACTTTGTAGTGTGCTTGCGCCCAAGAATGCCCGTCCCTACATATTATTGCTTTCGCTCCTAACGTGTCTTTTCCACTCAGTCTTCCCTCATACCGTGATTTAGGAAGTAGTTGCGTCATAATCACATGGGCTTCACAATGGCTAATCGAACGTTTTCCGGTAGAAGCTCCCTCAATGAAACCAGAAGCAGTTGCGTCATAATCGCACTGGCATCATAATGAAAATCCGTTTCATGCACAACCAAGGAGGAAGGTTATAGATACATAGAGTCACGGGCCAGGTGCTATGCTTGCTTCTCTGCTCCCCAAAAGGATTAATGCCATCTGCACTTAAACCAAACCATATGTTCCTTGGGTCATCTGCAAAGTTCGGCTAGTCTCTCTCGATTTTTCCCCACCACGACCCATCAGCGGGTGCTCTCAACTTCCAGTCTTTCCTACGGTCTTTTTTGTGCCATTGCAACAACTTCACATGCTCTTTGATTCTGAACAGACATTTCAACCATGGTATAATAGGATCATACCACATCACCTTGGCAGGAACCCTCTTCCTAGGGCACTCGCCCTCAACATCACTAGGGTCATCTCGTCTGATCTTATACCGCAATGCACTGCATACCGGGCATGCGTTCAATTCCTTGTACTCACCGCGGTAGAGGACGCAGTCATTAGGGCATGCATGTATCTTATGCACCTCTAATCCTACAGGACAGATAACCTTCTTTGCTCCGTACATAGTGTCAGGCAATTCGTTATCCTTTGGAAGCTTAGTCTTCATTATTTTAGGTAAGTTTTCAAATCCCTTGTCAGATAAACCATTCTCTGCCTTCCATTGGAGCAATTGCAGTGTGGTACCAACCTTTGTGTTGCCATCTTTGCACTTTGGATACAACCCTTTTTTGTGATCCTCTAACATGCAATCGAACTTCAACTTCTCCCTTTCACTTTTGCATTCTCTGTGTGCATCAACAATGACTCGGCAAGGTCATCATCGGGCACATCTGGTGCCTCTTGATCTTCATCCCCCCCCCCATTGCAGTATCACCGTATTTAGGGTACATAGGACGATAGTTGTCATCATCCTCTTCTTCTTCATTGTCTTCCATCATAACCCCTCTTTCTCCATGCTTGGTCCAAACATTATAGTGTAGCATGAAACCCTTCTCAAGTAGGTGGAAGTGAAGGGTTTTAGAGTTGGACTAATTCTTCGTATTCCCACAGACAGTACATGGACAATACATAAAACCATTTTGCTTGTTTGCCTCAGCCACTTTGAGAAAATTATGCAGGACCTCAATGTACTTGGAGGTGCGTTAGTCACCGTACATCCATTGTTGGTTCATCCGCATACATTATAGAATCAAATGTATCAAAAACCATTATAGAACATCATCAATAGAGAAGTGATCAAATTAATACAAGTTCATCATCACATTAAAACCAAAGTACAGTAGTGATAAAATGTTATTACTAAAAAATAACATCGCCAATCCTTTTAGAACAATTGTGTAGTTGGTGCACCGCCAAACCTAAACAAATCTTGGCAGAAATGTAGAATGGAGGTCAAGATTGGAGAGGAGAAAACTTAAGTGTGGCTAAGGCATTTCATCAAACACCTCATGTGCATATATAGTAGCTGAGAAGAGAGAGCAACACACCTCCAAAACGAAATCCGGCCAAAAAACTAAGGAGTGAACAGGCAGGGGCGAGCATATATAGGCGTTGTAGAAGTCCTGGTTGGTGGCTACAACCGGAACTAAAGGTGCCTCTATAGGCCCAGTTCCTGCCACCAAGCAGGACTAAAGGGACTAGGCCAGGAGCGAGCCCCTGTAGTCTCGGTTCGTGTCTGGAACCGGGACTAAAGGGGTCAGACGAACCGGGACTAGTTCCTGCCAAGACCCGACCGACGCCCTGTCCGCTCGAACCGAGACTGATGCACCCATTGGTCCCGATTCGTAACCAAACCGGTACTAACGCAATATTATGGACCATTTCAAAGCCCTATTTTATACTAGTGTCATCATACTAGTCCTACAATAATAGGCATTCAATGAATGATAATCAAAACCATCATGTATCACATATAGAGAAATTATGAGTTAATGACATTGATGTGGTAATATGAAAAAGGTGTAAGTGCATAATTGTTGATTCATATAAGTGTCAAGATTAAGGGGGGTTAACTTGTTGTTCATCTAAATATTAAAGAGGCATGGTGATGAAGTGTGAGCATTCTTATTCCTCGTTAAAATCCTAGGGTTGTTTCGAGTCGGGGGCGCACAGTGGTTAACTCCTACCAACCTCATCCCTCGGGGCATGCGAGTAGTGCTTTGATGTGTGATAAAACTAATAAAACTTCGTAATAAGTATGTGAGTTCTTTATGACTAATGTGACACCTTGGACATACGCATCCCCACCTTTTCCTATTTGCTAGCCTATTCGGTACCCTGCATACCCCATTCTCACCTCGAGAACTGGTGGAACTTTCGCCGGTGCAGCCACACGCCACGGCATGATACACTCTGTTGCACATAAGCCTCATTATATCTTCCTGAACAACCACCATACCTACCTATTATGGAATTTCCATAGCCATTTTGAGATATATTGCTATGCAAATTCCATCGTCACTTCACATGACTAGTTCGTTCATCGTCGTATTGCTTTGCATGATCATATAGAGCTGACATAGTATTAGTGGCAAAGTCACTTTCCATCATGTTTTTGATATATGTCACGCTAGATCATTGCACATCCTGGTACACTGCCAGAGGCATTCATAGAGAGTCACATCTTCCTATCTGTTCTACATATTGAGTTGTAAGTAAATAAAAGTGTGATGATCATCCTTGTTAGAGCATTGTCCCAGTGAGGAAAGGATGATGGAGACTATGATTCCCCCACAAGTCGGGATGAGACTCCGGATGAAAAATAAAATAAAAATGGGGGAGGCCAAATGAGCCCACCATATAAAAAATATTATGGGGGGCTAAAAAGAAAAAAAGAGATAAAAGCCTGTCATATATATAAAAAAATGAGAGAAAACGAGAGAAGGGACTTTGATACTAACCTTTACAACACTTGTGCCTCAAAGTGGCACCATGTTCTTCATTACAAGAGTCTCCTATGCTATCACTTCCATATGCTAGTGGGAATTACCTTATCATAATAAACTTGTCTTGTATATTCCAATGATGGGCTTCCTCAAAAGCCCTAGGTCTTCAGGAGCAAGCAAGTAGGATGCACACCCCACTTAGCTTCAAATGAGCTTTCATACACTTGTATCTCTAGTGCATCATTTGCAATCCCTACTCCTCGCATTGACATCAATCGATGAGCATATCCATAGCTTGTTGATACGCCAACTTCATGTGAGACTATCTTCTCCACTTTTTACCCCTTGGATACCTATCACCATATTCTATTCCACCTATATGCTATGTCCAATGGTTTGCATGAAGATAAAAAGTTGATGCATATTGAAAAAGTATGATCCAATTGCTTGACTTGGACACCGTGGTGATTAACATTTGTATTTATGTGGTGAAGACGGAGTCATGCCTTTCTAATATAATAAGATGAATGTGGGGTAAACATTCTTTTCGGATCGTATACTTTGAAAATCAATATTTATGTTGCTTATACTTAATAAATATTATTATGTTGTTGTTTGTTAATTCTTCATTTCTCAATGATCATACATACAGGAGATTACATTATGGATAGCCTGTCACATCAAAAAAATTGTTTGTATCATTTACCTACTCGAGGATGAGCAGGAATTAAGCTTGGGGATGCTTGATACGTCTCCAACATATCTATAATTTTTTATTGTTCCATGCTGATATATTATAATTCTAGGATAATTTTTGGGCATTTGCGTACCAATTTATAATATTTTTGACCACTAACCTATTGACCTAGTGCCAGGTGCCAGTTGTTGTTTTCTGCGTGTTTTTTGCTTTGCAGGTTTCCCTTATCAAACGGAGTCCAAATACAACGAAACTTTAATATATATTTTTCTAGACAATATGAAGCACGGCAAGCATCGGAGGAGTGCCAGGAGGTGTGCCAGGGCCCCACAAGCCATCTGGTCGTGCCCTAGGGGGGCGCGGCCAGATAGCTTGTGGCCCCCTGGCACCCCTCCCTACGTCGTTCTTTGGCCAATCGATCCTCATATATTCAAAAAAAAACTAGAAGCACTCCCGAAACACTTTTTCCGCCGCCGCAAGTCTCTGTTCCGACGGGAGGCCATCTAAACCTCCGTTCCAGCGATCTGTCGGAGGGGAGATCAATAACGGAGGGCCTCTACATCAACCATGCTTTCCTCACCATGATGTGTGAGTAGTTTACTACAGACCTAGGGGGCCATAGGCAGTACCTAGATGGCAATCTCTACCTTATGATCTTCACTACAATTTTCATCGCATCTTTGCTTTGATCTATCCGATGTAATCCCTTTGTATGGTGTGTTTGTTGGGATCCGATGAATTGAGGGTTTATGTTCAGATTATTCATGAAAAGTATTTGAGTCACCTATGATTATTATGATTCTTAATTGCATGATCATCATAGCTTCATAATGCTCTCCGATCTATTGAGATAGTTTGGCCAAATAGATTAATATTTCTTCAGTGGGAGTGGTCCGTCGTAGTAGGTTCAACCTGGCGAATTTCTACATCGCAGTGAGAGAAAGGGACAAGATGTGTCTTTGTGTTGCTGCTACTAAGGATGAAACTATGGGGTTTATTCATATTAATTGAGTATACCTTGTCTACATCATGTCATTGTTTGCCAAGCATTACTATGTTTTTACTTAATACGTAGAGAGGCAAACATAGAAGCGCTCTTGAAGTGGAGTAATAGTAATAGGTGCAGACAAGAGTCGGCCTATTTCCTTATCGGCGTGATGCCTATATACACATGATCATTGATGTCAACATCGCATAATTATTCGCTTTTCTATCAATTGCCCAACAGTAATTTGTTTACCCACCATATGCATTAGCCATGAGAGATGCCACTAGGGAACACTACTGCCCCCGGGTCTATTCACTTATATATTTACAAACACAACTACTACCTTGCTACCATTATTTGTGTTTTATTTTATTTTTCTGTTTATAGTTATCTACACACCTCATTTGCTTGCAAATAACGAGATCAAGGGGATTGACAACCCTCTTGCCCGTGTTGGGTGCGTGTTCTTTGTTTCTTTGTGTGCAGCCGCTGAAGACGGTTGAGGACTGGTATTCCTATTGGTTCGATAAACATTGGTTTCATAACCGAGGGAAATATTTACCCGCATTGTGCTTCGGTAACCCGTTCCTCTTCACGGAAAACCCAATGCAGATCATAGTCATCAATTCCCCCTCCCGCGGGGTGCCGAAAAAGTCTCCAGATGGGAGCACAGAAGAACAAAGACTTGTGGCGGTGGAAAAATTGTTTTGAGTGGCTCTTTGGGGGTTTCAGAATATTCAGGATTTATAGAGTTGGAATTAGGTCGGATGGAGCCATGAGGGGCCCACAAGACATCAGGGCGTGGCCACCCCCTGGGCATGCCCGGTTGTCTTGCCGTCTTCTCATTTCATGTTTGGTCTCCTCCAAAGCTTCTAGGGTCCCCTTTTTCTAGAAAAAATTGTCAAAAAATTTCGTAGTGTTTGAACTCTCTTTGCTATAGATTTTCTGTGAAACCAAAAATAGGCAGAAAATAGTAACTATCACTAGGCACTAGGTTAATATGTTAGTTCCCTAAAATGATATAAAATTGCATATAAAGTATCTAAGATTGATAATATAATAGCATGAAACAATAAAAAATATAGATACATTGCAGACATATCAGTGGTAAGTTTTTTACAACACCTCGTCCATTCGAGTAGTGCATTTATACTTATGACTAGATGTTCAACATATTCGAGAAGGGGTGGAGACGTTGGGTCAAAACAGTGAGCTGTCTCACTCCAAATAAGTGTAGTCTTACGCTCATGACGACAACCCTAGTTTGCACGAGGACTCTGAGATCTCCCTTATCCTTAAAGATGGGATTTTCTACCAAGAGAGCATTGACAACTCTGAAGTAGCTCTTCTTCTTGATCTACGGGGGGTCTTGTCATCCTGTACGAAAAGTGCGCCTCTAGCTTCTTCTCAAAAAAGGTCATCCACTCCTACGTCCCCGAGCACTCTAACTTATCTCCCCAATGGTCATCGTTACAAGCATTGAAAAGTCGATTGTCGATGTCAAAACCGGCGGATCTCGGGTAGGGGGTCCCGAACTGTGAGACTAGAATTGATGGTAACAGGAGACGAAGGGGACACAGATTTACCCAGGTTCCGGCCCTCCTATGGAGGTAATACCCTACGTCTTGCTTGGTTGTATTGATGATGTGGGGGGGGGGGGTTATAGAGTTGATCTACCTCGAGATCTAATAGCTAAGCCTAGATGAGTTTCCTCCTATACCCCTAAATCCTCCAACTTGTATAGACGCCGAGGGTGCTCTGGGTTTTACACGTGGTCGGTTACATGCCGAAGGGATAAACATGCCTAACTATAGCTAATAACTTGGAGAATACGTCAGGGCTTCTCGAAACTTCCATCTGGCATAGGTGGTCTTTGATCGTCCGATGCTCTCTTTGTGGCCCAATAGTCCGACCCATAAACAATAGGTCGGCTTTCCGAGGACCCCCTAATTAGCCCTCGGACTAGCCTTCAACACCGATATATATATACATATATATAGGACAAATGTTTCATACGACCGGGTGTAGTTACTCCCACTTTTGTTTGGTATGTTGTATGTAGTATCTATCGCATCGGAGAGTATGTACGCGTAGTATGTATTAAATAAGAATATTTAGATAGTATATATACCACTTTCTTGGTAGTATGTACCATATTTTTTACCATACTCATTTTTACATACAAATATATGCGTATTTCACAATATGATAAAAACTATGGGTCAACTTCAAATTTTTACCTGTAACACACTTTGGAGTATCTTATATATAGTATGTGAACGTATCTAAAGTGATAAATTAGTATATATATTACCACATGGTAGTATATGAGACATGGGAGTAGCTACACGCGGTAGTAGGATTTATTTTCCATATATATCTATATACGGTCAATCTCCTCATGTCGTCATCTTTGGCTTGCGAGGTGAGTCCTTCATCCCTCCTTGTCCGGCAACCGACCAGTCTTCGGTAAGATCCCAGGCATCGTGGGCGCAGGTTTATAATAATAAATGCGCGTGTTCCTCATTTTTTGCGCGTCGTGGGGAGGCGAGTGGTCAATGATTTTTACAATCTTACACCTCCTTAACAGGGGCACCAACCCATTTAATCAAACCAAATTGTGGCTCAGACCACATTCTCTTCCTCCTCATTAAAAGAAACTCCTAGCGGAAGCTCCACACAAAACATGGCTAACACCCCCAGCTCCTCCGCACATCCGTACGGCTCACGCCCAGGGGACTGGACCAGCTGTTCTGTTATTGTCCTGTGGCTCCACAATCTGTCAACGAACATTTCCGCAATCCAAACAAAAGGGAGCGCATATGCTTTATCCCCTTCCTCCTCCGGGGCCTTGGGTTTCCAATCCATCCGGTCCTGAGGGGGTTGCTTGAGTTCTACGGGATCCAACTCCACCACCTTACTCCAAGGTCCATTTTAGATATCTCGGGCTTCGTTGCTCTCTGCGAGATGTTCTTGGGGTGCGAAGCACATTTTGATTTCTAGAGGAAATACTTCTGTCTCGTCCCCCGAACTCAGGACAAGACAAGTTTGGAGGTCGGCGGAGCCTAAGTGTGCTGCCTAACGGGGACGGGGTATCCGGCAGGCACATCGAAGAAATTTGAAGAATGGACCTCGGGATGGTTTTATATTGAAGATGTACCCCTGTTTGAGCCAACTCGGATAGGCCTTCCCGAATACTCTGACGTCCTACCGAAGAAGAGGTACAACTAGCGGCCAAGGAGCTCGTCCCAGGAGGAAAGCGTCAAAGTGCGGCGCCTAGCCACGCATGTGCGGATGCTCGTCCACCACTAACTGACCATGATCGATGTCATGGCTGCTGAGGGAGTCCTAGATTAGGGGGTCCTTGGATAGCCGTCCTATTGTTATGGCCTGGACTATGAGGGCTACTTACCGAATATCGGAAGATTTGAAGGCCCAGTCTCTAGGATGGAATCTTCGGGAAGCATAGCTTGCGCTCGACATTTGATGTAGTAAATAGGCATGTTTATCTCTTCGGCATGTAATCGACCATGTGTAAACCCTAGGCCTCCTCGACACCTATATAAGCCGGAGGGTTTTACAGTATAGATATAGAACAACTCATCTAGGGTTAGCTATTCGATCTCGAGGTAGATCAACTCTGTAACCCCCATGTCATCAATACAACCAAGCGGGATGTGGGGTATTACCTCCATAGGAGGGCCCGAACCTGGTTAAATCCTTGTCTCCTTCGTCTACTGTTACCATCGATTCTAGTCTCATAGTTCGGGACCCCTACCCAAGATCCATCGGTTTTGACACTGACATTGGTGCTTTCATTGACAGTTCCTCTGTGAGCAAGATGGAATCGACGCCTCGCCTTGTCATCAATGCAGAGGTCCGCAACATGGACGTTTTTGTCCCCGGATAGATCTTTACCTTCGACAGTGTTGTGCTGCATGCTGATTCCGCTGGCCATCTAGGCCGCGTTGAGAACTTCGCCCCTGATCGAGAGGTCGGATTTGGAAACTTGGAGTTCTTCGTAGACTCTTGGGGTGACTTGTCATTAATCGGGCTCGCAGCTTCGCCTGCAGACCCCGAGGACTCTGAGGCTTTAACCTCGAGCCCCTTCTTCAGACATGTCGATGGGGTCACCCATGGCGATGAGCCGATCTCTTATCCCAGTCTGGCCACTAAGCCATATGACCGAACATGTGTTCTTGCCGAACACTTCCCATGTCTGGATGTCATGAAGGTTAACTCCACGAATTCCGAACAGCTGGATCCGGTCAGTCCATCAGTAGTCGATGAGGCCCTAGATCAATTCTTGTCGATGAAAATCACCGACGATCTGGCCCCGATCTATGCTCGGTTCGGTTATGGTGTGGGCCAAGATGGATTTTTCGACCCACCCACCACGCACTTGGTAGCCACTGTCGAGGATTTAACCGACATGCTGGACTATGCCTCCGAGGAGGCAGAATACATGTATGAAGAGGACCGTGCTCCCACCCCCGTTAACACTGGGAGTTGTGTTTCCACTTCTATATATGACGTCTACATGGTAGATACTCCTGCCACCAATGGATACAACACGCCTCACAATGACGGTGACAAATCGGGCGATGCGCCATCTAGGTGCCGGAAATTGCATAAGCAGCCCACAAGCAAAAGGGGATGAAAATCTATTATCAGCAACAGGGACGGTAACACCCCCACTGGGCATGGCAATCCCGATATCCCCAAGCACCCGTTAGAGGGTTCTGAAGGGCCTAAGGACCTCAACAACCCCGATAACGTCAACGACTCCGAAGGTGATGATTACCTGCCCCCCCCCACGTCAAGGAGGAAGATATATCGGAAGCCGATGACTTGTACATCCCTGATAACCTCGAAGATCAGGAAGAAATTAGGCAACGGCTCATAGCGATGGCTCGTAGCCTAAAGGCTAAAGAGCGACAACTAAAAGTCGAACAACATGACCTCAATGATCAATAGATGAAAGTCCTCGCAGTCGAGGAAGTATACGACACCAGTCTGTCAGACCATCCTAAACGCTACCATCGGAGAAGGCTGCTGGCGCAAATTGATGATGAACTCACTGATACTCCGTCTCCAAACCGTACTCCATACGTCAAGCCGGACCGCCCCCTTGTGGTCAAGATAGGACGGCTGATGACACCAGTTATATACCGGTAGTGCCCCGATGACGGGGTAAGGATCCATTAGAGCCCAATGACAGGTTCGGCCTGCAAGATGACCTAGATCACAGAGCAGGCCGCACAAGATCCATCTATGGATCTAGTACTCGCCTGATAGATAGGGCGGATACAGACCTTGGTTCGACCAAAACAACAGAGTCCCAGAGCGCAACCGGCACCATACAGACACGAAATACAGGCGTGACATAGCACGGGTCAGAGGCGCCGCTCACCCACTATGCTTCACAGATGAGGTAATGCGGCATCAGTTCCCCTAGGGTTTTAAACTTCCTCCTCCATATTCACATGGCGCAAGGAGACGATCTCCATGCCATCAAATACCTCCCTCTTAAGCTTAAGGGCCAGCTCGACACTAGTTAAATAGCGTCCCTAAAAACTCCATTGGATGCTGGGAAGACCTGGAAGATGCATTTTGCTATAACTTCCAAGGAACCTATGTCCGCCTGCCGGACTCTTCCGATCTCAGCAACGTCGTCCAGAAGCCCGGCAAGTCTGCTCAGCAATTCTAGAATCGGTTCTTGACTAAGCAGAACCAAATCATCGACTGTCCGGACGCTGAGGCCATTGCCTCCTTCCAGCACAATATTCGGTATGAATGGCTGGCCCACCAGCTAGGCCAGGACAAGCCTCAGACCATGTCCGCCCTTACCTCCCTCATGAACCGCTTTTGCACAGGCGAAGAGAATTGGCTGGCAAGACACAACCACAATTCCGAAGATCCCGTGGCACCTAAGACCCGGGATGGCAACTCAAAACCAAAGCGCAATAAGAATAAGTGTCGGTACAATAATAGTGTTGTCGATGATACGGCTATAAACGCCAGATTCCGCAACTCCCAGTCAGGGCAGCGAAAGAAGCCTCCTAAGAGCAATCGTGACGGACCCACTCAACTAGAGAATATCATGGAAAGGCCTTGCCAAATCCATGTGACTTCGGAAAAGCCCTTCAACCACACACACCGCAACTGCTGGGTGGTTAAATCGGCTGGCAAGATACCACCCAAAGACCAAGGCAAAAGCCCACGCAGCAAGGACGAGATTGAGCCTCGGGGTCCAATTGGTGGCGGACAGAAGAAACTCCCTCTCGAAGTCAAAATGGTGAACATGATATACACCACCCATATACCCAAGAAGTAGAGGAAGGACGCCCTTCGGGAAGTCTACGCTGTGGAATCCGTAGCCCCTAAGTACAACCCATGGTCGACATACCCGATCACCTTTGATCGGCATGATCAGCTGACCAGTATCTGTCATGGGGGTTCGGCGGCCCTCGTCCTAGACCCCATCATAGATGTGTATCACCTCACAAAAGTCCTAATGGACGAAGGAAGTAGCCTCAACTTGATTTATTCAAACACGGTGAAAAAGATGGGCATAGATCCGTCAAGGATCAAGCCCAGCAGCACTACCTTCAAACGAGTGATCTCAGGCGTTGAGGCCCGATGTACGGGCTATGTAACTCTGGAAGTTGTGTTCGGCTCACCCGACAACTTTCACAGCGAGGACTTGATCTTTGACATTGCGCCCTTTCGCAATGGCTATTACGCATTGCTTGATTGGACCGCGTTCGCTCGATTCAACACGGTTCCACACTACGCATACCTCAAGCTCAAGATGTCGGGCCCCAAGGGGATCATTACTGTCAACGGCAATACGCAGCGCTCCCTTAGAACTGAGGAACATGCATTAGGCCCAGCGGCCGAATTTAGTTACAAAGAAGATCGGCAAGTTCCGACATCCGCCATAAAGGCACACAAGGCTGGGAAGCGAGTTCAGCTTTAGACCGGAAACTCAGATCCTTCCTCCTCCCCTCTATAGGGACTCACCCCCCACCGCACAACCTCAATACTGTCAAGGAGGCATAAATTTGCACTTAAGATTCCATGGGTAGCGGTGAGGAAATAAAGATGGGTTTTCAGTTGGCCCGAACTTCTACCATCAACACGTCTTCAGACAAAATGCAGGCGCTCCTAAAAGAGCCTGCCTACGGTGTAAATCTCACCTACAATACGGCGGCCTCTCAAGACTTTGTTGGCAAAATCCTCCCGCCGAACACTAACACCCATCAAGGTGCATCTAAGAACAGGAGTCACCTAGCAACGGGGCATATCGAAGACGTCAGGTTACCAATCGAGGACCCCTGGTACAAAAACTCATGTATATTTCTATTTTCTTTCACATACCATTAAGCAGTTGCTTTGGCAATCCGAGTTATAAGAGTTGTTGAGAAAATGCAAAATGTGTGGCGCATGTTCGCCTCATCTGTCCTTTTTCGGCGCATAATTTCCTCCTATCTCCCTCTTCTCGTGAATCTGTTTAGTATGATGCGAGGTAACTGGCTAATAGACCGGGGGCTCGAGTTCAAAAAAATCGCCTTATCTATCATGTGTTCGGTGTCTTGGCGTTCGCTTTATATGCATCGGTTCCGAACTATGTCTTTGGTCAATAAGCTGGGTTGCCCAGCTCCTGTGCTTGCCCCTTTATGTTCCACTCGTTTGGCTAAAAGGGCAAAGGGAGCACCCCTGCGATTGTGCTTCCGGATAGTTTGGTCAAGCACCTCAGGGGAGAAAGATGAAAATGGACTGTCATAGTATGCGCAATCCGATTTGTGAACCGCAAGCTGGAAGTGTTATACTCCAATCCTCGTAAGCGGTTATTCTGTGTTATACGGGGAACTTGTCTTTTGTGCAGACATTGTGATACCGGCTTCGGCAACAGTTCATCTGAACATCACAACACTTTGGTGGCTAATTGTACGCTTCGTGTAGTCCTTTTCGCGCCCCTACAGCTAAGTGAAAGAAATAAAGCACTATAGCCTGATTGCCTAGTCTGTCGCACTGTACCGCCTTTGGGTTTCGACAATATGGCTAAGGGTCATAGTGCATTGGCATAGACACCCCATGTAGTATCTACATGGGGGCTGAAGTCGACGACTCGCATCTTTCAGTATTAAATAGCCACATAGGAGTTATAAAGGAATACAAAACCATATAAGAACAAATATTGATATCATTAAAAGTCTTGGCAAGTCTTCGGATGCGTTACAGCTCATTCAAATAATTTATCACTCGAACACTGCGGCGCTAACAACTGAGCACTCTCCATCACTCCATCGAAGTATAGCTCGGGGCGTCGATGCTCCTTCTCGGGTGGCGGCGAGTCGGTGGCTACCTTCATCGGATTTAGCCCCAGCCAGTGCACTTTGGCCTTGGCAAGGCCCATCCGGACTCCTTCGACATAGGAGGAGCGCTTGATGGTGTCGAGGCAGGGCGTAGCAGCGATCAACCTCTGCACCAGGCCAAAATAGCTGCCTGGTAGCGGCTCGTCGGGCCATAAGCGGGTGCAAAGGTCCTTCATGGCCGGCTCCACCATCTGGTGCAGCTCCATCAGTTTTTTAAGCTGCTCCACCAGAATAGGAGGGAGCTCGGGGGCCCCAAACTGTGCCCAGAACAGCCGAGCTTCATCTCTTTCTCCCCACGAGGCGAACAGCTGATTGCCGTCCGCCACACTCTTCTGGAGATCGGAGGCTGCACCTGAGGATCGCCACACCCAGGTAAGCAATGCGAATTTGCTATACCCGAATACGCACTTCAGTGAGTACAGCTTACCATCTACTATGCCTTTGGCCTGGTGCACTTGCTCCTCATAGAACTTTCTGTTTGTCCGCTCCTTCTGGAGTTGGGTCTTCATAGTGAACAGTTCGGCCGAGCTTGCCTTATTTTTTTGCTCCAAAGCCTTGCATCTTTGGCTAGCATCCTTGAGCTCCTGCTGGACCTCTGCCACGCGAGCTTCATGCTTGCCACTAGTGGATCGCATGGCGGAAAGGGCGACAACCATTTCCATAGCAGCCGCCCTCTCGATGGTGGTTTCATCCTTCGCGCGCTGGAGCTCGGCCTTGAGCCTCTCAATCTCTTTCGCCGAGTCTGCGCGTGCATTTTACAATATAACAAAACTGCATTGACAGTATTCGGACAACAGAGCTCAGACAAAGGTGTTCGGATTCTGTTTTAACATACCTTGAGCCACGTCGAGCCTTCGGTTAAGGGCCTCATCTTCGTCTTCGGAGCGCTTCAACTTCCCATTTAGCTCTTCCAGCTTGGCAACATTTATGGCCGCCGCCAATGACGAAGACAGCATCATACACCATTAATACGTTGCATGGGCTCTCAATTCATGAATTATAGACAATCCGATCATATGTCGAGTTATTCTCACATGCCGGGCACTTAAAGTGCATCTAGTATGGTATAGGATTCAGATGTGACCCCTAGGTGAGCTTTTTTCACCTCACCTAGGGCTCGGGGGCTGCCAGGTATATAATGCAAATAAATAAAATATTTGCAAAATAAACACATCGGGTGACTTAATTGAAAACCTGCAAGGAGACCTTTGAAGGCCTCCTTCAGTCCATTGTCAACGGACAGGACACTCCGCAGTACCGCACCCATAAGGGTATGGTGATCCTCGGGGATGGAGGCGCTCGATAGAGCCTCCTTCATGACCGACCACCTATTGGTCGGTGGTGTCGATGATGATCGGATTCCCCGATCACCTACCGAGCATTGGACCGATGCCTCCGGAGGCATAGTGCACTCCGGAGATGTTCTTGGAGGGGAATGAGAGATTGCTCGTCCGGCCTCCTCTGTATCCGAGCGGGGTGTTGCCCCCGGTCTTCAGTGGCCGAGCCGTTAGCCTCGGCCATGGTGCCATCTCTCTCGCCACCGGTTTCGGCCTCCATCAGAGTGGGATGGGACGACACCTCCGTGCCGTCTTTCGTAGCGCCTGGAGTGATGGGATGCTGGGCATCCCCACTCTCCACCGGTTCGGCAGGTGGGGTCTCCCCGTCCGATATCACCTCGGTGGGGATAATGCGCAAGGTGCTGCAGAGCCAATAACCTGCGTGTTAGTAGACTCTAAATCTATTTGTAATGAACAGGAGGATCTTTGGATCCTAACCTTGATGGGGGAGCTTGACCCGTAGGCTCCTTCATGGAACCTCCTCGAGGTCTTCGCATGAGGTGCCCGAGTCCAAGCTATCGTTGGACAGAACCACCCGCGTCTATCGCGCCCTCTTGTGGGCGGGAGAAGGGACCTGCGTCGGGCATCCGAAGACGCCGCTCTCTTCATGGCACATGGGGAATCGCCTCCCCCTCTCCCTCGAACTCGGCCTCCTCCTCCTCTTCTTCTTCCTCTTCCTCCTCCTCAGTCTCCTCCTCATTTGAGGAGGTGGGGGTATCCTCGAATACAGCATCAGGCTAGTTCCGGATGCGGATGCCAGCCTAGCCTGGTTTCTTCTTTTTCTCTTTCTTCATGGGATCCTCGTAAGGCTTTACCACGAGCATTTTGGCTAACAGCCCGGTCCTGTCGTCTTCGGGCTGAGGGGTCGGACTGTTGATGTTGATAGCTTTCTTCAGCCATCTCTGCATACACAGATCGGATAAGAGGCTATGAGGATTTTCTATGTAATAAAGACGACCAAGCTGGGGTGTATCATACCTTGAAATCGGTCTTGGCATCGTGGAGACCCTTGTCCTCCTCCTAGGATGGCAAGCTCTTCTATGATTTGAAGATCGCCTTCCAGAACTTCTCCCGCTTAATGCGGAAGAGATTCCGAACTGTGGGTGCGGCTTCGAGTTCATGAGCCCACAGAGGGGTGTCCTCACACTGGCAAGGGAGGATGCGTCTTTGGAGCATCACCTGGACCACATCGGTAAACTTGGTGTCGTCCTCGACCTTAGAGCGGATGTGCTTCTGTAGGTTGCTCACCTCCTTGCCTAGTCCCCAAACGAGGCCCTTTTCGAGCCATGAAGCCAGTCGGGGGTGGGGACCAGATCTGAATGCGGCGGCGGGATGCTAACCTTCTTCTTGTGGTACGGTGACGTAGAACCACTCCTTATGCCACCTCTTGATGGTGTCGATGAGGGTGCTCGATGGCCACCCGATGCGGGTGAGCTTGCCGATGATGGCCCCACCGCAATCTGTGTGCTTGCCGCCGATGTACTTGGGCTTGATGTTGAACACTTGCAGCCAGAGCCCAAAGTGTGGCTCGATGTGCAGGAAGGCCTCGCGGACGAGGATGAACGCCAAGATATGCATCATGGAGTTCGGCGGGAGGTCATGGAAGTCGAGGCCGTAGAAGAACACCAGCCCCCTAACGAAGGGGTGGAGAGGAAAGCTCAGCCCCCGGATGAAGTGGGGGTATCAACACCACCCTTTCGCCTGGCTTGGGGGTGGGGATCACTTGTCCCTCCTCCGTTGTGCGGTGAGGGATGTTGGCGGGGAGGTAGCCGGCCTTCCTGAGGTCGAGAATGTCCCGGTCGGTGACGTGGAAGCTTCCCATTGGCCGTTGGAGACCGCCATTGATGAGCTCGGAGGTGGGGTCCAAGAGACCTAGATCTATGCTTCGGAGGCGCAAGGGAATGGGAGGCGGAGAAGTCGAATGGAGAACGTGAAAAGCCTTTGGGATTTTCCTCCTCTTTTTATGAGGCCTATCTATTTGGACTCCCCCTACTGCAACATGAATCCCTCCACTTCCCGAGATGTGCGAGCCATTGCATACACGTGATTAAGTATATCCCGTGTAAAATGGGACACGATCGGTACATTGATAGATCGTGATGATTCAAACGGCCTCGAACCGCGAATCGAGTCTATGCAGCTATCCTACAGGTCGTGGTGGGTCGTAGCCTTTCGTCAGAGAGGTCGTCAGAGGAGCGTTGTGCCCCCCTAACGTTTGTCCTTCAAAGCCAATTAATTTGCAGTATTCGGATGTGCCACTATGCGGGAAACTGCTTGTCATCGGAGGCTGAACTATAGTTCAGCAGGAAGGAACTCTCGCAAGCCCAAGACTCTGTTCGCGAAGAAATTGGAGCTAAAGACCCTTGGTGTTGGAGGCAAGTTCGAGGGCTACTGAGGGAGTCATGGATTAGGGGGTCCTCGGATAGCCGACCTATTGTTATGGGCCGGACTATGAGGGCTACTTACTAAATACCGGAAGATTTGAAGGCCCGGTCTCTAGGATGGAAGCTTCGGGAAGCACGACTTGCGCTCCAAGTTTAATGTAGTAAATGGGCATGTTTATCTCTTCGGCATGTAACTAACCATGTGTAAACCCTAGGCCTCCTCAACACCTATATAAACCGGAGGGTTTTAGGGTATAGATATAGAACAACTCATCTAGGGTTAGCTATTCGATCTCGAGTTAGATCAACTCTGTAAACCCCCGTATCATTAATACAACAAAGAAGGACATAGGGTGTTACCTCCATAGGAGGGCCCGAACCTGGGTAAATCCTTGTCTCCTTTGTCTACTGTTACCCATGATTCTAGTCTCATAGTTTGGGACCCCCTACCAGAGATTCGCTGGTTTTGACACCGACAGCCACCGCCATCTCCCGGTGTGTGTAGCCCCTCCAACAAAGGGTACACCCCTTATGGTAATACAACAGGACAAGTGACACTAGGCTCTCCCGAAAGCAAGGTCCTGCCAATCCGGCGGTGTTGGCCGCCGCACTTGCCGACCTGTACAAAGGAGAGCAAGAAGACTTTGTTCGGCGGGCAACCAAGGAAGGATATACGGCCCACAATCCCATCGAATGGGTAAGCCTTTCTCTTTCAAACATGAAAATAGTTCAGGGTTTCTGTTCCGCACTTTATTTGAATGAAGCCTGGCGTGAACAGGAATGGAGGAGTTTCATCGAGATAGTCAAGTGTCCGGCTCCTCAGCCCGAGAACCATTCACGCGACAACGATCCGGGTTTCAACGAGGACCCTGATCTTCTTCTTGACTTCGAAAATAGAGTCTATTTCCAGGATAGCATCGTCCAAACCCCAGTGGCTATCATAGTTGATTACCTCGAATCACTCTTCATCCCTGCTGCGGGCAAGAAGAAAAGAGCCTCCCGCAAGAGGCCAGCTACCAAGAGCGCCCCGGACGTGCTGGTGCCGACTCCCAAAATGCGCCGATCCGCGCGCCACACACCAGCAGCCAAAGCTGTTCTCACATCCCTAGCTTTAGCATGCACTAGGATCCATGCTTGTGATTGCATCATGTTTAAATTATTTTTAAAAACTTGAAATGGGGATGATCAAAACCCTAGCACAATTATAATTCAAATGGGCTCAACCAAAAAAAACCAATGATCCAAAGTGTCCTTCTAAAATGTTCATCATTTCTGGAAAAATGGGGAAGCATCAACCAGAAGTGATTAATAATTTTAGAGTCATTTTTGCATATTGAATTAAATCAATAATTATTCAGATTGAGGGTTTTAAATGCTATAAATATTTTAAAACCTCCAACAAAATTGAAACTGGGCCAGGGCCTTTGGAATATTTCCTTTAGTGCCCAGAAAAAGTTTCATATTTTTATTAAATATTTTAGTGCCTAAAATAAAATAAAAGAAATAACAGAAATAGGAAAAGGAACAAAATTAAAAAAAGGAGGCCTAGGAGGGGCTAGCCCAGCTGGCCCAGCCAGCCTCCTCCGTCTTCAACCTCCGGCCGGTAGGCAGGAGGGCATGTGGCAGGGGCGCGCTGGCACGCGCCGGCCACCTCCTGCCTGGCTGCCTGCCCTGGAGGCCCTCGGTAGCGCTAGCGAGACCCCGTTGCCGTGCCCTTCTTCCCCTCCCTCTCAACCTGCCGCTCTCTCTCGCTCTTCCCTCTCTTCTCTGCTCTCTCCCGCCCGGACCGAAGCCACGTCGCCGCCGTTGATCCGCCATCGCCACGTGTCCCCGACCACACCACCAGCGCTAGAAGCCCTCGGTGAGGCCCCGGTCCTCTCCCCTAGACCCGCCACCGATCTTTCCCTTCTAGTGCGTGCACCGTCTCAGCCGAGCTCCGGCCTCCGCCTCCGACGTCGCAGACGCCGCGTCCAGCTTTCCCCGCGGCCCTAGCTAGCTCCCCAAGGTGCGGGCGAGCAAGGGCTTCTCCCCAGTGTCCCTAGACGCCGCTCCCGTGGCTGGTAGCATGCATGCCACTGCAACCAAAGGTCACCGGTGACGAGCCGTTGCTTGAGCCACCGACTGGTGGGACCCCATCGTCAGGTGATTAGCTTAAGGCATGTGGGCCCAGCCTGTTAAATCAGTAGTTAGTTTAATTAAAAAACTGTTAGAAGAGTGAGTCAGTGACAGGTGGGGCCCAGCCACTAGGTTTGACCTGGGCTGGCGCCTTTGACCTGCTAACGTCACCATGATGTCAGGCTGACGTAATAAATGCATTTTTGGTATATAAATAAATTCTAGAAAATGCTAAAAACTTAGAAAATTCATATAAATTAATATGTAAATCACATGAAAATAATTTATATATGAAAATTAATCAGAAAAATCCAATGAATCCATCTGTACTATTTTCATGCATGTTAGAGCAACCTAAATAGGTGAACTTGGACATTTTAGTTCAAATACATTATGGAACTCCATATATGAAATTGAATTTGAATCTTGAGTTCAAACCTACTTCATTTAAACTTGTTGCTAGATGCATTAGCTCAAACACATCATGTTTCCATGTCATATTAATGCATCATATTGTTGCATTTGATGTGTATGGATTTGTTGCCCTTCGATGGTTGTTCTTCGTGTTAGGCACTGTTCCGGAGGAAAGGGTCGAGTATCCATCTGAGGAGCAGTAACATGCAATCGTCTAATCAGGCAAGCAACCCCCTTGAACATATCCGATACAATCCCACTCTCTCACTCTTGCTCTCACTTATTGCATTAGGACAAAACGCTTCAACTATTACATGTTCTAATAGTTGAACCCATTCCTCTGCATGACCTGTCATTATCACAGTAAATAGCTGAACCATGCAACCTAGCATACCTGGTAGATGCTTGAGCCATGTTTTTCCTTTAACCTGCTATGCTTGCTATGCTTAGAGTTTTGTCAGGTCTCGTTCATCGAGGTGATGAACTGGAGTGAACTGAACTTGTTCTGATGACAAGAGTTAAGTTGTGAACACGATTTGGTAAAGGTAGCGATGAGAGGCCATGTAGGAGTACATGGCGGTTTGTCTCATTGGGACCGTCCTTAAGAACAGACTCATGTGTATGTTGTCCAAGACTAGCTACTACCGCACATTGGGATCCTTAATTGACTCTCTCAACTTATTAACCAACTTGGTCTCTGTCCAGGAGTTGCAACTAGTTTCTAGTATTTGTAGGATATGCTAGTAGTCTACCGAGTAGCACCCCGTGCAGGTGGGCTTGGGACAGACTAGGCATTATGGCCCGAGGTACCAAGCGTAGTACCATCCGTCGAGGTGGGCTTGGGATCCCTGTACACATCGTTTGGGGTCATTGCGGAAACTTCGGCCGGACTTCCTTGTGGGTTCAGTCTTAAATAGGAGATAAACCTAGACTAGAGTCTTGTGTGGTTAGTCAGGTCATGGTCGACTCCCTCGTTGGGCTTCCGCTTGAAGGTTGCCGAGGTGCCTTTTTACGAGCACACGGCGGTAAGTGGCAAGAGCATGTGTGACGAAGTACACCCCTGTAGGGTAATCAATCTATTCGAATAGCCACGTCCGCAGATATGGACTACTTGGATACTTATATGGTTCATAGACAATTGAAAAGGTTACTCATAAAAGCTTCAAGACAAGTGTGAGTATCGTGGATGGCACTCTCGTAGGAAGAGGGGAGCGAATCCATGGTGGTGTATTGTTGTGGTGTTAGTGGACTCGAGTAAGCTTCACAAAACTTTTCAGAGTTATGAAAGTCGTAATACAGGATAGCCACCGAGTCAAAGCTGGCTTGCTGCATTGAACCCCACCACCTCCTTGTTGACACTGATGCATATGTAGTTAGTTTTGATGTAATTCTTGCTGAGTACTCAGTACTCACTGTTGCTTAATTATGTTTTTGCAGACGAGACTCCAGTTTCGCTAGTGGTTTCTGCGATAAGATTGATGTTGGCCATTTAGCTTGGGAATCCCAGCCAGAGGTCTGGTTCCTGTGGAGGGCCTTGTAGATAGACAGGCTTCCTCAGCCTTCTTCTTTTCTAGATTTCTGTACCCAGACATGTTAAGCTTCCAGAATGCTATGGGAATCCATTGGAAATCAAATTAGACCATGGAAGTCTTTTCACCTCTCGATTTTGGGAAAGTTTCCAGAATGCTATGGGAACCCATCTCTCCTTTAGCACTGCTTTTCACCCTCGGTCAAGTGGTCAGGTTGAAAGAGTCACTCAGATTCTTGAAGACATGCTCAGAGCTTGTGTCATCTCATTGGGAATGAATTGGGAGAAGTGTCTTCCATTTGCAGAGTTTGTATATAACAACAGCTACCAATCCAGTCTGGGCAAAGCTCCTTTTGAAGTTCTTTATCGACGGAGATGCCAAACACCTTTGAACTGGTCAGAGACCGGGGAAAGACAATTCTTTGGGCCAGATATGATCCAGGAAGCAGAAGAGCAAGTTCGAGTTATTCGCAAAAATCTCAAAACAGCTCAGTCTCGTCAGAAGAGTCAGTATGATCGCCATCATAAGGAAGTAACTTATGAGGTAGACGAAAAGGCTTACCTTCGGGTTACTCCTCTGAAGGGTACCCATCATTTTTGTATCAAGGGCAAATTATCTCCTCGTTACATTGGTCCTTTTTGCATTCTTGCTAAACGAGGGGAGGTTGCCCTCGCATCTTTCCCGAGTTCATGATGTCTTCCACGTTTCTCAACTCAGGCATTGCTTCAAGGATCCTATCCGTGAAGTGGACCACGCAACGCTTGATCTTCAAGATGATCTTTCATATCGAGAATATCATGTTCGTATTCTCAATCAAGCTGAGCATGTAACCCGGCGTCAGAATATCAAGTTTCTGAGGGTTCAGTGGTCGCATCATTCTGAGAATGAAGCTACCTAGGAGCGTGAAGATCGTCTTCGATTTGATTATCCGGCTCTTTTCCCATCGACTCCAGAATCTCGGGTCGCGATTCTTTTAAGTGGGGGTGAGTTGTCACATCCCTAGCTTTAGCATGCACTAAGATCCATGCTTGTGATTGCATCATGTTTAAATTATTTTTAAAAACTTGAAATGGGGATGATCAAAACCCTAGCATAATTTGAATTCAAATAGGCTCAACCAAAAATATTTTTCAATGGTCCAAAGTGTCCTTCTAAAATGTTCATCATTTCTGGAAAAATGGGGAAGCATCAACCATAAGTGATTTATAATTTTAGAGTCATTTTCACATATTGAATTAAATCAATAATTATTCAGATTCGGGTTTTAAAATGCTATAAACATTTTAAAAGCTCCAACAAAATTGAAACTTGGTCAGGGCCTTTGGAATATTTCTTTTAGTGCCCAGAAAAAGTTTCATATTTTTATTAAATATTTTAGTGCCTAAAATAAAATAAATAAAATAACATAAATAGGAAAAAGAACACAATTAAAAAAAGGAGGCCTAGGAGGGGCTGGCCCAGCTGGCCCAGCCAGCCTCCACCGTCTTCAACCTCCTGCCAGTAGGCAGGAGGGCATGTGGCACGGGCGCGCGAGCACGCGCCGGCCACCTCCTGCCTGGCTGCCTGCCCTGGAGGCCCCTGGGAGCGCCAGCGCGACCCCGTCGCCGTGCCCTTCTTCCCCTCCCTCTCTTCCTGCCGCTCTCTCTCACTCTTCCCTCTCTCCTCTACTCTCTCCTGCCCGGACCAAAGCCGCATCGCCGTCGTCGATCCGCCGTCGCCGCGTGTCCCCGACCACGCCACCGGCGCCAGAAGCCCTCGGTGAGGCCCCAGTCCTCTCGCCCTAGCCCCGCTGCCATTCTTTCCCTTCTAGTGCGCGCGTCGTCTCAGCCGAGCTCCGGCCGCCGCCTCCGACGTCGCAGTCGCCTCGCCTCCAGCTTTCCCTGCGGCCCTAGCTAGCTCCTCGGGGTGCGGGCGAGCAAGGGCTTCACCCCAGTGTCCCTAGCCGCCGCTCCCGTGGCTGGTAGCACGGACGCCGCCACGACCAAAGGTCACTTGCAACGAGCCGTCACCTAAGCCACCGACTGGTGGGACCCCATCGTCAGGTGATTAGCTTAAGGCTAATCACCAGTTAGTTAACCCCTGAGTCACCGACATGTGGGCCGACCTGTTAAATCAACAGTTAGTTTAATTAAAAAAACTATTAGAAGAGTGAGTCAGTAACAGGTGGGGCCCAGCCACCAAGTTTGACCTGGGCTGGCGCCTTTGACCTCCTGACGTCACCATGACGTCGGGATGACATAATAAATGCATTTTTGGTACATAAATAAATTCCATAAAAAGCTAAAAAGTTAGAAAATTCATATAAATTAATCTATAAATCAGATGAAAATAATTTATATATGAAAATTAATCAGAAAAATCCAATGAATCCATATGTACCATTTTCATGCGTGTTAGAGCAATATAAATAGGTGAAATTGGACATTTCAGTTCAAATACATTATGGAACTCCATATATGAAATTGAATTTGAATCTTGAGTTCAAACCTACTTCATTTAAACTTGTTGCTAGATGCATTAGCTCAAACACATCATGTTTCCATGTCATATTAATGCATCATATTGTTGCATTTGATGTGTATTGATTAGTTCCCCTTCGATGGTTGTTCTTCGTGTTAGGCACTGTTCCGGAGGATAGGGTCGAGTATCCATCTGAGGAGCAGTAACATGCGATCGTCTAATCAGGCAAGCAACCCCCTTGAACATATCCGATACAAACCCACTCTCTCGCTCTTGCTCTCACTTATTGCATTAGGACAAAACGCTTCAACTATTACATGTTCTGATAGTTGAACCTATTCCTCTGCATGACCTGTCATTGTCACAGTAAATAGCTGAACCATGCAACCTAGCATACCTGGTAGATGCTTGAGCCATGTTTTGCCTTTAACCTGCTATGCTTGCTATGCTTAGAGTTGTGTCAAGTCTAATTCATCTGGGTGATGAACCGGAGTGAACTGAACTTGTTCTGATGATGAGAGTTAAGTTGTGAACACGATTTGGTAAAGGTAGCGATGAGAGGCCATGTAGGAGTACATGGCAGGTTGTCTCATTGGGACCGTCCTTCAGAACTAACTCATGTGTATGTTGTCCAAGACTAGCTACTACCGCACATTGGGATCCTTAATTGACTCTCTCAACTTATTAACTGACTTGGTCTCTGTCTAGGAGTTGCAACTAGTTTCTGGTGTTCGTAGGATATGCTAGTAGTCTACCGAGTGGCACCCTCTACAGGTGGGCTTGGGACAGACTAGGCACTATGGCCCGGTGTACCAAGTGTAATACCATCCGTCAAGGTGGGCTTGGGATCCCTATACACATCATTTGGGGCCATTGAGGAAACTTCGGCCAGACTTCCTTGCGGGTTCAATCTCAAATAGGCGATAAACCTAGACTAGAGTCTTGTGTGGTTAGTCAGGTCGTGGTTTACTCCCTCGCTGGGCTTCCGCTTGAAGGTTGCCGAGGTGCCTTTTTACGAGCACATGGCGGTAAGTGGCGAGAGCATGTGTGACGAAGTACACCCCTAGAGGGTAATCAATATATTCGAATAGCCGCATCCGTGGATATGGACTACTTGGATACTTATATGGTTCATAGACAATTTAAAAGGTTACTCATAAAAGCTTCAAGACAAGTGTGAGTACCATGGATGGTACTCTCATAGGAAGATGGGAGCGGATCCATGGTGGTGTATTGTTGTGGTGTTAGTGGACTCGAGTACGCTTCACAAAACTTTTCAAAGTTATGAAAGTCATAGTACAGGATAGCCACCGAGTCAAATCTGGCTTGTTGCATTAAACCCCACCACCTCCTTGTTGACACCGATGCATATGTAGTTAGTTCTGATGTAAGTCTTGCTAAGTACTCAGTACTCACTGTTGCTTAATTATGTTTTTGCAGACGAGACTCCAGTCTCGCTAGTGGTTTCTGCGATAAGATTGATGTTGGACATTTAGCTTGGGAATCCCAGCCAGAGGTCTGGTTCCTGTGGAGGGCCTTGTAGATAGACAGGCTTCCTCAGCCTTCTTCTTTTCTAGATGTCTGTACCCAGACATGTTAAGCTTCCGCTTGTTGTTTGTATGATTTGTGTGTTGGGTCATGTGACCCCTGTTTGTAATATCACTCTATGTTGGCTTTTATGAGCCTTCTAAATAAATGTTGTGTTGTTGTATGGTTATGTTGTGATGCCATAGTTGTATCTATGCGTATCGGGCATGTCGTGCGTACGTGTGACATGCAACGATATGTATGGGATTCGACACCTAGTTGTGTGCCTTTAGTAGTACTCTCTATAGGGAACTGCCTCTTGTGCTTCCACTGAGCCTTGGTAGCTTGCTACTGCTCTGGACACATTGATTGACCGACATGTATCCTTCTTTGCTACTGTGTGTGTCCCTTCGGGGAAATGTTTTGCATTGTAATGGAGTCCTTGTAGATTATTATGACTCGTCTACACACGCTAGAGGCCGACACCTGCATTGTTGGGTTACGTATGCCTGTTCCTGTATGGATGTGCCACTTGGGTTCTATGACTAGTCATGCTGACCCGAGTTCTTTGACGTTTGAATGCTAGCGACATATTACATACGTGAGCGAAAAGACGCAAACGATCCCGGCCCAGGTAAGGTGGCAGCCGTGGAGTTAACTGTGTGTGAGGCCGCAAAGTGATCTAATGTGTTACATACTGGATTCTTATGGCTTAGGATCGGGATCCATACAGCTGCGGCCGAGTCGAAAGACAACAGGGATCCTATGAAGGAGCCGGTTATGGGGACGAATCCACCTGGCCGCTCATCTCGAAGGTACATTATTCGGTTATTCGCTTATTGTTGTGATCAATAGAGTCTTACAGTAGTTTGTTTCATTGAAATACTTAGGTGGAACGCCCAATCCTCTCGTACTAAAGGGGTTACCTAGGTGTCCGGAGACGCCCGAAGTTCTCAAGCCACGACCCATGCGGCTTCTGCTACAGAAGCCACCATGGCCAATCTGGCACCCACCGATTCTGGTGATGGTGTATCCGTCACCAAATTGGAGGTGGAGAGTGCCATGCATCATCGACAATGATGGGAAGCCATGCGGCACCCAATTTTCTCCAAACAGGAGTTCGGCGCCCTATGCTCGGTGGATCCACACCTTGGTGCCGCCCGAGCTAGGTTCACCGAAACTATGAAGTTGATAACAACCAGCATACATGTAAGTGATCGGTTTTTATAAAATCTGAATATTTGTGTAAGCCTAGTAGCCCCCGAGCCTTAATTTGGTTTGAAACAAACGAATTAAGGATCTCCGCACTGTTTGACTGCCCCGCAGGCCTCAAAGCAACAGTCTAAGAAATTAGCCAAGGAGCTCAAGGAGAGCCGCACGGAAGTACAATCCGTGAAGGCCGAACTGGCACAAGTAAAGAGCTTCATGTGGGAGGCCCATGGTGAGTGTACATTTACTGCTAATCTTAATGTACCATCATGACTGACACACGGATTCCATGTAGCAGCCGAATCAATAGGGCACATGGAAAGGTAGTTGCAAGAAGCCCGAGTCCCAGCACCAGGCTGGCTGCCTTGTGCAAAACTAGGTCGAAGAAATTAAGAGTTTGAAGATTCAATTGGACCAAGCTCAAGAAGAAAACCGAAAGCTTCATAGGGGTGTGTTCAGTAAGTACAATTCTATTATTAGCAAATATTTCTGATGTAGGGAATAATGGTAAGCACGTTGTTGCCTGATGTACATGCCTCATGTCCTGGCATCATGAAGAGGAGATCAAATCATACCAGGGGGCCTACTGAAGGAGCTGACCTCTCATCATGGGCGCGTGTGGAAAGCAATGAAAGGAATGGTGAAGGAACAATGGCCTACTGAACAGCCACCTGAAGGGCTAGCCGCACCCGTGGATTGATTCAAGGGGGCTCAAAATAGGTTCGAGCTGTGGAAGAGTTCGGCTTGTCGTGAGGGAGCATGGGAAGCATGGGCAATGATCAAGAGTCATTTCATTGGACTTAACCCCGAGCATATGGCGTGGGTTGGTCCTATGGGATCAGATGGAAAAGAAGTGCCACTCCACCTGGTGTATGACCAGGTGATGTCTGTCTCCCGTCTTCCGCAAGTGGACCCCTTCACACCATAATTGATAATCTCGATCACCAGCTGCACATGTAATTTATATGTACGAGTGTATAAAAAATTTGTGTTGTAAGCTTTGTCTTAACCGGACATCGGTTCTCCCCCCCCCCCCCCGTGCAAAGAGCTTGGGAGTGTTCCTCCTTATTTGTCCCGCCAAAAGAGCGAACTGTATTCGGGAAACCAGGCAATCCAGCCATGCGGTGCGAACAGATGGAAAGCACACAGAAAGATACGTTATATTACTACTTAGCTTAAGAAACATCTTCCGAGGAAAATAGTACCTCTATCGATACCTTTCATCGGGGCTCTACGAAGATCATAGATAGAAGTACGCATACTTTCAGTATGCGGCTAATTGTTATTTGGGAAGAAAAGACCCAAACAACGGTGATAACGACCGGAGCCGTATAAGGTGTTTCGGTCATAGCCGACCAGTTGTCTACATAAGATAGCTAGCTTTTGGCTTCACTCGTCTAAGGTACATATCCGGATGACCCGGTCGTAACAGTCGCAGAGGTGCTCCCTTTACACTCTAGCCGAATAATCAGGAACATGGAGAGTAATCACAGGAGCGAGGCAAGCCAGCTTGGCAAAGTCTTAGTTCGAATTGATGCATATGATGGCTAGAACATGACAAAAGAAACATGTGCACTCGGTAAGTGTGAGAAAATACTTGTAATAAAAAGTTTGGCTACTAGAAGAATCCCCCACGTGTTGTGTTTGGATTTAACACTTTATGGTGTATGCCGATAATCTTTAGTACAAGATTGGTTCAGCCGAACATAGGGTAAGAAAATAAATTGGCCTTGTCAAATAGCAAAATGGGAAGGGGAGAAAAAAAGGCAAAAATAGCAAGGTGGAAAAAAGGAAAAAATGTGGGGGAGTTTAGACAACACCGGTTTATCCGTAGAGGCGCCAAAGACGAGCTGCGTTCCATGGGTTTGGTTCAAGGTGGTTATCAGATGGACTCCGCAGATGATAGGCACCTCCCGCGAGTACTTCGTCGATGATGAAAGGACCCTCCCATTTGGGGTTGAGTTTATGCTTATGTTTCTCCGGGAGCCGTAGGACGAGTTCGCCTATGTTGTATGCTTTTGCCTTGACCTGCCTACTTTGGTAACGTCAAGCTTGCTGTTACTAAAGAGTGGAAAGAGCCATAGCTATGTCACCCTCTCCCTCCAAGGCGTCTAAGTCATCCTGCCGATCCAACTTGGCATCCTTTTCCTCGTACATGCGCACTCTTGGTGTGTCGTCGATATTATCGCAAGGGAGGACTACCTCTGTGCCATAGACCATGAAGAACGGTGTGTAACCCGTTGATCTATTCAGGGTGGTATGCAAGCCCCATAGAATGGAGCCGAGTTCCTCAACCCAATGACAGTCGAACTCGTGAAGAGATCGGACCAAACGTGGCTTGATGCCGCTCATAATGAGACCGTTTGCTCGCTTGACCAGTCCATTGGTCTACGGATGATAGACCAATGCATAATGAAGTTTTATGCCCATTTTTGCGCACCAGTCCTTGACCTCTTGGGCCATGAAGTTGGATCCATTATCCGTTATTATACTATGTGGGACACTGTAACAGTGTACTACACTAGATATAAAGTTGATCACTGGTCCGGATTTAGCCGACTTGACGGGCTTTGCTTCTATCCATTTGGTGAACTTGTCAACCATGACCAGTAGGTATTTATTTTTCTTGGTTCCCCCTTTAAGGGGTCCAACCATGTCCATCCCCCAGACCACGAAAGGCCATGTGAACGGAATAGTTCGAAGAGCTGATGGGGGCATGAGACTTTGATTTGCAAACAGTTGAGACCCTACACAATGCCGAACAAGCGACAGAGCATCCATCCGAGCTGTAGGCCAAAAGAAACCAGCTCGGAAGGCCTTGCTGACAAGGGATCTTGTTGCAGCTTGATGACCTCCCATGCATGCGTGGATTTCGGTGAGGAGCTCCCATCCTTCTTCCTCGGATATACACCGTTGTAATATTTCGGTTATGCTTTTCTTGTATAAATCACCCTTGTGTACTTTATAGGCCTTGGATCATCAAACTATGTGTCGTGCCTCGGTTTGATCATCGGGGAGTTCCTTGTGAAGAAGGTAAACGAGGAAGGGCTCTGTCCATGGCGCTATTACTGCCATTACCTCATGACCCAAGGGTGTTTCATTCATCGCGGAGCCACCGATAATGCCATCGTCTGTCTCGTTTATGGGCGAAACAACTTCGTCCGCCGTATTCGGACCGGTGCCATTGTCGTCGTCCTACCACACTACGGAGGGCTTAAAGAGCTACTCCAGGAAGATGTTTCTCAGGACGGGGTCGCGCTTGGCTCCCATACGGGCCAGTATGTCAGCGGCTTGGTTGTTGTCGCTAGAGACATGGTGGAATTCTAAACCCTCGAAAACCGAGCAGATATCTTGAGGACGGCATTTCTATATGCCGCCATCTTTGTATTTTTTGCGTCGAACTCACCATTAATTTGGGATATGGCTAGGTTTGAGTATCCCCATACCTCTAGCCATCGAATGCCCATTTATACCGCCATCGTAACTCCATGAAGGAGAGCTTCATATATTGCTGTATTGTTGGAGTTAGCATACATGATTTGCAACATGTATTGCACGTTGTCGCTTATGGGGGATGTGAGGATAACTCCAGTCCCCAGTCCGGCCAAGGTCTTGGATCCATCAAAGTACATTGTGCAATGGGAGTATGCACTGTATTCCTTGGGTAGATCGGCCTCTATCCATTCCGCCAGGAAGTCCGCCAGTACCTAAGATTTAATGGCGCGACATGGCTTGTAGGTTAGTTCAAAGGGAAGGAGCTCAATGGCCCATTTGGCTATGCGGTCGGTGGCATCCCTATTGTTGATTATATCATTCAGGGGGTACTCTGATGCCATTGTTACCGCACACTGCTGGAAGTAGTGTTTGAGTTTCCTCAATGCCATGAATACTGTATAGGCTATTTTTGGTAATGTGGGCATCTCGACTTGCACTGCGTTAGCACTTCTGACACATAATATACCGGTTTCTGAGTCCCGAATTTATGTCCCTGCTCATCTCGTTCAACGACGAGCACCTCGTTGACGACTTTGTTGGTGGCCAATATGTATAATAACATGGGCTCATCGGCGCCCAGTGCTGTGAGTATGGGATTGGTTGCCAGTAGTGTATTGATTTATTCTAACACAGTCGCTGCCTCATCGGTCCATTCGAACTTGTTGGTCCGCTTCAGCAGCTTATAAAGCGGCAAAGCCTTTTCTCCGAGGTGGGAGATAAAGCGGCTTAACACCGCTACGCACCTAGCTAGCCTTTGGACATGCTTCAGCTCTGCGGGAATTGCAAGTTCTGATAGAGCACGGATTTTAGCTGGATATGCCTCTATTCCTCTATGGGAGACGATGGATCCAAGCAACTTACCAGAGGGGAGTGTGAATACACATTTTTCTGGATTGAGCCGTATATCATATTCATGTAGACTAGTGAAGGTTTGTCGTAAGTCATCGATCAACTGGCCGATGTGTTTCGTTTTGATTACCACATCATCAACGTATGGCTCGACAGTCTTACTGACCTTTGTCGCGAGACAGGTTTGGATCATGTGCTGGTATGTGGCCCTAGCGTTTTTTAGCCCAAAAGGCATCATGTTGAAGCAGAATGGCCCATAGGAGGGTGATGAATGCAGTAGTCGCTTAATCGGATTCCTTCATTTTAATTTGATGGTATCCAAAGTAAGCATCAAGGAAACACAACAAATCATGTCCTTCTATGGCGTCAATGATCTGGTCTATGCATGCTAAGGGGTAGGGTCCTTGGGGCAGGCTTTGTTGAGGTCTTTGAAGTCGACACACGGCCACTAGGACTTGTCTTTCTTAGGTACCATCACCGGGTTTGCTAGCCACTCAGGGTGTTTAATATCCTGAATAAATCCAGCCTCGGGCAGTTTAGCTAATTCTTCACCCATGGCTTGTTGTTTGGGCTCGAAGAAGCGGCACAGAGTCTGTTTCACGGGCTTAAAGTCTGGGATAATGTTTAAGCTGTGTTCGGCGAGCCGACGTGGGATTCCAGGCATATCGGAAGGATGCCAGGCAAAAATGTCCCAATTCTCGTGGAGGAAATTCCGCAGTGCTTCGTCCACGAGGGGATCGAGCTAGGCTCCGATGGACGTTATCTTATTGGGGTCCGTTGGATGTACCTGAAATTTAACGATTTCCTTTGCGGGTTTAAAGGACGTGGACTTGGGCCTCTTGCTAAGGATCACATCGTCCTTATTAACTATCGACCATAAGGAGGTCAACTCTTTGGCAGCGAAAGTTTCCGCTAATGCCTCGAGGGCGAGCGCTGCCATTTTGTTTTTGGCTGAAGGGCTATGTTCGGATCACTGGCGATCGTGATCACTCCGTTTGGTCCTGGCATTTTGAGTTTCATGTACCTGTAATGGGGTATAGCCTGGAACTTTGTAAAGGCGTCACATCCCAATAGGGCATGCTAGCCACTTGGGAAGGGGACGATGTGGAAGAGAAGTTCTTTGGATCGGTAGTTTTCAGGTGTGCCTAACACCACGTCCAGGATGATACATCCGGAACAACGTGCCTCTTTCCGTGGGATAATTCCCCGAAAGGTTGTGTTGCTATGTTTGATGCGGGATCGGTTGAACTGCATTTTTCTAGGGTGGCCTCATATATAAGGTTAAGACCACTGCCGCCATGCATTAGCACGTTATGTAGCTTGTATCCATCAATGATGGGATTCAAGACTACTACGGCCGGTGAGTGGCCAGGAAGAATGGGTGGCTGGTCAGTGCCCCCAAAGTAATGCATATGTCTGTCCAAGGGCTAGTGGCTGCCACATGGTAGACTTGCTCGAGCTCCTTAAGAGCTCTTTTACACATGTTCCTCGAGGGGAAGGTCTCATAGACCGTCGGGACTTCGGCATTGAATCCGAACAGAGAAGGAGAGCGCCTACTCGACGGAGGTGTTTCGAGGATGGCCTTGCCGCTTTTTGTGACTTGCCTGACGACCCAGCAAGCTTGAAGGCTGTGAGTTGGGTTCATGTTTAACAACACGGAATGTATGGGGCAAGGTTTATCCAGTAGTCCGTCGAGGACAGTGCAGGTCCCTAAAAAGGGCTTGTTTCTCTTTTCGATAGGTTCGTACCTGGCTGGCCGATGTGTAGGTATCCTCTTTTCCGAGCTCCTCTAGGGTGTTCGGGGAAAATTGGTTCCAAGAACAACTGTTCGGATTGCCAGACGCACTCCATGGCACATTACTTTTGTACCAATTCGGATAACTCCTAAAAGTCACTTATGCGTCGGCCGTCCAGGGCATTAAGAATCCCTTCATCACGGAAGTGCGAATGAAAATTGTTGTTATATCTTGGTCACTAAGACCTTTTACTCTGCTCCTAGCGCGTAGGTGTCTGGCCCAAAGTGGTGGACTGATTCTCCTTGTAGTTGCTTGATATCCCGAAAGTCCAAAGACACGGGCTTTGGTGCGATACTTGGATGGTCGTCTTGGGTGGTGGGTGGGAAAAAATTTGATTCCATGCCTCAACGGGTATTCAGAACTACAGTTTCCAAATCGTGCGAAGGATTCCGGACCGGTGATGGTCCGTCTTTAGAATGATTCCCTGCCTCTGGTTCACCGACAGAGTCTTGGTGATTGAGGACTGAAGTATAGATGGTTTTAAATTCCGGTTGTCGGGCAGAATCCACAATAGGACACTCGATGGTAGCGACAAGGTGGGTGACCGGAGGGACATGAATCTCCCTATCATCGGGTCTGATCCTGAGCCAATCATAGATTGGAACCTAGTCATCCGATATACGCATAGCTTCGATCCGATCGAACAACTCATTTAAGAATGAGGCGATGGCAGGGTGTGTGTCGCTGATACGAGTGGGCTCATCGAGTGGCACGACGGTTCTAGAGTTACACCGAAGCAGATTTGTGTTCCATCCCACCATGGGACCTGATGTCTTGGGCGTCAAAGCATCCGGAGTTACAGGTTTTTCTTTGAAGGTTGAGGGTTCCATTAGAACAAGTGTTCCCCGTGAATCAGCCACGAACTCTAAGGTCCCGAACTTGATACTCTAATTGGGGGGAAAGCTTCTGGTCTGGCCATGATGGCTGATCGGGCTGGCATGCGACAAGATGTCATTGCTGGTGAGACTCTGATTGGGGGCGAGAGTCCCCTCGATGCAGATCTCGCTACTTGTGATGAGGTTAGCCATCGATTCCTTCGGCGCTCATAGAGGAACTCTCAATGAAAGCACCAATGCCGGTGTCAAAACCGACGGATCTCGGGTTGGGGGTCTCGAACTATGAGACTAGAATCAACGGTAACAGGAGACGAAGGGGACACGAATTTACCCAACTTCGGGCCCTCCTATGGAGGTAATACCCTACATCCTTCTTGGTTTTATTGATGATATGGGGGGTTACAGAGTTGATCTACCTCGAGATCTAAAGCTAACCCTAGATGAGTTATCCTCCTATACCCTAAACCCTCCGGCTTATGTAGACACCAAGGGTGCTCTGTGTTTTAAACATGGTCGGTTACATGCCAAAGAGATAAACATGCCTAACTACAGCTAATAACTTGGAGAATACGTCAGGGCTTCTCAAAACTTCCATCTGGCGTAGGTGGTCTTTGATTGTCCGATGCTCCATTTGCGGCCCACACAGTAGGCCCATAAACAACAGGTCGGCTATTCGAGGACCCTCTAATCTAGGACTCCCTCACTGATCCGAACTCTTGAGGGAAATCAGGTGGCGAACGCCCATTGCGCAGCGAGGCAATGGGTTACCGAGGAAGCAACACAAGTTGCACCTTCTTCCAACACGTAGGTTTTTGCTGTAATAATTTATTTTGACAATCGCTATACAGTGTGCTTCTAACAGCCTACCTCTATAACCCGTAGGCAACCTACCTAAGTTCCCTCGTTCGAGGAAGCCCGGGATGCTGATACGTCTCCAACGTATCTAGAATGTTTTATTGTTCCATGCTATTATATTATTAATCTAGGATACTTTATATGCTATTTTATATCATTTTGGAAACTAACCTATTAACCCAATCCCAAGTGCCAGTTGTTTTTTTTGCCTGTTTGTGGTTTTCCAAGAAATCTGTACCAAACAAAGTCCAAATGCTACAAAACTTTTTGATGATTTTTTCTGGACAAAAGAGACCTAGGGATCTTCGAGGGGAGTACATAAGCCACACGATGAGACGACAAGGCAAGGTGCGCCAAGGGGGGGTAGGCGTGCCCTAATGCCTTGTGGGCTCCTCGTGGATCCGTCTGACCTAATTCCACCTCTATAAATTCCCTAAAATTGGGAAACTAACAAAGAGCCACCCGAAACACTTATTTTGCCACCGCAAGCCTCTATTCCATTGGGAGGCCATCTGGAGACCTTTTCCGGTACTCTGTCGAAGGGGGGATCAATCATGGAGGCCATCTACATCAACCCTACTACCTCCATGATGATGCATGAGTAGTCCACCACATACCTATGGGTGCATAGCTAGTACCTAGATGGCTTGTTCTTCTCTCTTTGACCTTCACTACAAAGTTCACTATGATTCCCGCGGTGATCTATCCGATGTAAACTTCTTTTGTGGTGTGTTTGTTAGGATCCGATGAATTGTGGGTTTATGATCAGATTATTCATTGAAAGTAACTGAGTATACTTTGAATTTTATTATGCATGGTTATTATAGCTTCGTATTTCTCTCCGATCTTCCAGTTTGGTTTGTCCAACTAGATTGATTTATCTTCAGTGGGAGTGGTGTGTTTTAGTGGGTTCAATCTTGTTGTGCTCTACATCCTCGTGGCAGAAGGGGACAATACACGTGATTGTATTATTGCCGTTAAGGATAAAACAATGGGATATGAACATATTTCTTGTCTTATTTTGTCTACATCATGTTACCTTGCTACAAGCATTACTCTGTTTGTCATGAACTTAATACCTAGAGAGGCAAGTATAGAAGCGCCCTCGAAGTGGAGTAACAGTAGTAGATGCAGAATTGTTTCGGTCCACTTGTTTATGGACGTGATGTCGATACACATGATCATTACCATGAATAACATGTCATAACTATGTGCAATTCTCTCAATTGTCCAACAGTAATTTGCTTACCCACCGTATGCCATTTTCAAGACAGAGGCCTCTACCAATCACTATGGTCCCTGGGTCTATCTAAACATAAATACAAAAACTCTTAAATTACCTCACTACCTTTTATTATTACTATTTTTCTTTTATTATTTCCAATATCTATTCTATCAAGATTTAATCCTTGTAAGTAGCGAGTTCAAGGGGCTTCACAACCGTCTTGCCCGCGTTGGGTGCAAGTGTTTGGTTTTGTGTGTGTAGGTGTTATTGAAAGGAATTCGCTTGGTTATCCTATTGGTTCGATAACCTTGGTTCTCACTGAGGGAAATACTTATTTCTATTGTACTGCATCTCCTATCCTCTTTGTGGAAAATCCCAACGTAACTGAGAAGTAGCAGATGCCCACAAGAATACTCCTGTCCCGATGGCAAACTCAGAGCAAGTATCTTCTCCCGAGGTACCCCAGGAGGGTCCTTCACTAGAACCGTCGGGATTCTGTTTTGCCAGCAATGTCGAAGTTCAAAGTGCAATGCACCATAAGCATAGGAAAGACTCTTTAAGGGACCCCATTTCTCGAACCAAGAATGCAATGCTCTGTACTGGGTGCATGCCTATCCTAGAGCTGCTAGAAAGGGTTTTGAAGATGAAGTGGGTGAATTGTCCACTAGTCTGCACATAAATTTTATTGAGGTGTTTGACAATAAATTTCTTTACTTGCCAAGTAGCCCTTCAGATGAATGCATGTTCTGTTGAAGAAAAACGTGCCATCTGATCTCAGAGAAATAGAAACATTTTATTATTTTTGAGGACCTATTGGTGCGAAAAAACAATGCAAAGCCCAGTAGCCCCCAACACACTGGTTGGATATACCATGCGACGATTGGATTGATAAGTTTTATAACTTTAGAAATAAGCGTTAAGCCCATTAGCCTTGGAGCCTTAATTTGGTCTTGAGTGGTCGATTTAAGGATGCCATATTGTGTATGATAAATGCCTGTTGTAACAAAGTTGTCTGCTCGGATGGAAAATAGACAACTTTCTGAGGAGCTGAAATTGACGAAGACAAAGCTTGACGCTGCTCAGACATAAGTGGTCGACATTAAGAAATTTACAGGAGAGGCATATGGTGAGTGTATATAATCCCTTTTGAGTTACCAAACATTAACAGGGCAGATTTCTCTAGCAGCGGAGACCATTGGCCAGCTTGAAAAGGACTTGAAAGATGCCCGAGAGGCCCTTCAGCATGCCAAATCACAAGAACAAGCTGGCCATCATGTGTTGTGCCAAATAATTGAGGATTGTAATTGTCTAATGGCCGCTAATGAGCAACAAGCACCCGAGATTGAGAGGATAAAGGCTCAAGTATCCGCATCCGAGGAGAGGAACAAGTAAATAAGTGGATCTATAACCGGTAAGTATGTTGTATCATGATTGTTCCAAGTTGTCCATATTAACATTTTTGAAGCTGGCCCATTAATATCGTAGCTACCTTGACTGGTCGGCCTCAACAAATTGTTGGCTTTCTACATAGGATGCCATAAGGGAGCTTGTTTAGCTGCATGAATTATCTTGAACATCCATGAAGAGCGTGTTCAAGGCTTTATGGCCTAATGAAACATCACTGAGGGAATGGCCAAGCTTGATGATCGTCTAAAAGGAGCACGACGTTGGTTATAGGAGTGGAAGTTATTGGCCTACCGAGAAGGTGCCTGTGAGGCCTGGGCAATGATAAAGACATGCTATACTGAGTTAGATATGGAGCACCTTACCTAAATTGGCCCTTGTGGGTCGGACGGGAAGAAAATATCCACTAGCTTAGTGTACTAAAGCGTGATGTCGGCTCCTCAGTTGTCCCAACAAAATTGTGCCCTCGAATATTTTATAGAGGGCCTTGAGTAAATGAACTTTTGCCCATATTTTTGTGTAATGATTCTATGTATCAAAGTACGTTACATCTTTTGAATGCTCAGTTGTCCCAACAGTACATTACCTCCTCGGCCAGTGGCCGAGTAGTGTTTTCCTACTTTATACTGCCGGTACGAGGGCAAAGCTTTCCAGAGAACAAGGCAATCCAGCCATATGGTTCAAAAACAAAGTTAAAGCAGAGAGATATGTTATATTACTTTCTAACATAAGAAACATCTTTGAAGAAAAAAATATTTTGTAAGTTCCTTTTCTCAGGTTGTCACGTTAACCATGATGATGCAACCCCACCTTTGATCTATGGAGGAGAAAATTGTGAATGCTAGTTCCGGGAAAAGTCTTGTAATCCTTGATTTTGGAAAAAACAAAATTTTCACTTCCGTCATTGCCGACCATTATATTCTTAAGATTGCTAGCTTTCGACTTCACCCATGTGAGGTACTAACCTAGATAACCTAGAAGTAACAATTATAGAGTTGCTCCCTTTACCCCTTATCCGAACAATCAAGAATGAAAGGGGTAAGCAAAGGAGCCAGGCAACCCATCTGGGACAAATATCAAGTCAAATTGATGCATATTTTGGCTTTGGAACAATGATTACAGAAGGCGGCATACATACAAAAGGCATGAATGTATAGTAGATGTGGGTTTGAATCCCCCATGACGGCATATCGAACACTTTTAAAAGGTATCTGGCGTATTAGTACCTTGGATCGACCAAGCATTGCTTATTGAAATAAAGCTTATGAGTCGCTAAAAAAGGGTTTTCGAGAAATAGCAATGAGAAAACTATGCTATCTATAGCTTCAAGAAAAATAAAAGGACCCTTCTCTTAACCGTAAAAACAAGGAAGTTACGCAGCATTCCATGTGTAACATCCCAAAATTTCGAATGTTATAATAAATAGATCAATGACTGTTTGTCTAATTGAGTGATTGAATTTGAGTGAAAATTTGAAACTTTTAAAAAACATTTGAATGAGAGGAAATGACATGACTTTCCCCTTTTGCTTTTGAATTCAAAATCAGTTGAAAAGTGAATTTGAAAACTATTTGAAATCTTTCTATTATGGAGTTCATTTCATATTGGTTCCATTTTAAAGTTTGAAATAATTCAAATTCCCTTGATAAAATTTTGAGAGGACTAATATGACACTCCAAACCAGGGGCCATTTGAATCTTATTTGAATTTATAAAACTCAGAAAATTATTTCTGAAATATTTCATATTAGGTTTCAAAGCCATTTTTGAAATTTGTTTTAAAAATTATTTTTCTCCAAAAATAATATATAAGGAAAATAGGGTAAAATGATTCCCTTCAAAATAAAAATGGAGATAAATGAATTTGGAGGCATTTTGGTATTTTCAAAATGATTTCTTTGCATTTTATATGCAACAGTAGTACTGTTTGAATTTACTAATTTTGTAGGTATTTTGTTTGAATGTGAAAATATGTTCATCTTATAGATTTTATTTTTCTGGTCGTTTTGATATATAATATGTCTATATAAAATTATTTTAGTTTTCCTTTTGTTCAACTTCACTTTCTGTTTTGTTTTACAAAAGGAAACAAATTCTTTTATTAGGAAGGGATCCACGCGGCCCACCGCCGAATCTCGCCCAATCCCTTTCAGATCGGCAACCGATCCATCGCCCGACCTCCTTCTCCCACTAACACCCTGACCCCACCGACCGCTCCCTCTCTCCCCGCGGTCTTCTCTTTCCTTCCTTGCCGGAGTCGATTCAGACCCGAGGAGATCTCCCCTCTCCTTCCTTTCAGACGACGCCGAGGCACCTATAAAACCCCCCGCCCATCCCCGCATATGTTCCCCTCCAACGCCCGTGCACTTTCCTCGCCGCAATCCCTCGCCGGAGTCCGAATCCGCCGCCGCGCCATTTACCTCACCCTGCTCCACCCCGTCGTCCCCAACCGACGTCGAGATCACCTTAGTGCTCGCTATCTTCGTTCGCGTCGCCTGATACCTTCGTCGTTGCCGGAGGACCACCGGAGCGTCTCCTCGCGTCACCTCGCTGCCTCGGACATCGCCGGAGCTTCGTCGGAGCACCCCGACCCCCCCCCCCTCTATCTCTCTCTCTCCCTAATCGTCGGATCTGGATCAACGATCCAGATTAGAACATTTTATTTAACCGAACCGTTTTCTTTTATTTAGCGAGCTTTCACTAGTTAGCACCCCGCGCGCACAGCCTCAACCAACCAGAAACTGCCACATTGCACCCTGTCCGCTAGGTTAGATTTTCTTTTTCTGTTTTCTGTTTTAAAAACAGAATAGTTCTGTTTTTATTTTCTGTACATCTTTTATGTTTTTAATTTTTTTAATTTAATTCTTTTCGCATGGTATCACAAATGTTTTCTAGTTTCTGTACATGTAAAGTTTCACCATATTTGAATAATTTAAATTTGAATTCAAACAGATTTGCTTCAAACACTAATTTGCTTATAAGTTGAGTTTGAAAATAGGTTTTGAGTTGATTCTTTTTGCTCCTTGTCACTAGTGACATAGTGCAACAGTAGGTAGAATTTGGCAATTTTTAGAATATTATAAATTAGAATATTTTAGCAAAACAGATTCTATTTTAGTTCTTTTAGGTTTATTTCTATTTCTTTTGTTTGAAATTGTTTTATTTTGTATTAGTTGACAAATTTTACTTTGTTTTCTGTTAGTAAGCAGTAGTACTTCAACTAAACTTATTTTTATGTTATTTATTATTTTTTATAGCATGAAATCAATTCTAGTTTCATAATAACTTGAAAATTGATTTCATTGCTAGTTGGATTTCCTATTTGAAATTATTTTCATAAATTAGTTATTATATATTTTCGCATTCTCTTATTTTAATATTTATTGTTTTTCTTGTTGTTAAGTTTGTTAGGCAAAAACTTATGTTGTTTAGAGTATTGTTTTCTTAGTTCGTAGTTGTTCTTCAAAATTAATCCTTTTTGCTAGTAAAATATTTACTAAAATACTTTTGTTATATTTTACTTTGTTTTTGTTTTCTTACTTTTGAAAATAGTTGTTTCGGGAAAACTATTATTGGTTGTTTTGATGAAGTTTTGTTATTTTAACTTTTGTCTTAAGTATTTCCTTCATCACAACCCTTTTGTGTTTTGGTTTTGTGTTACCTTTTTGATTGTTAGTATTGATTGCTAGTATGATTGCTTATATGAATGCAGTGCTTGATTATATAGATTTTCATCAGAGAGTGACGAATAGTTCTATCAAGTTATTTCTGAGAGCAATATTTTCTTCATCAACAGTACAGGAAAGTTCACTTTGATCATCTTACATTACCTATGTTTTATTTGCATTAGAATCAATCTTTCATTCACACATCAATAGGTTATTCAGCTTGAACTTGTAGTAGTATCATGAGGTAGGAGAAACCCAACACCCTGTTACCATTGCCCGGGAAGGGACACTACTTCACAATTGCTACGCTTTACTAGACGGGGTTGGTTGTGAGATTCAGGACTATTATGAGGTTAATTAATTATCTCAAGACCTGCATGATGATCAAGACTTCAAGACTTCAAGGACTCAATATACCACTGGGTGGATTGGACATGCATTTTGGCAGCCTGATATCTATCATGGTTATGCCCAGGAATCCTCGTATCTACCTATGATCATCCCAACGGAATGCCACCCAGGCTCATAGAGATGGATGGATACTTGAAGGCTGGAAATCTTACGTGTGCAACCGCATGTCAATATGGGCTCTGGCTTGGTTGACCCGAGTGATGACTTCGGTAGGTCAGTTGCTACGAGATGTAGAAGAATGGTAGGATTTGGATGGGCACTGACTTTCTATCGGAGGATCACTATGGAAGACCATGTTTCGATCGTCCTGTTCTCAAACACCAGGCAGTGCGAGGACATAATAGGAGGTATCGATTCTTGCGGGTAAAGGGTACAAACCTCTGCAGAGTGTCAAACTAATCGATTAGCCGTGTCCCCGGTTATGGACAACATGAGCACCGGAGATGATACTATCAGCCATTCTCAACACAATTAATAAATTTTATGATGAGTGGGTATATTAATAATTTTTGGGGATATGAGAATTGGTTGGTGGAACCATCTCATTAACAACCAACTTTTGTAGTGATTTTCCGCTTGACTCCTTTGTTGTAGGGAAAATAAAACTTGCTTTTCTGTAAAAACTCAGACACAGAGCCACAAAGCCTTTTGCATATAGAATAGCCTTATCCATTCTTTCTATGGTGATCTTGCCGGTACATTCAATGTACTAACCGACATGACTGCAATGTCTTATGTTGCAGATACTTTTGTACGACGAGTAAGAGTACGATTCAGGGTTACGGTCTACACTCAACCTACCATTGGTGTTTATTGGGACTCCACTACCGTTGACTGTTTCCGCTATGACTTAAGAGGTATATATCAACTTTACGCTATTTACATGTGATTGCACTTTGATATATACATTGATGTACTGTGTGTGCTAGCATACTGATCCAGGGATGGCACTAACACACAGAGGCTTGACTCGTTCTGAGTCGGATCGCTACAGAAATGCTATCAGAGCACATGTTGACCGTAGGACGTGACGCTAGAAACTGGAAACCCCATAGGACAAGATATCTCTCAAACCTTATTCTCAAAAAAAATTCTTTGACTTGTTATCCTTTCTGAGTTTTATCAAATATTTAGATAATACCCTTGTCCCTTTGGCCATTATGGAAAGAGCTAACAAAAGATATTATGCCCCTAGAAGATTGAAGATTATAAAGACCTGAAGAAATTGAAGACCATGAAGAATTTTCAAGATATTATGCTCCTAGAAGACCAAACCCCTTTTGTATCCTTACGTTAGATACGATGATTTGTGAGCTATCATTTGTGTGTATTTTTTCGACAGCCACAAATAAAATCTATTTTCAAAACCATAGTTTTTACTATGTGTATCCCCTCCTTTCTCTCTCTCGTATCTTATCCCAAAAACCTTGGACCCAATAGATGGCATATGAAGTTAGACTTGTATTCTCTGGACCAATGACCCAGCTAGAGGCTGAGATATGGATTCAGAACAAGGATGACCACATCGGGAGTTACTTGATTACAAATAAGTATGAGGTTGCACACACTCTTCAGTACCTTACCCGAAGTGCTGCGATTTGGTGGAGAATGCATCATGCAATACAAGGATTTAATGGAGCTGAGACTTGGGAAGAATTCAAGAAGACTCTGTTAAGATCCCGTCTCATTCAGAAGCATTGTGTTAACCCGATGAATAAGGCTCGTGCATGCAAGATCTATGGAGAGATAGGACACACCCAGGAAGAACACACGGATGGATGCCGCCACTGTGAAGAAAATCACCCAGTTGAGGAGTGCCCAACTAGTCATGTGACTTGTTTCTTGTGTGAAGGAACCACCCACTACCTAGCTAAATGCCACATATATCCTAAGGTACGACAAGTTGTCAAGCAGAAGAAAGATGCCCACAAGGAAAGCTTTGAGGATCCTCTAAGGAGTATGCCCGTGCCAATGACGACAAAAGAAGTACCATTTGGAGATACCTCCATAGAGAACTACACCAAGTCATGTTATTCATATGGAGAAGAAGGACATATCTCACAGGATTGTACAAAGGAATCTCTGGAAGAATTCCTGTCAGAAATGTTTGGGTATGATCCTCAGGAAATAGAAACTATGATCTGTACGCAAGGGTCTAGGAAGAAGAGAAAGCGCATCAGGAAGAGAGTAGCCCCTGAATAGAAGGACCTGAGTCATCAGATGTTTCAAGTGTAAGGATATGGGTCACTATGCCAATATGTGCCCAGGAAAGGAACCAAGAACCCAAGGAGCAACCACCAACATCAAGAAGCCCCGAGAATTGTCAGACGTCATCTGTTTTCGTTGCAAGGAAGCGGGACATTATGCTAACAAATGTCCAAAGGAGAAGAAAGCAAGAATGTAGTAGTTAATTTTTGATAATGGCAATAAGTGTATCTTGAAGCACTCGTGTTTTCCTGAGATTATTTTGTAACGGAAGTCTCTGAGATTGTAATAACTTCATAAATCAATGAAATTATGTCATGATTTCCTATGAGTTGTTACCCCATGAACAAAGATCTCTGACCATTTTCGAAGATATGAGAAAATATGGTCTATGCATGCATATGTACATTTAATTCTAAGTATGGTAGTACCGGTAAAACCACATGATCCATGGATTGAGAAAGTGCCCTATTGCCAAGGAGTCTAGATCAAAGGTAAACAATTAAAGGTAATGTTGTACCATATTAAACTATGTGGATGACAACATTTGTGACAAAGTACTTTTGATGCTGGAATATTGGGAAAAGGAATGATTGTGATGAAACAATACCCAAGGTTAAACAGACCAATGGACAGGAAAATGAATTCCATGGAGTAAAATCTAGACAAGAATAAGTCTATGATTTATTACCTCAAGGGTATGATGGAGTAAATCAAAGTTACTATTGGATTATGAAACACTAGTGACCCCAAGGGTGAGTTAAAGTTGTTCAAGTTTTCAAGTGAGCCCACAACTCACAGACCCCCGGATTCTTAAGGATCAACTACTACCTTTATGAAGGAAGAAACTTGGAAGAAGCTATGGCTGATCAGCAAACGTTTTTCTTCGGGGCATACGAAAACCTGAGAGTTGTGAAGAAATGATAGATGTTTGCGTTCATCTTGCAAAATCAATGGATTTATCCGAACTTCGTTCATTGACAAGAGAAATTTCTGCAACGCTTGTGAGGAAGCCCAAGTGTTAGAATACGAGATTCACTAAACCTTATATAAGGTAATGATTTCAGTGCAACATGGATTGACCACCATGACGACTTACTCTTATCATTTCTCTTGCTATTCGGAATGGTAAATTTGAGTGACTTACCCATAGTAAAGAGACGACGTCCTTTGAAGCTTTTGTGTAAGCCTTAGAATGGTATGATGAAAACCCCTTGTACATGACAGTTGTTGTCACACGTAGGAATTTTTTTGGTGAGGAATGATGCCAAGACCCATTTCACTGCAGGATAACCACTAATGGTAGACCACCATGAGATCATCGATAAGTTACTTAGAATGAACCCGAGACTTATCAGTTAAGAAGACCCAGTATCGGAGGAAATACATTTTGTTATGAGAACACAAGATTTTGATTTAATGGAAGAGCATCACCGAAGGAGCTATCGTAAAGAATGTGAAGAGAAAGATGTGTTGGAAATATGCCCTAGAGGCAATAATAAATTAGTTATTATCATATTTCCTTGTTCATGATAATCGTTTATTATCCATGCTATAATTGTATTGATCGGAGACTTAGATGGATGTGTGGATACATAGACAAAACCATGTCCCTAGTATGCCTCTAATAGACTAGCTCGTTGATCAAAGATGGTTAAGGCTGCCTAGCAATTGACATAAGATGTCATTTGATAATGGGATAACATCATTAGGGGAATGATGGGATGGACAAGACCCAAACTACAAACGTAGCATATGATCGTGTTAGTTTATTGCTATTGTTGTCTGCATGTCAAGTATCTGTTCCTATGACCATGAGATCATGCAACTCACTGACCCCGGAGGAGTGCCTTGTATGTATCAAACGTTGCAACATAACTGGGTGACTATAAAGGTACTCTACACATATCTCCGAGGGTGTTTGTTGGGTTGGCATGGATCAAGACTGGGATTTGTTACTCCGTGTGACGGGTAGGTATCTCAGGGCCCACTCGGTAATACAACATCACAACAAGCCTTGCAAGCAATGTGAATAAGTGATAGTCATGGGATCTTGTATTACGGAAGGAGTAACGTGACTTGCTAGTAACGAGGTTGAACTAGGTATGGAGATACCGACGATCGAATCTCGGGCAAGTAACATACCGAAGAACAAAGGGAACATCATACGGGATTAACTGAATCCTTGACAGAAAGGTTCGACCGATAAAGATCTTCATAGAATATGTCGGAACCAATACAGGCATCTAGGTGCCGCTATTGTTTATTGACCGTACAGGTGTCTCAGTCATGTCTACATAGTTCTCGAACCCACAGGGTCTGCACACTTATGTTTTGGTGACGTTTCGGTAGTATAGAGTGATGCATGGTGGTGACCGAAGGTTTTTTTGAGTCCCGGATGAGATCCCGGATGTCACGAGGAGCTACAGAATGGTCTGGAGGTAAAGATTCATATATAGGAAGTCCTGTTTTGGTCGCCGGAATAGTTTTGGGCTCATCGGTAGTGTACCGGGAGTGTCGGTAGTGTACCGGGAGACCACCGGGAGGGGTATTTCGACCCAAGAGGATTCATGGGCTGTGGGAGAGTGAATACCATACATTAGTGGCTGGTGGAAGTCCCACACAAGTCCCATGCGACTAGGTAAAGAAAAACCCAAAGGGAAAAGTGGAAAAAACGCAAAACGGGGAGGAATCCTAGTCCTTCTAGGATTGGAGGAGGAGCCCTCCTCTCCTCCCCACTTCGGCCGAACCAAAGGAGGCTTGCCCCTTGCACCAAGGCCTCTCCTCCCTCCCTCCTATATATACTGGTGGTTTTAGGATTTTTGCACAAGATTTTCAGCCACGTGCTACCCGTTCCTCCAATGCATAGTTTCTCCTCTAGATCGGATTTCTGCATTGCTTAGGCGAAGCCCTGTCGGAATAGCTACACCACCATCCCCGGAGCGCCATCACGCTGCCGGAGAACTCTTCTACCTCTCTGCTCCATCTTGCTGGACAAAGAAGGCGAAGATCGTCATCAACTTGTACGTGTGTTGAACCCAGAGGTGCCGTCCGTTCGGCGCTAGATAGGAAGGACCATGATCAAGATCGCGAGACGGATCGTGATGAGATCACGGGACGGATCATGATGAGTTCGCAGGACGGATCGTGATTGGATCGTGGGACGGATCGTGATGAGATCGCGGGACGCTCGGCGAATTGGATCACGAAGACGTTCGACTACACCAACCGCGTTTCTTAACGCTTCCCGCTTAGCGATCTACAAGGGTATGTAGATCCACTCTCCCTCTCGTAGATGCTCATCACCATGGATAGATATTGCGTGTGCGTAGGAAAAATTTTGTTTCCCATGCAACGTTCCCCAACAGTGGTATCAGAGCTAGGTCTATGTGTAGATGAGATCTCGAGTAGAACACAAAGAGTTTGTGGGCGTTGATGCTTAGATTGCTTCCTCCCTTGGTCGTTTTTTGGTTCACTGGTATTGTGGGATGAAGCATCCCGGACCAACATTACTCGTACGCTTACGAGAGACTGGTTCCCTCAACTGCAACTTGTTGCATAGATGGCTGGCGGGTGTCAGTTTCTCTCACTTTAGTTGGATCAGATTCGACAAAGGCGGTCCTTGAGAAGGTTGAAAAGCAACTAATGTATCACCATTGTTATTTATGTGTAGGTGAGAATTGTTCTTGCTAGATACCCGTAGCATCCACGTAAAACATGCAACAACAATTAGAGGACGTCTAACTTGTTTTTGCAGGGTATGTTGTGATGTGATATGGCCAATTACATGATGTGATATATGTGATGTATGAGATGATCATGTGATGTATAGAATATCACGACTTGCATGTCGATGAGTACGGCAACCGGCAGGAGCCATAGGGTTGTCTTTAATTATTGTATGACATGTGTGTCAATCATTAAGCGCTATGTAATGCTTTACTTTATTGCTAAACGGTAGCAATAGTATTAGTAGCATGATGGGCGCGACAACCCCGATGGCGACACGTTGATGGGGATCATGGTGTCGTGCCGGTGACGATGGAGATCATGCTGGTGCTTTCAATATGGAGATTAATGGCACAAGTTCATGGCCATATCATGTCACTTATGATTTGCATGCGATGTTAATCCTTTTATGCACCTTGTTTTGCTTAGGATGTAGGTAGCATTATAAGGTGATCCCTCATTTAAATTTCAAGATGAATTGTGTTCTCCCCGAGTGTGCACCGTTGCGAAAGTTCATCGTGTCGAGACACCACGTGATGATCGGGTGTGATAGACTCTACGTTCACATACAACGGGTGCAAGCCAGTGTTGCACATGCAGAACACTCGGGTTAAACTTGACGAGCCTAGCATGTACAGACATAGCCTAGGAACACAAGAGACCGAAAGGTCAAACATGAGTCATATAGTAGATATGATCAACATGATGATGTTCACCATTGAAACCACCTCAACTCACGTGATGATCGGACTTGAGTTGGTGAATTTGGATCATGTATCACTCCAATGACCGGAGGGATGTCAATTTAAGTGGGAGTTCTTAAGTAATATGATTAATTGAACTAATTATCATGAACATAGTCAGTAATGTCTTTGCAAAATTATGTTGTAGATTACTAGCTCACGTTGTAGCTCCCTTGAATTTTTATATGTTCCTAGAGAAATAGAGTTGAAAGATGATGGCAGCAATATTGCGGACTGGGTTCGTGATCTGAGGATTGTCCTCATTGCTGCACTGAAAGCTTATGTCCTTAATGCACCGCTCGGTGCGCCAACCCCTCTAGCGACGTCTGTAGATGTTGTGAACATCTGATAGGCGCGTTCCGATGACTACTTGATAGTTTAGTGCGTCATGCATTACGGCTTAGAATTCTTGCTCCAAAATGTTTTGAACGTTACGGAACATATGAGATGTTCTAAGAGCTGAAATTAGGATCTCAGGCTCATGCCTGTGTTGCGAGATATGAGATCTCCAACAAGATTCTTTGCCTGCAAGATGAAGGAGAATAGCTCAATCATTTAGCATGTGCTCAGATTGTCTCGATGCTACAATCGCTTGAATCGAGTGGGAGTTGGTCTTCCAGATAAGACAGTGATTGATATAGTTCTCCAAGTCACTGTTACTAAGCTACTAGAACTTGGTGATGAACTATAAAATGCCAGGGATAGAAATAATGATCCCTGAGTTGTTCGCGATGTTTGACCCCGCGAAGGTAGAAATCAAGAAGGAGCGTCAAGTGTTGATGGTTAGTAAAACCACTAGTTCGAGAAGGGCAAGGGCAAGGAGGGAAACTTCATGGATGGCAAGTCAATTGTTGCTCCAGTGAAGCAACCAAAAGTTGAACCCAAACCCAAGACTAAGTGCTTCAATTATGAGGAGAGCGGTCGCTGAAGCGGAACAACCCTAGATACTTCGTAGTAAGAAGGCTGGCAGTGTCGACAGAAGTATATTTTATATACGTGTTAATGATGTGTACCTTGCGAGTACTCCTAGTAGCATCTGGGTATTGGAAACTGGTTCAGTTGCTAAATGTTTGTAACTCGAAATAAAAGATACGGAATAAACGGAGAACTAGCTAAGGGTGAGGTGACGATGTGAGTTGGAAATGTTTCCAAGGTTGATGTGATCAACATTGCACGCTCTCTCTACCTTCGGGATTAGTGACGAACCTAAATAAATATTATTTGGTGTTTCGCATTGAGCATGAACGTGATTAGATCGTGTTTATTGCAACACGGTTATTCATTTAAGTTAGAGAATAATGGTTATTCTGCTTACATGAATGATACCTTCAATGGTCATGCACCCAGTAAGAATGGTTTGTTGAATCTTGATCGTAGTAATGCACATGTTCATAACATATAATGCCAAAAGATACAAAGTTAATAATCATAGTACCACATACTTGTGGCACTACCGCTAAATGTCATATTGGTATAAAGCACATGAAGAAACTCCGTGCTTATGGATCTTTGGACTCATTCGATTTCGAATCGGTTGAGACATGCGAACCATGCCTCTTGGGCAAGATGACTAAGGACCCCGTTTTCTGATGGAGCAGGCAAGTGATTTATTGGAAATCATACATGTTGATGTATGCAATCCAATGAGTCTTGTAGTGTGCGATGGATATCGTTATTTTCTTACCTTCACTGATGATTTGAGTAGATATAGTGTATGTTTACTTAATGAAACACAAGTCTGAATCGTTTGAAAGGTTCAAGCAAATTCAGAGTGAAGTTTAAGATCATCGTGACAAGAAGAAATGTGTGCGATATGATCGTGGAGGTGAATATCTGAGTTACAAGTTTGGCATACAACTTTAGACAATGTGAAAGTCGTTTCACAACACACGCCACCTGGAACACCATAGCGTGATGGTGTGTCCGAACGTCATAGTCATGCTCTATTGGATATGGTGCATGCTATGATGTCTCTTATCATTTCGCTACTATAATTTTGGGGTTATGCATTAGAGACAACTACATTCACTTTAAATAGGGCACCATCTAAATCTGTTGAGGTGACACCGTGTGAATTATGGTTTGATAGAAACCTAAGTTGTCATTTCTTAATGTTTGGGGCTGCAATGCTTGTGTGGAAAAATGTTTTCACCTAATGAGCTCGAACCCAAAGTGGACAAATGCATCTTCATAGATTACCCTGAGAACAATTTTGTAAACCTTCTATCTCAGATCCAAGCATAAAGTGTTTGTTGCTAAAACGGGTCCTTTCCCGAGAAAAAGTTTCTCTCGAAAGAATTGAGTGGGAGGAAGATAGAACTTGATGAGGTTGTTGAACCTTTGTTACAACCAGAGAGTAGCGCAGCGCAGAAAGATGTTTCTATGGAACCTACGTCAGTTGAATAGGAAGTAAATGATGATGATCATGAAGCTTCGGATCAAATTAATATCAAACCTCGTAGGTCGACAAGGATGTGTACTGCTCCTGAGCGGTACGACAACCCTGTCTTGGAGGTCATGTTGTTGGACAACGATGAACCTACGAGTTGTGGAGAAGCGATGATGGGCCTGGATTCTAACAAATGGTTAGAGGCCATGAAATCCGAGAAAGGATCCATGTATGAAAACCAAGTATAGACTTTGGTAGACTTGCTCGTTGGACGGCAGGTTGTTGAGTGCAAATGGACCTTTAAGATGAAGACAGACGATGATGGTGAATTTCACCATTTATAAAGCTCGACTTGTTGCAAAGAAGTTTCTGCCAACTTCAAGGAGTTGACTGCGATGAGACTTCCTCACTCGTAGCGATGCTAAAGTCTGTTGGAATTATGTTAGCAGTTGCTGCATTTTTCAATTATGAAATCTGGGAGATGGATGCCAAAACATCATTTCCTTCCTTCAGGAAAGGTTGTATGAGATACAACCAGAAGGTTTTTTCAGTCATAAGGATGCTAAAAGGTATGCAAGGTTTAGTGATCCTTTTATGAACAGAAGCAAGCATCTCGGAGTTGGAATATACACTTTGATGAGGTGATCAAAGTTTTTGAGTATATACAAAGTTTATGAGAAACTTGTATTTACAATAAAGTGAGTGGGAGCATGTAGCGACCCGACTCAAAACGAGTCAAGCCTCTGTGTGTTCTGTGCCATCCCTAGATCAGTATGCTGGCACACACAGTACATCAATGTATATATCAAAGTGCAATCACATGTAAATAACGTAAAACTGATATATACCTTAAAATAGCAACGGATACAGTCAACGGGAGTGGAGTCCCAATAACACCAACGGCAAGTTGAGTGCGGACCGTAACCCTGAATCGTACTCTTACCCGTCGTAGAAGAGTATCTGCAACATAAGACGTTGCAGCCGTGTAGGTCAGTACATTGAATGTACTGGCAAAATCACCTTAGTAGAACAGAAAAATAAAGACTATTCTATATGCAAAGGCTTTGTGGCTCTGTGTCTGAATTTTTGCGTAAAAGCTGATTTTATTTTCCTACAACAAAGGAATATCAGGAATTTCACTATGGAGTTACCTATCATGACATGGTTCCGCCAACCAATGTCTCAATGCCCATAAGTATCATTAAGTTGCCCACAAATAGTTATCAGTCCAGTGTTGAGAGTTCAGAGATAGATCCAAGTCTAGAAGCTCAAATTGTCCGTAACCGGGGACACGGCTAATCGATTAGGTTTAACTCTGCAGAGTGTTGTGTACTTTACCCACAAGATTCTTTCCCTCCTGGTAAGTCCTCGCACTGCCTGGTGTTTGAGAACAGGATGAAAGAAACATGGTCTTTCAGAGTGCTTCCCTGACTGTCCGACAGTGCCCATCCAATCCTAACGTCGACTACATCTCGTAGCACTCCCAGCAGAGTCACAACAAAGATCAACCAAGCCAGAGCCCATATTGACTTGTGGCTACACAGGTAAGCTTCCGGGCATGAAGTATTCATCCTTCTCTTTGAGTCTGGGTGAAGCTTTCCGCAAGATGTCATGGCGCTTCTCCATGCATCCCGGCCACTCACTGGTTTCTCCAGGGTGCCCAATCAACCATCCTTCACCCAGTAGTGTGTATTGAAAACTTGTGTTCTCGAGTCTTGAAGTCTTGAGGTCTTGAAGATGCAGGACTTGAAGATGTCTTCATGAAGTTGTCGTCTTGACATAGAGTCCTTCTTCACACCACTCACGAACACTCATACCAATCCCCGTCTACTTTAGCATAGCATAAAAATAACTAACGTTCCCGGGGCTTTAGTAACCAGTGGTGGGTTCCTACCTCATGCATTCTACTCAACTACAAGAATTTCAATAACACTACGGGAGGGATTTGTTGAATTATGTCACTACATGCAAATAAAAACATGGGTATGAAATAGATGGTCAAAGTGAACTTGCCTGTACTGTAGATGAAGATAAAGATCGCTCTCAGAAAATAACTTGATAGACTATTCGTCACTCTCCGATGAAAATCTATATAGCAAACATTGCATTCATAAGCAATCATACTAGCAATCAATTCTAACAATCACAAGATAACACAAGAAACAAAACCAACAAGGTTGATGAAGGAAATACTTAAGACAAAAGTTAAAATCAAGAAAGTTTTCAAGAACACAACTAAAATAGTTTTCCCTTACAAACAACTATTTTCAATAGTAACAAAACAATAACAAAGTAAAATACAACAAAAGTATTTTAGTACATATTTTACTAGCAAAAAGAATTACTTTTGAAGAACAAGTAAAACTATGAAAACATTATCCTAAACAACAAGAGTGTTTGTCTAATGAACTTAACTACAAGCACAACCATAAACTAAGAGAAAACAAATTATGAATCAACTAAGTTAACAGAAAATAATTAATAAAATATCTTTGTTACAAAACAGAATTAGATCATCTAAAACTTTGTGAAAATAATCTCTACTAAAACTAAGTTGTTTTATAAAACATTACCTAATGATAGAGAATATAGTTTTCTATAATAGAGCAAAACTAAATTATTTTTATTAACAAAATAATTCTTAACAGAAAGGAATTAATACAAATTTTATTTGAAAACAGAATCTAATTACTTAAAACTTTGTTAAAATTAACTATTACTAACTAGTTTGTTTTTAATAAACTATACCTATTTGAAAAAGGAGTGTAGGTTCCTACAATAATAATTTATAAACTAAACAAATTATCTTTGTTAACAGCAAGTAAACTACTAAAGCTAAATGAAATCTAAAACATAATATAAATCATATTCAGATTTTCTAAATAAAATAAAGTAATTCAAACTAATTAAACTAATAGGAACTAATCAGATTCTGTTTCTAGTTAAAACCCTAATCAATTTTATTCTAAAAATTCTCAAACTTTACCTAAAGATAACTAATATCACTAGTGACAAGTAGCAAAAGAATCAATCAAAAATTCATTTTAGAACTAAAGAGATTCAGAAAACAAAATTTAAATCAAGGCTGTTCAAATTCAAATTTAAATATCCAAACATATTCAAATTTGATATCTACAGAAACTAGATGAAATTTATGATCTATGCAAAAAGAATCAATTTAAAATAGTTAAAAACATAAAAGATATAAAGGAAATAAAAATAGAACTATTCTGTTTTTGAAATTAAAACAGAAAAAGAAAAAGGGTTTCTAGCGGACAGGGGGGTACACGTGGAGCTTTCTAATTGGCCTAGGGGTGTGCGCTAGAGAGGTTTCGGGCGGACGGCCGGCAATTAACGAAAAACGTTTCGGCTAAAATCTAAACTGAAAAAAACCAACCGGTTCACTTAAAATAGACCGAAGGGGTACAATTGATCTAATGTAAGCCGTTCGAAGGAGACCTGACGGAGGGGGAAGAAAGGAGAGCTCACAGGGGAGGGTTGCCGGCGATGGGCGTCTCCGGCGACGGCGACGGCGGTGGCATGATGTAGGCGAGCGCTCTAGTGGGTCTCTAACGACGGCGTTGGCACTGGTCGACGCGGGGAAGCACGGCGAAGACGTTGGTGGCGTCGGAGGGGCGAGGGAGCGACGGTGGCGACGGCCACGAGCTCCTTGAGCTTCGGTGGAGATCCAAACTCCGGTGAGGTCAACGGTTACGGCGTTCCCGGGAGTATGGAGCACGGGCAGGTGGTTGGGGGGGTGCGGGTGCGTGAGAGAAAGGTTGGCGGGGCTCTGGGGCAACGAGGGGGTCGGGGTGGAGCGGAGCGACTAAAATGGCGCGACGGCAGTTTCGGATTCCGGCGAAGAATCTGTGGTGTCTCAGGCGAGGGAGAGAGGGGATTCGGGGGGGAATGGAGAGAGGGGAGCGGCGGGTATTTATAGGAGGCCGTGGGGCGCTCGGGGAAGGAACGGGAGGAGAAGGTCACGGCGGTGGTCGCCGGCGTGATTTTGGGAGGAGGAGGAGGATGGTGACCGCAGGGGGTTTCGGTCGGGCGTGGGACCGGGCGGTCAGTGAGAGAGAAGGAGGGAGGAGTGGCGCCGGTTGACCGGAAATTAGGGAGGTCGTGAGGAGGAAAAGGGAAAGTGGGCCGGGCAGCTTTTAAAAGACTTAAAGGATTTTCCTTTTCTATTTCCAGAGCAATAAAAACCTATTTAATGCATTTGGTAAAATTCCAAATATAGGAAAATTTTATATCAAAATTATCATAATAATAAATGCCATTAATTGGACATTTTTATTCTGCCATTTGCACAATTAAAAAAAATATTTCCGAAATACCTATTTGGTTTTAAAATCTTTTGCAAAAATATTTTTCAAATAACCCTTTGGGTTTTATAGTTCAAAAACTTCACAAATAACCCCTTGGCTTTGGAGATTCATATTACTCCTCTCAAAATATTTGACAAGGGGTTTGAATTCTTTGAAGTTTGAATAGGATCTAATATGAAATGGATTCAAAAATTAATTTAGAGGCCCTTTCAAATTCTTTTAAACTCCCAACTCCTATTTCATATAAATTGAAGAAGTCATATTATCTCCTCTCATGAAAGTCATTGAGTTGCATAAAGTTTCTGAATTTGAAATATTTTCAAATGGGAATTCAAACCATTTTCAAATCCCTTTTCATTTCTTTCAATGGAAGAAGTCATGTCATCTTCACTCTGGGGTTTTGTGATGAAATGAATTTGAATTCCTGGTGATCAAAATGCAGAGTGAAAGTTTTGGGAAAGTCATTTCATTCCCTCTCATCAAACTTTCAAAAGTTTCAAAAAGTTTCAAATTTCACTCACTTTCAAATCACTCAAGCAAACAAACAATCATTCTAATAATTATTATAACATTCCAAAATATGGGATGTTACAGAGCACTATAGAGTTTCTGGTAAGCATATGTGGTTGACATATTGTTGATCGGAAATGATGTAGAATTTATGGAAAGCATAAACGGTTGTATGAAAAGAGTTTTTCAAAGGAAGACCTGGATAAAGCTACCTAATTGTTGAGCATCAAGATATATAGAGATAGATCAAGATGCTTGATGAGACTTTTAATGAGTACATATCTTGACAAGATTTTGAAAGAGTTCAAAATGGATCAGTCAGAGAAAGAGTTCTCGCCTGATTTGTCAGGTGTGAAGTTGAGTGAGACTCAAAGCTCGACAATGGCAGAAGAAAGAGAAAGGACGAACGTCGTCCCATGTGCCTTAGCCATAGGCTCTATAGTATGCCATGCTATGTACCGCACATGTGTGTGCCTTGCCATGAGTCCGTCAAGGGGTACAAGAGTGATCCAGGAGTGGATCACTGGACAGCGGTCAATATTATCCTTAGTGACTTAAAGACTAAGGAAATGTTTCTCGATTATGGAGGTGATAAAGGGTTCGTCGTAAAGAGTTACGTCGATGCAAGATTTAACACTAATCTGCATGACTCTTAGTAGCAATCCGGATACGTATAGTGGAGCAGCCATTTGGAATAGTACCAAGTGGAGTGTGGTAGCAGTGTTTACAGTTTGACATAGAGATTTGCAAATTACACACAGATCGGAATGTCGCAGACCCATTGACTATAAGACCTCTCTCACATGCAAAGCATGATCGAGCCCCGGAACACATTGGGTGTTAGATTCATAACAATGCGAATCACATGGTGATGTGAACTAGATTATTGACTAGTGCAAGTAGGAGACTGTTGGAAATATGCCCTAGAGGCAATAATAAATTAGTTATTATCATATTTCCTTGTTCATGATAATCGTTTATTATCCATGCTATAATTGTATTGATCGGAGACTTAGATGCATGTGTGGATACATAGACAAAACCATGTCCCTAGTATGCCTCTAATAGACTAGCTCGTTGATCAAAGATGGTTAAGGTTTCCTAGCCATTGACATGAGATGTCATTTGATAATGGGATCACATCATTAGGAGAATGATGGGATGGACAAGACCCAAACTACATCATATGCAACGTTCCCCAACAAGATGCACCCAGAGGACTATCATGATTTTGAGGGACCAGTAACTCTCATTTTAAGTGTGGTAGCCCCACACTTCCAGGTCAATGGATTTGCTAAGAAGACCCCCAAACCCAAACCTTTTCTTTCTAGCCCTTTTCGAATCTTGAGGACGAGATTCATTTTAAGTGTGGTAGGTTTGTAACATCCCAAAATTTGGAATGTTATAATAAATAGATCAATGATTGTTTGTCTAATTGAGTGATTGAATTTGAGTGAAAATTTGAAACTTTTAAAAAACTTTTGAATGAGAGGGAATGACATGACTTTCCCCTTTTGCTTTTGAATTCAAAATTAGTGAGAGAAGATGACATGACTTCTTCATAATAAAACATTTGAAAAGTGAATTTGAAAACTATTTGAAATATTTCTGCTATGGAGTTCATTTCATATTTGGTTCCATTTTAAAGTTTGAAAATATTCAAATTTCCTTGGTAAAATTTTGAGAGGAGTAATATGACACTCCAAACCAGGGGCCATTTGAATCTTATTTGAATTTATAAAACTCGGAAAATTATTTCTGAAATATTTCATATTAGGTTTCAAAGCCATTTTTGAAAAAAAATTAAAAAATTTATTTTTCTCCAAAAATAAAATATATGGAAAATAGGGTAAAATGATTCCCTTCAAAATAAAAATGGAGATAAATGAATTTGGAGGCATTTTGGTATTTTCAAAATGATTTTTTGCATTTTATATGCAATAGTAGCACTGTATGAATTTACTGATTTTGTAGGTATTTTGTTTGATTGTGAAAATACGTTCATCTTTTAGATTTTATTTTTCTGGTCATTTTGATATATAATATGTGTATATAAAATTATTTTAGCTTTCCTTTTATTGAAGTTCGTTTTCTGTTTTTGTTTTGTAAAAGGAAACAAATTCTTTTATTAGGAAGGGATCCACACGGCCCACCGCACATATCGGGCCCAATCCCTTTCAGATTGGAACCGAATCCTATCAAATCGGCAACCAATCCATCGCCCGACCTCCTTATCCCGCTCACACCCTAACCCCACCGACCGCTCCCTCTCTCCTCGCGGTCTTCTCTTTCCTTACTCCCTCTCTATTTCCTTCCTTGCCGGAGTCGATTCCGACCCAAGGAGATCTCCCCTCTCCTTCCTTTCAGACGACGCCTAGGCCGCCTATAAAACCCCCAACCCATGCCCGCATCCGTTCCCCTCCAAAGCCCCAACGCCCGTGCACTGTCCTCGTCGCAATCCCTCACCAGAGTCCAGAGCAGCCGCCATGCCATTTGACTCGCCCTGCTCCACCCTGTCGTCCCCAACCGACGCCGAGGTCACCTTAGTGCTCGCCATCCTTGTCTGTGTCGATTGAGACCTTTGCCGTCGCCGGAGGACCACCGGAGCATCTCCCTGCGTCACCTCGCCGCCTCGGACATCGCCGGAGCTTCGCCGGAGCACCCCGACCCCCCCCCCCTGTGAGCTCTCTCTCCCTCCCTGACTGTCGGATCTGGATCAATGGTCCAGATTAGAACATTTTATTTAACCGAACCATTTTATTTTATTTAGCGAGCATTCACTAGTTCGCACCCCGCGCGCACAGTGTCAACCAACCAGAAACTACCACGTAGCACCCTCTCTACTAGGATAGATTTTCTTTTTCTGTTTTCTGTTTTAAAAACAGAATAGTTCTGTTTTTGTTTTCTTTATATCTTTTATGTTTTTAATTGTTTTAATTTGATTCCTTATGCATTGTGTCAAAACTTTGTTCTAGTGTCTGCAGATATCAAGTTTGGCCATATTTGAATAACTTAAATTTGAATTCAAAAAGATTTTTTTCAAACACTAATTTGCTTATAACTTGAGTTTAAAAATAGGTTTTGAGTTGATTATTTTTGCTACTTGTCACTAGTGACATAGTGCAACAGTAGGTAGAATTTGGGAATTTGTAGAATATTCTAAATTATATTTTTTTAGCAAAAAAGATTCTGTTTTAGTTCTTTTAGGTTTATTTCTATTTCTTTTGTTTTAAATTGTTTTATTTTATATTAGTTGACAAATTTTACTTTGTTTTCTCTTGGTTGGCAGTAGTACTTCAACTAAACTTATTTTTATGTTATTTCTTATTTTTTATAGCATGAAATCAATTCTAGTTTCATAATAACTTGCAAATTGATTTCATTGCTAGTTGGATTTCCTATTTGAAATTATTTTCATAAATTGTTCTATAAGTTTTACTTTCTGTTAACTTAGTTATTATATATTTTGCTTTCTCTTATTTTAATATTTTATTGTTTTTCTTGTTGTTAAGTTTGTTAGGCAAAAACTTGTGTTGTTTAGAGTATTGTTTTCTTAGTTCTTAGTTGTTCTTCAAAAGTAATCCTTTTCGCTAGTAAAATATTTACTAAAATACTTTAGTTATATTTTACTTTGTGTTTATTTTATTACTTTTGAAAATAGTTGTTTGGGGAAAACTATTCTTGGTTGTTTTGATAAAGTTTTGTTATTTTAACTTTTGTCTTAATTATTTCCTTCATCACAACCATTTTGTGTTTTGGTTTTTTGTTACCTTTTTGATTGTTAGTATTGATTGCTAGTATGATTGCTTATATGAGTGCAATGCTTGATTATATAGATTTTCATCGGAGAGTGACGAATAGTTCTATCAAGTTATTTATAAGAGCGATATTTTCTTCATCAACAGTACAGGCAAGTTCACTTTGATCATCTTACATTACCTATGTTTTATTTGCATTAGAATCAATCTTTCCATCACACATCAGCAGGTTATTGAGCTTGAACTTGTAGTAGTATCATGAGGTAGGAGAAACCCAACACCCTGTTACCATTGCCCGGGAAGGGACGTTACTTCACAATTGCTATGCTTTAGTAGACGGGGTTGGTTGTGAGATTCAGGACTGTTGTGAGGTTAATTAATTATCTCAAGACCTGCATGATGATCAAGACTTCAAGACTTCAAGGACTCAATATACCTCTGGATGGATTGGACATGCATTTTGGCAGCCTGATATGTATCATGGTTATGCCCGGGAATCCTAGTATCTACCTATGATCATCCCAACGGAATGCCACCCAGGCTCAAAGAGATGGATGGATACGTCAAGGCCAGAAAGCTTACCTATGCAACCGCAAGTCAATATGGGCTCTGGCTTGGTTGACCCTATTGATGACTTCGGTAGGTCAGTTGCTACGAGATGTAGAAGAACGGTAGGATTTGGATGGGCACTGACTTTCTATCGGAGGATCACTATGGAAGACCATGTTTCGATCGTCCCGTTCTCAAACACCAGGCAGTGCGAGGATATAATGGGAGGGATTGATTCTTGCGGGTAAAGTGTACAAACCTCTACAGAGTGTCAAACTAACCGATTAGCCGCGTCCCCGGTTACAGACAATATAAGCACCGGAGATGATACTATCAGCCATTCTCAACACAATTAATAAATTTTATGATGAGTGGGTCTATTAATAATTTTGGGGGATATGAGAACCGGTTGGTGGAACCATCTCATTAACAACAAACTTTTGTAGTGATTTTCCACTTGACTCTTTTGTTTGTAGGGAAAATAAAACCAGCTTTTCTGCAAAAACTCAGACACAAAGCCACAAAGCCTTTTGCATATAGAATAGCCTTATTCATTCTTTATGTGGTGATCTTGCTGGTACATTCAATGTACTGACCTACACGGCTGCAACGTCTTATGTTGCAGATACTTTTCTACGGCGAGTAAGAGTACGATTCAGGGTTACGGTCTACAGTCAACCTGCCATAGGCGTTTATTGGGACTCCACTCCCGTTGACTCTTTCCACTATCACTTAAGAGGTATATATCAACTTTACGCTCTTTACATGTGATTGCACTTTGATATATACATTGATGTACTGTGTGTGCCAGCATACTGATCAAGGGATGGCACTAACACATAGAGGCTTGACTCGTTTTGAGTCAGGTCGCTACAGAAATGGTATCAGAGCACATGTTGACTGTAGGACGTGACCCTAGAAACTAGAAACCCCATAGGACAGGATATCTCTCAAACCTTATTCTCAAAAAAAATAGACTTCTTATCCTTTCTGAGTTTTAGCAAATAGTTAGATAATACCCTTGTCCCTTTGACCATTATGGAAAGAGCTACAAAAAGATTGAAGATTATAAAGACCTGAAGAAATTGAAGACCATGAAGAATTTCCAAGATATTCTGCCCCTAGAAGACCAAACCCCTGTTGTATACTTACGTTAGATACGATGATTTGTGAGCTATCATTTGTGTGTATTTTTTCGACAGCCACAAATAAAATCTATTTTCAAAACCATTGTGTGTATTGTATGTATCCCCTCCTTTCTCTCTCTCGTATCTTATCCCAAAAACCTTGGACCCAATAGATGGCATATGAAGCTAGACTTGTATTCTCTAGACCAATGACCCAGCTAGAGGCTGAGATATGGATTCAGAACATGGAGGACCACTTCGGGAGGTACTTGATAACAAAGAAGTATGAGGTTGCACACGCTCTTCAGTACCTTACCCAAAGTGTTGCGATTTTGTGGAGAATGCATCATGCCATACAAGGATTTAATGGAGCAGAGACTTGGGAAGAATTCAAGAAGACTATGTTATGATCCTGTCTCATTCAGAAGCATTGTGTTAATCAGATGAAGAAGGATCGTGCATGCAAGATCTATGGAGAGATAGGACACACCCAGGAAGAACACACGGATGGATGCCGCCACTGTGAAGAAAATCACCCAGCCGAGGAGTGCCCAACTAGTCATGTGACTTGTTTCTTGTGTGAAGGAACCACCCACTTGTTGGAAATATGCCCTAGAGGCAATAATAAAATGGTTATTATTGTATTTCCTTGTTCATGATAATTGTCTATTGTTCATGCTATAATTGTGTTAACCGGAAACCGTAATACATGTGTGAATACATAGACCACAACATGTCCCTAGTGAGCCTCTAGTTGGCTAGCTCGTTGATCAATAGATGGTCACGGTTTCATGACCATAGACATTGGATGTCGTTGATAACGGGATCACATCATTAGGAGAATGATGTGATGGACAAGACCCAATCCTAAGCATAGCACAAGATCGTGTAGTTCGTTTGCTAAAGCTTTTCAATGTCAAGTATCATTTCCTTAGACCATGAGATTGTGTAACTCCCGGATACCGTAGGAATGCTTTGGGTGTGCCAAACGTCACAACGTAACTGGGTGGCTATAAAGGTATGCTACGGGTATCTCCGAAAGTGTCTGTTGGGTTGACACGAATCAAGACTGGGATTTGTCACTCCGTGTGACGGAGAGGTATCTCTGGGCCCACTCGGTAAGACATCATCATAATGAGCTCAATGTGACTAAGGAGTTAGCCACGGGATGATGTATTACGGAACGAGTAAAGAGACTTGCCAGTAACGAGATTGAACAAGGTATAGGGATACCGACGATCGAATCTCGGGCAAGTACCATACCGATAGACAAAGGGAATTGTATACGGGATTGATTGAATCCCTGACATCGTGGTTCATCCGATGAGATCATCGTGGAGTACGTGGGAGCCAACATGGGTATCCAGATCCCGCTGTTGGTTATTGGCCGGAGAGGTGTCTCGGTCATGTCTACGTGTCTCCCGAACCCGTAGGGTCTACACACTTAAGGTTCGATGACGCTAGGGTTATAGGGAAAAGGTATACGTGATTACCGAAGGTTGTTCGGAGTCCCGGATGAGATCCCGGACGTCACGAGGAGCTCCGGAATGGTCCGGAGGTAAAGATTGATATATAGGAAGTCCAGTTTTGGTCACCGGAAAGTTTTCGGGCTCATCGGTAGTGTACCGGGAGTGCCGGGAGGGTGCCGGAGGACCCCCGGGAGGGGTGTGACGACCAAAGGACCACATGGGCTGTTAGATAAAGTGTGCCAGCCCTTATTGGGCTGGGCAAGACTTTTGCTAAAGGCCCATGCGGCTGGAGATAAGGAGATAAGGCAAAAAGGATTTAAAAGGAGGAGATCCACCTCCCTTGTGGGAGGTGGACTCTCCCTTTAAATTCAGTCGGCCATCTCCTCTTTGGAGTAGAGGCCAAGCCAGCCCTCCACGTCCCTCCTCCTATATATACTTGAGGTTTTGGATGTTTTGAGACAGGATTTGATCTCTCTCTCTCACGGCGAAGCCCTACCTCTCTTCTTCCTCCTCCGCAGCGCTTAGGCGAAGCCCTGTCGGAATACCTTGCTACTCCACCACCACCACGCCGTCGTGCTGCTGTTGGAGCCCTTCCCCAACCTCTCCTTCCTCCTTGCTGGATCAAGGTGTTGGAGACGTCACCGGGCTGCACGTGTGTTGAACGCGGAGGTGCCGTCCGTTCGGCACTTGATCGGATCTACCGCGATCTGAATCGCTGCGAGTACGACTCCATCAACCGCGTTCTTGTAACGCTTCCGCTTAGCGATCTTCAAAGGTATGAAGATCCACTCTCCCCTTGCTCGTTGCTGGTTTCTCCATAGATGGATCTTGGTGAACGCGTAGGAAAATTTTTGATTTACTACTACGTCTCCCAACAGTGGCATCATGAGCTAGGTCTATGCGTAGAATCTATGCACGAGTAGAACACAAAGCAGTTGTGGGCGTCGAGTTTGTTAATTTGCTTGCCGCTACTAGTCTTATCTTGATTCGGCGGTATTGTGGGATGAAGCGGCCCGGACCAACTTTACACGTACGCTTACGTGAGACCGGTTCCACCGCCTGACATGCACTAGATGCATAAGGTGGCTAGCGGGTGTCTGTCTCTCCTACCTTAGTCGGATCGGATTCGATGAAAAGGGTCCTTATGAAGGGTAAATAGCAATTGGCAAATCACGTTGTGGTGTTGACGTAGGTAAGAAACGTTCTTGCTAGTAACCTATAGCAGCCACGTAAAAACTTGCAACTACAAATTAGAGGACGTCTAACTTGTTTTTGCAGCATGTGCCTTGTGATGTGATATGGCCAAAGGATGTGATGTGATGCATTGTGATGTATGAATTGATCATGTTCTTGTAATAGGATTCACGACTTGCATGTCGATGATTATGACAACCGGCAGGAGCCATAGGAGTTGTCTTATTTATTGTATGACCTGCGTGTCAATCATAAACGCCATGTAATTACTTTACTTTATTGCTAAGCGTTAGCCATAGTAGTAGAAGTAATAGTTGGCGAGACAACTTCATGAAGACACAATGATGGAGATCATGATGATGGAGATCATGGTGTCGTGCCGGTGACAGTGATGATCATGGTGCCCCGAAGATGGAGATCATAGGAGCAAAATGATATTGGCCATATCATGTCACTATATTGATTGCATGTGATGTTTATCATGTTTACATCTTATTTGCTTAGAACGACGGTAGTAAATAAGATGATCTCTCAATAAAATTTCAAGAGAAGTGTTCACCCTAACTGTGCACCGTTGCTAAGGATCGTTGTTCCGAAGCACCACGTGATGATCGGGTGTGATAGGTTCTAACGTTCGCATACAACGGGTGTAAGCCAGATTTACACACGCGAAACACTTAGGTTGACTTGACGAGCCTAGCATGTACAGACATGGCCTCGGAACACGGAAGACCGAAAGGTCGAACATGAGTCGTATAGAAGATACGATCAACATGAAGATGTTCACCATGGATGACTAGTCCGTCTCACGTGATGATCGGACACGGGCTAGTTGACATGGATCATGTATCACTTGGAAGACTAGAGAGATGTCTATCTAAGTGGGAGTTCATTAATAATTTGATTAAATGAACTTAATTATCAAGAACTTAGTCTAAAAATGTCCTTGCAAATTATGTCGTAGATAGCTCGCGCTGTAGCTCCCCAGTTTTATTGATACAATCCTAGAGAAAAGTAAGTTGAAAGTTGATGGTAGCAATAATGCGGACTGGGTCCGTGATCTGAGGATTGTCCTCATTGCTGCACAGAAAGCTTATGTTTTTGATGTACCGCTAACTGCATCACTCCCTCAAGCATTGTCTGTAGATGTTGTGAACATATGACAGGCACTTTTTGGTGACTACGTGATAGTTCAATGCGTCATGCATTACGGCTTAGAATTGAGGCTCCAAAACGTTTTGAACGTCACGGAACATATGAGATGTTCTAGGAGCTGAGATTGTGATCTCAGGCTCGTGCCTATGTTGAGAGGTATGAGACCTCCAACAAGATTCTTTGTCTGCAAGATAAAGGAGAATAGCTCAATCGCTGAGCGTGTGCTCAGATTGTCTGGGTGCTACAATCACTTGAATCAAGTGGAAGTTAATCTTCCAGATGAGATAGTGATTAATGCAGTTCTCCAAGTCACTGCCACCAAGCTACTAGAGCTTCGTGATGAACTATAACATGCCAGGGATGGATAAGATGATCCCTGAGTTGTTCGTGATGTTTGACACCACGAAGGTAGAAATCAAGAAGGAGCATCAAGTGTTGATGGTTAAGTGAAACCACTAGTTTCAAAAGGGGCAAGGGCAAGAACGGAAAACTTCAGGAATGACAAGCCAGTTGTTGCTCTAGTGAAGAAACCCAAGGTTGAGCCCGAACCCGAGACTAAGTGCTTCTGTTATGAGGAGAATGTTCGCTGAAGCGGAAAACCCCTAGATGCTTGGTAGATAAGAAGGTTGGTAATGTCAATGGAAGTATATTTGATATACGTGTTAGTGATGTGTACCTTGCTGGTACTCCTAGTAGCACCTGGGTATTGGATACCGGTTCGGTTGCTAAGTGTTAGCAACTCGAAATAAAAGCTACGGAGTAAATGGAGACTAGCTAGGTGAAAGGTGACGATGTGTGTTGGAAGTATTTCCAAGATTGATGTGATCACCATCGCACGCTCTCTCTACCTTCAGGATTTGTGATAAACCTAAATAAATGTTATTTGGTGTTTGCGTTGAGCATGAACGTGATTAGATCATGATTAGTGTGATACGGTTATTCATATAAGTTAGAGAATAATGGTTATTCTGTTTACATGGATAATGCCTTCAACGGTGATGCACCCACTCGAAATGGTTTATCGAATCATGATCGTAGTAGTACACATATTCATAACATTGGTACCAAAAGATACAAAGTTAATAATGATAGTACCACATGCTTGTGGCACTGCCACGTAATGTCATATTGGTATAAATCGCATGAAGAAACTCCATGATGATGGATTTTTTTTTTGACTCACTCGATTTCGAATCGGTTGAGACATGCGAGCCATGCCTCTTGGGCAAGATGACTGAGACCCCGTCATCCAATATGATGGAGCGGGCAAGTGGCTTATTGGAATTAATACATGATGATGTATGTGGTCCAATGAGTGTTGAAACACACAGTGGATATCGTTGTTTTTCTTTACCTTCACTGATGATTTGAGTAAATATGGGGATATTTACTTAATGAAACACGAATCTGAAATGTTTGAAAGGTTCAAGGAGTTTCAGAGTGAAGTTAAAGATCATCGTGACAAGAAGATAAATGTCTATGATACGATCATGGAGGTGAATATCTAAGTTACGAGTTTGGTATGCAATTTTAGACAATGTGGAAATTGTTTCACAGCTCACGCCTCCTGGAACACCATAGTGTGATGGTGTGTTCGAACGTCGTAGTCGTGCTCTATTGGATATAGTGAGTACTATGATGTCTCTTATCGTTTTACCACTATCGTTATGGGGTTATGCATTAAAGACAAATCCATTCACTTTAAACAGGGCACCATCTAAGTCTGTTGAGATGACACCGTGAGAATTGTGGTTTAACAGAAGCCTAAGCTGTCATTTCTTAATGTTTGGGGCTGCGACGCTTATGTGAAAATGGGTTTTTCACCTAGCGAGCTCGAACCCAAAGCAGACAAATGCATCTTCATAGAATACCCTAATGAGACATTGGGTATACCTTCTATCTCAGATCCAAGCGCAAAAGGTGTTTGTTGCTAAGAACGGGTCCTTTCTTGAGAAAGAGTTTCTCTCGAAAGAATTGAGTGGGAGGAAGATAGAACTTGATGAGGTTGTTGAACCTTTGTTTCAACCAGAGAATAGCGCAACACAGAAAGATGTTTCTGTAGAGCCTACTCAGTTGAAAAGGAAGTTAATGATGATGATCATAAAGCTTCGGATCAAGTCACTATCGAACCTCGTAGGTCGACAAGGACGCGTACTGCTCCTGAGTAGTACGACAACCCTGTCTTGGAAATCATGTTGTTGGACAACGATGAACCTACGAACTATGGAGAAGCGATGGTGGGCCCGGATTCCAACAAATGGCTAGGAGCCATGAAATCCGAGAAAGGATCCATGTATGAAAACCAAGTATGGACTTTGGTAGACTTGCCTGTTGAATGGCGGGTCATTGAGTACAAATGGACCTTTGAAATAAACATAGACGCTAATGGTGAAATGTCACCGTTTATAAAGCTCGACTTGTCGCAAAGAAGTTTCCGCCAAGTTCAAGGAGTTGACTGCGATGAGATTGTCTCATCTGTAGCGATGCTAAAAGTCTATTAAAATTTTGTTAGCAGTTGCTGCATTTTTCGATTATGAAATCTGGCAGATGGATGACAAAACAAGGTTTCCGTAATGGTTTCTGTGAGGAAGAGTTGTATGTGATACAACCAGAAGGTTTTGTCAATCCTAAGGATGCTAATAATATGCAAACTCCAGCGATCCTTCTATGGACTGGAGCAAGAATCTCGGAGTTGGAATATATGCTTTGATGAGGTGATCAAAGTGTTTAAGTTTATACAAAGTTTATGAGAAACTTGTATTTGCAAGAAAGTGAGTGGGAGCACTATAGAATTTCTTATAAGAATATGTAGTTGACATATTATTGATCGGAAATGATGTAGAATTTCTGGAAGAGCATGAAGGGTTGTTTGAAAAGAGTTTTTTCAAAGGAAGACCCAGATAAAGCTACTATTTTATTGAGCATCAAGATCTACAGGGATAGATCTATTCGCTTGATAAGTTTTTTCGACGAAGACATACCGCGACAAGTTTTTGAAGGAGTTCAAAATAGATGGGTCAAAGAAGGAGTTCTTGACTGTATTGTAAGGTGTGAAATTGAGTAAGACTCAATACCCGACCACGGCAGAAGATAAAGAAGAGATGAGTGTCATCTCCTATGCTTTAGCCATAGGCTCTATATAGTATGCCATGCTGTGTACCGCACCTGTGTGTGCCTTGCCATGAGTCTGTCAAGGGGTACAAGAGTGATCCAAGAGTGGATCACTGGACAGCGGTCAAAGTTAGCCTTAGTAACTTGAGAACTAAGGAAATATTTCTCGATTATGGAGGTGATAAAGAGTTCATCGTAAAGTGTTACGATGATGCAAGCTTTAAAACCAATCCGGATGACTCTTAGTAGAAATCCAGCTACGTATAGTGGAGCAGCCATTTGGAATAGCTCCAAGTGGAGCATGGGAGTAGTATCTACAAATATGACATGGAAAGTTTGCAAGGTACACACGGATCTGAATGTCGCAGACCCACTGACTAAAAACCTCTTTCACGAGCAGAACATGAACAAACCCCAGAACTCATTGGGTGTTAATCACATGATGATATGATCACATGGTGATGTAAGTGTTAATCACATGGTGATGTGAACTAGATTATTGACTCTAGTGCAAGTGGGAGACTGTTGGAAATATGCCCTAGAGGCAATAATAAAATGGTTATTATTGTATTTCCTTGTTCATGATAATTGTCTATTGTTCATGCTATAATTGTGTTAACCGGAAACCGTAATACATGTGTGAATACATAGACCACAACATGTCCCTAGTGAGCCTCTAGTTGGCTAGCTCGTTGATCAATAGATGGTCACGGTTTCATGACCATAGACATTGGATGTCGTTGATAACGGGATCACATCATTAGGAGAATGATGTGATGGACAAGACCCAATCCTAAGCATAGCACAAGATCGTGTAGTTCGTTTGCTAAAGCTTTTCAATGTCAAGTATCATTTCCTTAGACCATGAGATTGTGTAACTCCCGGATACCGTAGGAATGCTTTGGGTGTGCCAAACGTCACAACGTAACTGGGTGGCTATAAAGGTACGCTACGGGTATCTCCGAAAGTGTCTGTTGGGTTGACACGAATCAAGACTGGGATTTGTCACTCCGTGTGACGGAGAGGTATCTCTGGGCCCACTCGGTAAGACATCATCATAATGAGCTCAATGTGACTAAGGAGTTAGCCACGGGATGATGTATTACGGAACGAGTAAAGAGACTTGCCAGTAACGAGATTGAACAAGGTATAGGGATACCGACGATCGAATCTCGGGCAAGTACCATACCGATAGACAAAGGGAATTGTATACGGGATTGATTGAATCCCTGACATCGTGGTTCATCCGATGAGATCATCGTGGAGTACGTGGGAGCCAACATGGGTATCCAGATCCCGCTGTTGGTTATTGGCCGGAGAGGTGTCTCGGTCATGTCTACGTGTCTCCCGAACCCGTAGGGTCTACACACTTAAGGTTCGATGACGCTAGGGTTATAGGGAAAAGGTATACGTGATTACCGAAGGTTGTTCGGAGTCCCGGATGAGATCCCGGACGTCACGAGGAGCTCCGGAATGGTCCGGAGGTAAAGATTGATATATAGGAAGTCCAGTTTTGGTCACCGGAAAGTTTTCGGGCTCATCGGTAGTGTACCGGGAGTGCCGGGAGGGTGCCGGAGGACCCCCGGGAGGGGTGTGACGACCAAAGGACCACATGGGCTGTTAGATAAAGTGTGCCAGCCCTTATTGGGCTGGGCAAGACTTTTTCTAAAGGCCCATGCGGCTGGAGATAAGGAGATAAGGCAAAAAGGATTTAAAAGGAGGAGATCCACCTCCCTTGTGGGAGGTGGACTCTCCCTTTAAATTCAGCCGGCCATCTCCTCTTTGGAGTAGAGGCCAAGCCAGCCCTCCACGTCCCTCCTCCTATATATACTTGAGGTTTTGGATGTTTTGAGACAGGATTTGATCTCTCTCTCTCACGGCGAAGCCCTACCTCTCTTCTTCCTCCTCCGCAGCGCTTAGGCGAAGCCCTGTCGGAATACCTTGCTACTCCACCACCACCACGCCGTCGTGCTGCTGTTGGAGCCCTTCCCCAACCTCTCCTTCCTCCTTGGTGGATCAAGGTGTTGGAGACGTCACCGGGCTGCACGTGTGTTGAACGCGGAGGTGCCGTCCGTTCGGCACTTGATCGGATCTACCGCGATCTGAATCGCTGCGAGTACGACTCCATCAACCGCGTTCTTGTAACGCTTCCGCTTAGCGATCTTCAAAGGTATGAAGATCCACTCTCCCCTTGCTCGTTGCTGGTTTCTCCATAGATGGATCTTGGTGAACGCGTAGGAAAATTTTTGATTTACTACTACGTCTCCCAACACCACTATCCAGCTGAATGCCACATATATCCTAAGGTACGACAAGTTGTCAAAAAGAAGAAAGATGCCCTTAGGGAAAGCTTTGAGGAACCTCTGAGGAGTATGCCCGTGCCAATGACGATAAAAGATGTACCATTTGGAGATACCTCCATAGAGAACTGCACCAAGTCATGTTATTCATATGGAGAAGAAGTACATATCTCACAGGATTTCCAAAGGAATCTCTGGATGAATTCCCGTCAGAAATGTTTGGGTATGATCCTGAGGAAATAGAAACTATGATCTGTACGCAAGGGTCTAGGAAGAAGAGAAAGCGCATCAAGAAGAGAGAATCCCCAGAACAGAAGGACCTGCGTCATATCAGATGTTTCAAGTGTAAGGATATGGGTCACTACACAAATATGTGCCCAGGAATGGAACCAAGAACCCAAGGAGCAAACACCAACATCAAGAAGCCCCGAGAATTGTCAGACGTCATCTGTTTTCGTAGCAAGGAAGTAGGACATTATGCTAACAAATGTCCAAAGGAGAAGAAAGAAAGAATGTAGTAATTAAGTTTTGATAATGGCAATAAGTGTATCTTGAAGCACTCGTGTTTTCCTAAGATTATTTTGTAACGGAAGTCTCTGAGATTTTAATAACTTCATAAATCAATGAAATTATGTCATGATTTCATATGAGTTGTTACCCCATGAACAAAGATCTCTGACCATTTTCGAGGATATGAGAAAATATGGTCTATGCATGCATATGTACATTTCATTTTAAGTATGGTAGTAACCGGTAAAACCACATGATCCATGGAATAAGAAAGTGCCATATTGCCAAGGAGTCTGGATCAAAGGTAAACAACTAAAGGTAATGGTGTACCATATCAAACTATGTGGATGACAACATATGTGACAAAGTACTTGTCAAGTTGGAATATTGGGAAAAGGAATGATTGTGATGAAACAATACCCAAGGTTAAACAGACCAATGGAAAGGAAAATGAATCCCATGGAGTAAAATTTAGACAAGAATAAGTCAGTGATTTATTACCTCAAGGGTATCATGGAGTAAATCAAAGTTACTATTGGATTATGAAACACTAGTAACCCCAAGGGTGAGTTAAAGTTGTTCAAGTATTCAAGTGAGACCACAACTCACAGACCCCAAGATTGTTAAGGATCAACTACTACATTTATGAAGGAAGAAACTTGGAAGAAGCTACGAATGATCAGCAAACATTTTTCTTAGGGGCATACGAAAACCTAAGAGTTGTGAAGTAATGATAGATGTTTGCGTTCAGCTTGCAAAATCAATGGATTTATCCGAACTTCGTTCATCGACAAGAGAAATTTCTGCAACGCTTGTGAGGAAACCCCAAGTGTTAGAATACGAGATTCACTAAACCTTATACAAGGTAATGATTTTAGTGCAACATGGATTGATCACCATGACGACTTACTCTTATCATTTCTCTTGCTATTCGGAATGGTAAATCTGAGTGACTTACCCATAGTAAAGAGACGACGTCCTTTGAAGCTTTGTGTAAGCCTTAGAATGGTATGATGAAACCCCTTGTACATGATAGTTTCTTTCACATGTAGGAATTTTTTGGTGAGGAATGACGCCAAGACCCATTTCACTGCAGGATAACCACTAATGGTAGACCACCATGAGATGATCGATAAGTTACTTAGAATGAATGCGAGACTTATCAGTTAAGAAGACCCAGTATCGGAGGAAATACATTTTGTTATGAGAACACAAGATTTTGATTTAATGGAAGAGCATCACCGAAGGAGCTATCATAAAGAATGTGAAGAGAAAGATGCACCCAGAGGACTATCGTGATTTTGAGGGACCAGTAACTCTCATTTTAAGTGTGGTAGCCCCACAGTTCCAGGTCAATGGATTTGCTAAGAAGACCCCCAAACCCTAACCTTTTCTTTCTAGCCCTTTTTGAATCTCGAGGACGAGATTCATTTTAAGTGTGGTAGGTTTGTAACATCCCAAAATTTGGAATGTTATAATAAATACATCAATGATTGTTTGTCTAATTGAGTGATTGAATTTGAGTGAATATTTGAAACTTTTAAAAAACTTTTGAATGAGAGGGAATGACTTGACTTTCCCCTTTTGCTTTTGAATTCAAAATTAGTGAGAGAAGATGACATGACTTCTTCATAATAAAACATTTGAAAAGTGAATTTGAAAACTATTTGAAATCTTTTTGTTATGGAGTTCATTTCATATTTGGTTCCATTTTAAAGTTTGAAAGAATTCAAATTCCCTTGATAAAATTTTGACAGGAGTAATATGACACTCCAAACCAGGGGCCATTTGAATCTTATTTGAATTTATAAAACTCAGAAAATTATTTTTGAAATATTTCATATTAGGTTTCAAAGCCATTTTTGAAATTTGTTTTAAAAAATTATTTTTCTCCAAAAATAAAATATATGGAAAATTTGGTAAAATGATTCCCTTCAAAATAAAAATGGAGATAAATGAATTTGGAGGCATTTTGGTATTTTCAAAATGATTTATTTGCATTTTATATGCAACAGTAGCACTATTTGAATTTACTAATTTTGTAGGTATTTTGTTTGACTATGAAAATATGTTCATATTTTAGATTTATTTTTTCTGGTCATTTTGATATATAATATGTCTATATAAAATTATTTTAGTTTTCCTTTTATTCAACTTCGTTTTCTGTTTTTGTTTTATAAAAGGAAACAAATTCTTTTATTAGGAAGGGATCCACGCGGCCCACCGTTGAATCGGGCTCAATCCCTTTCAGATCGGCACCAGATCCTTTCAAATTGGCAACCGGTCCATCGCCCGACCTCCTTCTCCCGCTGACACCCCGACCCCACCGACCGCTCCCTCTCTCCCTGCGGTCTTCTTTTTCCTTACTCCCTCTCTTTCCTTCCTCGCCAGAGTCGATTCCGACCCGAGGAGATCTCCCCTCTCCTTCCTTTCAGACGATGCCGAGGCCGCCTATAAAACCCCCCCGCCCATCCCTGCATCCATTCCCCTCCAAATCGCTAACGCCCGTGCACTGTCCTCGCCGTAATGCCTCGCCGGAGTCCGGAGCCACCGCCATGCCATTTGCCTCACCCTCCTCCACCCTGTCGTCCCCAACCAACACCGAGGTCACCTCAGTGCTTGCCATCCTCGTCCTTGTCTCCTGAGACCTTCGCCATCGCCGTAGGACCACCGGAGCGTCTCCCTGCATCACCTCATCGCCTCAGACATCGTCGGAGCTTCGCCGGAGCACCCCAACCCCCCCGTGAGCTCTCTGTCCCTCCCTGACCGTTGGATCTGGATCAATGATCCAGATTAGAACATTTTATTTAACCGAACCGTTTTCTTTTATTTAGCGAGTGTTCACTAGTTAGCACCCCGCGCGCACAGCCTCAACCAACCAGAAACTGCCACGTAGCACCCTGTCCGCTAGGTTAGATTTTCTTTTTCTATTTTCTGTTTTAAAAATAGAATAGTTCTGTTTTTGTTTTCTTTATATCTCTTATGTTTTTAATTGTTTTAATTTCACTCTTTTTGCATTGTGTCAAAAATTTGTTCTAGCGTCTGTAGATATCAAGTGTGACCATATTTGAATAACTTAAATTTGAAGTCAAACAGATTTGCTTCAAACACTAATTTGCTTATAACTTCAGTTTAAAAATAGGTTTTGAGTTGATTCTTTTTGCTACTTGTCACTAGTGACATAGTGCAATAGTAGGTAGAATTTGGAAATTTGTAGAATATTATAAATTAGAATTTTTTTAGCAAAACAGATTCTGTTTTAGTTCTTTTAGGTTTATTTCTATTTCTTTTGTTTTAAATTGTTTTATTTTATATTAGTTGACAACTTTTACTTTGTTTTCTGTAAGTTAGCAGTAGTACTTCAACTAAACTTATTTTTATGTTGTTTATTATTTTTTATAGCATGAAATCAATTCTAGTTTCATAATAACTTGCAAATTGATTTCATTGCTAGTTGGATTTCCTATTTGAAATTATTTTCATAAAAAAATTATAAGTTTTACTTTTTGTTAACTTAGTTATTATATATTTTTGCTTTCTCTTATTTTAATATTTTATTGTTTTTCTTGTTGTTAAGTTTGTTAGGCAAAAACTTATGTTGTTTAGAGTATTGTTTTCTTAGTTCTTAGTTGTTCTTCAAAAGTAATCCTATTTGCTAGTAAAATATTTACTAAAATACTTTTGTTATATTTTACATTGTTTTTGTTTTATTACTTTCGAAAATAGTTGTTTCGGGAAAACTATTCTTGGTTGTTTTGATGAAGTTTTGTTATTTTAACTTTTGTCTTAAGTATTTCCTTCATCACAACCCTTTTGTGTTTTGGTTTTGTGTTACCTTTTTTATTGTTAGTATTGATTGCTAGTATGATTGCTTATATAAATGCAATGCTTGATTATATAGATTTTCATCAGAGAGTGACGAATAGTTCTATCAAGTTATTTCTCAGAGCGATATTTTCTTCATCAACAGTACAGACAAGTTCACTTTGGTCATCTTACATTACCTATGTTTTATTTGCATTAGAATCAATCTTTCCATCACACATCAGTAGGTTATTGAGCTTGAACTTGTAGTAGTATCATGAGGTAGGAGAAACCCAACACCCTATTACCATTGCGCGGAAAGGGACGTTACTTCACAATTGCTACGCTTTAGTAGACGGGGTTGGTTGTGAGATTCAGGACTGTAGGTTAATTAATTATCTCAAGACCTGCATGATGATCAAGACTTCAAGACTTCAAGGACTCAATATACCTCTGGGTGGATTGGACATGCATTTTGGCAGCATGATATCTATCATGGTTATACCCGGGAATCCTAGTATCTACCTATGATCATCCCAACAGAATGCCACCTAGGCTCAAAGAGATGGATGGATACTTCAAGGCCGGAAAGCTTACGTGTGCAACCGCAAGTCAATATGGGCTCTGGCTTGGTTGACCCTAGTGATGACTTCGGTAGGTCAGTTGCTACGAGATGTAGAAGAATGGTAGGATTTGGATGGGCACTGACTTTCTATCGAAGGATTACTATGGAAGACCATGTTTCGATCATCCCGTTCTCAAACACCAGGCAGTGCGAGGACATAATAGGAGGGATTTATTCTTGTGGGTAAAGTGTACAAACCTCTGCAGAGTGTCAAAGTAATCGATTAGCCATGTCCCCGGTTACGGACAACATGAGCACCGAAGATGGTACTATCAGCCGTTCTCAACACAATTAATAAATTTTATGATGAGTGGGTCTATTAATAATTTTTGGGGATATGAGAATTGGTTGGTGGAACCATCTCATTAACAACCAACTTTTGTAGTGATTTTCCGCTTGACTCCTTTGTTGTAGGGAAAATAAAACCAGCTTTTCTGCAAAAACTCAGACACAGAGCCACAAAGCCTTTTGCATATAGAATAAAATTATTCTTTGTTTCTATGGTGATCTCGCCAGTACATTCAATGTACTGACCTACACGACTGCAACATCTTATGTTGCAGATACTTTTCTACAACGAGTAAGAGTACGATTCAGGGTTACGGTCTACACTCAACCTGCCATTGGTGTTTATTGGGACTCCACTCCCGTTGACGGTTCCGCTGTGAATTAAGAGGTATATATCAACTTTACGCTATTTACATGTGATTGCACTTTGATATATACATTGATGTACTGTGTGTGCCAGCATACTGATCCAGGGATGGCACTAACACACAGAGGCTTGACTCGTTTTGAGTCGGGTCGCTACACCATCGGTTCAGTTCCAGTCGGTTGTCCTTGGGATCTAGGATGTGATAGGCCCCTCCAGTAAGAACTTGGTCAATTATGAACATTCCCTACCATTTGTTTGGTAGTTTATGCTTCGGCTTCTCAGGATGATGCTGTAGTACCAGGTCTCCAACATTTAATGATTTTGCTCGGACCTCCTGGCTTTGACAACACCTTACGTGCTACTAGTAAAAAGTAGAACGTGTCCGTGCTACATCTCTTTCTTCCTTGAGGGCATCTAGGTCCTTTTGCGTGTCGATCTTGGCCTCTCGCTCTCCGAAACTACGCACTCTAGGTGCATCATGAATGAGATCGCTTGGGATGATGGCATCGACATCGTAGAGCATAAAGAAAGGTGTGTAGCCTATGGATCGATTAGGCATGGCTCGTAAGCCCGGAGTATGGAATCAAGTTCCTCCACCCATTTACAGTCAGCCTTTGTTAAAGAGCGAACCAGCCTTGGTTTGACGCCGCTTAGTATGAGACCATTGGCTCGTTCAACCTGCTCGTTGGATTGGGGATGATATACCAAAGCATAATCAAGCTTAATGCCTAATAACCCCTAGTATAGGGGGGTTTTTTTTAGCCTTTTTTGATACGCAAGAGTGTCAAATGCGACGAGGAGCAAAAGGTAGAATTAATATTCTCTGAAGTTCTATCGGCCACTAATAGAACTCTACGCACTCTAACTCTTACTTTACCTAGAAGAAGAATAAAAACTACTTTGCGAGAATAAAACTAGGAGTACTTTGCAAGGATAAAACTATGAGTACTTTGCGAGATAATAAAAGTTAATAGTTTAGTATATAACTTTTTTGTAACACAAGAGAAAGATTGTCCATAGGCAAGTGAATATAACACGATATATACTTATCATATGCAATGAGGGAGAGGCACACGCTAACACACTTTCCTTACTTGAATCGTATGCACTTATGATTGGAACTCTAGCAAGCATCCGCAACTACTAAAGATCATTAAGGTAAAACCCTACCATAGAAGTAAGTAACAAGTCTTCTTTACTCCCATATGCAACAGCCCCTTTACTCAGGGTGTAAGCTTATGTCACTCTAGCCACCCACTATAAGAGAATCATGAACATATTGCAAAACCCTACAGTGGTAATCCCACAGCTCGCGTGACACATAGTGCACCATAGGATAGCACCATATTAACATACAACTCATGTCAATTACACCATACCACAATTAACCCGTTGGACAAAAAGGATGTACTCAAACATCATGGATAGACACACATCATTGGGTAATAATATATAGCATTAAGCACCATGTTCAACTTGAGATTATAGCATGGAGAGAGAGGTTACTATTGGTGTTCTGGGAACGGGGGTACCTAGACCTGCCTGCCTATGGCCCAGGGCTTGGCCCACTTCATCGACCGAACGCGGCCAGGTGTGATCTCACCCAAGACAAGGCCCTCGCGAGGGCCCTAGCCTCACGGGGAGGAGCGGCGTCAGGATCAACGAAGGAGGGGCCTCCTCAGGCCCCCTTCAGAGCAGCAGAGATATCTATGCAAGGCCTGGCCCCAAGAGTCAAGGTTGACGCAAGGAAGGACAGGCGGGCGCCAGCGTGCTAGGCGGTGCAGTTTCCCCTTTGGTGCAAAGGGGGCAAGGACGTACGCGGGTTCCCAAAGCACCCCCCAAGGTTTCCATTCCAGAGCAACAAGACCACAACCACCCGCCCCGTAGGGCGGATGTCATTGCTGAGCCCATCACCACACCATCGGTAGCTACTTTGCAGGTCAGGACGACAGATGGATGCAAGAGTTCAAGGCGTATCTACTTCACGGCACACTGCCAAAAAAGAAGGAAGACGCGGAGCGTGTGGCCCGACAAGCCACGGCCTACTGTTTGCAAGACGGCGACTTGTACTGCAGGCGCTCGAACAACATCGCGCTACGGTGCATCTCCAAGGAGCAAGGGTGCGAACTGCTGACCAACATCCACGAAGGAGACTGCGGGCATCAATCCTCTTCATGCACGCTCGCAGGTAAGGCGTTCTGATCGGGCTTCTACTGGCCCTCGGTGCTTGACGACGCCATCGAGCTGGTCCCATCTTGCAAGGCCTGCCAGTTTCATGCCAAGCAGATCCACCAACCCGCACAGAGCCTCCAGACCATTCCGCTCTTCTAGCTCTTTGCAGTTTGGGGGCTACACATCCTGGGGCCTTTTCCACGAGCAGCGGGCGGGTACCGCTACCTCCACATCGCCATTGGCAAGTTCACAAAATGGGAGGAGCTGAAGCCCGTTCGCACCATCATGGACGGGTCGGCCGTTCAGTTCATCAAAGGCCTCGTGAGCCACTTTGGTGTCCCCAACTGCATCATCACCGACAATGGTTCGCAGTTCACAAGTAACCTCTTCAAGACCTATTGTCTAACCTTGGTACGCAGATACGTTACGCCTCGGTGGCCCACCCAAGGAGCAGCGACCAGGCGGAGCGTGCCAACGCGGAAGTCTTGTGGGGCCTCAAGGCAAGGAGCTTCAAGAAGAAGCTTGAAGCCTGCAGTAGGGGTTGGATCGATGAGCTTCAGTCGGTGTTGTGGTCCATCCGCACCACCCAGACTAAGCCCACCGACGAAACCCTGTCTTCCTCATCTACGGAGCCGAAGTTGTCCTCCCCCACGAGATCAAACACCGGTCCCCACGAGTCTTGGCATTTGACAAGGAGCGTCAGGATGTTGAGCGGGGAACAGACCTCCTGCTCGGAGAGGAGGCACGAGGTCGGGCCTTGCTCCGAGCTACGCGGTACCAGCAAGCCCTACGGCGCTACCACTGCCGCAACATTCGCTCCAGGACCCTCAAAGTCGGAGACCTCGTCCTGAGGTAGGTTCTCTCTAGGGAGGGCTTGCATAATCTCTCGCCCATTTGGGAGGGCCCGTTCAAGGTCGTTCATGTCTCCAGGCCTGGCATCGTGCACTTGGAGACTCGGGACGGGGTCCCCATCCAGAACGCTTAGAACATCCAACACCTCCAGAAGTTCTACTCGTGACACTCTCATGTAATAATGAGCAGGTTGTATACGCCCAGAGCCCCCCCAGGACGCGGAGGGGTTCCTCCCACGCAATGTGGTAGCCACACCCCAGAGCTAGCGGCGAAGATAACACTGCCCATCAATGGCTATGCCCATGCAACATGGATGCCCTATGGTTAGCGCTAGGGGAAGACGAAGACCAATCTGAGTGATGACCGCGGCCATTGTTTGCCTTTCTCTTATTTGGATTTGCCAGCCTTTATGAAATCAAACTCGGGGTTTTTCCAAATCACGTTTTGGTCAGAAAGGTCAAATATTTGTTTTCATTGCCATTTCGTATGTCGCTTTCTCTCTCTCCAAGTAAAGCACTCGCCTGCTCCCCTACCCCCCGATCATGTTTTTATATAATTAGGTCTTTCTTCTGAGCTCTTCTATTACGGTACGGAAAAATCAAACCTGTCACTCTCAAAGAATGGGTAAAAAGAATTCAAGCTAGGGGAGCCTTACCCCGCGAGCGGGGGCTGGGGACACGGTGCTTACACCTTGCCAAGGTCTTGGTGCCGGATCCTCGCATGGCACTCACGGGTGGGTTAGCAGGTGCATGCCGCCTCGTACTCGCCCAGAGGCCCTATTCTTGGTTTGACGCGCCATCTTGGAAAGGAAACAAAATTTTCTTCAGATTTTTCTTCAGACGGCTTGAGCATCTAAGGGTGCTCTTAGGCATCGCGCCTCAGGAGCCTTACCAGTCATAAGTCCACTCGACCCCCTGCTGTCGTCCTTGGTTTCTGGTCGGCACCAGGAGTATCGAGGCCTCGCCTCATGAAGTGTGTCCTTGAAATCCGGCTATAACTAATGGTGGTGAGCAAATGCGCGGGACTGGGACCTGTCGACGCAGGGCTACTCGAACGACAACTCGAAGCCTCAGGAAGCCTCAAGAGGCGGAATTTTTGGGAGCCCCTTGAGCGTCTAAGGGGGCTCCTGAGCATCGCGCCTAAGGAGCCTTACCGTTCATAAGGCCACTCGACCCCTTCCTGCCGTCCTTGTTTCCGTTCGGTATCAGGAGTCTCGGGTCCTCACCTCGTGAAGTGCATCCTTGGTTTCCGGTCGTACCTAACGGTGGTGGGGAAATGCGTGGGACTGGGACCTGCCGATGTAGAGCTGCTTGAGTGTTGAAGGGAGATCCTGAGCATCATGCCTCAGGAGCCTTAGCGGTCATAAGGCCACTCGGCCCCCCTGATGTCGTCCTTGGTTTCCGGTCGGCATCAGGGGAGTCGAGGCCCCGCCTCGTGAGGAACATCCAAGGTTAGCGGTCATACCTTGCGATAGTAGGGAAATGCGCGGAACTGGGACCTACAGACACAGAGCGCCAACAGAGCTCCCAACACACCTCAATCGCAAGAAGAAGAAGTTGGTCGGGCGAACAGACCCTCCGGGCACCACACCCGCGCCTCCACAACCCGAAAGCCTACGACTGGCCTGTCAAGCTAGGTATCCTAATTGCGATCGGAAGGCAACTCCAATTGATGGAATGCAGAAGGTACTAATAAAGAGGGGCAGGTGCCCGAATGAGTTACACTCCCACAGGGCCTCCCCTAGTTCTTGTGTTGCGGGTACAAAAGAAAAGGAAGAGAAATAAAGTGAAAATCCGCACGAGGGTTGTCGCCTCAGAAGCCCCGGCCCCAGCGCGATGTTCAGTCGGTGTCCTCCTCCTCCTTCACGGCCCCGTGGAAGCGCGCCAGGTTGGACGCCCCCGGAGCAGGAGAATGGCTAAGGGAGTCCTGGATTAGGGGGTCCTTGGATAGTCGACCTATTGTTTATGGGCCGGACTATATGGGCTACTTGCCGAACACTGGATAATTTGAAGGCCTAGTTTCCAGGATGGAAGCTTCGAGGAGCATGTCTTGCGCTCCACGTTTGATGTAGTAAATAGGCATGTTTATCTCTTTGGCATGTAACCGACCATGTGTAAACCCTAGGCCTCCTCGGCATCTATATAAGCCGGAGGGTGTTAGGGTATAGATATAGAACAACTCATCTAGGGTCAGACATACGATCTCGAGGTAGATCAACTCAGTAACCCCTTTACCATCAATACAATCAAGCAGGACGTAGGGTATTACCTCCATTGGAGGGCCCAAACCTGGGTAAACTCATGTCTCCTTCGTCTCCTGTTACCGTCGATCCTAGTCTCACAGTTCGGGACCCCCTACCCGAGATCCATCAGTTTTGATGCTGACATTGGTGCTTTCATTGAGAGTTCCTCTATGAGCGAGATGGAATTGATGCCTTGCCTAGTCATCAACAAAGAGGTCCGCAAAATGGACGTTTTCATCCCCGGGCAGATCTTCGCCTTTGGCAGCATTGTGCTGCATGCTGATTCCGCCGGCCATCTAGGCTACGTGGAGAACTTCGCCCCTGATCAAGAGGTCAGATTGAGAAACTTAGAGTTTTCCGTTGACTCTCGGAGCGACTTGTCGCTGATCGGGCTCATGGCTTCGCCCGTAGCCCCCGAGGACTCTGAGGCTTTAACCTTGAGCCCCTTCTTCGGACAGGCCGATGGGGTCACCCATGGCAACAGTCTGATCTCTCATCCCGGTATGGCTATCAAGCCATACGACCGGACCTATGTTCCTTCCTAACACTGCCCATGGGTGGACTTCATGGGAGTGAACCCCACGAGTTCCGAATAGCTAGATCCGATCGGGCCCCTAGCGATCGACGAGGCCTTGGAGCAATTCTCATCGATGAGGATCACCGACGATCCAGCCCTGATCTACACCCGGCCCGGTTACATTTCGGGCAGGGACGGATTTTTCGACCCACCCACCACCCACTTGATAGCCATCGTCGAAGACTTAACCGACGTGCTAGACTATGCCTCCGAGGAGGAAGAATACATGGATGTAGAGGATCGTGCTCCCACCCACGTTAACACCGGGAGTTGGGCCGCCACTTTGACATACGACGTCTACATGGTGGACACTCCTACCACCAACTGCGACAATATGCCTCACAACAACGGCGACAAATCGGGCGACGCACCATCAAGGCGCCAAAAATCGCATAAGCGGTCCAAAATAAAAAAGGGAAGAAGAGCTAGTATCAGCAACGGGGACGATAATGCCCCCGCTAATCATGACAATCCCGACATCCCCGAGCACCCGTTTGAGGGTCCGTAAGAGCCGAAGGACCGAAACGACCCCGATACCGTCAATGACCCCGAAGACGACGATTACCTTCCCCCCATCGAGGAGGAAGATATACCGGAAGCCGATGACTTGTACATCCTTGATAACCTCGAGGATCAGGAAGAAATCAGGCAATGGCTCATAGAAACGGCTCACAGCATAAAAGCCAAAGAACGGCAACTCAAAGCCAAACAGGGCGACCTCAATAATCGATGGACGAAAGTCCTCTCAACCGAGGAATTATACGACACTAGTCTGTCAAACCAGCCCAAAAGCTACCCTCGGAGAAAGTTGTTGCCACAATTGGACGATGAGCTCGCTGACCCTCTATCTCCGCATCATACCCCCATATGATAAGCCGGACCGCCCTCCCCATGGGCGTGACAGAGCGGACAATGACACCAGTTATGTACTGGCGATGCCCCGAAGACAGGGTAAGGAGCCATTCGAACCCAATGACAGGTTCGACCTACGCGATGACCTAGATCACAGAGCAGGCCGTACAAGATCCATCTATGGATCCAGACATTACTCACCGGATAGACGGGGAGAGTATAAACTATGGTTCAATCAAAACCATAGAGCCCGGGAGCGCGACCGGGCCCATACAGATGCCGAGTACAGGCATGACATAGCACGGGTCAGAGGCACCGCGCACCCACTGTGCTTCACGGATGAGGTAATGCGGCATCAGTTCCCCAAAGGGTTTTAACCCATGAATATAGAACAGTATGACGGGACCACTGACCCAACTATGTGGATCGAGGACTTCCTCCTCCATATCCACATGGCACAAGGAGACGATCTCCATGCCATCAAATACCTACCTCTTAAGCTTAAGGGGCTAGCTCGGCACTGGCTGAACAGCCTCCCCAGAACTCCATAGGATTCTGGGAAGACCTGGAGGACACGTTCTGCTCTAACTTCTAGGGGACCTACGTCCGCCCGCCAGATTCTTCCGATCTCAGCAATATCGTTCAGAAGCCCAGCAAATCTGCCCGACAGTTCTGGAATCGGTTCTTGACTAAGAAGAACCAAATCATCGACTGTCCGGATGCTAAGGCCATAGCCTCCTTCCGGCACAATATTCGGGATGAATGGCTGGCCCGCCAGCTAGGCCAGGACAAACCTCGAACTATGTCCGCCCTTACCTCCCTCATGACCAGCTTTTGCACGGGCGAGGATAACTGGCTGGCTAGACGCAGCCACAATTCTGAAGATCTTGTGGCACCGGAAGCCCAGGATGGCAACTCCAAGCCAAAGTGTAATAAGAATAAATGTCGGTACAATGGTAATGATGCCGATGACACGGCGGTTAATGCTGGATTCCACAATTCCCGACCTGGGAAGCGGAAGAAGCCCCCTAAAGGTAATCGTGACAAACCTACTCAGCTGGAAAACATTATGGAAAGGCCTTGCCAGATCCATGGGACTCCGGAAAAGCTCGCCAATCACACACACCGCAAATGTTGGGTGTTTAAGCAGGCCAGCAAGATACCGCCCGAGGACCAAGGCAAGAGCTCTCACAGCGAGGATGAGGATGAACCTCGGGGACCAATTGGTGGCGGACAAAAGAAATTCCCTCCCGAAGTCAAAATGGTGAATATTATATACGCCACCCACATACCTAAGAAGGAGAGGAAACGGGCCCTTCGGGAGGTCTATGCTATGGAGCCCGTAGCTTCAAAGTATAACCCATGGTCAGCATATCCGATCACCTTTGACCGTCATGACCACCCGACCAGTATCCGTCATGGGGGCTCGGCCGCCCTCGCCCTAGATACCATTATAGATTGGTATCACCTCACCAAAGTCCTAATGGACGGAGGAAGTAGCCTTAATCTGATTTACTCAGACATGGTGAAAAAGATGGGTATAGATCCGTCAAGGATCAAACCCAGCAACACTACCTTCAAGGGAGTGATCCCAGGCGTTGAGACCCGATGTACGGGTTCTGTAACCCTAGAGGTTGTGTTCGGCTCGCCCGATAACTTCCGCAGCGAAGACTTGACCTTCGACCTTGTGCGCTTCCGCAGCGGCTATCACACGCTGCTTGGTTGGACGGCGTTTGCTCATTTCAATGCAGGTCCGCATTATGCATACCTCAAGCTCAAGATGCCAGGCCCCAAGGGGGTCATCATTGTTAATGGCAATACAGAGCGTTCCCTTAGAACTTAGGAACATGCACTCGCACTGGCGGCCGAATTCAGATACAAATATGATCGGCAAGTTTTGGCATTTGCCATCAAGGCACGAAAGGCTGGAAAGCGAGTTCGGATTCAGACAAAAACTTGGATCCTTCCTCTTCCCCACTATAGGGATTCGCCCCCGCCGCACAATTTCAGGACCAGCAAAGTACGTGCCGAGGAGGCACAACTTCGCACTTAAGATTCCATGGGAAGCGGTGGGGAAATAAGGTTGGTGTTCGGCTGCCCCGACCTACTACCACCAATACGTCTTCAGACAACATGCAGGCGCTCCTAAAAGAGCCTGCCTACGGCATAAAGCTCACCTATAATGATGCGGCCTCTCAAGAGTTTGGTTAGCAAAATCCGCCCGCACTAAACGCCCATCAAGGTGCATCCAAAAGCAGGAGTCAACTAGCAAGGGGGCATATCGAAGGACGTCAGGTCACCAATTGAAGACCCCTTGTACAACAACTCATGTAGGACTTTATTTCCTATTTTCTTCTACATACCTGTAAACAGTTCCTTCGGCAATATGAGTTGTAAGAGTTGTTGAGGAGGTGCAAAATTGTGTGGCGCAAGTATGCCTCATTTGTCCTATTTTTGGCGCATACTTTTTTCTTCTCTCCCTCTTCTCACGAGCCTATTCGGTATGACTCGAGGTAGCCGGCTACTAGACTGGGGGCTCGATTTCAAACACAAATCGCCTTAACTATCGTGTGTTCGGCATCTTGGTGTTCATTTTGTATGCATCGGTTCTGAACTAGGTCTTTCGTCATTAAGTTGGGTTGCCCGGCTCCTGTGCTTTCCCCTTTATGTTCCGCTCATTCGGCTAAAAGGGCAAAGGGAGCACCCCTGCGATTGTGCTTTCGGATAGTCCGGTCAAGCACCTCAGAGGAGAAAGACGAAAACGCACTGTCATAGTATGCGCAATCCGATCTGTAAACCCTAAGCTAGAAGTATTATACTTCAACCCTCGTAAGCGGTTATTCCGTGTTATACGAGGAACTTGCCATTTGTGCAAATATTATGATGATGGCTTCGGCCTCGGTTCGTTCAAACATCGCAAATACTCCAGTGGCTAATCATACACTTCCCGTACTCCTTTTTGCGCCCCTTCGGTTAAGTGAAATAAATAAAGCACAATAGTCTGATTGCCTAGTCTGCCACACTAAACCGCCTCCGGGTTCCGATAATACAACGAAGGGACACAGTGCATTGGCATTGACTCCCCATGTAGTATCTATGTGGGGGCTGAAGCCGACGACTCGCATCTTTCAGTATTAAACAACCATACAGGAGTTATAAAGGAATGCAAAACCATATTAGAGTGGATACTAGTATCATTAAAAGTTATCTCGAGTCTTCGGACACATTACAAGCTCATTCGAATAATTTTTCACCCGAAAACTGTGACGCTATCACCCGCGCACTCTCCATCACTCCATCGAAGTAAAGCTCGGGGCGTCGGTGCTCCTTTCCGGGCGGCGGCGGGTTAGTGACGACCTTCATCGTATTGAGCCCCGGCCAGTGCACTTTGGCCTTGGCAAGGGCCATCCGGACTCCTTCGATGTAGGAGAAGCGCTTGGCAGCATCGAGGCAGGGCGTGGCAACAATCAGTCGCTGCACCAGGCCGAAGTAACTACCTAGGAGTGGCTCGCCAGGACATAAGAGGATGCAGAGGTCCTTGATGGACGGCTCCGCCATCTGGTGCAGTTCCATTAGCTGTTTCAGCTACTCCACCAGAAGACAAGTACGCTCAGGGATCCGAACTGTGCCCAGAACGCCCGAGCTTCGTCTTCCTCTCCCCACGAGGCGTGCAGCTGATTGGCGTCCGCCATGCTCTTCTGGATATCGGTGGATACGCCTGAGGATTGCCACACCTAGGTCAGCAATTCGAATCTGCTATCCCCGAATACACACTTTAGGGAGTACGGCTTACCATTGGCTATCTCCTTGGCTTGGCGAACTTGTTCCTCGAAGAACCGTCTACCACCCGCTCCTTCTGGAGATTGGACTTCATGGTGGACAGTTTGGCCAAGATCGCCTTATCCTTTTGCTCCAAGGCCTCACACTTGTTGCTAGCGTCCTTGAGCTCATCCTGTATCTCTGCCACACGAGCCTAGTGTTTATCACTGGTGGCTCGTAGGGTGGAGAGTGTGGTGGCCGCTTCTTTGGCCGCCGCCTTCTCCACGGCCGCTTCATCTTTGGCATGTTGAATCTTGGCCTTGAGCTTTTCCATCTCTTTTGACAAAGCTGCAACACGATAAAACCTTATATAAAAGCAATCTGAATTGATAGTATTCAGGGAAACATATTCAGATTTTTGGACTTACCCTGTGCCTCGTCGAACCTCTTGTTGAGGGCTTCCACCTCATCCTCAGAGCGCTTGAACTTCTGATGTAGCTCGTCCAGCTCGGCGCCGTTTTTGGTCGCTGCGGATGACAAAGCCTACATTACACACGCAATGCATACATCACATCGGCACTCACTTGCTGAACTATAGATATGACCCCTAGGCGAGGTTGTTAAACTCACCTAGGGCTCAGGGGCTGCCATGTATACAATAGGACTAAATAAAAATGTTAGCAAAAACATCGGGCGACTTACTTGAAAGCCCGCAAGGAGACCTTTGAAGGCCTCTTTCAGTCTATTGCCAATGGACTGGACGCTTTGTACTACCTCGGGAATGGAGGTGCTCGATAGAGACTCCTTCATGACCAACCACCTGTTGGTCAGCGGTGTTGGGGATGATTGGATTTCCCGATCACCCACCGGAGATTGGACTGGTGCCTCCGGAGGCACAATGCGCTCCAGAGATGTCCTTAGAGGGGCCTGATTGCCTATCCATCCGGCCTCCTCGGTTTCTAGGCAGGGTGTTGTCCCCTAGTCCTTGGTGGCCGAAGCGTTAGCCTCAGCCATGGTGCTTTCTCCCTTGCCCCTTGTGTCCTCCTCCATTGGAATAGGCTAGGACGACACCTCCACGACGTCCTCCATGGCGCCTGGAGTGGTGGGGTGCGAGGCATCCCCACTCTCTGCCAGTTCGGTGAGCGGGGTCTCCTCATCCGATACTACCTCGGTGGGGACAACGTGCGGGAGGCTGTTGGACCAATAATCTGCGTGTTAACAAACTCCGAACCTACAAATTATCGGTAGAAGGGTCTTCGGATCCTAACCTCGATGGAGGGGGCTTGACCCTTAGGCTCCTTCGTGGAACCTCCTCGGGGTCTTCGGACATGGAGCTCGAGTCCGAACTATCGTTGGACAAGACCACCCGCGTCTGTTGCGCCCTCTTCGGGGCAGGAGAAGCTACCTGCCCCAGGGCGTCCGAAGGCGCCACTCTTTCCCTGGCACGGGGGAGTTGCCTCCCCCTCGCTCTCGACCTCCTCCTCCTGTTCTTCCTCCTCTTTGGCCTCCTCTTGATTTGAGGAGGCGGGGATGTCTTCGGATGCAGCATTAGGCCGGTCCCTGATGCGAAGGCCAGCTTGACCTAGTTTCTTCTTCTCCTTCTTCGTGGGAGCCTTGTAAGGCTTCTCCACGAGCATCCGGGCTAGCAGCCCGGTACTCTTGTCTTCGGGCTGAGGAGCCAGACTGCTGATGTTGATGGCTTTCTTCAGCCATCTCTGCGTAAATAGATCGGACGCAGGGTTATGTATCTTTTATGTAATAAGGCCAACCAAGCCAGGATGTGTCGTACCTTGGAGTCCGGCTTGGTGGCGTTCAGGCCCTTGTCCTCCTCCTTGGATGGCCATCTCTTCATTGATTTGAAGAACGACTTCCACAGCTTCTCGTGCGTAGTGCGGAAGAGGTTCTAGACTATGGGCTCGGCTTCGAGTTTTCGACCCCACAGGGGAGTGTCCCGACGCTGGCAGGGGCGGATGCGTCTTCTGAGCATCACCTGGACCACATCGGGCAGCTTGGTGTCGTCCTCGACCAAGGAACGGATGCGGTTCTATAGATCGGTCACCTCCTTACTCAATCCCCAAACGAGGCCCTTTTCGAGCCATGAAGCCAGCCTGGTTGGGGGACCGGATCTGAATGTGGCGGTGGGGTGCTGACCTTCTTCTTGTGGTTCAGTGACATAGAACCACTCCTTTTGACACCCCTTGATGGTGTCGATGAGGGTGCCTGATGGCCACCCAGCATGGGTGAGTTTGCCGATGACGGCCCCACTGCAGTCGGCGTGCTTGCCACCGACGCACTTTGGCTAGATGTTGAAAACCTGCAGCCAAAGCCCGAAGTGCGGCTTGACATGCAGGAAGGCCTCGCAGACGAGGATGAAGGCTGAGAGGTGCATGATGGAATTCGGCAGGAGGTCATGAAATTCGAGGCCATAAAAGAACGTTAACCCCCTGACGAATGGCTGGAGTGGGAAGCTAAACTCCCTAATGAAGTTGGGGATGAACACCACCCACTCGCCTGGCTTGGGGGTGGGGATCACTTGGCCCTCCTCCGCCGCGCGATGAGGGATGTTGATGGGAAGGTAACCGGCCTTCTTGAGGTCGAGTATGTCTTGATTAGTGACCGTGGAAGCTTCCAACTGGCCATTGGAGCCCGCCATTGTTGAGCTCGGGAGCAGGGTGGAGAAACCTAGATCTATGCTCTGGAGGCGCAAGGGAATAGGAGGTGGAGAAGTCGAATGGAGAGCGTGAAAGGCCTTTGGGGTTTTCTTTCTCCTTTTATGAGGTCTGCCGATTCGAGCTCCCCTTGCTGCGCCATGAGTCCCTCCACTTCCCGAGACGCGCGAGACATTGCATGCGCTTGATTAAGTATATCTCGTATAAAACGGGACACGATCGACATGTTGATAGATCGTGTGGATGGAACGGCATCAAACTGCGCATCGAGTGCCTGTAACTGGCCTATCGGTCGTGGTGGGCTATGACCTTTAGTCAGAGAGGTCGTCAGGAAACATTACTTTTTTCCCTGACGTTTGGCCTTCAAAGCCAACTTATCTCAAAGACTTCGGACGTGCCACTATGCGGAAAACTACTTATCATCGGAGGCCGAACTATGGTTTGGTGGGAAGGAACTCACCTCACAAGCCGAAGACTCTGTTCGTGAAGGAATTGGAGCTGAAGACCCTTGGCGTTGGAGGCAAGTTCGGGGGCTACTGAGGGAGTCCAGGATTAGGGGGTCCTCGGATAGCCGACATGTTGTTTATGGGTCGGACTATATGGTCTACTTGATGATTTGAAGGCCCAGTTTCTGGGATGGAAGCTTTGAGAAACACGGTTTTCACTCCACATTTGATGTAGTAAATAGGCATGTTTATCTCTCCAGCATGTAACCGACCATGTATACACCCTAGGCCTCCTCGGCATCTATATAAGCCAGAGGGTTTTAGGGTATAGATATAGAAGAACTCATCTAGGGTTAGACATACGATCTTGAGGTAGATCAACTCTGTAACCCCTTCACCATCAATACAATCAAGCAGGACGTAGGGTATTACCTCCATTGGAGGGCGCGAACCTGGGTAAACTCGTGTCCCCTTCGTATCCTGTTACCATTGATCCTAGTCTCACTGTTCGGGACCCCTACCCGAGACACCAGTTTTGACACCAACAACGGCACCGTGACGGCTGGCTACCCCTCGAGACCCGGGCACGTCGGTGTTGCGGCGTGCCATAGTTGTTGTTGCTCGAGATCACCTCGGAGCAGGTGTCACTGCTATTGGAGGTGTGGCGCCTGTCCTGAAGGGCAAGCTCATCTCCAGGATCGCCCCGCCAACGTTCTTCGGGCAGAACCCTAGGCGCTCGCCCTCATTCCCAAAGATCTTGACAAAGAGCGTCGCCTCCCCATTGTACTTGTAGTGGAAAGTGTGCCTCCCCTTCAGACCTCGGGCGTGGGCGAACGCTTGCCACCCACGGTTTAGGTACACGCAGCCTCTGAGGGTGACCTCGACCTCCACCCAAGAAGCCCTGCTGCAGCAGTTGTCCGCCTGCAGCCAAAGGTCGGTAGGCCCTCCGGCCGGTAGGGCCTTTGTGAAGAAGTTTGGGAGCTGGAACCAAGCATCCACCAGCATGTCCGCCCACATCACGAACTCCTGGGCCGTGTTGGCCTAATGGAGCTGTGGGCACTGCGACCGGGTGGCCACCACTGACCTCCCACCTCGACCGCCACCGCTTCTGCTGCTGCGGCCGTCCGTGCTGGATGGCGTTCCACCACGGCCGCTGCTGCGCACTGGGGAACGGATGCGCTCGCCGGGAGTCGCCGCCGGCATCACGGCATATTTCCAAGGGTGATCGCGGCCCCTTCGGGGCGGCGGAGCGGCAGGGTCATCCTCAGGAGTCTTCCCCTTCTTGGTAGCAGAAAACTTCCTCACCGGCGCCATTGCTGGGAGGGGACAGTTCGAGACGTGTGGAGACAAAGAATATGAAATTGAGTGAGGGTTTTCTCGCCCTCGCCAGTTTATATACAGCCAAAGACTGCCCGGCGCCCCCTCGTGTTTCGGGGGCGCGCGGCCAGTTGAAGTGTCACATCCGCGTGGCCTGAAGCAGCAGCAACATTCAATGGGAAGCAATGATAGCCCGCACTGCACCCGGGCATCGCGTTAGTTTGACTAGGAGTGCTTTCGGACGCCCTCGGGGAGCGGAGGCACTACTGCCAGTGTGTTCGGCACGTGCAGGGCCTGGCCCGCAGGCGTTTGGGGCCCGCGGAGCTTCGGGCCGTCCTCCAAGCTTTGCTCGTAAGCCAACTCAAGCACGCCTTGGGCCCGGGGTATACTGTCGGCGTTCTGGGAACGGGGGTACCCAGACCTGCCTGTCTGCGGCCCAGGGCTTGGCCACTTCATCGACTGAACGCGACCAAGCGTGGTCTCACCCAAGACAAGGCCCTCGCGAGGGCCCTAGCCTCACGGGGTGGAGAAGCATCGGGATCGACGAAGGTGGGGCCTCCTCAGGCCCCCTCCGGAGCGGCGGAGATCTCTATGCAAGGCAAGGCCTCAGGAGTCAAGGGTGACACAGGGAAGGACAGGCGGGCGCCAGTGCGCCAGGCGGTGCAGTTCCCCTTTGGTGCAAAGGGGGCAAGGACATACGCGGGTTCCCAAAGCACCCCCCAAAGGCTTCCATTCCGGTGCAACAAGACCACAACCACCCGCCCCGCAGGGCGGATGTCATCGCTGAGCCCATCTGTGCACCATCAACATCTACTTTGTAGGCGAAGACCGCCTTTGGGCAGGACGAACACGTACTCCTGTCCCCCTTCAAAATTTCTTGTTGTTGGATCCCTTCCCTCCATTGTGATAAGGGAAGAGGACCTGAGCCTCTACCATAAATAGGATAGGTTGCACCCTAGAGAGGGATTTCGATCCATTCCATCATCCACCAACCACCACCGGGCCACAGAGAGCCTAGAACACATCAAAGGGATCCCTCATGAGGCCCTAGAACATTGTATAAGTTCATCCACACCTCCTCCTCGAGAGGCAATCCACCAAAGCAAGAGTAGCGTATTACGCTTCGCAGCGGCCCGAACCTGAGTAAACTTTCATGTTCGTCTTCTACCTCGTCATCGTGCGAGTTTGCTATTGTGTTCATCGAGTAGCAAGCTAGGTCGAGCGAAGCTGCAGGGGATCTTCACACACGCCCCTATGTTTGAATCTTAAGGGTTTTGCGGAGCCCGAAATCCGATAGTTACACCGCTGCATAGAGGGGGGAAGTTGGTGATGACAGCGATGAAGTTGTTGGTATATCACCCTCAATCCAACGAGCAGATTGAATGATCCAATGGTCTCATACTAAGCGGCGTCAAACCAGGAGTGTCAAACTCGACGAGGAGGAAAAGGTAGAATTAATATTCTCTCAAGTTTTATCAACCACTGATAGAACTCTACGCACGCTAACTCTTACTTTACCTAGAAGAACAATAAAAACTACTTTGCAAGAATAAAACTAGGAGTACTTTGCAAGAATAAAACGAGGAGTACTTTGCGAGATAATAAAAGTTAATAGTTTAGTAGAGAAATTTTTATAACACAAGACAAAGATTGTCCATAGGCAACTAAATATAACATGATAGATACTTATCATATACAATGAGGGAGAGGCATACGCTAACACAGTTTCCATACCTGAATCATGTGCACTTATGATTGGAACTCTAGCAAGAATCCACAACTACTAAAGATCATTAAGGTAAAACCCTACCATAAAACTAAGTAACAAGTCTTCTTTACTCCCATATGGAACAACCTTCATACTCGGGTGTAAGCTTATGTCACTCTAGCCACCCACTATAAGAGAATCATGAACGTATTGCAAAACCCTACATCAGTAATACCACACGCTCGTGCGACATAGAGTGCACCATAGGACAGCACCATATTAACATAAAACTCATGTCAATCACACCATACCACAATTAACCCATAGGACAAAAAGGATCTACTCAAACATCTAGGATAGCCACACATCATTGAGTAATAATATATAGTATTAAGCACCATGTTCAACTAGAGATTATAGCATGGATAGAGAGGTTAGACCGCTGCATAGAGGGGGAAGTTGGTGATGAGGGCGACAAGTTTTTGGTGTAGATCGCCATCACGCTAGTTCCCCTGACGGTACTCCAACGCCACCAGGACAGAGGGGGAGAGCACCCACCTCCTTCTTATTCTTCCTTGTCCTCCCCGTAGATGGGAGAAGAGTTTCTCCTCTGGTCCATGTACTCCATGGATCCCGGAGGGCAGGAGCACCTCCAAGATTGGATCTCTCTTTGTGTTTCTCTTCTGTTTTGCGCTCCTGTTTTCTAGCGTTTCACCATTTCTTATATTCGCACAGATCAGTAATTTTGATTGGGCTGAAATTTTGAGGAGATTTTTATCTGGAAATTATCTTTCTTGCAGCAAAACAAGGGTTGCAACCTCCTTACGAGGGAGTCACAAGGCAACCCGGCGCGGCCACCCCCTGGTCATGCCATGTTGCATTGTGGCCACCTCAGGCACCGTCTTGCATTGATTCTTATTCAAAGAAATCACATATATTCCAAAATAATTCTATGTAAATTTTTATGGCATTTGGACTTCGTTTGATATGGATTTTCTACTAAACAAAAAACATACAACAAACATGAACTCGCACTAGACACTGGATCTATATGTTAGTCCAAAAAATAATATAATATATTGCCATGAAACAAACAAAAATTATAGATACAATGGAGACATATCAATGCCTATTTTTGCACACCATGCCTTAATTTCCTTGGCAGTGAAATTGGATCCATTGTCCCTAATGATGCTAGGGGTATGCCCTAACGGTGGACCACACCGGAGATAAAATCAAGTATCAGACCTAGTTTGGCCAAAGTCACTGGTTTTGCCTCGATCCATTTTGTGAACTTATCTACCATGATGAGTATATACTTTTTTTGTCCCCCCCCCCTCTAAGTGGGACGACCATGTCCAGCCCCTAGACTGTGAATGGCCAAGTGATCGGATCCGAAGAGACATAGTAGGCATGTGGCTTTGATTTGCAAAAACCTGACACCCAGCACATCTTTGGACTAGTGTTTTTGCGTCTTCTCTAGCGGTTGACAAGTAAAATCCAGCTCGAAAAGCCTTGCTTACCAAAGTCCGAGGTGCGGCATGATGGCCACCCATGCCTAAGTGAATTTCCACAAGGAGCTACTTGCCTTCCTCCTCGGACATGCATCACTGGAGCACTCCCCTGACACTTTGTTATATAATTCCCTTCATGAACCTCCTAGCCTTTGGATCTCTGAATTATCTGCCATGCATAAGTTTGGTCCTCGGGCGGCTCCTTCTGAAGTAAGTATGCAAGGAGTGGTTCGATGGCGTAATCACCTCCATGATCTCGTCAGCCGAGGATGTCTCTTTGCTGGCCGAGCCCCCAATTATCTCCTTGTCCTGCTCGATGACCAAAGGTATGACCTTTCTACTGTCCTTTGATTTGTCTACCTTATACCCTTCTTGCCAGAATACGGATGGTTTAAAAAGCCATTCGAGGAAGGTGTTTTCAGGAACTTTGTCGCATCTAGCGCCCATTCTAGCAATGAGATTGGCAACTTGATTGCTATCCCTTGGGATATGGTGAAATTTTAGCCCATCGAATCGGGCTGAAATTGCCAAGACGATGATTCGGTATGTTGTCATCTTCGAATCCTCAGCGTCAAAATCGCCATTAACTTGAAAGATAGAAATATTAGAATCTCCTCAAACCTAAAGACGTTGTATTCCCATAGAAACAACTATTCGAAGACCATGCAATAGAGCCTTGTACTCGGACGCGTTGTTGCAATCAGTATACATGATTAGCAGTACATATAGTATGTTATGCCAAGTTGGTGATGTGAGAACCACTCTGGCTCCTATGCTAGCCAGCATTTCAGAGTAGTCAAATTACATTGTCCATTGGGAATAAATATTGTACTCTTTAGGGAGCTTAGCCTCCGTCTATTCTACCACAAAATCTGCCAACACTTGGGACTTAATGGATCGACGTGGCAATATGTAATGTCAAAGGGTAGGAGCTCAATTGCCCATTTGTCAACTCTTCCAGTGGCATCCCTGTTATTGGTTATATAATTAAGAGGTACTGTGGATGCCATCATGATTGAGCACTCCTAAAATATAGTGTCGTAGTTTCTAAGATGTCATAAAGACTGCATAGGCTATCTTTTGATAATGAGGATACCTGGTTTTACAAGGGGTAAGTGCATTGGGAACATAATAAAAAAAGCCTTTGGAACTAGAGCTTATGCCCTTGCAGGTCACGCTTGACGACAAACACTGTGCTGGCGACTTGGTCTGTGGCTGATATGTATAGCAACATCGGGTATCTGCTCCAGGGGCTACCAGTATAGGGTTGTTAGCGAGGAGTGTTTTGATTTCCTCTAGTGCGGCACCTGCTCCCCAGTCCACTGAAAATTCTTGGTTTGCTTTAGTGGCTTGTATAGAGGTATGGCCTTTTCTCCAAGCCGAGAGATGAAATGACTAAGAGCGGCCACGCAACTTGCTAGTCTTTGGACGTGCTTCAGTTTCATAGGGACTTCCAATCGGGAAGGCTTGAATGTTGTCAAGGTTGGCCTCTATTCATCATTGGGAAATGATGAAGTTGCGCAGCCTCTCGCTGGTACTCCGAAGATACACTTCTCCAGATTGAGCTTTATATTATATATGCTCAGAGGTTTGTGAATGTCTCCTGCAGGTCATCCACCAATTTGTTGTCGTTTTAAATTTTAACAACCACATCGTCTGCATATACTTCTGTGGTTTTGCTAATCTGCGGTTCAATGCATGTTTGAATCATGCGTTGGTATGTTGCACCCTCGTTCTTTAAACCAAAGTGCATTGTGTTAAAACAGAATGGACCGTATGGAGTTATGAAGGTTGTAATTGTTTGATCAGTCTCCTTCATCTTTATTTGATGATATCATGAGTAGGCATCCAGCAAACATAGTGAATCATGTCTTGTCGTGGCATTCACGATATGGTCAATATGTGGTAGAGGAAGGGGTCCTTTGGTCAAGCTTTGTTAACATCCTTGAAATCGACACAAATGCCCATGAATTATCCTTCTTAGGTACCTTACAAGGTTAGCCAACCACTCAGGGTGTTTAATATCTTGGATGAATCCGACCTCTAGTAACTTGGCCAGTTCCTCGCCCATAGCCCGCCTCTTTGGTCCAGAGAACTAGCGGAGATCATGTTTGACAGGTTAAAAGTCCTCTATGATATTTAGGCTATGCTCAGCCACACGTCTAGGAATTCTTGGCATGTCGGACGGGTGCCTGGCAAAAAAATCATGATTTTCCCTGATAAAAGCATGTTGTGTATCATCCACGATTGGGTCCACATGCGTGGTGATGGACGTTGTTTTGTTGGCGTTTGTTGGATGCACTTGAAATTTGACTATTTCATCATTTGGTTTGAATGATGTAGGTTTAGATCTCTTTTCGAGGATGACATCGTCTCTATCAATGGTGGCACGCAGAGTTGTTAGTTCCCCGATCGTGAAGGCCTCGGCTAAGGATTCTAGGGCGAGTGACATTGTTTTATTCTCGGCTCTAAGCACTCCATCAGGGTTGCTTGCTATAGTGATCACAACATTGGGTCCCAACATCTTGAGATTCATGTAGGAGTAATGTGGGATGGTGTGGAAATTTGCGAATCTGTCACACCCAAAAGAGCATGGTAACCACTTCGGAAGGGCACAGTGTGCAAGGTCAACTCCTTGGAGCGGTAGTTCTTGGGCCTTCCGAACACAACATCAAGGGTGATTTTGCCACTACATTGTGCTTTCCTTTCTAGGATGATCCCTTTAAACATGGTCTAGCTAGGTTTGATGCGCCATCGACCAAATGCCTATTTTGAAGAGTCTCTTTGTATATGAGGTTTAAATTGTTGCCACCATCCATTAAAACTTTACTTGGTCGACATCCGTCCACTATAGGGTCGAGGAGTAGGGATGTCATTCCTTGGCACAGTCGGTCTTTGGCGGATCCTGTTGCCCAAAATTGATAGGCATGTCTGACCATTTAGCTGATGTCGCTACATGATGAACATGACTAATCTCGTCAAGGGCTCGTTTCCTTTCATTCTTTTATGGCTGAGTTTCGTAGATCATTAAGATTTCACCCTCATCAGAGGACATTGTTGCATGCTTGTTTTGCGCGTTAGTACTGGTGAGGAGGTCTTCCCCTCCCTTTGCCACCTGTTTGATCACCCAACAAGCCCGAAGACTATGACTTGAGTGTGTGTTCAACAAAACACAGTTGATGGGGCATGGTTGGTCCAAGAGTTTATCGATGGCGATTTTTGGTCCTCTTACGGGTTTCCTTCTTTCCTGTGATTGCTCATCTTCCCTAGAGCGTCGAAGGCACTCGTTTAGACGCGTATGCCTATCATGGGTTCCTGCCTCAACGCAGATTAAACCCCTCTGCTCTTTTGAGCCAACCAGGTGTCTTCCATGACGCAGAATCTTGTTACCAAGTCTAACAACTCGGATTTTTTTTGAACATATTGACGAGCGAGGGCGTTCAAGATGCGCTCATCTTGGAAGTTGTGGTGGAAAGCACCAAAATTTCTAAGTCGCAACAGTCTGGAATTTTGTTCTTGGTGAACAAGAAACACATCCAGAATTGACGGAGTGTTTTGTTAGGTTGCTGCTTGACATAAATTAGATCCCAAACATTAGGTGGTCCTGAGTTACTCGAACAGTACTTGATGTGGGGGTGGGGGTATCAAAAAATTTAACCCAACCTTTTGCGTGATTGCTGCTCTGAAGTGTTCCTCCCGAGTTTGCAATGTTGAGGCCGAATTATTAGGGCTAACTTTCGGGTCCGAGCTCCGGGCTTCCTCTGATTGGTCAGGCTTGTCGTCCTCCATCTGTTAGTGCGCAAATTTTTGGCTCAACCGCTCATGAAGATCCTTTGTCAAGTTAGGATATAGGGTGCTTGACTCGGTCGTAGGTTCGAGATCATCATCCATTGGCTCTTGAGGGAGGAGGGTGACCCTGTTCGTTTTTGATTTTCAGCTGATTCGATGACTTGAAAGTTCAGCGTAAAGGATACACTATTTTGGGTTTGATCATTGATCGATGCCTCCATTACTCTAGAGCGACGTATGGCAAGACTTGCATGGGCCACCAATGTTGGTACTAAAACTGGCACATCTTGGGTAAGGGGTCCTGACTTTAGGATCTAGGAACAATGGTAATAGGGGACGAAGGGATATGATGTTTACCCAGGTTTGTGCCCTCTCGAATAGGTAAAACCCTAAGTCCTACTTAGATTATATTGATGTGTTGGAGTACAGAGTACAAGATGATCTATCTCAAGATCGTATGATTGTGTTCTAGACCCTAATGGTGGTAATCGTGTTTCTAAATACTAAATCCCTCGGCTTATATATGCACCGGAGGTACCTAGGTTGTACGCATGGCCGGTTGTCAATATGTCGGCTACAAAGTATTCCTTGAAGTACATGCCAAGTCTTTGGAGGTTTCCATCTTGATTACGTCGAGGTTCGTAGCTCCGGTAGTCCTTCCTTTAATGATCGACGGGCTATAAGCCTGTCCCGTGGGCTGTTGCCCATATAGGTTAGTACCCCTCAATCTAGGACACTGTCACCCATCCAGGTGACTGTGTCCTGGGTCAATGAGACCGGTGGAAGGTGTGATGGCTACTACTGCAAGAGGTGGGGATCCTCTAAGCAATGGAGTGGGGGGCTTCGGGAGGCGGCAAGATTGGTGGGAGCAACGACGGCATCGACCTGAGTCTAGCAAGGAGAGAAAGGTGGGGTCAAATCAGGAGTCGTGAGATGGACGTACGAAGAACTTGGGTTGTTGGAGCCCGATTAACAAAGAAAAAATTGGACGTAAAAAATCAGAGGTAAATGTGTTGCGTGCAAGAAACAATATTTCTTCTAGATCTCAGCCGTCAATCTGTGCGGTTAACATAAAATTAACATATATAAAGGGTGCTAGAAGGAGAACCAAGAAAGCTTCCTCCCTTTATAATTAGGTATACATATACGTGTAAATATAACTAGTTTGGGAAATAGTCCCTCAATTTCAAAATAGTTGAAGTTTTAAGTTTTTTGAAGTCAAACTTGCCTAATTTTGACTAACTCTACAAAACAAACCTGCAAAGATCTACATCATAAAATAATAATACGAAAAATATGTGTCATAAAGTATCTCAAGAGATTTATTTAGTGTCATAGATCTTGATCAAGTTTGAAGTGAGTCAATTTCAGAACTTCAATTATTTTGGTATGAACATAGTAATTATTATTGTTAAGCAACACTAAGAGCCACTTTTTTGGATAGGAGGCTATTACCCGGCCTTAGAATGACACCCTTATAAACATGGTTATCCATAGTACAAGACAAGAATGGTTAATCGGAAATGAAAATTGGTTTGATACAAGACCATCGATGACCCATCGATCTCACATCGCATCATTGACCCGCATGAAGGCAAAAATTGTTGACTCATCAACCAAGGATGAAGCCACCCTAGCTCGTGTTTGACATCCTCGATGCCTCACAAAGTTTGGTATACCTATTGTGGAGATTTTGGATGAAGGTGTCAAGCATTGCATGGTCCTTTCGTTTCCCCATAGCTCTTCAAAGCTTCAACGGTAACAAAATTTTATAAATTAGGTCAGTCGGGTGTTTAAACACAACCCCTTTGACCAACGCTTTATTGAGCACCCAGGACATGGCGCAAAGTCCAACCCACACTAATCTCACATCCTAGGCGATGTGTTTCTAATAAGGTGGTACAGATTGCCATACCTAGATGAGTTCCAGTCACATCATGTGGCCTCACGGAGGAAACTCCAAGTGAACCACAATCACAATGTATCATAATAATGTGTGATTGCTATTTTCATCCATCCGGCACCAAGGGCATTTGCCGTTACGCCGGCCATGCCGCTTTTGCACTTGATCCCAACTTGGGATTAAGTACCTTGTGGTTTACCATAGGAAGATTTAGATCTTTCCCGGGATCTTCGCCTTCCATATTCTGGATAAGTCCATAGTGAGCGTCGATTTGAAAATTTCCTTGTATAATGATCCCATAGTGAACTGGCCAATGGGTCCATACTCCAAGATATCTCGTCCATACCCGGTGATGGTCTTATGGCATCAATCAACTGACGCAAACTTTGTTATTCACTTGTTTCAAGTGGCCCAAAAGTGCATCTAAAATTAAATACCCATCCATTACATGTCCAAACATCTGCCACCCTAGTGTATGTACTATCAGTTATTGCAAATAACCTTGGGAATAGCTTGTTTAGAGGTTTGTCTGCACACCATCAATCTAACCAGAAAACGAAAAGTTTGCTCTCCCTGATCAGGTATGTTATTCCTAGACGAAGTAGGTGTTGAACTTTGTTGATGGCCTTTGAGAACTGAGATTTAGGCGTTGCGGCCCTCCCTTCCCTAAGGTATTTGTCATGATAGATTTTTAGCCATGACCCTCCTTGCCCAGTAATGATTTCCAACACCCATTCTTCAATCAAACGCCAATTCATAATCCGGTTGTTTATAACGCCCAAACCCCCATTCTCTTTCGGCGAGCAAATGGTTTTTGAATCAACTAAATGATATCTTTGATTCCCTTCCACTTTCTCCCAAAAGAATCTCGATCGAATCCTATTCAATTCCTCATGCACCCCATTATGAAGTAGGTAAAAGCCCAAACATGGGGATATTCGATAAATAGTCATTGACAAGGACCAACCTTCCGGCCAATGTCATTAACCTCACTTGCTACGACTCCACCCTTTCGGCAACTTTTTTGACAACCGACTCAAATTCCTCAATGCACATGGCTTTGTTCGATATTTTAATACCTAGGTATTTGATTTGCAAGTCCACTAAATTGCAATTCTTCATACGTGCCACCCTTGGTTGTTCCTCCAAGTCGCAACCCACCACAGTTGCCTCACTTTTATCGAAGTTTATTTGAGCCCTAACATCACCTGGAAGCACCTTAGGAGGAACTTTAGGTTGATAATATCCACCTCGGCATATTGGATGAAGATCAACGTGACATCCACATGTTGTAGGTGTGTTAGCCCATAGGGAATGAACCTTGAAGCCACTCCACAGTAGAGACCGCTCCCCTTGGCCCGATCAATCATAACGGCAAGGGCGTCTGACACAATGTTAAATGGGAGGGGAAATGTCAGATCACACTGTCAGACACCTCTAGCATTTGGAAAAAAACAGAACAACATCTCCATTAATATTGATTGTTGTTGGGTTCTACAGTAGGTGCATCGCATGCAAATTAAATTTTTCCTACGTGCAAAACATCCAAGATCATGCTACGAAGATGGATCACAGATCATTACCACTAGACGTGCAGTGTCGTGCAACAGAAGTAGAGTTGGGGCAGCGCGTTTGCGTGGTCCATCTCCTCCTCGTCCAATCTCCCACAAATAGTCGATTGTTGGATCCCGTGTATAGGTTCGCCAGAGACCGTATCTCGACTCGGATCTGACTACGTCGAGTCCGGCCAGATCTTTTTGAGTCCATATTATCCGGCTAGCATCCAATGCTACATAGCCAGTGAGATCGGACCATCCATTGTGTCATATGCTACTCTGATTGGTTGCACGTCCACACAACCCTTTCGACTAGGGACCATTTAGGACAGTCATCATATAACGCATAGTCTCACAAACAAGCCGCGTACTTCTTAATAAACATCATTGATAATGTCGAAGGACTATCTTTATTCATAACCACATAGGAAATATCATCATACATGATTGCCTCTAGGACATATCTCCAATAGTCTCCCACTTGCACTAGAGTCAATCAAATAGACATCGAATGCCCATAGCTCTAACGTGCCCCTCATGCTTGGGTTGTGGAAGCGTCTTAGTCAACGGATCTACAACATTTGCATTTGTATGAATCTTGCATAAATTAGTATCACCATTCTCTACGAGCTTTCGTATCAAGTGATATTTTTGGTCTATGTGCCTGGTCTTGTGGTGTTGTCTTGGCTCGTTGGCTTGTGCAATGGCACCTGAATTATCGCAATAAAGGTCAGACGGTTTTGAATAGACCGGGAACACACCAAGACCCTCCAGGAACTATCGAATCCAAACACCTTCCTTTGCGGCTTCACAAGTTGCAATGTATTCAGCCTCTGTTGTGCAGTCGGACACCGTATCTTGCTTGGAACTTGTCCATCTCACTGTTGGTCCATTCATGACATACACGAATCCAGTTTGCGATTGACAATCATACCTTTCGGTTTGGAAACTAGCATCAGCGTAACCCCTTATGCAGAGCTCCTCCTCACCTCCATAAACTAGGAACATCTCTTTAGTCCTTTTCATGTACTTCAGAATAGTTTTCACCACTGCCTAGTGACTCTCACCTAGGTCAGACAGGTATCTGGTTGTTAAGCTTATTGCATAGGCAAAATCGGGCGATGTACATAGCATGGCATACATGATGGATCCTATTGCCGAGGCATACAGAATCCTACTCATCTGGTTTCGCTCATGAGAAGTCGTGGGACTCTGAGTCTTGCTTAGCCTTGTACCATGTGATATGGGCAAGAACCCTTTCTTGGCCTCACTCATGTCGAACCTCTTCAACACTTTGTCTATGTACGTGCTCTGGCTCAAGCCGAGCAACCTCCTCGATCTATCTCTATAGATCTTGATGCCTAAAATGTACACTGCCTCTCCAAGTTCTTTCATCAAAAACTTGTCGTTCAATGATTCCTTGACTGAGTTCAGCATCGAAACATCATTTCTGATCAGCAGTATGACATCCACATACAAGATCAAAAATACTATCGAGCTCCCACTATACTTCTTGTATAAACAATAGTCATCTTCATTCTTGATGAAACCAAGGTAAACAATGACTTCACCAAAACGAATATTCCAACTCCGAGATGCTTGCCTCAATCCATAAATGGAACTCTTGATCTTGCATATTTTACCAGCATTAGTTGCATCGAAAAAACCTTCGAGATGTATCATGTATACATCCTCTTTAAATTTCCATGAAGGAAAGACATTTTGACATCCATCTGCCATATCTCGTAATCGAAATACGCAACTATAGCTAGCATGATCCTTACCGACTTTAGCATCGCTACCGGAGAGTAGGTCTCATCGTAGTCAATTCCTTGAACTTGTCCATAACCTTTAGCGACAAGCCGAGCTTTGTGTATATGAACATTTCCATCCACATCGGTTTTCTTCTTAAAGACCCAATTGCAACCAATGGCTATTACGATAGGCGGCAGATCAACCAAGTCCCAGACTTGATTGTCATCCACTGACTTTAACTCGGATCTCATAGCCTCGAGCCATGCCTCGGAATCTGGGCTCACCATCGCTTCCGCATACATGGTCGGCTCGACGCTTTCTAGCAACAGCACATCATGCACTCTGCGTAATCTTTCCGACCTCCGTGGCTCCGGTGCCGACTCCACTATGGGTTCTCTAGTATGATCTTATCACCAGTTGAGTCATCCCCAAGTGGCTCTCGAATTTCTTTGAGTCGCACCATTCTCCCACTGGCCTCCCAACTGAGAAACTTTTCTCTAGGAAAACCCCGTTCCAAGAAACAAACACTTTGTTCCCTTCTCGGTTGTAGAAGCTATATCCCAAGGTTTCCCTCGGATATCCCACGAATATGCATTTATCCGACTTGGGTGTAAGCTTGTCCGACATGAGTCGCTTGACAAATGCTTCACAACCCCAAATCTTTAGAAAAGACAAACTAGGACTCTTCCCAGTCCACATCTCATGTGGTGTCTTGTCTACGGATTTTGATGGTACCTTGTTAAGTGTGAAAGCTACAGTTTCAAGAGTGTATACCTAGATGACAAGGGTAAATCCTATTTGCTCATCATCGATCGGACCATGTCCAATAAGGTTCAATTTATCTGTTCTGACACACCATTTCTCTATGGCGTACGCAAAGTTGTGAGCTGAGGTACTATACCTTGACTTTTCAGATGATTATAAAACTCCTAGCTCATGTACACACCTCTAGGATCTGATCATAGAAGTTTTATCGTCTTGCCGAGCTGATTTTTAACCTCGTTTTGAAACTCTTTGAACATTTCAAAAGTTTTTGACTTGCGCCTCATCAAATAGATATATCCATATCTACTCAAGTCATCGATAAAAGTCACGAAGTACTGATAGCCACCTCTGGCCGTTGTGTTCATTGGACCGCTCAAATCGCTGTGTATAAGCTCCAACACCTCAGAATCCCTCTCACAACTCTTTGCAAAAGGAGACTTAGACATCTTGCCTACAAAGCATGATTCACATGTCTCGAACAACCCGAAGTCGGACAAACTTAGGAGTCCATCATCATAGAGCTTCTTCATGCGTTTCTAACTTATGTCTCCAAGCTGGCAATGCCAAAAGTATGTTGGATTTATCTCATTAGGTTTATGCCTCTTGATATTCACGTTATAGATTGGTTTCGTTTCTAGATTCAAAATAAATAGCCCATCTATAATGGGAGCATAACGGTGGAACGTTCCATTCAAATAAAATGAACAACCATTGTCCTTTTAATTGAATTCATAACCCTGACACATCAAGCAATGTTCCGACTAAGTGCGGGAATGTAATAATAATTATTCAATTCCAAAATAAATCCAGAAGGAATGTCGAGTTGCATCGTGCCGCCCTACAACATAGCAACTCTTGCTTTGTTGCTGACCCTGATGTCAATCTCCCCTTGTGCCACATGCCTAGTTCTTACTAGCCCCTGCAACGAGTTGTAAATATGAACAGTCGATCCGGTATCAAATACCCAAAGAGCTACTAGGTATGTCATCAAGGTAAATGTCTATAGCATATGTAGCAAGTTACCTTTTCCTGAAGAAGCATCTACGGCCTTCTTGCCATGCTCAGCAAGCCACTTGCTACAGTTCCTCTTCTAGTGACCAACTTCCTTGCAATCAAAGCAAATGGTCTTTGAGTTCGGACCGGACTTCGGCTCAGCGGTGGATACAACCTTCTTTGTTCCCTTTGCCTTACCCTTTTTCTTGGACCAACTCTTCTTGAACTTTGCTGAGTTCTTCACAATCAACACTTGATGTGTACCTTTCTTAATATCTTGATTTGCCACCTTGAGCATCCCATGCAATTCAGTGAGCTTCTTATGATAGTTCAATATGAATGTCCCATAGCTAGTTGGAAGAGAACCCGGAACTGCATCAGTATCTAGCTCATCCAAGAGCGGGGAGCCCAACCGATCCAAAGCTTGCACGTATCCGATCATCTTGATCACATGCGGGCTCAGTGGATCACCTTCCTTCAGCTTACAATCCATCAAGGATCGTCTGACGTTGAACCTTTCGGTCCTAGCCTGCACCTAAACATGCTCTTATGACGCTCAATCATATCAAAAGCCGCAATATCTTCGAAATGTTCTTGCAAATCAGGCTCCATACAAGCCAGCATGACGCAGTTGATCCCGTTAGATTCATCAACGAGTTTCTGGTAGGCATTTTTGGTTGTGTCATTAGCATTATCGGCAGGTACCTCTTGAAGTGGATCCTCTAGAACATGTTCCTTTTTATCGTGCTTGAGAACAATTCTCAAATTTCTATACCAGATGGTAAAGTTTGTTCCATTCAGTTTATCCTTTTTCAGAATTGATTTCAATGCAAAGTTTTGAGAAGGTGGTGCCATTGGTCTACAAAAGAAAATATGCAATCACTAAAAAATGTGTTTATGTAGAGTAATTCAAGGCTTAAACAGAACTACTCCCACTAAAGTCGGCATCCCTCCGCAAACTCTCAGTAATTCAGGATCTGACTAGCACAAGCGACTAGTGAGCTTTAGCATCACTGCTAGCCAACTTGCCTATTCGTTAAGAGACACCTTGCTAAACGTATCTCTATACAACTCATGTCGGTCAGGTAGGTATCTTATACCCTAGCTCCCGACCTTCTTTGCCACAAGACCCAAAACTATTTTGATAGCCTTGTCAAGTTAACTTGATGCAGTGCATGTCCATGTCCGACACGAACCCTCTAATTCAAGGACACCTAGTAGCACCTCAATTTTATGAGCCCACTACTAGACATACTTGACGTGCGAAGGTGCAACATCTGGAATGGCAATGTGCTTGATATTAATGAGGGATCTTTCTACTGATATAACATGCATAGAAACAAGAAGCAATATCAATCACATATAAACATAAATATGTGAAATAGTATGGATCCTTCATGGGCGTCCTTCCATGCCCGGCTCCAACTCTGATGACCAGGGCGGAACTCCATCTTGTTCGTCATGCCGGGATGCCAAAGCCTCGAACTTGATCTCTGTTCTCCAACTACTACAACTACTAATGAATTTTACATAGAATCACAAGTCAACACGCAAGTCATTATACAATATAATGATAGCACTTTGGCTCCTGCCGGCTGACAATCATGCCACGCAGGTCATGTTAAATTACACACATGCATCACAGGCATATGAACCATAATATTCACATCAAACCTACAAAACAAAGTTGTGCGTAGAATCACATTCTACCGATTTGGTGATCGTGTACGGAATATACGGCACTACGTACATGGTGGTCCTGCTAGCCGGTTAGTGGGCGGGGTTTGAAGGGGCAGCTCCCGAGGTTTTCGGAAATCACGGATCAAATTTGTACTCTGATCACACAGAATTTTCTAATATCACCGATCTCATCGATCATCGCGAACCCGATTCGGATTTATGTTTCACAGCTAACCCCGATGGCGGAAACCGACCGGTAGGGGTAGGTTGTGTCACAACCTCATCAATTCTGATTAACAAAAAACATTGCCTCAACGATCCCGATGTCCAGTTGATCTCATCAACCATGCACATAGCCAATTCATGAATGACGACAGATCTCATTTTCCGCCTCCACATATCACATATGCATCCGATGTGAAACCAAAACCTATAGCAGAGGTTGTGATGCCACTGTTGGGTTCTACTGTAGGTGCATCGCATGCAAATTAAAAAAAATCCTACGCGCAGAACATCCAAGATCATGCGACGGAGATGGATCAAAGATCATTACCACTAGATGCGCGGTGTCATGCGGCGGAAGTAGAGTTGGGGCAGTGCGTTTGCGTGGTATGTCTCCTCCTCGTCCGGTATCCCAAGAACAGTCGATCGGCGTATCCTCTCCCTCGAACAGTCGGTTGTCGGATCCCACGTGCAGGTTCGCTGAAGCGGCGCAGGTGCACCGCCTCTAACGGTATCCGCACGTGTAGGAGGAACACCGTGCGACAGACTGCTAGGTCAGATCACACAATCGGTGGCGGATGGAGGTGGCTAGTTGCAGCACATGCAAATCCCTAATGACGGCGCTGAGGAGATCAATCAGATGGGTGTGTCACACCTCCATTATATATAGGGCCTCGCATGGATCCTAAAGCCCACGTGCTCCTTCCCTTAAGTACGCGACCCCTTAGGTTCTTGTTCACTTGGTCGCGAGTCAGTTCACATCCGGCTCGACTAGTCAGTAACAGCCTCTAGCAAAGTGTGCTGACTCCAAGAGTCTGATGAAGCTGGTTAGGCGAACCTATACTTCACATTTCTGTTCCCTTTGCTACATGATATATGTTTTCATGCACAAGGCAACATGGTCATCCTTGTTGCAGCATGACCTCTTTCTTGTTCTGGTGAATCTAACCAACATGCAGATTATCTCATAATCCTCATCGTATGGCCATGCTTATCCAGGTCGGATCACCCGAGGGGCCCAGAGTATATCTCTCCTTGTAGGAGGAGCAAATACCATCTTGCTCGAACATGTCTCGAGGCATGGGTCTGGACAAGCCCGAAACCTACCTTTGTAACTACCCAATCATGGAGTAGCGTTTGGTCGGTCCAAAGCAAGTTTGTCACCATACTGAGTACATGCGCCAGCTCAAGTCTTAGGGCATAGAATGTACGTTGTACTAGAAGCTCACAGATGACCTATCATTGCGTCTCATAGTTGGGTCTGTCCAACTCAGACCTTATCTCGACTCGGATCCAACTACGTCGAGTCCGACCAGATCTTTCTTAGTACATATTATCCGGCTAGCATCAAATTCTACATGGCCAGTGAGACCGGACCATCCACTCTGTCATATGCTAGTCTAACTGGTTGCGCGTCCACACAACCCTTTCGACTATTGACCATTTAGGATAGTCATCATATAATGCATAGTCTCACAAACAAGTCACGTACTTGTTAATACACATCATTGATAATGTCCAAGGATTATCTTTATTCATAAACACATAGGAAATATCATCATACATGATTACTGTTGTAAATATGCCCTAGAGGCAATAATAAATTAGTTATTATCATATTTCCTTGTTCATGATAATCGTTTATTATCCATGCTATAATTGTATTGATCGGAAACTCAGATACATGTGTGGATACATAGACAACACCATGTCCCTAGTATGCCTCTAATAGACTAGCTCGTTGATCAAAGATGGCTAAGGTTTCCTAGCCATTGACAAGCGATGTCATTTGATAACGGGATCACATCATTAGGAGAATGATGAGATGGACAAGACCCAAACTACAAACGTAGCATATGATCGTGTCAGTTTATTGCTACTGTTTTCTGCATGTCAAGTATCAGTTCCTATGACCATGAGATCATGCAGCTCACTGACACCAGAGGAGTGCCTTGTGTGTATCAAACGTCACAACGTAACTGGGTGACTATAAAGGTACTCTACAAGTATCTCCGAGGGTGTCTGTTGGGTTGGCATGGATCAAGACTGGGATTTGTTACTCCGTGTGACGGAGAGGTATCTGAGGGCCCACTCGGTAATACAACATCACAACAAGCCTTGCAAGCAATGTGACTAAGTGTTAGTCACGGGATCTTGTATTACGGAACGAGTAAAGAGACTTGTCGGTAACGAGGTTGAACTAGGTATGGACATACCGACGATCGAATCTCAGGCAAGTAACATACCGAAGAACAAAAGGAACATCATACGGGATTAACTAAATCCTTGACATAGAGGTTCGACCGATAAAGATCTTCGTAGAATATGTAGGAACCAGTATGGGCATCCAGGTCCCGCTATTGGTTATTGACCATAGAGGTGTCTCGGTCATGTCTACATAGTTCTCAAACCCGTAGGGTCTGCACACTTAAGGTTCGGTGATGTTTCGGTAGTATAGAGTTATGTATGGTGGTTACTGAAGGTTGTTCAGAGTCCCGGATGAGATCACAAACGTCACGAGGAGCTTCAGAATGGTCTGTAGGTAAATATTGATATACAGGAAGTCCTATTTTGGTCGCCGGAAAAGTTCCGGGCTCATCGGTAGTGTACTGGGAGACCATCGGGAGGGGTATTTCGACCCAAGAGGCTACATGGGCTGTGGGAGAGTGAATACCAACCCTTAGTGGGCTGGTGGAAGTCCACACAAGGCCCATGTGGCTGGGAGAGAAAAGCCCAAAGAGAAAAGGTGGGAAAAGGCAAAAAAGGCAAAAAAAGGAAGGAGTCCTAGTCCTACTAGGATTGGAGGAGGATTCCTCCTCTCCTCCTTGGTTCGGCCGAAGCCTAGGGCTGGCCCCTTGAGGGCCAAGCCTCCTCCTCTCTTCCTATTATATATACTAGAGGTTTTAGGGTTTTTGCATTAGATTTTCTGCCACGTGCTACCCTCTCCTCTAGTGCATAGTTTCTCCTCTAGATCGGTTTTCTCCAATGCTTAGGCGAAGCCCTGCCGGAATAGCTCCACCACCATCGCCGCAATGTCGTCGAGCTACCGAAGAACTCATCTACCTCTCCGCTCCCTCTTGCTGGATCAAGAAGGCGGAGATTGTTGGAAATATGCCCTAGAGGCAATAATAAATTGGTTATTATCATATTTCCTTGTTCATGATAATCGTTTATTATCTATGCTATAATTGTATTAATCAAAAACTCAGATACATGTGTGGATACATAGACAACACCATGTCCCTAGTATGCCTCTAATAGACTAGCTCATTGATCAAAGATGGCTATGGTTTCCTAGTCATGGACATGAGATGTCCTTTGATAATGGGATCACGTCATTAGGAGAATGATGTGATGAACAAGACCCAAACTACAAACTTAGCATATGACCGTGTTAGTTTATTGCTACTGTTTTCTGCATGTCAAGTATTTGTTCCTATGACCATGAGATCATGCAACTCACTGACACCGGAGGAGTGCCTTGTGTGTATCAAATGTCACAACGTAACTGGGTGACTATAAAGGTGCTCTACAGGTATCTCTGAGGGTGTTTTTCGGGTTAGCATGGATCAAGACTGGGATTTGTTACTCCGTGTGACGAAGAGGTATCTCAGGGCCCACTCGGTAATACAACATCACAATAAGCCTTGCAAGCAATGTGACTAAGTGTTAGCCGCGGGATCTTGTATTATGGAACGAGTAAAGAGACTTGCTGGTAACGAGGTTGAACTAGGTATGGAGATGCCGACGATTGAATCTCGGGCAAGTAACATACCAAAGAACAAAGGGAACATCATACGGGATTAATTGAATCCTTAACATAGAGGTTCGACCGATAAAGATCTTTGTAGAATATGTAGGAACCAATATGGGCATCCAGGTCCCGCTATTGGTTATTGAACGTAGAGGTGTCTCGGTTATGTCTACATAGTTCTTGAACCCGCAGGATCTGCACACTTAAGGTTCGGTGATGTTTCGGTAGTATAGAGTTATGTATGGTGGTGACCGAAGGTTGTTGGGAGTCCCAAATGAGATCCTAGATGTCACGAGGAGCTCCGGAGTGGTCCGAAGGTAAAGATTGATATATAGGAAGTCCTGCTTTGGTCACCGGAAAAGTTTCGGGCTCATCGGTAGTGTACCGGGAGTGCCGATAGTGTACCTGGGGACCATCAGGAGAGGTATTTCGACCCAAGAGGCTACATGGGCTGTGGGAGGAGGTAAACCAGCCCCTGGTGGACTAGCCGAAGCCTCCTCTAAGGGCCCATGCGGCTGGAGTGGTTTGAGAAGGAAAAAATCCAAAGGTGGAGAGGTGGAAAGAGTTTCCAAGTGGAAAGGAGGAATCCTACTCCTAATAGGATTGGCGTAGGACTCCTCCATCTCCACTTTCGACCAAACCTTGAGGGTTTGAGGCTGCCTCCTCCCCTCCCTCCCTCCTATATATACTAGAGGATTTAGAGGAAAAAGCTAACCCTAATAGCCACGTGCTACCTCTCCTCTAGATCGTAGTTTCTCCTCTAGATCTGTTTTCAGCGGTGCTTAGGCGAAGCCTTGCTGGAATTCCTCCACCACCATCGCCGCAATGCCATCGTGCTGCTGGAGAACTCGTCTACCTCTCAGCTCCCTCTTGCTGGATTAAGAAGGCGGAGATTGTCATCAAGTTGTACGTGTGCTGAACACGGAGGTGTCGTCCGTTCGGCGCTAGATCGGAAGGATCGTGATCAAGATCGCGAGACGGATCGTGATGAGTTCGCAGGACGGATCATGATTGGATCACGGGACGGATCGTGATGAGATCGCGGGATGCTCGGCGATTTGGATCGCGAAGACGTTCGACTACACCAACCGCGTTTCTTAACGCTTCCCGCTTAGCGATCTACAAGGGTATGTAGATCCACTCTCCCTCTCGTAGATCCTCATCGCCATGGATAGATCTTGCGTGTGCGTAGGAAATTTTTCGTTTCCCATGCAAAGTTCCCCAATAGTGGCATCATGATCTAGGTCTATGTGTAGATGAGATCTCGAGTAGAACACAAAGAGTTTGTGGGCGTTGATGCTTAGATTGCTTCCTCCCTTGGTCGTGTTTTGGTTCAGCGGTATTGTGGGATGAAGCGGCCCGGACCAACCTTTCTCGTACGCTTACGAGAGACCGGTTCCATCGACTGACGTGTAACCTCGTTGCACAAAGATGGCTGGCGGGTGTCTGTTTCTCCTACTTTAGTTGGATCGGATTCGACAAAGGCGGTCCTTGAGAAGGTTGAAAAGCAACTTATGTATCATCATTGTGGTTTTTGCGTAGGTGAGAATTGTTCTTGCTAGATACCCATAGCAGCCACGTAAAACATGCAACAACAATTAGAGGATGTCTAACTTGTTTTTGCAAGGTATGTTGTGATGTGATATGGCCAATTACATGATGAGATATATGTGATGTATGAGATGATCATGTTTTGTATAGAATATCACAACTTGCATGTTGATGAGTACGGCAACCGACAGGAGCCATAGGGTTGTCTTTAATTATTGTATGACATGTGTGTCAATCATTAAGCGCTATGTAATGCTTTACTTTATCGATAAACGGTAGCAATAGTAGTAGAAGCATGGTGGGCGCGACAACCCCAATGGAGACACGTTGATGGAGATCAAGATGATGGAGATCATGGTGTCATGCCGGTGACGATGGAGATCATGCTGGTGCTTTCAAGATGGAGATCAAAAGCACAAGTTCATGGCCATATCATGTCACTTATGATTTGCATGTGATGTTAATCATTTTATGCACCTTGTTTTGCTTAGGACGACGGTAGCATTATAAGGTGATCCCTCACTTAATTTCAAGATAAATTGTGTTCTCCCCGAGTGTGCACCGTTGCGAAAGTTCGTCGTGTCGAGACACCACGTAATGATCAGGTGTGATAGACTCTACGTTCACATACAACGGGTGCAAGCCAGTATTGCACATGCAGAACACTCGGGTTAAACTTGATGAGCCTAGCATGTATAGACATGGCCTCGGAACACAAGAGACCGAAAGGTCAAACATGAGTCATATAGTAGATATGATCAACATGATGATGTTCACCATTGAAACCACCTCAACTCACGTGATGATCGGACTTGAGTTGGTGAATATGGATCATGTATCACTCGAATGACCGTTGTCAATTTCAGTGGGAGTTCTTCAGTAATATGATTAATTGAACTCATTATCATGAACATAGAAAGTAGTGTCTTTGCAAATTATGTTGTAGATTACTTGCTCGCGTTGTAGCTCCCTTGAATTTTTATATGTTCTTAGAGAAATAGAGTTGAAATATGATGGTAGTAATTGCGGATTGGGTCCATGATTTGAGGATTGTCCTCATTGTTACACAGAAGGCTTATGTCCTTAATGCACCGCTCGGTGCGCCACCCCCTCTAGCATCGTCTATAGATGTTGTGAACATCTGACAGGCATGTTCCGATGACTACTTGATAGTTTAGTGCGTCATGCATTACGGCTTAGAATTGATGCTCCAAAACATTTTGAATGTCACGGAACATATGAGATGTTCTAAGAGCTGAAATTAGGATCTCGGGCTCGTTCCCGTGTTGTGAGATATGAGATCTCCAACAAGATTCTTTGCCTGCAAGATGAAAGAGAATAGATCAATCATTGAGCATGTGCTCAGATTGTCTGGGTGCTACAATCGCTTGAATCGAGTGGGAGTTGACCTTCCAGATAAGATAGTGATTGATATAGTTCTCCAAGTCACTGTCACTAAGCTACTAGAACTTGGTGATGAACTATAAAATGCCAGGGAGAGAAATAATGATCCCTGAGCTGTTCGCGATGTTTGACACCGCGAAGGTAGAAATCAAGAAGGAGCGCCAAGTGTTGATGGTTAGTCAAACCACTAGTTTCGAGAAGGGCACGAGCAAGGAGGGAAACTTCATGGATAGCAAGTCAGTTGCTGCTCCTGTGAAGCAACCCAAAGTTGAACCCAAACCTGAGACTAAGTGCTTCAATTATGACAAGAGCGGTCGATGAAGCGGAACAACCCTAGATACTTGGTAGATAAGAAGGTTGGCAACATCAACAGAAGTATATTTGATATACGTGTTAATGATGTGTACCTTGCCAGTACTCCTAGTAGCACCTGGGTATTGGATACCGGTTCGGTTGCTAAATGTTAGTAACTCGAAATAAAAGCTATGGAATAAACGGAGAACTAGCTAAGGGTGAGGTGACGATGTGTGCTGGAAATGTTTCCAAGGTTGATGTGATCAACATCGCACGCTCTCTATACCTTTGGGATTAGTGACGAACCTAAATAAATGTTATTTGGTGTTTTGTGTTGAGCATGAACGTGATTAGATCGTGTTTATTGCAACACGATTATTCATTTAAGTTAGAGAATAATGGTTATTCTGTTTACATGAATGATACCTTCAATGGTCATGCACCCAGTGAGAATGGTTTGTTGAATCTTGATCGTAGTAATACACATGTTCATAACATTGATGCCAAAAGATACAAAGTTAATAATTATAGTACCACATACCTGTGGCACTGCCGCTAAATTTCATATTGGTATAAAGCGCATGAAGAAACTCCATGCTTATGGATCTTTGGACTCATTCGATTTTGAATCAGTTGAGACATGCGAACCATGCCTCTTGGGCAAGATGACTAAGGACCCCGTTTTCCACATGGATGGAGCGGGCAAGTGATTTATTGGAAATGATACATGTTGATGTATGCAATCCAATGAGTCTTGTAGCATGCGGTGGATATCATTATTTTCTTACCTTCATTGATGATTTGAGTAGATATAGTGTGTATTTACTTAATGAAACACAAGTCTGAATCGTTTGAAAGGTTCAAGCAAATTCAGAGTGAAGTTTAAGATCATCGTGACAAGAAGATAAAAATGCCTGCGATATGATTTTGGAGGTGAATATCTGAGTTACGAGTTTGGCATACAACTTTAGACAATGTGAAAGTTGTTTCATAGCTCACGCCACCTGAAACACCATAGTGTGATTGTGTGTCTGAATGTCATAGTCGTACTCTATTAGATATGGTGCGTGCTATGATGTCTCTTATCATTTTGCTACTATAATTTTGGGGTTATGCATTAGAGACAACAGCATTCACTTTAAATAGGGCACCATCTAAATCCATTGAGATGACACCATGTGAATTAGGGTTTGATAGAAACCCAAGCTGTCATTTCTTAATGTTTGGGGTTGTGACGCTTGTGTGGAAAATGTTTTCACCGAATGATCTCAAACCCAAAGCGAACAAATGCATCTTCATAGAATACCCTAAGAACAGTTGGGTGAACCTTCTATCTCAGATCCAAGCATAAAATGTTTGTTGCTAAAACTGGGTCCTTTCTCGAGAAAGAGTTTATCTCGAAAGAATTGAGTGGGAGGAAGATAGAACTTGATGAGGTTGTTGAACCTTTGTTCAACCAGAGAGTAGCGTAGCGCAAGAAGATGTTTCTGTGAAGCCTACGTTAGTTGAAGAGGTTAATGATGATGATCATGAAGCTTCGGATCAAGTTACTATCGAACCTCGTAGGTTGACAAGGATGTGTACTGCTCCTGAGTGGTACGATAACCCTATCTTGGAGGTCATGTTGTTGGACAACGATGAACCTACGAGCTATGGAGAAGCGATGATGGGCCCGGATTCCGACAAATGGTTAGAGGCCATGAAATCCAACAAAGGATCCATGTATGAAAACCAAGTATGGACTTTGGTAGACTTGCTCGTTGGACGACAGGTCATCGAGTACAAATGGATCTTTGAGATGATGACAGACGCTGATGCTAAATGTCACCATTTATAGAGCTCGACTTGTCGCAAAGAAGTTTCCGACAAGTTCAAGGAGTTGACTCCGATGAGACTTTCTCACTCGTAGCGATGCTAAAGTCTGTTGGAATTATGTTAGCAGTTGCTGCATTTTTTCAATTATGAAATCTGGCAGACGGATGTCAAAACATCGTTTCCTTCCTTAAGGAAAGGTTGTATGAGATACAACCAGAAGGTTTTATCAGTCCTAAGGATGCTAAAAGGTGTGCAAGCTTCAGTGATCCTTCTATGAATTGAAGCAAGCATCTCGGAGTTGGAATATACACTTTGATGAGGTGATCAAAGTTTTTGAGTCTATACAAAGTTTATGAGAAACTTGTATTTACAATAAAGTGGGTGGGAGCACTATAGAGTTTCTGGTAAGCATATGTGGTTGACATATTGTTGATCAGAAATGATGTAGAATTTTTGGAAAGCATAAACGGTTGTTTGAAAAGAGTTTTTCAAAGGAAGACCTGGATAAAGCTACCTAATTGTTGAGCATCAAGATCTATAGAGATAGATCAAGATGCTTGATGAGACTTTCAATGAGTACATACCTTGACAAGATTTTGAAAAAGTTCAAAATGGATCAGTCAGAGAAAGAGTTCTCGCTTGATTTGTAAGGTGTGAAGTTGAGTGAGACTCAAATCTCGACAACGGCAGAAGAAAGAGAAAGGACGAACGTCGTCCCCTATGCCTTAGCCATAGGCTCTATATTATGCCATGCTGTGTACCGCACCTGGTGTGTGCCTTGCCATGAGTCTATCAAGGGGTACAAAAGTGATCCAGGAGTGGATCACTAGACAGCAGTCAGGATTATCCTTAGTAACTAGAGGACTAAGGAAATATTTCTCGATTATGGAGGTGATAAACAGTTCGTCATAAAGGGTTACGTTGATGCAAACTTTAACACCAATCCGGATGACTCTGAGTAGCTATTCGGATACGTATAGTGGAGCAGCCATTTGGAATAGCTCCAAGTGGAGTGTGGTAGCAGTGTCTACAGTATGACATAGAGATTTGCAAAGTACACACGGATCTGAATGTCGCAGACCCGTTGACTAAAATACGTCTCTCACATGCAAAGCATGATCGAGCCCCAGAACTCATTTGGTGTTAGATTCATAACAATGCGAATCACATGGTGATGTGAACTAGATTATTGACTCTAGTGCAAGTGCGAGACTGTTGGAAATATGCCCTAGAGGCAATAATAAATTGGTTATTATCATATTTCCTTGTTCATCATAATCGTTTATTATCCATGCTATAGTTGCATTAATCGGAAACTCAGATACATGTGTGGATACATAGACAACACCATGTCCCTAGTATGCCTCTAATATACTAGCTCGTTGATCAAAGATGGCTATGGTTTCCTGGCCATGGACATGAGATGTCATTTGATAACGTGATCACATAATTAGGAGAATGATGTGATGGACAAGACCCAAACTACAAACGTAGCATATGATCGTGTCAGTTTATTGGTATTGTTTTCTACATGTCAAGTATTTGTTCCTATGACCATGAGATCATGCAACTCACTCACACCGGAGGAGTGCCTTGTGTGTATCAAACGTCGCAACATAACTGGGTGACTATAAAGGTGCTCTATAGGTATCTCTGAGGGTGTCTGTTGGGTTGGCATGGATCAAGACTGGGATTTGTTACTCCGTGTGACGAAGAGGTATCTCAGGGCCCACTCGGTAATACAACATCACAATAAGCCTTGCAAGCAATGTGACTAAGTGTTAGCCATGGGATCTTCTATTATGAAACGAGTAAAGAGACTTGCTAGTAACAAGGTTGAACTATGTATGGAGATGCCGACGATCGAATCTCGGGCAAGTAACATACCGAAGAACAAAGGGAACATCATACGGGATTAACTGAATCCTTGACATAGAGGTTCGACCGATAAAGATCTTCATAGAATATGTAGGAACCAATATGGGCATCCAGGTCCCGCTATTGGTTATTGACCATAGAGGTGTCTCGGTCATGTCTACATAGTTCTCAAACCCACAGGGTCTGCACACTTAAGGTTCAGTGACGTTTCGATAGTATAGAGTTATGTGTGGTGGTGACCGAAGGTTGTTCAAAGTCCCGGATGAGATCCCAAACATAACGACGAGCTCCGAAATGGCCCGGAGGTAAAGATTGATATATAGGAAGTCCTGTTTTGGTCGCCGGAAAAGTTTCGGGCTCATCGGTAGTGTACCGGGGGACCATCGGGAGAGGTATTTCGATCCAAGAGGCTACATGGACTGTGGCAGGAGGTAAACCAGCCCCTGGTGGGCTGGCCGAAGCCTCCTCTAAGGGCCCATGTGGCTGGAGTGGTTTGAGAAGGAAAAAATCCAAAGGTGGAGAGGTGGAAAGAGTTTCCAAGTGGAAAGGAGGAATCCTACTCCTAATAGGATTGGAGTAGGACTCCTCCACCTCCAATTTCGGCCAAACTTTGAGGATTTGAGGCTAACTCCTCCCCTCCCTCCCTCATATATATACTAGAGGATTTAGAGGAAAAAGCTAACCCTAATAGCCACGTGCTACCTCTCCTCTAGATCGTAGTTTCTCCTCTAGATCGGTTTTCAGCGGTGCTTAGGCGAAGCCCTGCTGGAATTCCTCCACCACCATCGCCGTAATGTCGTCGCGCTGCCGGATAACTCGTCTACCTCTCCTCTCCCTCTTGCTAGATCAAGAAGGTGGAGATCGTCATCGAGCTGTACGTGTGCTGAACGCGGAGGTGCCGTCCGTTCGGCACTAGATCGGAAGGACCGTGATCAAGATCGCGAGAAGGATCGTGATGATATCACGGGACGGATCGTGATGAGTTCGCGGGACGGATTGTGATTGGATCGCGGGACGGATCGTGATGAGATCGCAGGATGCTCGGCGATTTGGATCGCGAAGGCGTTTGACTACACCAACCGCATTTCTTAACGCTTCCCGCTTAGCGATCTACAAGGGTATGTAGATCCACTCTCCCTCTCGTAGATGCTCATCACCATGGATAGATCTTGCGTGTCCGTAGGAATTTTTTTTTTCCCATGCAACATTCCCCAACAGAGATCGTCATCGAGTTGTACGTGTGCTGAACGCGGAGGTGTCGTCCGTTCGGCGCTAGATCGGAAGGACCATGATCAAGATCGCGAGACGAATCATGATGAGATCGCGAGACGGATCGTGATGAGTTCGCGGGACGAATCGTGATTGGATCGCGGGACGGATCATGATGAGATCACGGGACGCTCAGCGATTTGGATCGCGAAGACGTTCACCTACACCAACCTTGTTTCTTAACGCTTCCCGCTTAGCGATCTACAAGGGTATGTAGATCCACTCTCCCTCTCGTAGATGCTCATCCATGGATAGATCTTGCATGTGCGTCGGAAATTTTTTGTTTCCCATGCAATGTTCCCCAACAGTGGCATCATGAGCTAGGTCTATGTGTAGATGAGATCTCGAGTAGAACACAAAGAGTTTGTGGGCGTTGATGCTTAGATTGCTTCCTCCCTTGGTGTTGTTTTGGTTCAGCGGTATTGTGGGATGAAGCGGCCCGGACCAACCTTACTCGTACGCTTACGAGAGACTGGTTCCATCAACTGACGTGTAACCTCGTTGCACAAATATGGCTGGCGGGTGCCTGTTTCTCTTACTTTAGTTGGATCGGATTCGACAAAGGTGGTCCTTGAGAAGGTTGAAAAGCAACTTATGTATCACCGTTGTGGTTTATGCGTAGGTGAGAATTGTTCTTGCTAGATACTCGTAGCAGCCACGTAAGACATGCAACAACAATTAGAGGACGTCTAACTTGTTTTTGCAGGGTATGTTGTGATGTGATATGACCAATCACATGATGAGATATATGTGATGTATGAGATGATCATGTGTTGTATAGAATATCACGACTTGCATGTCGATGAGTACGGCAACCGGCAGGAGTCATAGGGTTGTCTTTAATCATTGCATGACCTGCGTTTCAATCATTAAGCGCTATGTAATGCTTTACTTTATCGCTAAATGCTAGCAATAGTAGTAGAAGCATGGTGGGCGCAACAACCCTGATGGCGACACGTTGATGGAGATCAAGATGATGGAGATCATGGTGTCATGCAGGTGACGATGGAGATCATGCCGGTGCTTTCAAGATGGGGATCAAAAGCACAAGTTCATGGCCATATCATGTCACTTATGATTTGCATGTGATGTTAATCCTTTTATGCACCTTGTTTTTCTTAGGGCGACGGTAGCATTATAAGGTGATCCCTCACTTAATTTCAAGATAAATTGTGTTCTCCCCGAGTGTGCACCGTTGCGGAAGTTCGTCGTGTCGAGACACCACGTGATGATCGGGTGTGATAGACTCTACGTTCACATACAATGGGTGCAAACCAGTGTTGCACATGCAGAACACTCGGGTTAAACTTGACAAGCCTAGCATGTACAGACATGGCCTTGGAACACAAGAGACCGAAAGGTCGAACATGAGTCATATAGTAGATATGATCAACATGATGATGTTCACCATTGAAACCACCTCAACTCACGTGATGATCAGACTTGAGTTGGTGAATTTGGATCATGTATCACTCGAATGACCAAAGAGATGTCAATTTGAGTGGGAGTTCTTAAGTTATATGATTAATTTGAACTCATTATCATGAACATAGTCAGTAGTGTATTTGCAAAATTATGTTGTAGATTACTAGCTCACGTTGTAGCTCCCTTGAATTTCTATATGTTCCTAGAGAAATAGAGTTGAAAGATGATGGTAGCAATTGCGGATTGGGTCCGTGATCTGAGGATTGTCCTCATTGTTACACAGAAGGCTTATGTCCTTAATGCACCGCTCCGTGTGCCACCCCCTCTAGCATCGTCTATAGATGTTGTGAACATCTGACAGGCATGTTCCGATGACTACTTGATAGTTTAGTGCGTCATGCATTACGGCTTAGAATTGAGGCTCCAAAACGTTTTGAACGTCACAGAACATATGAGATGTTCTAAGAGCTGAAATTAGGATCTCAGGCTCATGCCCATGTTGTGAGATATGAGATCTCCAACAAGATTCTTTGCCTGCAAGTTGAAAGAGAATAGCTCAATCGTTAAGCATGTGCTCAGATTGTCTGGGTGCTACAATCGCTTGAATCGAGTGGGATTTGATCTTCCAGATAAGATAGTGATTGATATAGTTCTCCAAGTCACTATCACTAAGCTACTAGAACTTGGTGATGAACTATAAAATGCCAGGGATAGAACTAATGATCCCTGAGCTGTTTGCGATGTTTGACACCGCTAAGGTATAAATAAAGAAGGAGCATCAAGTGTTGATGGTTAGTAAAACCACTAGTTTCGAGAAGGGCAAGGGCAAGGAGGAAAACTTCATGGATGGCAAGTCAGTTGCTGATCCAGTGAAGCAACCCAAAGTTGAACCCAAACCCGAGACTAAGTGCTTCTATTATAAGGTGAGCGGTCTGAAGCGGAACAACCCTAGATAGTTGGTAGATAAGAAGGTTGGCAACGTCGACACAAGTGTATTTGATATACGTGTTATTGATGTGTACATTGCTAGTACTCCTAATAGCATCTGGGTATTGGATACCGGTTCGATTGCTAAATGTTAGTAACTCGAAGTAAAAGCTACGGAATAAACGGAGACTAGCTAAGGATGAGGTGACGATGTGTGTTGGAAATGTTTCCCAGGTTGATGTGATCGACATCGCACGCTCTCTCTACCTTCGGGATTAGTGGCTAACCTAAATAAATGTTATTTGGTGTTTTGCGTTGAGCATGAACGTGATTAGATCATGTTTATTGCAACACGGTTATTCATTTAAGTTAGAGAATAATTGTTATTCTATTTACATGAATAATACCTTCAATGGTCATGCACCCAGTGAGAATGGTTTGTTGAATCTTGATCATAGTAATACACATGTTCATAACATTAATGCCAAAAGATACAAAGTTAATAATGATAGTACCACATACTTGTGGCACTGCCGCTAAATGTCATATTGGTATAAAGCGCATGAAGAAACTCCATGTTGATCGATCTTTGGACTCACTCGATTTTGAATCGGTTGAGACATGCGAACCATGCCTCTTGGGCAAGATGACTAAGGACCCCGTTTTCTGGATTGATGGAGCGGGCAAGTGATCTATTGGAAATGATACATGTTGATGTATGCAATCCAATGAGTCTTGTAGCGTGCGGTGGATATCGTTATTTTCTTACCTTCACTGATGATTTGAGTAGATATAGTGTATGTTTACTTAATGAAACATAAGTCTGAATCGTTTGAAAAGTTCAAGCAAATTCATAGTGAAGTTTAAGATCATCGTGACAAGAAGATAAAAATGTCTACGATATGATCGTGGACGTGAATATCTAAGTTACGAGTTTGGCATACAACTTTAGACAATGTGAAAGTCGTTTCACAACTCACGCCACCTGGAACACCATAGTGTGATGGTGTGTCCTAACGTCATAGTCGTGCTCTACTGGATATGGTGCGGGCTATGATGTCTCTTATCGTTTTGCTACTATAGTTTGGGGTTATGCATTAGAGACAACTACATTCACTTTAAATATGGCACCATCTAAATCCGTTGAGATGACACCGTGTGAATTATGGTTTGATAGAAACCTAAGCTATCATTTCTTAATGTTTGGGGCTACGACGCTTGTGTGGAAAAATATTTTCACCTAATGAGCTCGAACCCAAAGCGAACAAATGCATCTTCATAGATTACCCTAAGAACAGTTTGGTGAACCTTCTATCTCAGATCCAAGCATAACGTGTTTGTTGCTAAAACGGGTCCTTTCCCAAGAAAAAGTTTCTCTCGAAAGAATTGAGTGGGAGGAAGATAGAACTTGATGAGGTTGTTGAACCTTTGTTTCAACTAGAGAGTAGCGCAGCGCAGAAAGATGTTTATGTGGAACCTATGTCAGTTGAAGAGGAAGTAAATGATGATAATCATGAAGCTTCGGATCAAGTTACTATCGAACCTCGTAGGTCGACAAGGATGCGTACTACTCCTGAGTGGTATGACAACCCTGTCTTGGAGGTCATGTTGTTGGACAATGATGAACCTACGAGATATGGAGAAGCGATGATGGGCCCGGATTCCAAAAAATGGTTAGAGGCCATGAAATCCGAGAAAGGATCCATGTATGAAAACCAAGTATAGACTTTGGTAGAATTTCTCGTTGGACGGCAGGTCGTCGAGTACAAATGGACCTTTGAGATGAAGACAGACGCTGATGGTAAATGTCACCATTTATAAAGCTCGACTTGTCACAAAGAAGTTTCCGACAAGTTCAAAGAGTTGACTGCGATGAGACTTTCTCGCTCGTAGCGATGCTAGAGTCTGTTGGAATTATGTTAGCAGTTGCTACATTTTTCAATTATGAAATCTGGCAGATGGATGACAAAACATCGTTTCCTTAACAGTTTACTTGAGGAAAAGTTGTATGTGATACAACTAGATGGTTTTGTCATTCCTAAGGAGGCTAAAAGGTGAGCATGCTTCAGTGATCCCTCTATGGACTGAAGCAAGCATCTCGGAGTTGGAATATACACTTTGATGAGGTGATCAAAGTTTTTGAGTCTATACAAAGTTTATGAGAAACTTGTATTTACAATAAAGTGAGTGGGAGCACTATAGAGTTTCTGATAAGCATATGTAGTTGACATATTGTTGATCGGAAATGATGTCGAATTTCTGGAAAGCATAAAGGGTTGTTTGAAAGGAGTTTTTCAAAGGAAGACTTGGATAAAGCTACCTAATTGTTGAGCATCAAGATCTATAGAGATAGATCAACATGCTTGATGAGACTTTGAATGAGTACATACCTTGACAAGATTTTGAAAGAGTTCAAAATGGATTAGTCAGAGAGAAGTGTTCTCGCCTGCTTTGTAAGGTGTGAAGTTGAGTGAGACTCAAAGCTCGACCACGGCAGAAGAAAGAGAAAGGACGAATGTCGTCCCCTATGCCTTAGCCATAGGCTCTGTATAGTATGCCATGCTGTGTACCGCACCTGTGTGTGGATTGCCATGAGTCCGTCAAGGGGTACAAGAGTGATCCAGGAGTGGATCACTAGGCAGCGGTCAAGATCATCCTTAGTAACTAAAAGACTAAGGAAATGTTTCTCGATTATGGAGGTAAGAGAGTTCGTCATAAAGAGTTACGTCGATGCAAGCTTTGACACCAATCCGGATGACTCTTAGTAGCAATTCGGATACGTATAGTAGATCAGCCATTTGGAATAGCTCCAAGTGGAGTGTGGTAGAAGTGTTTACAATTTGACATAGAGATTTGCAAAGTACACACGGATCTAAATGTCGCAGACCCGTTGACTATAAGACCTCTCTCACATGCAAAGCATGATCGATCCCCAGAGCTCATTGGGTGTTAGATTCATAACAATGTGAATCACATGGTGATGTGAACTAGATTATTGACTCTAGTGCAAGTGGGAGACTGTTGGAAATATGCCCTAGAGGCAATAATAAATTAGTTATTATCATATTTCCTTGTTCATGATAATCGTTTACTATCCATGCTATAATTGTATTGATCGAAAACTTAGATACATGTGTGGATATAGACAACACCATGTCCGTAGTATGCCTCTAATAGACTAGCTTTTTGATCAAAGATGGCTAAGGTTTCCTAGCCATTGACATGAGATGTCATTTGATAACGGGATCACATCATTAGGAGAATGATGGGATGGACAAGACCCAAACTACAAACGTAGCATATGATCGTGTCAGTTTATTGCTACTGTTTTCTGCATGTCAAGTATCTGTTCCTATGACCATGAGATCATGCAACTCACTGACATCGGAGGAGTGCCTTGTGTGTATCAAACTTCGCAACATAACTGGGTGACTATAAAGGTACTCTACAGGTATCTCTGAGGGTGTCTGTTGGGTTGGCATGGATCAATACTGGGATTTGCTACTTCGTGTGACAGAGAGGTATCTCAGGGCCCACTCGGTAATACAACATCACAACAAGCCTTGCAAGCAATGTGACTAAGTGTTAGTCATGGGATCTTTTATTACGGAACGAGTAAAGAGACTTGCTGGTAACGAGGTTGAACTAGTTATGGAGATACCGACGATCGAATCTCAAGCAAGTAACATACCAAAGAACAAAAGGAACATCATACGGGATTAACTGAATCCTTGACATAGAAGTTCGACCGATAAAGATCTTCGTAGAATATGTAGGAACCAATATGGGCATCCAGGTCTAGCTATTGCTTATTGACCGTAGAGGTGTCTCGGTCATGTCTACATAGTTCTCGAACCCGCAGGGTCTGCACACTTAAGGTTCGGTGACGTTTCGGTAGTATATAGGAAGTTCAGAGTCCCGGATGAGATCCCGAACATCACAAGGAGCTCCAGAATGGTCCGGAGATAAAGATTGATATATAGGAAGTCCTATTTTGGTCGCCGGAAAAGTTTCGGGCTCATCGGTAGTGTACCGGGAGTGCCGGTAGTGTACCGGGAGACCATCGGGAGGGGTATTTCGACCCAAGAGGCTACATGGGCTGTGGGAGAGTGAATACCAGCCCTTAGTGGGCTGGTGGAAGTCCCACACAAGGACCATGTGGCTGGGAGAGAAAAGCCCAAAGAGAAAAGGTGGAAAAAGTCAAAAAAAGGCAAAAAAGGAAGGAGTCCTAGTCCTACTAGGATTGGAGGAGGATTCCTCCTCTCCTCCTTGGTTCGGCCGAAGCCTAGGGTTGTCCCCTTGAGGGCCAAGCCTCCTCCTCTCTTTCTCGTATATATACTAGAGGTTTTTGGGTTTTTGCACTAGATTTTCTGCCACGTGCTACCCTCCTCTAGTACATAGTTTCTCCTCTAGATCGGTTTTCTGCAGTGCTTAGGCGAAGCCCTGTCGGAATAGTTCCATCACCATCGCCGCAGCGCCGTTGCGCTGCCGGAGAACTCATCTACCTCTCCACTCCCTCTTGCTGGATCAAGAAGGCGGAGATCGTCATCGAGATGTACGTGTGCTGAACACGGAGGTGCCGTCCGTTCGGCGCTAGATCGGAAGGACCGTGATCAAGATCGCGAGACGGATCGTGATGAGATCGCGAGACGATCGTGATGAGTTCGTGGGACGGATTGTGATTGGATCGCGGGACGGATCGTGATGAGATCGCGGGACGCTCGGCGATTTGGATCGCGAAGACGTTCAACTACACCAACCGCGTTTCTTAACGCTTCCCGCTTAGCGATCTATAAGGGTATGTAGATCTACTCTCCCTACCGTAGATGCTCATCATCATGGATAGATCTTGCGTGTGCGTAGGAAATTTTTTGTTTCCCATGCAACGTTCCCCAACAATTGCCTCTAGGACATATCTCCAAGAATTGCCGTATGCCCCCCATGGACCAACTGCATCATCGAGCTTACCCATTTGTAATCAAAGACCTTTTTGGGAAGCGCCTATTTTAGAAAATCCCATCTCGCCCTATTATACGTTCGAAATCTATATTAGGATAGAAAATTTCTCTTTGAAATACTTAAACTCGTGAATTGCCTCATGTAGCACCGTAACGCCATCAAGGATACTACGCCCTTTAATAAAAGACGTCTGACTAGGGTGTATGATTTTATGACGGGATGCAAGCCCTTTCACAAACAATCAAAACCTCGCATTAATAAATGTAAAAGGTCTAAATTGGTGGATATTTTCTGTCCCCCTGGGAGTAGCGTCAACACCCCATAGTTATATCTTTTATGTCAATGAGACCTCGATAGAGATCATGAATGATGCGAAGCATCTGCGGGCCCATCTAACGCCAAAATTCCTATAAATGATCACCAAAAACCGTCCGAGCCTAGAGTCGTATTACCGCGCATCTCATCTAACATCCACTTGATGTACACATAAGATTTTTGCCAATATAAAAAGGGAAAATCTTGAAAGGATGGTTGTCAATGTCAGTTCCACAATAATTACTTCTTGATCAATCAACTCGGACACCCTTGTAAAAATAAAAAAGTGAACCCATAGGCTTAGAGCATCTCCAAAGCGGACCCATAAATCGCCTGCATAGCTGTCCGGACATAGTTTGCCATCCAACATCGTCCTATATTGGTCCACACGCTAGTGCCGGACGTCCAAAATCTCGCAAACTGACACCAAGCCTAGTTTTTTTTCCTGAAGTCTGTATATCTGTCTGGCCAATCAAAAGCCACCATGTACCGTCTCTACTCTGCCTCTGAGCAAGTCGCGGAAGCATTAGTAGCTTCATTTGGCGAAAGCCAACCCCCTCCCCCCATGATGATTTGCTTAGTAGCCTTCACATAACTAGATGCTTAGTGATTTTAGTAGGTTCAATTAGTTAAATAATTTCTTTAAATAGGTTCATTTAGCTAAATGTTTAGTCGGATGTTTTGAATGTATACGACGATAGTCTAAGAGCATCTACAATAGATGGTGTAGACGCAAAAATACCTAACTTTTGCATCTCTCAAGCCCAAAAATCCCTCTCTAACAAATGATGTAGATGCAAAAAAATCACATCTCCGCCTCTCGGAGATTTAAAATACAACACCTCACTATGAAAATTTACATCTCCGAGTGTAGGAGATGTAAAACGGTCACCTGCGCGTCAACCAACAACCACCAATCGTCGTTCATTTCATTTCCCTCCACCCCATTCTTCTTCCTCCCACCACCCCATCACTGCCCCGTGACAGATCCGCCATCTCCTACACCCCCGTCGTCGATTCCGCAGCGTTTTGATCGCCGCCTGCCGTTGAACGCCGATATTCAGTTGATTTTCCACCCGTCGCCCCCTCGCGGTTCGGCCACTGCCTGACGCTCGATTCGAATGTGTCACCATCTCCGCCTTCGTTGTAGCCTCCGTTGTTGCCTCGGCCTCCACCGCACCGCCTTTCGCCAACAACCCCCCTCCCCCCGTTTCCAAGCCATCACCGCGCCGCCCCTCCCCCCTCCCCGTCGTCTCCATGTCACCTAAGATGATCGGGAAGAGCAAGACAGGGTTCTTCGGGGTAGAGTTCACCGGTGCTGGTCGCCGCTTTTCGCTCTGCACCTAACCCACCATCCACAAGGCCGCGCATGCCTACGACATGGTGGTGTGGCATGTCAGGAGGCCGGTGTGGCATGTCAGGAGGCCAAAGATCGAGACCCGGCCGGATGCGGAGATGCTTGTGTCGGAGGGCATTCGTATGAAGGAGATCACGAAAAAGGTGACGAAAAAGAAAAGGCTCGCCATTGTTGTTAGTCTCGGCGATAGAGACGAGGCGGCGATGGCGAGATTCGTGCGGGAGCATCCAGAGTATGTTTAGGCTGAGCAGGAGTACTTCTGGAAGTGCGACGTCGAGCAGAAGGAGGAGGAGGACCAGGCCGGCCCCTTGACGGTGATCCGCTTTGAGTCTGAATCGTCAGACTAGGGTGACTCGGAGGAGGGGCGACAAGGGGTGCGACGACCCCAACAAAGTTCTGGCATCACTTCAAGAGCTCCGACGAGGAGTAGTTTCATCTTCGAGTAGTAGTTGCTTGAACTAGGAGTCATTGGAGTAGCGGTTTGATGGATGTAGTAGTTTAACTAGTAGTAGTCCTTCAAATAAAAATTATGTTTTAATTAGAACTATGTTTAGTTATGTTTGAAATAAATTAGTAGTTGAACTTGGTATGTTTGAATTATGTTTCAAATGAAGTAGTACTTGAAGTTTCTAATTTTTACATCTTAATTTTGCATCACATATTAAAGTTGCATTTTTACATCTTCGTTTTGCATCATCTGTTGAAGTTGGCCCTTTTTCAAAAGATGTAGATTTTACATCTCTTTTTTGAAAAGGAACGCTTTATTACTTAAAAAAATTAAGTATTACACCCGGTCTCTGCATAGTTTAGATGCACACACCCAAACAATTGTTTGTCCTCTCTTGATTTTACATCTCCAAATTTAAACCTTCTCTTAGAGATGTTCTAATAATCAGGTCTCGGATCAGTGTCTCGCGGAGTGCTCTAGCTTCGTTGGCAATGGCATCTCTTGGCCGCGTGGGCACGCATCTTCGTCGTCTCTTTGCCTGTCCACGGAGGCGCCAGTGCCCGACGACGCTGACGCGTTGCTTTTAACGAGTACAAGATATGGTGGCACTTTCAACTGAACCATGAACCACCGCACCTGCTCGCCAGAGTTTCGCTTGCCCGCTCGGCCGGCCGGCCCCCGGCTAGCTAGCTAGAGCAGGCCCAGCTCGGGGGAATCTGCATTGCATTCGATCGACATCACATCATCGATCGCGCACGGCGCTTTCGAGGATTCGACGAACGGGGGGCATATTCTGCTCCTTCCTACAAAAGCCGGCCCGGTGTCACCGTCGCCACGTCAACAATACATGGTGGATCTGATGCTCCTGCTCATGCCAAAGCCGCCAAAAGATGGCTTGTCCGCGATCGTCCTAGCTGCCTGCAGTGACAGATTGTCTCTCAAAAAGACGAATCATGTTGTTTTGATTTGTGGCAACGGATGTGGTGAAATTGGAGGTGCGCGAGCATATATCGAGATTGACCTGCCCATGCTCGGATGGAGCGATCAATAGGCATAGATTTACTCACCGTCGACTTGCCATCCTCTTTTAGATAATCAATGGATGGATGGTGCGTTGATAAGGAAAATCTAAGATAGTGTATTGTCTTCGATGGCGTTCGGTGTTGGTTGAGACGATGCTTTGTTTTTCAGTTTAGGGCAGGCATCTCTATTATGGTTGTAATGTGTGTGATGGCTTGTACTATGCTTGTTGTTCGTAATAAATAATTTGTTTCTGACTTCTATAAAAAAATATGATACGCCTAGGTGTTTTATTTCTTAGACATAGATTTAGTTGGACTACAGCGTAAGAACAAAATTAACTATGCTTGTGCATCATTCCATACAGAGATAGAGGGTTCGGTGGACCTTCTTTATTTTCTTGTTATTTGAATGAACCCTATTTTTTATAATAAAAAAACATGACGGCTATCTGTTTTAACTAAAAATATGATTACATCGTTTGCCAGAACCGAAATCATTCAGTCTGGATGGTAATCCAGTCTCAGCTGGCCTTCTTTATTTTCTTGCTAGTTGTATTAACCCTTGGTGGGGCACGCCTATACCTCGCTCGTCGCGAGTTCGATGGTAGCATCGCTTGAAGCGAGTGCCATAGTGACCGCCCAAGGCATGGAGGAATCTAGTACCTTGTTTATTTTCAGCCTTTTTGATTTCTTTTTAAAGTTTAGTTCATGCCTAAAAATATTATAAACATATGTTTTACAAAAATACATGTTTCCTAAATTTTTGAAAATATAATCATGAATTTGAAAAATGTTCAATCTGAACAAAAAAATGTTTCCGATGTATACATAAAAATGTTCGTCGGTATTAAAAATGTTTCCGGTGTATAAAATAATGTACAAAAAAATGTACAATGAGTATGAAAAAATAGACAGAAAAAAGGTTTCAAAAATATTAATAATTTATTTAGAAATATTAAACATGCATTTTTCCTGATGTATATAAAAAAATGTATAATCTGCATGAGAAAGAGTAGACATCCAAAAATAAATATTTTTAAAAAATGCTAATCATCAGTTTAAAAAATGCGAAACATGTACAAATCGATGTTCTTGATGTATACCAAAAATGTAGAACATGTATTAAAAAAATTAAAACATGATATTCATTGTATCAAAATATATTAATTATATATTTAAAAAATGTTAAATGTGCACAAACAAAATGGTGTTGATGTATACCGAATATGTACAAGGGGTACGAGAAAATTAATCACAAAGCAGAAATGTTTTTAGAAAATTGTTAATCATCTATTTCAAAAATGCTAAACATGTACAAGAAAACGTTCCTGATGTTTATGAAAAATGAAGAACATGTATTAAAAAATTCAACATTAAACAATAAATTTAAAATATAGTGATCATGTATAGAAAATTGTTAATCATATTTTTCAAGAATGTTAAACATGTAATGAAAACTATTCCTGATATATACCGAAATGGTAAAATGTTTATAAAAAATTAGTCATCAAACATTAATTATTCTAAATATCAATCATGTATTTTAAAATGCCAGCCATGTAAAAAATGTTCCTAGTGTATATGTAACAAGTACAATTGGATGAAAAATGTAGACATTTGTTGAAGGAAAATGACGAAAAATGGTGAAAACCAAAGAAACCACAGAAAGAAACAAAACAAAAACCTCAGACAAAACGGAAAACATGTTAAAAACTGTGGAAACCCATGAGGAAAGAAAAATTAATAAAAGGAAATGAAGAAACCAAAGAAAATTAGAGGAAATAGAAAAGTAAAGAAAACATAAAAGTAAGAAAGCAAAAAAACGAAAAGAAAAAGTAAACAAAAACTTGGAGAAAACAATGCAAAAATTAATAATAATAACCGAGGAAAAAACATAAGAACACTGGAAAATAAAGAAAATGAAAACAAGGAATACCAATGAAGAAATAAAGAAACCCAAAAATACAAAAACATGCCAGAACCGGAGAAGAAACCTGCACACAGAAAAACATAAGAAAATCACAAACTAAGCATGAAACTCAATGAACCGAAAGATGGAAAACCCCATTTGCTGCTAGTTGCAAAGCGATGTAGGGGCTTCCCAAAGGCATACCCAGCGATTGTTCGGGAGTGGGCCGGCCCGTTTAACTGTTGCAACGCCCCCGGTTTTGGGAACCTTCTAGATGTTTCCAGCTGGTTTTTTCAGGTTTTCGGAACATTCTAGAAGGTTCCCAGAAACGGTTTTTATTTTTTTATTTTTATTTTTCCCTTATTCTTTTGTGTGTGTTTTTCAGTTTCTGTTTCAAAAAATGTTCGGGATTTTCAATAACTGTTCTTCAAATTCGGAAAATGTTTTTATTTCTTAGAAAAATGTTCTGGATTTCCAAAAAAAATGTTCAGATTCGGCAAATGTATATGCTTTTTTACAAAAAAAAAACATTATATAATTTCGAAAAATATTCTGGATTTTCAATATTATTCTTCTGATTTGAAAAATGTTTTTTCTTTTAGAAAATTATTCTGGATTTTCATAAAATGTTTTCCAAAAATGTTCTTGTTTTTCGAAATTTGTTCTCAAAATCCAACAAAATGTTCTTATTTTCAAAAAAGTTCACGGTTATGAATTTGTTCAGGATTTTCCAAAATTGTTCTCATTTTCAGAAAAATTCTCAATATTTAAAAAATTGTTCTCGCTTTCAAATTTGTTCGGGCTTTTCAAAATCCGAAAAATGTTTTTTCTTTTAGAAAAATATTCTGGATTGTCAAAATATGTTCTCGATTATTTTAAATGGTTTACAAAAAATGTTCTTGTTTCTCGAAATTTGTTCTCGACATTCAAAAACATGTTCGTGTTTTCAAAAATTGTTCAGGATTTTTCTGAATTCTTACGATTTTCAAAATTTGTTCTCAAGATTCAAAAAATGTTCGTGCTTTCAAAAAAAATTCATGCTTCCAAATTTCTTCGGGTTTTCTAAATTGTTCTCCGTTTCAAAATTTTGTTCTCAAAATTAAAAAATGTTCATGCTTTGAAAAATTGTTCCAGATCCCAAATTTGTTCAGCATTTTTCAAAATTGTTATTGATTTAAAACTTGTTCTCAAGATGAAAAAAATGTTCGTCCTTTAAAAAATTGTTCGTATTTTCAAATTTGTTCTCTGTTTTAAGAAATGCTCATGTTTCATTTTGATAAAAATAAAATGAGAAAATATACACGGGAGAAAAATTACCAAAAAAATAAAATAAATAAGTAAGCTGAAAACGAAAAACGAAATAAAAAAAGATAAAATTGTCCTGTGCCTGCTGGGCCGGCCCAGTCGAGGGTCGCCCTGTGCGAAGCCCCGACTGGGTGCCGCAGCGAGCGGCGTATAGGTGCTCCCCCGAAAGATGACACAGTGAATGAAAAACAACACACGAAATAGGCCGGCCAAGTAGCTACTGTGCAGGGATGAAGCTTCAGGCGAAACAAAACAGGACCCTTAGAGGGTAGGAACCCTCATTGAAGGGGAGACCGAGATGGACCGGCCCAAGAGCGCGGGAAGCCACAACCTTCTTTTTTTCCTTTTTCTTTTTATGTTTTCAGTACCAGGGACACCGAGGACTTTTGGGCTTGGAACTTCGAGAGAAGTGGTGTATTCTCTGTAAGATCAACATACATAATGCTCGTGTCCACCAACCAAAGAATGGATGGATGGTTAGAAGGTACGGTCGCATCTTCAAACACAAACAGCGAGGAGAAGTCTTGGAAGATGCTCTGGAAAATTCATGTGCCTACCGAAGATCGAGCTCACCATGTGTGGCTTTGGCAACCTCATGATCCGAGATGTATTCCACTCTTTGGCATTTGAGTAATAAAACTTAGTTTACCACCTTAAAATGTTTTCTGTTATGTTTTTGCTTTATTTTTTAAATTTTGTTCCAGCTTGAAAAAAATATAATTACACTATATTACACAAAAAACTCTATATTGACCAAGCTTTGAAATATGTTAAATGTATATAAAAATGTATATCACGTACACAAAAGGTGCATAAAAATGTGTATAAAAATGATCATGTATTAAAAATGTTAATAGAGCATTTGAGGATTTTTGAACAAGTATTTGAAAAATGTTGAAAAATCATTCGAAAAATGTTAAATGTGCATAAAAAAAATGTTAATCATTTATTAAAATGCTGATTTTTTTATCATGTAGATATAAATGTTAGTCAAGCATATGAAATATGTTGAATAAGTATATTAAGAATGGTGATCAAGCATTTCGAAAATGTTAAATGCATATAGAAAAAATGTTGACCATGTATTAAAAAAATAATGAATTTGTTAAATCAGGTAAATAAATATGCTAATCAAGCATTTGAAAACAATGTTGAACAATTATTCCTAAAAACTTGATCAAGCATTTGGTAATGATAAATGTATATACCAAAAATGTTGACCATATATAAAAAACGATAATTTTTTGGTAATGTATATAGAATTGTGTTTAGAAAAATAGTTGACTATGTATTAAAAATGTCAATATGTATTGGAAAAATGCCAAACATGTATTACATAAATATTCTTGACATATTAAAAAACTGTAAAATAAGAATCCAAAACAAAAAACAAAATTGTAAAAAAAACAATGAAAGGCCTAAAGAAAATCCGAATGACAAACAAAAAGAAAATTAGAAAAATAGGCAAAGAAAAGAAAAAACAAAAGAAACTAAAAACAAGAGATCATCGAACAAAACAAAAGAAGGCATGTTGACCATGTATTAAAAAAATATTATTCGAGAATTTTAAAAATGTGCATAGAGAAGATGTTCATCATGTATTGAAAAAATGTTTATTTTGTATTTGAAGAAAACCGGTAAAACAAGGAAGAAAGAAGCAAAACTGAAGAAAAACAAAAGAAAAAAAACATAGTGAAAACCGAGAGTAATATGAAGAAACCCGGAGGAAAACGACGCAAAGACAAAGAAAATAGAAAAACAAATAAAAGCAGAGAAACCCGATGAAAAAGAAAAGAAAAAACAAAACATAGAAAATCATGAAAACCCAATGTAAAACCCGAAAAAACAGCTCCTTTCGTTTTAAGTAGGATGTGCCTAACAGAGTTATCACGAAAGTGAGACTCCCGCGGCTAGTAGCCTACCAGGGCTCAATTCCTCGTTTCCCCGTTTTCTTCAAAGTTATTTTAAAGCGGCGTCGAAGCAGCAAGCGAGTAGAAGAAAATAACAACACAAACCGGCCAAGAATCCTACGAGGGGAAAACCTTTAGCTATGCTAGCCTAGGCCTCACTTAAAGCGAGATATAATCGCTATGAAATGAAAAGAGCAGTTGCGCAAAGCCACATATTACGAAATCGCTAATTCAGAAGAACTCCTTTCAAAGATCAATCTCACCTTCTCAAGGTGTGACAAGTGACGTACTGTATGTGTGTCATTTATCGCAACCTAAGAGTTTTCCTTTTATTCGTAGATCTGTTATTTCAAAAAAATTTACCTCTTAAACTGTGCGTTCATCTTGAACCGTTTTTATCGTTGGATTTTTCGTATCAAGATCTTAAAACTAGATCCCATATTGATAAGTTTTGACGAACTTTTTTTCACAAACAAAAACCGGACGAAAAAACCATACCTCTCACGGAAGGAAAAAAAGGAAATGTGTTTTTCCGTTTCTGATAGGTATGGTCGTGCCTCTCGCGGAAGCAGGTCTGTGTATCTCGCGAAAGAAAAAACGTGCCTATCGAAAAAGGAAAAAAAGAAAATGCAGTTTTTTTTGTTTCTGAGAGGCACAACCATGCCTTTTACGGAAGCAAAAAACCATGCCTCTCCAACAAAAAAAAAGGAAAATACAAAAGAAAACACATTTTTTTACTTGCAAGAGGCACGCCCATGTCTCCTACGGAAGCAAATGCGTGCCTCTCGAGGAAGGAAAAAATACATGTATTTTTTTCATTTTCGAGAGGCACGGTCATGCCTCTCACTGAAGAAAATCCGTGTCTCTCGAGGAACGAAAAAAACACTTTTCTTTTGTTTCCGACAGGCAGGGCTGTGCGTCTCGCGAAAGCGAAACCGTGCCTCTTAAAAAACAAAAAAAACAAAAACAAGTTTTTCCCTCCTAATTGGCGCTTCAGCACTAGCTAAGGTTATCGCCGCTCTTGTGAGGGACTCTATGGCACGGCCCAGCAGCACGTGCATTTATATCGTTATAAAGTGGTAGACCAGCACCCATTGAGTTTTGACCCTTCCGTGACCGTCGACCACGGAAAGTTGTCTTTAAAAAAATCATGAAAATGGGGAAATTTTCATTTTTTTAATTAAAGAAATCTGAATCTTTTGGCAATTTTAAAAAATTCAAAAATTTATAAAATCTCAATACTTGGAAAGTTAATAATCTGAAAATAGTACGCACAAATATAAAAAGTTCACACAGGTATTTGAGAGAAGTCACAAAATTTCAAAAACAATCCCAGACTTGGATAGTTCATAATTTTATAAAAGATTGCAATTCACAAAATATTTGAAAAAATCCCGGATTTTCATAAAAGTTAAAAAATAATTTAAAATTGAAAAAACACGAATTTCAAAAAAATGCAAAGGTTCACAAAAATTAAGAGAACATGAATTTGAAAAATCATAAATTAAAAAAAGTTCATGGATTATGCTCTCGTATTTGAAAAAGAAATAAAGAAGGAAAAAGGAAAAAAGAAAACTTAAAAACAGAAAGTAAAAAAGGGAAAACATAAAATGTGTAAAACCCATGGGAGAAAAAACAAGAAGAAAGAAACGCTAAGCAAAAATGGGCGATAAACTCTGAAAAGAAACCTGCATGGACCAGCCCATTTTGTCCAGATCACTAATTAACGAGCACACCATTATAAGAAATTCCAAAAAGAAATGCGTTTTTTCCTTTTCGAGAGGCATGACCGTGCCTCTCGACAAGACAAAACTGTTTCTATCGTGAAAACAAAATCATGCCTCTCATAAAAAAATGTTTTTTCATGGCCTTGTCTCTCGCGAAAGAAAAACCGTACCTTTCGCGAAAGCCACACTATGCCTCTCGCGAAAAAAAAGAAACAGAAAACTTGTTTTCTTTTTCTTTTCGAGAGGCATGGTCGTGCCTCTCATGGAAGCCAAAACGTACCTCTTACAAAAAAACTAGAAAACACGTTTTTTTACTTTTCAAGAGTCACGGCCGTGCCTCTCGCGAAAGCAAAACCTTGACTCTCGCATAAGGAAAAACCATGTCTCTCGAAAAAACAACAGAAAACACGTTTTTTCATGCAATTTTTTTTTAAATTAACAAATCGTCTGAAAGCTAAGAAAGATTGATGAAAAACTGAAACACCAAAAAATACCAAACTCAAAAGCCGAAAACACTTGCGAAAAAATAAAAAAAAATCTAAAAAATGCTCAGAGCACGACACACTGCGGTGGCTGAGAACGCACCGAGTAACAGCGTGTGAGAGTGATGGTTGGGAGGCTTCCGAACAAGTGCTACCTAATTAGTTGCTTCACCATTTTGTCACATATTGTTGGTAGGGGGTGAGGACCGGTAAGCCAATTTGCCTATAACTGACGCTTAACGCACCAAATAGGATCTGGGCTCTTCCCCAACGCTTGAGGTTTCAGGTCATTCGTAAGGGAAAATCCTATCTGACTCTCCATGCGGCAAACTGTCGACCGAACGCACACTCGGGTGAGGCCAGCAGTCTGGAATGGGCCGGCCTATTCTAGAAGGCCCTTTATCGGTTTTCCTTTATAGTTTTTTTTGGTTTTTTCCTTTCTGGTTTTTTCTTATTTCTGTTTTCTTTTTCTGTTTATGTTTCCCCTTTTTTCTGTTTCTGTTTCCTTTTTTACATTTTCTTTTAATATTTATTTTTTCATTTCGTTTTATTTCCTTTTTCCAGATCATGTTTCGGATATATATTTTATTAAATTTTAAATATATTCGTGTTTTTAAAAAAAATTGGAACTCTTAAAATATGTTCGCAATTCAAAAAAAAATGGTCATTATTTGCAAACAAATGTTTTTGTTTCTTGAAATTTTTCTGTTTTTTAATTGTTCGCAAATTGAAAAGTTGTTCATAAATTCCAAAAAATGTTCAACTTTTCTTATTTTTTAGGTGTTACAAAAAATGTTCTAGTTTAAATTTTGTTCACAAAATTAATAAATATTCGTGTTTTTTAATTTATTAGTAAGTTTTAAAAAAATACGTTTCCAACTTTTGTTCTGGAATTTCAAAAAATGTTCCCATTTCAAAAATAATAATCATTATTTGCAAAAAAATGTTCCTGTTTTTCGAAATGTTTCTGTTTTTAAAATTTATTAGCAAATTGAAAACTTGTTCATAAATACCAATAAATGTTCACCTCTTCTTATTCCTTAGGTGTTTCACAAAATCTTATTGTTTAAAATTTGTTCACAAATTTTAAAAATATTCATGTTTTAAATATTGTTCGGAAGTTTCAAAATATGTTCCAGTTCCGAATAAATGTCGGCATTGGAAATTTTCGAATTTCATGTTTTCTAATATGGTAAAAAAAAGTGATCCCGTTTCATAAAACAATCACATTTTTTACAAAGAAAAATCATTTGCCTTGGAAATTTCAAAAATATTCTGGTCTGTGTTGGAATGTGTTCTTAAAGATTTAGCGCTACCTGATATCATTAACGCTTGCTAGTTGAACTGGTATTCTCATGCATGTATGTACTATGAGATCCCGAGGTCGATTCCTCGTGAGATCTCTACTCTTTGCAGTGCTACTTGCTTTCTCTACAGTAGACTGACACTACCTTCATGGGCTGGCCTAGTAAGGGATCCACGTGTGCGTGCTCGACGACAATCTGCCGCAAAGAGCAAAACATAGGAGGTCTCATTTGTGAATGCTCAGGCATGTACTAAGTTGTCCTATAGCGACATATATGTTCGTGCAAATATTTATATCTAATGTTAATATTGCAACACCTTCAAAAACTCAAACCGACATCACGGGCACTACTCCAGCTACACGACCAAGGAGATGGATCCCTCCTACCCCAGGGGTGTTTAAAATGAATGTCGACAAGGCAGTGCATGCGACGAGTCAAGTGGGGCATGTTAGCTTAGTATGTCGGGATGAATCGGGCGATTATCTAGGATCTCTAGCCCTTGTTATCAGAGAGATGAGTACCCCTGCAGCTGTGAAAACAATAGTTTGTCTTGAAGCACTTTCACTCGCAAAGGATCTCCGTCTACATAATATCAGAGTTGCATATGATTGCCAAGGTGCTATCACTGACATCAACTAGGGCATGAAGGGCATCACCAGTGTGGTGGTTGAAGAGATCAAGGAGACTATTTTTGCTTCAGTTATTTTTGTGCATGAAGGAGGGCTATCCGGCACGGAAGCTCATTACTTAGTTAAACAGGTTTTACATCTTGATGAGGGTCGCCATGCTTACTTTGTTAACCCTCATAATCCATTGATTATTCCTGTATACTTGATTATTGATTAAAGTAAAATATGTTTATCCCTGCAAAAAGTAGTAAGTTGTCTAAAAAAATGTAGTAAGTGGTCTGCGGCCCACAAAACCGCGTTGGCTTCTATGCCTTGCTCGCTCGCTCACCCGTTCACCTTATCTTGTTTTTTCTTGTTTTTTATGTTATTGTTGTGTTGTGGCGTGAAAATTGCAAGTATTGGAATTTTAATTTGCAAAATTTAACAGCAAATTCACGGATTTTAAAATTTCCAGAATTAAAAAAATCACAAATTTGGAAAAGTGTTCATGAATTCATTTTTTGTGTGAATTTGATAATGTTCGTGAAATACAAATATTTATAAGTTTAAAAAAATGTTTGTGTTTACAAAATAGTCACAAACAATAAAAATGTTTATGAATTAGAAAAAATATTCACGAATTTGAACAATATTCAGGATCTTCAAAATTGTTCTTGCATTTCACAAATTCATCACAAATTTGGAAAATTTCACGAAATTGTATCTGCTAATTTAAAAATACTAAACAATTTCAAAATATTTCACGATTTTGAAAAAATACTCATGAGTTTCAAGAAAGGTTTGTGAATTTAAAATTTGTTCATGAATTTTAAAAATAAAAATGATATGAAAAAATGAACAGAAAAATGAAAAAAAGTGAAATACAAAAAATCTGTAGAAAATCCCTACAAAGAATTAAAATGAAAAAACCAAACCGAAAGCTTCTAGAAGTTTCCCAAAACTAAAACTTCTTGAAGGGTTATATGGGTCGATCGAATTGGAAAAGCACATGAGTGTTGCATATAAAAAAAAGGAGTAATCGGTGCTAAAAGCGCGGAATAAAAAATGTGGTATAGCATCGCCCAACAAGCTTTCCTTTGACCTCGCATTTTGGGCATGGACAAATCTTTTTTTCAAATAAATAGAGCGGGCGGGCCCAGCCTATGAAAGTCCATCCACACGTTCCAACAAAACACAAAGTAAGGCCTCATTTCTATAGCACTATATCTCAAAAAAAGGTTTGTATCACTATAGTGCACAAATTTTTGAACTTGCATACTTACTTTAGAGTGATTCAAGCTATTGATCTGGAAGCTGGAGCTGCCATGAATCGCTCATCGGACCAAGACTCACTGGATGGTACGCTTAAAAATGACTGGATTCGTCACCTACCCTCCCGAGCATGCACGCAGTATTAACACAAGGTGTTAGACACTTCACGGTTTCAGGTTCTCAAATTAGATAGTGTGTGCATGCATGGCCATGTTGTACATGCCCACCAAATATTAAGGACACAATGTCTCTAATGACTAGTAAGATGACCGTGCTACATTATAAAATCAAGGAGGCGTGAGTGCAATGGTAGAGGACAACGAAAGAATGTAGCAAGATATTGATTAAAATGATGTCATATATTTGGTCGGTACACACTGAGAACAATAAAACATATATGCTTCCATTGTCACCTCGAAAAGGACTTGTTGTTCCTCCTACTCGGCTTTCCCTCTGTTCGCTACATCCTATATCGAGGTGTCTGCTATGTCCTATATGAAAGGATGAAGAACATGTGACAATAGCTATTTCGTCCACATCTTTGACTATTGTGAATTTGTGATGACACCTAACGCCAAATAGATCTCTGTCTTCGTTCCACCTCACTTAACATGGGCTTGGCCTCAAGCACACATCATTTTCGCTAGAATGGTAACACATTAAGTTTTTTCAAGTACATGAATTTGGCACTCCAATGTAGAAATCAACATTAATGCCTCGCCCTCATCGCAAGATTTCGTAGAAATATAGTTTCCATTTGATGACCCAAAGTGGCGACACTTGATGATTTCATTGATAGAAGGAACAAATACTTTATAAACACATGAAAAGCAGAAGATAATACACAGAATGGAGGTTGGCCCATTAAGCCATAGCAAAATGATGTGTCGTGCTTTAGCTCCTTCCAACATTGGATTCCTCAATGGAAAGGCACACAAGCATCACAACCTATAACTCTGAATTGTGAAATATGCAGGGGTGGTTGTTGCGCTCACACCAAATCACTCAAATCATCATCACGGGGCACGACGAGCAATCTCGAAAAACATATTACTATGTTACCTTTGATCCAAGGATTGAACATTGCTCATTTTTTGCTATTTCGGCAAACCATATTTGAATGTGAAGATAAAAAGCATAACATATTACACTACAACAAAAAAAACTATCACAATGCATATGTGTTGAGAGCTGATTTCGGCACGGTGCAAAATGCAATAAAGATGGACTCAAACGAAAGGGTTTTTTCTACGAGAAAGTTCATATTGCCAGGTGAAGCAACCTTGATGTTTAGGCCATCACCATTCGACATCATCTCGAAGGTCAAATCACACTTGAATTGTCATGTAGATGTTCTGAGTGCTTTTTGGTCTATTACGCCTCCAAGACAACCTCGGATGAAGGAATGTTATACATAGATTGTCTTCGCCTCGTCGAGCTGATCGATTTTGATATATAAATCTTCTCAATCCGAGGTCGTATGCGACCTGGAGAGGCAAAACAAAATCAGCCTGAGGTTTCACTCGGGATTTCCGAGTGAAAGTTTGCCGACCGAAGGAAACGCGTCGAGTGAAAAGTTTCCCGTCTGGCCGAGTGAAAATCACCGTCGAGCGATAGTTTCAGCCCGAGTGCAATTATCGTCCGATTGGAAATCACCGTCGATTGATAGCTTCGGCCCGAGTGTAATTATCGTCCGAGTGAAAATCACCGTCGAGTGACAGTTTCGGTCCGAGTGCAATCGCCGTCCGAGTGAAAAGTACCGGTCGAGTGAAAGTCGAGTGAAAGTTCAAAATGGCTTCGGATGGAAAAGTGTTCAACATGAAAGTTGTTCATAAGGTCGAAACGGTCAACTTTGCTTTTAAGGTCATTATCATCTGAGATAGTATATGGACTGCAGAGACACTACAACACTTGGACAACCCAGTTTGCTACGTGACCGAGTCCGATTCGAAGTTAAAGATGACTTCGTAGAGTATTCGAGATGACTTTATTTGGGAAATTGATCAACATATGGATTGTTGGACTCGTCGAGGCACACAAAATTGATGTTTGGACCGTCTCCATCAGAGGTCATATGCAGATTTCACAGCCCACGCAAGAAGCAAGACAGAAGATTGGGCCAGATTTGGGCTGAATCCGAGTGGAATTAGAACTAGGACTCTAGGACGTGAATTGATGTAATTTTCTTGTAAGGAAAGCCTAGATGAATCCTTTGCTTGTACGGGAAGTCCAGCCGCCTCTTATATATGTTGGGGTGACGGCCGATTGAACAACACACAATCGAATAAATCAATCTATACTACTTTTTCATCTACGTTCTTCGTCTTTCTCTTGTTCTTCGTTGTTCTTCATGTTTGAGAGCTGCGAATCCCGACACTCTAGGGGCGAGCGAATCGACCTAGGGCAGCCCATAGCTGCCGCACTCCCTGACGGGGTCCCTCCCGGGTGTGCGGGGTTTCGGGTCTACAAAAGCGTCCGCCGACTGTCTTGCGTATCGCGCTGCCGGACGGACCTCCTTCGACGTGAGCTGCGGTGCATCACCTCCGGCATCGAGGGTACACAGTGACGTGTTCGTGTGTCAACACACTTTTTGGCGACTCCGCTGGGGACTAAAGATCAATCATCCTCATCAACCATCATGTCTGATCTTCCCAAGCCATCTGAGATAGATGCCGATAACATCATTAAGTCCAAGCTTGATGAAATATCGGCTGATCATCGCCAAGCTTATGAGGAGTACAAGAAGGCACGTGAAGAGAAGGAGTTGCAGGAATTCCTTGGAAACTTCAAGAAAGATCGCCAAGGCAATATCACTCTGATTGGAGAAATCAAGTTCCCTCCTCTTCAAGCCGAGCAGGTTAAACCTCCTGTAAGTACTACCTTTTCTCTCGAGCAATGGGCTGAGATTGAGTGTCGTATTGCCGATGGTAATAATTTGGTCTATCAAACTTTCATAGAAAATACTAATGCGTAGAAAAATATGCCTCAATCGTATAGTGGTAATATTGGTGTGGCTGCTAGTGTAGGAAATCCTAATCTGTCTTTACCTCTTTCATCGGCACCTCCCATGTCGATGAATTACTATCCCACCCACACCAATCAAATTGTGGCTGCACCCGCTACTTCCATCATGAGCATGCCAAGTTCAGTACCTATGCTGAACCAAGTTGTACCTGTAGGTGCAAGCACTCGGCCATGGCTGAACTACAGTTCGGCATATGTGCCATAGTTCCTGCCAACTGCCAGTAATTCTACTCCTCCCATCCCACAATAGCAAGCTTCACCGTCTATTGCGGGCGATACTTTAGCTAGTTTTAGAGAGGATATGGCTAAGATGCTTAGAGAGAATTTTGGAGTTGAGTTACCTCGGAATTGGATTTACAAAAAACCATACCCCGAGTACTTTGACGCTATCCAGTGCCCTCCGGGATATAAAATTCCAGATTTTGTTAAGTTCAATGGAGAAGGCACAAAAACCACATGGGGGCATATTAGCCAATACTTAGCACAACTGGGTGAAGTAGGCTGGCTGAATGAATTGAAAGTGCGCTTGTTTCCTTTATCATTAACTGGTACTGCATTTTCATGGTTTTCTTCTTTACCACATGGTTCTATCCGTGTGTGGTCGCAGCTAGAACAGAAATTTCATGATCGCTTTTATGGCGGCGACAACGAACTTAAATTATCACATCTTACATCGGTTAAGCAGAAAAATGATGAATCGGTCTCCGATTACGTCAAGAGGTTTAGAGATACAAAGAACCGGTGCTATAGTTTGGTGATAACTGAGAGGGACTTGGCTGACCTTGTGCTTAATGGTTTGAAAACTCACATTAGGGAAAAAGCAAGAAGGCTATGAGTTCTTAAGTGTCAACCAGGTCCTGCAAAAAGCTTTGGCTCAGGAGAGCCGGAGCAAAGATCTCAAAGAGGTGCATAGATATAAAACTAATCATCCTAAGATGAATATGGTTGAGTATGGTAGTGATCACTCGGACGATGAAGGTGATATGTATGCTGCCGAATTTGTTTGGCCGTCTAAGGCCAAACCATTCACTTGCAATGATCTGAAACCGATTCATAAGAATCGTGATGAAGAGATGAAGTTTAGTTTTAACATTGCTAAGTGTGACAAAATATTTGATGCTTTGCTGCAAGCTAAGATCATTAGGATATCTCACACTTTATCGTCGATTGAAGAGTTGAAACGACGTGCTTATTGCAAATATCATAATTCTTTTTCTCATGCTAGTAATGATTGCAATGTTTTCCGACGACAGATACAATCGGCCATTAATGACGGACTATTGAACTTTTCTGAGATAAATTGATAAGCAGCCCTTCCCAATGAACACTCTGGATTTGGAGGGGAAGAAGTTGCTCATTCGGGCAGAGGTAGCCGAATCGGCTAATAAAACTAATGTCATCATTGGTGAGCCTAGGAAAAGCAAGGATGACAGCAAAGTCTTGGGGAGGCAGGTTGTGCTTGCCAAGCAACCCAATGGCCAGGAAGTAATCAAGATCACCATCAAGAATCCTGCACTCGAGGGGCAACAGCAAGTGCAACAAGACACCCGTGTTAAGTTTGTTAAACCCAAGAGTCCAGAAGTTGGCAAGTGGAAGAGGAATGAAGCCAAGGTACATCATAAGCGAGTCAGGCCAACTTATGTTGTTGTCCAAATATGCAAATCAGTCGGTCAGTTCTAGCTCTAATCGATCATCGTACCTGAAGCGGCCAAGGTCGCCATCAGTTTATATGTTCAGTCGGTATGCAAAACTGACCGAATCAAGGGTGTCGTTTCCACAAGAACAACGACAACCTGTTTGGGATCGACTTGGATGCTCGTATGAAAACCGACTGAACATTGGTGTCCATTACTCGGGTGGTCAAAATATGCCTCCGAGTGAAAACTATCCGAGTGTAAGAATGCACCCGGGTGGAAGGTATCTGAATGAAAGAATAATGTCGAGTGGGTTTTACTCAGTCGAACCCGAATGGATTTCATCCGAGTAAGAAGGTGCGCCCGAGTGAAAACTTTGTAAGCCAGAAAAATCGACAAGAGTGGCGCGTCAAGCTGCCGAGTGTTGTAGCAGTGGAATCAGGGAAAGGCAAGGAAAATATCAATGCTGACTCGCTCATCCTGGGTAGTGAAACGTTCACCACACAGCAATCGACTGTGCGTAGCAACCCAACTGAGCCGATACTTGTTATCGTGCCGAAGCACTCGACCAATGATCATGAAGCAAGTACCAGCCAAGTGAAGCTAGTTGATACTAAATACACTCGACCAAGGTGGTGTCCTCCAGGTCTAACAAAGACACAAAAGAGGAAATTACAGAGGTTGAGGAATCAAGAGATGGCAGAACAAGAGGCTGAGAAGCAAAGGGACGAGTTGTTCAATATCACTCGGCCCATGATACCAGCGAAGCAGGTGTGGAAGCCCAAACAAGTGCAAATCATAGTGGATTCTACATCTACCACGGTAGCAATTACACTATCAAAAGAGGACGATGTAGATGTGACATCATCTCAGTCGCCTGTTACTTCTCCTTCACTCGGAAAGAATTCAGATTCGATGGACGCGCGCGAGGAGGAAGATGATCTATTGGACTATGAGTCTACACCGGTTCATGAAGGTATGGATATCAATATGGTGTATTACTTACCTGCTGAATTCCGTGCTATAGATGAAGAGGGGAAAGTGGCTCAGCTGAATTTTGGCCCCAGAAATGCAATATTCGAGAAGCCAAAAGAACTAGTGACGCACTTGAAACCATTGTACCTTAGAGGTCATATCAATGGATCACCACTCACTCGGATGCTTGTTGATGGTGGTGTTGTGGTGAATCTCATGCCCTATTCGGTCTTCAAGAAATTGGGTTTGCCCGATGATGAATTGATCAAGACCAATATGGTGCTTAATGGGTTTGAAGGCAAAGAGAAAAATGAAGCCAAAGGTGTGATGTATGTGGAGCTTACAGTCGGGAGCAAAACTTTGGCTACTGCATTCTTTGTTGCTGAGGTGCAAGGTAACTACAACGTCATACTAGGCCATGATTGGATTCATGCAAACCAGTGCGTACCATATACCATGCACCAGTTTTTGATCTAGTGGGTTGATGATGAGGTAGAAGTCATTCATGCGGATAACTCGGCTTGTGTTGCTTTGGCCGGTGCATCAGTGGATTGGCAACATCCCAATGTTACTTGCTTGACGGGACGCAACTTGTCAGAGTTTTATTTCCTTAGCGCAACAAAGAATGGCTTTGTGCCCGTCTCTTTAAAGCCGATTAGTGGCAATCGGCTCCAAGATATGATATGTTTAAATGGATTCTAATTCCGAGTGGTTGCAGAAATGTCTTGCAGAATATCGGTCTAGTGAGAACGATATGTATGAATCTGTAGAGGAGTTGGATGACATGGATAAATTAGGACATGGTTTTCAGTCGATAGATCCATTAGAAGAAATAGATATAGGGGATGGTTCAGTTCCTAGGCCGATGTTTGTAAACAAGAATTTGAAAGACGATCATAAAGCTGAGTTGATCGGGCTATTGAAAGAATATGTTTGTTACTTTGCATGGGAATATCATGAGATGCCAGGTTTAAGCCGAGAGCTAGTGGAGCATCGGGTACCTATAAAGGCCGGTTTTAGACCTTACAAACAATCGACTAGAAAGTTTAATCCAAAAACATATGACCGGATCAAGGAGGAGATCGGTAGGTTGCTCAAAGCTAATTTCATTCGGCCTTGCAGGTATGCCGAGTGGATCTGTAACATTGTGCTGGTGGAGAAGAAAGAATCTGACAAGATAAGGGTGTGCATTGATTTCAGAGATTTGAATAGAGCTACACCCAAATATGAGTACCCCATGCCAATAGCCGACATGCTTATTAATGATGCTTCTGAACATAAAGTTATTACCTTTCTTGATGGTAATGCGGGTTATAATCAAATTTTTATGGCTGAAGAGGACATGTCCAAGACAACCTTTCGTTGCCCTGGTTTCCTTGGTTTATTCGAGCGGACAGTGATGACATTCGGATTAAAAAATGCGGGTGCCACATATCAAAGGGCTATGAATTTAATTTTCCATGATTTACTCGGAATTATACTTGAAGTCTATATTGATGATATTGTTGTGAAATCAGATGCTTTTAAGTCTCATTTGGACGATTTACGTTTAGCTTTTGAAAGAATGAAAAAATATGGACTGAAGATGAATCCTTTGAAGTGTGCATTCGGCGTGTCGGCTGGAAAGTTTTTGGGCTTCATTATTCATGAGAATGGCGTAGAAATTGATCCCAAAAAGATAGAAGCTATACAAAAAGTGGAGGCTTCAACATGCAAGAGGGATATGCAAAAATTCCTTGGCAAGGTCAATTATTTGAGGAGGTTCATAGCTAATTTGTCAGGGAAGGTTGATGCATTCACTCCTATCCTTCGGATGAAGAATGATGCTAATTTTACTTGGGGGGCAAAACAGCAAGAGGCATTCGACATGATCAAGACTTATTTGAGCACTCCTCCGGTGATGAAAGAACCCAAACATAAAGAACCCTTTAGGCTTTACATTGCGGCAGAGGAAGGTGTTATTGGTGCTATATTGACTCAAGAAACCGAAGGAAGAGAACATACTATTACATATTTGAGTCGACGCTTATTGGATGCTGAGACAAGGTATACATTTATTGAAAAGTTATGCCTCTGTTTATATTATGCTTGCACAAAACTGAGACATTACCTTGTGCCGAGTGCCTGCATAGTAGCTTGTCAAACCGATGTCATTAAATACATGTTGCATAGGCCAATTCTTAGTGGTAGGATTGGCAAGTGGGCTTATGCTTTAATTGAGTATGATTTGGCTTATGAATCTCTAAAATCCATGAAAGGCCAAATTGTTGCTAATTTTATTATTGAGCATCGGATTAATGACAAGCATGATGTTGATATAAACCTTGTCTCATTAGTGCCATGGAGGTTATATTTTGATGGTTCAGTTTGTAGCAATGGCCAAGGTGTTGGTATTGTTTATATATCTCCTTATGGTGCTGTTTTTCAAGCCTCATGCCGACTGGAATATTTTTGTACAAATAATCAAGCTGAATATGAAGCATTGTTATTTGGTTTAGAGATGTTGCTCGTTATAGGTGCTACACATGTTGAGGCTTTTGGTGATTCGTTATTAGTAGTGCAGCAAGTGTCCAAAATCTTTCAATGTTTAGACGAATCACTTAATGTTTATCTTGATAAGTGTCTAGATGCGATTTCTACTTTGGATTATTTTAGCATTGCTCATATATCTAGACATGACAATTGGAGAGCAAATGAGTTAGCACAACAAGCATCCGACTGTCATATTGATCATGGCATGTTTCATATTTCTCAGAAGCCGATATCTTGTCTTGCTAATGTGGGAGAGGCCGAATTAGAGCCTACTGATTCGACCACTAACAATAAATCTAGTACAGGTGAAAATCATGACTGGAGGAAGCCCATTATTGATTACTTGTGCAATCCGAGTGAAAGGGTAGACAGGGCTGTTCGGAGGATGGCTTTCAAATATACGATGAGAGATGATGGTCTTTATCGCCGAACGGTTGAAGATGTTCTTTTAAAGTGTTTGGACGAAGACCAAGCAAGAGTTGCTATGGGAGAGGTACATGAAGGCATTTGTGGTACTCATCAGTCGGCACCCAAAATGAAATGGCTCTTGCGGCGTGCTGGATTTTATTGGCCGACTATGATGAATGATTTCTTCAGGTATTATAAAGGGTGCGAAGCTTGTCAAAAATTTGGTGATATTCAGTTGGCTCCTGCTGCTATGTTGCATCCTATTGTCAAGTCGTGGCCTTTTAGGGGATGGGGTTTAGACTTTATTGGACAGATTCATCCATCTTCTTCGAAGGGGCATCGGTTCGTGTTGGTGGCAACCGATTATTTCACTAAATGGTCTAAAGCAATACCTCTCAAGAACATGACACATACGGAGGTAATTCGATTCATAACCGAGCACATTATTCATAGATTCGACATTCCGCAGACATTAACTACAGATCAAGGTTCATCTTTCATGTCACATCAAGTTAAAGAATTTGCCGAATCATACAACATAAAGTTGCTCAATTCATCTCTGTATTATGCCCAAGCTAATGGACAAGCTGAGTCTAGCAACAAAATATTGATTAAACTCATCAAGAAGAAGATTGAGGATAATCCAAGAAAATGGCATGAGTTGTTGTTTGAGGCTTTGTGGGCACATAGGATCTCGAGGCATGGTGCTACAAAGGTAACTCCATATGAGCTAGTATACGGGCAAGAGGCTGTTTTACCAGTGGAGGTAAATTTGAGTGCTTTGAGAATAGCCAAACAAAATGATTTATCGGCAGTGGACTTTTATGATTTGATGATGGACAATATTGACGAGGTTGCTGATAAACGTTTGGCTGCATTAAAGGCCATAGAGAAGGACAAATTGAGGGTAGCAAGTGCTTACAATAAAAAGGTCAAGTTAAAAAAAATTCAGGTTGGCGATCTTGTGTGGAAAGTGATTCTGCCGATTGGTTCTAGAGATAGAAAATTCGGGAAGTGGTCTCCAAACTGGGAAGGTCCTTTCAGGATTGCAAGAATAGTTCCTAGAAATTCATATTTAGTGGAATCCATACAAGGAGTATGTAGCGACCCGACTCAAAACGATTCAAGCCTCTGTGTATTCTGTGCCATCCCTGGATCAGTATGCTGGCACACACAGTACATCAATGTATATATCAAAGTGCAACCACATGTAATTAACGTAAAACTGATATATACCTTAAAATCTCAGCGGAAACAGTCAACGGGAGTGGAGTCCCAATAACACCAACGGCAGGTTGAGTGTAGACCGTAACCCTGAATCGTACTCTTACCCGTCGTAGAGCTTATCTGCAACATAAGACATTGCAGCCGTGTAGGTCAGCATTTTGAATATGCCGGCAAGTCACAAAAGAGGGGGTGTAAAGTAATCATCTATTCTACATGCATATATGGCAAGTGGGGTAGTAGGTTTTGCATAAAGCCAAAATTTTCCTACAACAAGAGAGGGCAAAAGCATAATTACTACAATGTTGGTTGATTAATGAGATGGTTCCACCAACCAATTCTCATACCCAAGTTGACATTAATACCCACATCAATGTAATTAATTGTGTTGAGAGTTCCAGATAGTTTCAGTTCCTTTGGCTCAAACTGTCCATGACCGTGGACACGGCTAATCGATTAGGTTTGGGTACTCTGCAGAGTTTTGCACACGTTCCCCACAAGATTTGATCGCCTCCGTTTGATTTCTCTCACTTCAGGGTGTTTGAGAAACGGATGACCAAAACATGGTCTTCTAAAGAGTTTCCCTAAGACTATGTCGGTGCCCATCCTTTCCTACCGTTCTTCTACATCTCGTAGCACCGCCTGTCCAGGGTCACCACGATATCCAACCAAGCCAGAGCCCATAATGGCTTGTGGCTATGCAGGTAAGCCTTGGGTCTTGAAGCATCCATCCATCTCTTTGTGCCTGGGTGGACCTTTCCGCGTGAATACTGGCACTTCCCCAGCAACACCTAGGCTAACCACTGGTTTCTCCAGGGCGCCGTTCAACCATCATCCACCCAGAGGTAAGTTGAAAACTCAGAGTCTTGAAGTCTTGATCATAGTGCAGGTCTTGAAAAATTATTAACTCACAACTCTCATAAATCACACAACCCACCCCGTCTACTAGTAGCATAGCAAAATTAAATCAATGTTTCCCGGGGCCAATGTGTCAAAGGGTTGAGGGGTGCCTACCACATGATACTACATCAAGTAACCAAGTTTCCAAATTACCTACTTTGCATGCAACTGGGGAGATGGTAGAACTAATGCAATAAAAACATAGGTATGCATGGTCAAAGTGACTTGCCTGTACTATTGATGAAGAATAATATCGCTCTTAGAGATAACTGATAGACTATTCGTCACTCTCCGATGAAAATCTATATAATCAAATTGCATTCTTATAAGCAAACATACTAGCAGTCAATACTAACAATAAAAAGGCAACACAAAACCAAAAGCAACATGGTGGTGATGAAAGGAAATACTTAAGACAAAACTCAAATGACAAAACTACATCAACACAACTAAGGTGGTGATGAAGGAAATACTTAAGACAAAAGTTAAAATCAACAAAACTTCATCAACACAACCAAAGTTGGTTTTCTCTACAAGTACATCCTATTTTTCAAAGGTAAAAACTCAAAACAAAGTAAAATATAATCAGAAGTATTTTAGTAAATATTTTACTTAGCAAAAAGAATTACTTTTGAAGAACAACTAATAATTTAGAAAACAATACTCTAGCAACATAAGTTTTTAACTACTAGAACATATCAGTAGAAAACACTAAGTTAACAAATGAAAAACATTTTTTTTAAAACAAATAATTAATAGAAAGTATTTTCTCATAAATCTTTATTTTGCAAAAAGAACTAATTGAAAAGCTTTTATAAAGGTTCTTATTTTGATATAAAACAAGGTCATCCTTGGCTTAAACCACAAACAATCTCAACTATAATACAAATTGTTTCTGGTCTAAACCTATACTAACAACAAATCAAACTTATAAAACAATTTGTGGAAACTATTTTCAAATACAAGATCAACATAGCAATGAAAATCCAATTGCAAGTTATAGTTGAACTAGAATTGATTTTCATGCAACCAACTAATAAAATATTATTTGTTTCTAAGGGCTACTATTATCTAACAGAAAACTTTATAAAAGTCTATCACTAATATAAAAGAAAATAATTTAAAATAATTTAAAACAAAAGGGAATATAAATAGACCTAATAGAACTAAACAGAATTTGTTTTGCTTGAAAAGACTACTATGAAATATTCTAAAAATTTCCAAACTCTACCTACTGATAACTAAGGTCACTAGTGACAAGTAGCAAAAAGAATCAACTCAAAATATATTTTTAAACTCAAGATATTCAGAAAATAAGATTTGAATCAAATATGTTTTAAATCAATTTTAAATTATTCAAATTTCGTCAAACTTGATATCTACAGAAACTAGAACAAATTTGTGAACTAATGCAAAAAGAATCAAATTAAAACACTTAAAACATAAAAGATATAACAAAAATAAAAATAGAACCTATTCTGTTTTCTAAAACAGAAACAGAAAAAGAAAAAAACTAAACTAACGGACAGGGTGACGTGGCGGGTTCTGATTGGTTGGAGGTGTGTGCGTGTGGGTGCTAACGAGCGGACGGCCGGAACTTAATAGAAAACGTTTCGGTTAAAAGGGAAAACCGGCCGGTTCTTTTGAATAACCCGAAGGGTTATATTGCGTCTAATCTACACCGTTCAAAAGAGATCGGACGGAGGGAAGTTTAGCGCGGTGGAGGTGGCCGATGATGGTGGACTCCGGCGACGGCGATGGCTCGGGCGTGATGTGGGCGAGCGTTCCCGTGGTCCTCCGGAGACGGCGAGGACTCCAATAGATGCCGGGGGTCCTCCGGGGATGGTTGGTGGCGAAGGGGAGACGAGGAGGTGACGGTGGTGAGCAGCACGAGCTCCGGGAGCTTCGAGTTGTGTCCGGAGCTCCGACGTGGCGTCGGCACGGGGTTCCGAAGGGTCTCCGGTGAGGGCGAGTGCACCAGGCGATGCGTATGAGCGCGGCGAGGTCGACTGTGGCCTTAGAGGGGCTCGGGGATGGCGGGGTGGAGTGGCACGGGAGCAAAGGTGTGGCGGCGGCGCTCGGGCTCCGGCGAGCTATTACGGCGAGGGGAGGGGGTCGGGCGAGGGGGGAAATGGGGGAACGGGTCGAGGGGAGGGCTGGATTTATATAGGGGCTTCGAGGCGGTCAGGGAATGGCAGGAGGAGGGATCTCCGGCTTGGTGGTCGCCGGCGTGGTTTGGGGAGCGAGAGGAGGGAGGTGACCGCGAGGTGAGCAGGATCGGGCGGTGGGGCCGGGGCATCAGAGAGAGAAGGGAGAGAGCACGGTCAGCGGTGGCCGGTTTGGAGGGATTTCGGGAGAGGGATTAGAGGCAGGTGGGCCGGTGGGCTAATAACTCGTTTAATAATTTCCTTTATTAATTTTACAGAGCATTAAAATAACATTAAGGCATTCAAACCTGTCCAAAAAAATAAAGTTTTATATACCAAAATGATCAGGAAAATAAATGCTATTAAATGAACATTTTTCCTCTGCCAAATTAAATACTTCTAAAAAATTTCTTTTCAGAAAATGCCTAAATGGCTTTATTTATTTTGCAAATATTTTTCAAATAACCCCTTGGGTTTTATGGTTCAAAAACTTCACAAAAATACCTCTGGTTTGGAGTGTCATATTACTCCTCTCAAAACTTTGTCAAGGGGTTTGAATGCTTACAAATTCAAATAGGGAATTCAAATATGAAGGTGAAACTCCATATGAGAAATTTTCAAATGGTTTTTAAATTTCCTTTCCAAATCTTTTCGTGTTGAAGAAGTCATGTCATCTTCTCTCACTGATTTGAAAAGTAAGAATTTGAATTCAAAAGAAAATGGGAAAGTCATTTTATTCCCTCTGATCGAAAAGTTTTCAAAAAAAAAAGTTTTAAATTTCACTCAATTTCAATCACTCAATCAAACAAACAATCATTCTAGTATTTATTATAACATTCCAAAATTTGGGATGTTACAGAGTATTATTACCTCGAGCTCTCAATGATAGATATCTGAAGAAGTACCACCCAAGTGTGTGGCAAGAAGCCTAATTAGGTGATGGCCGATATATGATTATCGTCCTTAGCATAAACATGGCCGATACATAATTATCGCCCTGAGAAATATAGATGGTCGATGGAGTGTTGACATCGTCCTTAGAACAAACCTAGCGCAAATTATTTTTCGGCATACTAGCTTTGCCAAAAAACAAGGGAGCATGTGTTGACGCCTGATTTTGGCACGGTGCAAAATGTAATAAAGATTGACTCAAACGAAAGGTTTTTTCTACGAGAAAGTTCATATTGCCAGGTGAAACAACCTTGATGTTTAGGTCATCACCATTCGGCATCATTTCGAAGGCCAAATCCCACTTGAATTGTCATGTAGATGTTCTGAGTGCTTTTTGGTCTATTACACTTTCAAGACAACTTCGGATGAAGGAATGTTCTATATAGATTGTCTTCGCCTCGTCAAGCTGATCGATTTTGATATATAAATCTTCTCATTCCGAGGTCGTATGCGATCTAGAGAGGCAAAACAAAATCAACCTGAGGTTTCACTCGAAAGTTTGCCGACGAAGAAAACGCGTCGAGCGAAAAGTTTCCCGTCCTGCCGAGACGCATATGTAGCGACGAAATACAACATGTGTTGTTGAGTTAAACAAACCTCCCATCTCCCCCACGACGGGATATCCTCCCCGCCCCCAACTCCGCCTCCTCCGACCAAATATCCCGCAACCAAGCAGAAAAAAAGAACCCAAATCTTATCTCCCCTCAACTTCTCTCCCCGGATTCATCTCTCTCACCCTCTCCCATGCGAGCTCCGCCACAATGCCGTCACCTCTGCCTCCGATTCCAGGCAGCTTTGGCGCTCCCTTTCACCGCCTCTCACCGGCTCATCTCCCCTCATTGCTCTCCTTTGACCCACCATCATCGCGGCATCCTCCACACCTCTGCGAGCACCCGGAGAAACCCTAGGCGCCATGGTTCATTGCTGCAGCTGCTACGCTCGACCCAATTTCCCCACGTCACCACGCGCGCGGCTGCTGGCTAGGCTCGATGGTGCTGCTCCACCTCGCCTACCTCGACTCTGATTTTGGTAAGATTCAGTAAGGCACTTCTGCACACTTCCCCTCTGCTCTTACCCTCTGTGGTGCTTTGTGTGTCATGGACATCTTGGATGGCTAATTCTTTGTCTAACATTATGACAATGATTAACGCCATCTCACTCGCCTGATCCACCGTTGTGGGTGTTGGCTTGCACTGGCAGTCATGAACACTCCATGGTCTGTCACTCTGTGTTCCATGGGCAGGGACAGGGAGGGGCCAGCAGGGGCTGGAGTCCCCTGCTAGTCGCTCGACCACCTCAACAAATCTCAGCAGGTAGTTAGACCATATGTATACGCTAATTGCTAGCTAGCCGCAGCTAATTACTCATTAGCCTATATGTTACTGAACTAGCACAAAATTAGAGAATCCCAACCAGCAGACACTAGCCCATGAACGGTCATGGCTGGCTTATTATGATTGATGAATCGATCAGATCGTGTCCTTCGCATATGCATGTTCTGCAATTCAGCGCCCGGATATAGTAACTTCGGTTTAGAATTGATTGTCACCGTCATCCTAGTGCATAGCAGCACCTGCTGCTATCGGGATGACTCGCACTTATTGGAGCATCGCAATATTGGTTTTCACGACACTGTGTTTGCTGCGTGTCGTCGTCCACGACACATTAATCCTCGGAGTCTTTGAACCTGGCGGCACAACTCATGCAAGTCAATCCTAAACTTAAGGTATATCATTACGAATTTATATTGTTGTTAGACATTTCAAGATTCTTGGTTAGTGTTTTTGTCAGACCTACTTAAATGTGCTTGCAAGTGCTTATGAATGGAATCCATCATTCTGTACAGGACCAAAATTTCTTACATATCCATCTTTGGGAGAAAGTTCTGGGTATTCATAGCGAGCTACTTATGCAGAGAGAGGTACGACTGCATGAATCCTGTTGGCTTGTACAGTTGTAAGTGATTTAAGTGACATAATCTGCAATGTAACTTAAAAACTCCTGTTGATTTTTTTATGTATTCACTATTCAGATTAGTATTATTGTCAAGCATCTATATAAATCAAAAACACTGGAAAACACACTTGTTAACATTTAATAGAGCCTCCTGATTTGGCGTTGTGTGAGTTAGTTTCTCTCAATTGCAAATAATTATGGAAAAATTTAAATCTCTGCATTTATATGTACTATTTTGGGAACTACAGATCTGTGTTTGCAATGAAGCATGCTCTATTTGTCACATATATTTTTTGGGCATGTACCTCACTGTATATTCATTATATTGTTTGTAAGGTGTTTATTAAGTTAATAAACATATCGATGGTCTGTTCATAAAGCTCTCTTTTCTCTGTCTATAGAGTTGAGTGCTATGGCTGGGACTGTTAAGAAGTGTTCAAATGATGATATATCAGAGCCCTTCAGAGGTGAGGATGTATGTCGGACGATGGAACGCTTATTCTGTTCCACCGCTTGCTTCGACTTGGGTGTTCAGAGAAGTAAAACTTCAACTAATGTGTTTAGGGAAGCAACATATTGTATCTGAAGTGAAACTCTATCTATGATATGGAGGCGCGAGCATTAAACTAGCATGCAACTAAAGATAAGGTATGCTCATTTCACTATTGTTTGGAATTCAACATGGTTGAGCAAAAGTTTACTATTGATCATACTTATTGTTTGGAATTCAACATGGTTGAGCAAAAGTTTACTATTGATCATACTTTTTTCAATATAAATGCTTATTGTATTTCCTGCTTAGTTTGGGAAATCTAAACAAGAAAATCGCTCTTGCTACACTCCAAAGTACAGACCTAGAATATAAAATCAAAATCTGTGGGCGTTGAACTTGGTAATTGATTCTTGGTTGATACAACCACTAAAACAAAACTATTGGTAATATAGCAAGATTAACCATCACATGGCCTTCAACCTTTCTATGTTGCTCGTCTATTAACTTGATTTTCTTTGATGGTACCTTATGTTTTTCATTCCTTTGTTGTTATAGATTGTCAAGATAAATCGACGATGCATGGCTCAGAAATTGATTGCAAGATCGAGAAGGTGGCTACTACTAGATATTTTCAGATTATGTTTTAGAATGTCATTTTCAGGTCAATGTTTCAAATATTATATTTTAGATGTCCGAGACCTTGATTGCAAGGCTGAGAATCAGACTACTACTAGATAGTTTCACATATTGTAATCTTTGTGTCATGTTCTTTGTAAAGCAACCGAGTTGATTTAATATATATGACCATTTCGATTATTATGTTTATGTCTTCTATGCAGTATCAGCATCGATATAATAGATAAGAATGTTTATATATAAAATACCATTAATTTTCCAAGCAATGCGACAATGCTTATAGGCATTACAAGGCTCTTTTTCTGGCCCGGCAACAACGCATATTAAGTGTTGTTATAGTCTAGCTCTGTACGTTGCTGTCTTCCAACACATATTCATGCGGTTACCAACGCATCTATATACGTTGTTGTAGACCTTACCAACGCCAACACATATAAATCCGTTAGTGTAGATCTTAGCAACACTTATATGGACATACGACAACACATCGATGCGTTGCTAAAGGGGGGTTCTTGTTGTAGTGTTAGACCAACATATATACTATAGCTAGACTTGATCACACACTTATAGATAGTTCCATGACAAACAAGAATTAAGTAGAGGTGTTTGAGTGAATACTTTACTGAATATGAGCAAGAAGCATGAACCTGCCCACAACACCACCATGAAAAGAATAATATTTTAGGCATGACTAACATACATAGTTCGAATTACATAGTTACATACCTTAGGCATCTATGGGGTCATGGAATTGGTTGTCAAGCATATATAGTGTATCCTTTTTTGGTTGTTTTCTAAAAACATCTACGCCAACAATATTAGCCCTTGAGCCCTCAATTAATCTATCTTCTCACCTAAAAAGATATCAGACAATCAGTATTGCATCTATAATAATGTTCTGTAGTATATTTAGGCAAATAGAAACTAATGATCCAATATAGGATCTATAATATTTGGGCAAAGGAACTTTTTTTTTTGACAAAAGTGTTAAACTAAAATATGTGTTTCGCAAGTGGACAGAAGGAAACATATTCCTTAAACTAAAAGACAACTACTCCAGATCACAATGCGCTAAACATACTAAAGTATTTGTTTCGTTCTAGTGGTTGTTGCCTTGCAACACTAAAAAAGTATTCAACGTAAACAAATTGACATCCTTTTTAGGGGTACTAAAACTGTCGAGAGATTATATAATGCAAAAAGATCTAATCTGGTCGTTTCATCTCCGGCTCCACTTCGAGCGATCGTTCTCATCTCTGACCATGGTGGGCCAGCCCATGATGGGGTGCGTTTGTTCGACTATCTGACGCAATGAGCTTCGGTTAGAATCCCCCTGCCATGTATCTAAACTAATTAAGATAAATGAAGATATATATATATATATATATATATATATATATATATATATATATATGGATCGACTATTCGTCACCCTGGGTGAGGAATAGTTATTCTTCACCCCCTCTATTTTCACATCAATGCACCGTAATTTTACGTTCCGTAAATTTTATCGCATTCCATACGTAAAAAGAGACCGTAAGAAAATATAGTCACCGTAAAAAATACTTATGTCATGTAAATTTACAAACATAAAAGCATAGTGTAAAATATACATAAAATATGATTTTTCTGGTCTTATGACTTATATTTTTATTTTTTAAGTCAAACTTTACGTAGTGAATCAATATATATGTAACTATTTGCATTTGAAATGTAATTTATTTATGAAACGATCATAATATTACCTCGGGTGAAGAATAACTTATTCTAGACCCTGGGTGATGAATATACTTTGTATATATATATATATATATATATATATATATATATATATATATATATATATATATAGTTACTCCCACTTTTGTTTCGTATGCTATAGATAACATCTATCATTCTGAAGTGTATGTACACGTACTATGTAGTATATAAGAATATTTAGGTAGTATATATACAAAAAATTGGTAGTATGTCTCATATTTTGAACATTTACTTTTTTACGTACAAATATGTACGTATTTTATAAATATAATAAAAATATGAGTCAACTTGCAATTTTTTTCATAGAATTCACTTTGAACTATCTTAGATATAGTATATGAACATACTAAAAATAATAAAATAGTATATATACTACCACATGATAGTATATGAGACATGAGAGTAACTACACCCGGTCGTAGGATGTATTTTCCCTATATATATACGTATATATATAGGTTAATATGTGATTAGGTGAAAGTGGTAGACAGATGCTTTTATCTTGAATAGTATTTACTATTCACTAGGTAGGGCACTATTCACAAAAGCGCTTTACTATTCAATACACTATTTGGAATAGTATTGTACTATTCTCAGCAATATTTTAATATTTTGATATTATATGCTCGTTCTGTTGTCACTAAGCAGATTATATCTTAATGCAGGATCTATTTAGGGGCTGGCGAGACCAACAATACGTCCAAACGGTGTGCGCAGTGATGTAAAAATCCTACTCATTACTCACCATATTTCTCATTATGTTGTATCAGATGTAGCTAGTTACGTTCACTTAGTAGTTTTAATTGCAAATTTACGAGGTAAATTCCTATCGTCTTCCCAGGCAGTTTCACCCGAAGGGAACACTTCTCTACAGCCACAAGGTTCTCATTCAAACGCCACTTTGGGCTACACAGAGAACTACACACGCAGATGTTTCTCCTATAGGATCCCTAGCATAAGAACTCCTCCCATAAATTCATAAATAAAAATACCAAGTGAAACCGAAAAACTACATCATTTCAACAACATAATTTACATATGGCTTTCCCTTTCGGAAGGCCCCGAAGGGATTACACAAGCTAAAGGAAATTACCTTCTAACTACCTTCTTGAGCCTTACAATGCTCTGGATATTGTGGCTCTTATGGCAGGACTACTACCACTACTACTACTACTGAGCAATGAGCTTGCTAGCTGGGTTGCAACTCTTTGCTCTATCGGTGGCTGGTTCTCCTCCGTCTGGTGTTCTGTCCTCCTCGCAGCAAATGTCTCCTTTTATAGGCGAGAGGGGAGCTCTCTGGATGTCTTTCGGGAGAATGCACCTCTTTATTTTATTTCTAGTAGGGATGCATGTGTGTCCCTCTAGGCTATGGATAAGAGAGATAGTGCCCCGACAAACTTCAATCTTCAGGAATCTATCAAGTCTTTGCTTTGTTCACGTGGGCAATGTCTCTCCGTGAATAATTTGCTGGCTCTTCTTTTCTTCTTCGCTTGCCAGCGATGCACTTCTTCATGCCTTCAGATAGATAGCTCCTCCTTAGGAATCCTTGTGTCAGTGTATGCGTACATACATGCCAAGCTCCTTCTTAGGAATCCTTGTGTCAGTGTATGCGTACATACATGCCAAGCTCCTCCTTAGGAATCCTTGTGTCAGTGTATGCGTACATACATGTCAAGACTGCTTAAATATTCAACATTGCTTATTCATTTAATTTAAATTTACAGGGGGTCCTCCCTGCCCATATAATTGATAATACCTTATCAATATTTGGAAATTCTATCAATATTCGGGTCGGGTATATGTCCTCCGCGCCTGAATAATTGATAGCAATATCAATATATGCAGTTTGGGCTTCATTCAGGATGTTGCCCGTGCCCTGCTATGTCCATATTGTCCTCATCATTTAGCAGGTTGAAATCATATTTTTGATCACATTTGCTCTTTATTTCTTCAAATTTTTCATCCATTTCACGCCTTAATTCTTTTAATATTTCTTCTTTTAATTCCTTCTTTATTATTTTTGAAAATTCTTGAAATCTTTTATCCAATTCTTGATCTATGTATTCACTGTCTAAAGGGTCAAGTCCCTTTAGAAGGCATTCTTGATATGTTTGATATTTTGGAGATTCTTCCTTCTTTATATTCTTAGAACTTGATGCTTCCCCCTTTGTTGGAGTTGGTGAAGCAGGTATGCCTCTTCTCATTTGGATATAGTCTTTAGCTTTTGGGTCAATATAATAATCTGGTCCGAATACCTTTCTTGCCCAAGATAAGGCATCATCTATATTATCATATCTTTTGAATGTTAAATCTTTTCCTTCTCTTTTTGCATCTAATTTTTGAATCATAATGTTTTCCCATTCCAGATATATGCCAGGCTTATTTCCGTCAAATATGACATATAGTATTTCTCCTTTTGGTATTTCAGTCTTTCCTGGCTTTGGCAATTTTTTGTTTAGTTCGTTGAAATATTCTGCCAAGCTATTCAGAATTGAAAGCATATATCCCTTTTCCTCTCTTTTGGTGGTATATTGGAACCATAAATTATCCAATATGCAGCGTTGAACTTCATCAAGCTTGATATGAACCTTTGGCTTGAAATTGAATGTATTTGGCTGAAATACTTTCAGCCTATTTTCTTCTCCAAAGAAGATGTATTCCTCCTTGGTGTGGAATAATCCTTTCCTCATCATATCTGCAAATTTGATGCACAAGAAAATATGTCAGGCAAGGTATTATCCTTTCCCTTAATATGCTCAAAAATAACTTTATATCCATTCCCAGCTATGGTGTCTTCAAATAAGACCCATCTTCTGGTTGAGCTTCTCTTACTATTAATTTTATTGTAATATCGACATATGGCTTCACAGTCTGTTCGCACTGTAAATTCTTTGAATCCTAGATATAGCCTAAATGCATTTATGCATTTACAACCGCAAGAATTTCTCTATCAATATTATTTACTGTCTTTAACTTATAACTTCCTGAAGCATATCTGCATATTTTTCCATCTGCTTTTGGAGAGTATTTATTAGGTTTTTGTTTTAATATAACACCCCATCCTACCTTAGATGCATCTGCTTCAATTATAAAATAATTGTCTTCTAGAGGCAATTCTAGGGGTTTTAAATTCCTGACCTTTTCCTTGATGGCTTTTACTAATTTTATATCTTCAGAATTGAAATATTTTTGACCATTTTTTCTTAATTTAGCATATAAAGGTCCTGCTAGCTTTGCTAAGTTATCTATATAATTTCGTGCATAATTTACAATTCCTAAGAACTGTTGTAAAACCTTTTTGTCACTCATATTATCAGGAAACTCTAATATTTTCTTTGCAATATGATCTTGTAAATAAATCTTTCCTTCCCCTATTTCATGACCAAGGAAATTTATTTTTTCTTTGCAAATTTCCATCTTCTTTTTGGATAATATGAGCCCATTTTGTTCTACTTTTCGAAAGAATACTTCAAGATGGGCTATATGCTCTTTGTATGATTTTGAGAATACTAACAAATCATCTACGTATACCAATATTAATGCTTGATTCTCATTAAATATATTTTGCATTTTTCTTTGAAATAGTGTAGGGGCATTTTTTAGACCTAATGGCATTACTAGCCATTCATAACGGCCTTGTGGACAAGTAAATGTTGTCCAGGGAATAGATTCTTCAGCCATTTTTACTTGCCAAAATCCCGCCTTTAAGTCGAATTTAGAGAAATATTTACTTCGTTGTATTCTGTTAACCCATTCTTGCTTATTGGGTATATTGTATGCATCGTCAACCGTATTATCATTAAGCCTCTTAAAATTAATCACCATTAAGGAAAAGGTCAGGAATTTAAAACCCTAGAATTGCCTCTAGAAGACAATTATTTTATAATTGAAGCAGATGCATCTAAGGTAGGATGGGGTGCTATATTAAAACAAAAACCTAATAAATACTCTCCAAAAGCAGATGAAAAAATATGCAGATATGCTTCAGGAAGTTATAAGTTAAAGACAGTAAATAATATTGATAGAGAAATTCTTGCAGTTGTAAATGCAATAAATGCATTTAGGCTATATCTAGGATTCAAAGAATTTACAGTGCGAACAGACTGTGAAGCCATATGTCGATATTACAATAAAATTAATAGTAAGAGAAGCTCAACCAGAAGATGGGTCTTATTTGAAGACACCATAGCTGGGAATGGATATAAAGTTATTTTTGAGCATATTAAGGGAAAGGATAATACCTTGCCTGACATATTTTCTCGTGCATCAAATTTGCAGATATAATGAGGAAAGGATTATTCCACACCAAGGAGGAATACATCTTCTTTGGAGAAGAAAATAGGCTGAAAGTATTTCAGCCAAATACATTCAATTTCAAGCCAAAGGTTCATATCAAGCTTGATGAAGTTCAACGCTGCATATTGGATAATTTCTGGTTCCAACATACCACCAAAAGAGAGGAAAAGGGATATATGCTTTCAATTCTGAATAGCTTGGCAGAATATTTCAACGAACTAAACAAAAAATTGCCAAAGCCAGGAAAGACTGAAATACCAAAAGGAGAAATACTATATGTCATATTTGACGGAAATAAGCCTGGCATATATCTGGAATGGGAAAACATTATGATTCAAAAATTAGATGCAAAAAGAGAAGGACAAGATTTAACATTCAAAAGATATGATAATATAGATGATGCCTTATCTTGGGCAAGAAAGGTATTCGGACCAGATTATTATATTGACCCAAAAGCTAAAGACTATATCCAAATGAGAAGAGGCTTACCTGCTTCACCAACTCCAACAAAGGGGGAAGCATCAAGTTCTAAGAATATAAAGAAGGAAGAATCTCTAAAATATCAAACATATCAAGAATGCCTTCTAAAGGGACTTGACCCTTTAGACAGTGAATACATAGATCAAGAATATGATAAAAGAATTCAAGAATTTTCAAAAATAATAAAGAAGGAATTAAAAGAAGAAATATTAAAAGAATTAAGGCGTGAAATGGATGAAAAATTTGAAGAAATAAAGAGCGAATGTGATCAAAAATATGATTTCAACCTGCTAAATGATGAGGACAATATGGACATAGCAGGGCACGGGCAACATCCTGAATGAAGCCCAAACTGCATATATTGATATTGCTATCAATTATTCAGGCGCGGAGGACATATACCCGACCCGAATATTGATAGAAATTCCAAATATTGATAAGATATTATCAATTAGATGGGCAGGGAGGACCCCCTGGAAAAAAAACAATGTCGAATATTTAAGCAATTTAAATTAAATGAATAAGCAATGTTGAATATTTAAGCAGCCTTGACATGTATGTACGCATACACTGACACAAGGATTCCTAAGGAGGAGCTTGGCATGTATGTACGCATACACTGACACAAGGATTCCTAAGAAGGAGCTTGGCATGTATGTACGCATACACTGACACAAGGATTCCTAAGGAGGAGCTATCTATCTGAAGGCATGAAGAAGTGCATCGCTGGCAAGCGAAGAAGAAAAGAAGAGCCAGCAAATTATTCACGAAGAGACATTGCCCACGTGAACAAAGCAAAGACTTGATAGATTCCTGAAGATTGAAGTTTGTCGGGGCACTATCTCTCTTATCCATAGCCTAGAGGGACACACATGCATCCCTACTAGAAATAAAATAAAGAGGTGCATTCTCCCGAAAGATATCCAGAGAGCTCCCCTCTCGCCTATAAAAGGAGACATTTGCTGCGAGGAGGACAGAACACCAGACGGAGGAGAACCAGCCACCGATAGAGCAAAGAGTTGCAACCCAGCTAGCAAGCTCATTGCTCAGTAGTAGTAGTAGTAGTAGTAGTAGTAGTAGTAGTAGTAGTAGTCCTGCCATAAGAGCCACAATATCCAAAGCATTGTAAGGCTCAAGAAGGTAGTTAGAAGGTAATTTCCTTTAGCTTGTGTAATCCCTTCGGGGCCTCCCGAAAGGGAAAGCCATATGTAAATTATGTTGTTGAAATGATGTAGTTTCTTGGTTTCACTTGGTATTTTTATTTATGAATTTATGGGACGAGTTCTTATGCTAGGGATCCTATAGGAGAAACTTCTGCGTGTGTAGTTCTCTGTGTAGCCCAAAGTGACGTTTGAATGAGAACCTTGTGGCTGTAGAGAAGTGTTCCCTTCGGGTGGAACTGCCTGGGAAGACGATAGGAATTTACCTCGTAAATTTGCAATTAAAACTACTAAGTGAACGTAACTAGCTACATATGATACAACATAATGAGAAATATGGTGAGTAATGAGTAGGATTTTTACATCACTGCGCACACCGTTTGGACGTATTGTTGGCCTCGCCAGCCCCTAAATAGATCCTGCATTAAGATATAATCTGCTTAGTGACAACAGAACGAGCATATAATATCAAAATATTAAAATATTGCTGAGAATAGTACAATACTACTCCAAATAGTGTATTGAATAGTAAAGCGCTTTTGTGAATAGTGCCCTACCTAGTGAATAGTAAATACTATTCAAGATAAAAGCATCTGTCTACCACTTTCACCTAATCACATATTAACCTAAATAAAGTATTAATTAGTTTATTCCCTATATTGTTGGACTCTATCTAAGATACTCAAAAGTGAATTCTATGAAAAAAATTGCAAGTTGACTCATATTTTTATTCTATTTATAAAATACGTACATATTTATACATAAAAAAGTATATGCTCAAAATATGAGACATACTATCATTTTTTTTGTATATATACTACCTAAATATTCTCATATACTACATACTACGTGTACATACACTTTAGAATGATAGATACTACCTATAGCATACGAAACAAAAGTGGGAGTAACTACACCCGGTCGTACCAAACATTTGTATAATGTTTCCAACAATTACGTTGGTTCATGTAGGTATAAGAGCCTGTTGTCATGAAAGAAAAGGATCACATAGTTCCATGTGATTCCAAGCATATATAACTTACACAATATCAAAATTTACTTGCACAAATTTAAAACCGATATGAACTCACACGATGAAGGAGATGAAAGGCACATGTTGAAGTCATGAAAAATCTATCTAAAGCAACATTGCACTCATTATCACATATCTGACCACACACCAGAAGGTTATTACTAATGCTACATATCTTTCATCAATTAGCACTTCCAAATAGATCTCACACAACTACACATGTATGTTTTTTGTAAAACAGGTTATTTCAGATTGAGTTCAATACATGATAATATACAGTGAACTAGGAACTCAAATTACTTGATAGAGCCAAGAGAAAACGCTTATAGATCTTTCTACCTTTTGTGTGTGACTCGAGAACTTCTCTACTTACAAACATATTTGGCCATGCTTGATCATGCTCCTCAATACCTTGTACCAAATCTTGCAAGAACAAAAATCTGGTAAATGTTGCAATGAAAATGGTATGAATATTGAATAGCAAATCCAGTATCAACCCGAGGGCACGAGTTTGAAGAAAGGTTCGTGAATTTAAAATTTGTTCATAAATTTTAACAATAAAAATAAAAAAAATGAACAAAAAAGAGAAATAGTAAAAAAACTGGTAGAAAAGCCCTACAAAAATGGAAAAAACAAATTGAAAGCTTCTAGAAGTTTTGCAAAATGGAGACTGCTTGAAGAGTTATAGTGTTGCATATGGAAAACTATGTAATCAGTACTACAAGTGCTGGATAAAAAATGTGATATACCATCGTCCAACAAGTTTTCCTTTGACCTCACATTTTAGGAACGGGACAAATTGTTTTCAAATATATAATACCTAAATATTTCATCCCCACTATCATATTTTTCTTGACATGCAGGCTATTCACATCACCAAGTAGGCCCACATGTAAAAATGCTTGCCCACTAGCACTTCCTGTGCATGCAGCCTTCCATGTCATCATTTTTGTTTGACAATTGCTTCAACTAGCCCACATGCTATCACATGAACTCATGATCTCTCCCTGGCTGTTCTGTTCCACTTCTTCAGTGCTACATCTACTATTTTCCACCATATAGTTCCACAAGAAACTGAAGAAGGAATCACAACAGTCCACAAATATGAACTAAATAGTCATTTTTACTATAAAGAGTTGCATCAACTTTGCTTTCCTCTCACTTGCACACTCCATTCCTGCCCAAATCACATCCTTTTCCAACCTCATATTCTGCTACCACAGGCTCGATGGAACTCTTGCAGTAGCCACACTGCAGGAACTCACATTGATCATGGCTTCAAGCATTGCAGCTACTGCAAGCTCGGTGACAAATCCTCTCCATGGATGTTGCACCCATAGGCCATGCTGAAGGGCAACCATCGGAGCAAGTAAAAAAGAGTATAAAAGATTTTGGAGGTGATCTATGTGAACTCATACTACAAATTAAATTTTATTTTGGGTTACTTCTGCCCATGCTGCTAACGATCCTCTCCTATGAGTTATCAACATGTGTGCCAGAGTTGTTTAATCATTTTTCCGAATTGATACTTAGCAATATCAGGTAGCTTTTCATTACGAATCTTCTCTTAATTAAGCACATACAAGAGTTCAAAAAGAATATTCAATTTTATTTTCTTCTAATATCTAACTAACTATTTTTCATTTTTATTTCATGCAGTTGCAGTGACAAGATCCTAATAGAAAATATAGTCCTTAAATGAATTAGCAAACTTGCCACTTCCTTTAAAAAGTAATTATATGTACAATGCGTACATTTTTTTGTCCTCTCTCCTTTTGATTATATACAATAATGTTTTGTCGCCTTTGATGGTCATCTCGCACGCTGCTTTTCTTTCTATAAAGTTGCATATACTAAACAAGGTCCATGTCTATGATTTGTTGCTAAATTGGGAAATTTCTACCAAGAAACCCCGATGGTAAACTGTTGGGCTTAAGGTTGCATTCAATCGGTCCTTTTTATGCTCATAAGTGGAGGTCATTACCAAATCATGTGATACAAATATATTTGAGCATCTAACTATCATGTTACTAATCCAAGTATTATGTTTCCTTGATACATAGATTAATGTCAAACATGGCTAACATCTTCCGCCGCAACTCTTAGGGTATCATCTAGTAAATAGAGTGAGCGGACCCAACCTATAGAAGTCCCCACGTTCCAAAAAATGCAAATAAAGGCCTCATTTCTATATCACTATATCTAAAATAAGGTCAATATCACTATAGTGCATAAATCTTTGAACTCGCATTCGTTACTTTAGAGTGATTCAAGTTGTTGATCTGGTACGACTAAAAATGACTGGATTCACCACGTGCCCTCCCGCGCATGTTGTTAGTATTGACACAAGACACTAGACACTTCAGAGTGGGTTTCAGGTTCTCAAATTAGGTAGTGTGCACATGCAGGGCCATGTATTAGAGGCCCAACAAATATTATGGGCACCATGTATCTAATGATAGTTGTAAAAGCAACATCAACTACTACATGTTGAATCTTCAAAAGACATGAGCATTAAAACACTTCTTTTTTAGATGCAACACCTGCATACTAGACTTAGACCAACTCAATATTTTTTTGGGGGAAACTAGCATGTAATTTCCTCTATAAAGTGCCCCAATTCATAGATGTGGTGTATTCTTGAATGTGGACTCGAGGGGGCATGCTTTGTGTACTAGTGGTTCATAGCATAGGAATATTGACGATGCAATACACGGGGGGTGTGGCCCACTTCCATGAAGCCCGGTATTGGGCCAACCTCGAGGCCTAGGAAGCCTGGCGGTAGCGCAGTTCCACGAGGCTCGGCTCAGCGCAAGGCAACCATCTTGGTGTACAAGACAAGAAGCGCTCCACGCTAGGTTAGTTAGGAACCATGTATACCTTAGCTCTCGTCCTCTATATATAAGGTGAGGCTAGGGGTACTCATCTCCATCTGTTCAATAGACCATACTCTCGATGGTCATATCCAAAATCATCTTGTAACCCCTTCACATGATGTGCTCGCAAATCAATTCAAAACAAATTATGACGTAGAGTGTTACCTACCATGAGTGCCCGAACTTGGGTAACCCCCTCGTGTGAACCGCCTTTTGGTACTTCCGGCCACGTTCGCCACCCTACCAAGGGTACTGACAGTTTTTCGTACCGTCATGGCGTGCAAGGCAGGGGTCGCGTCGGCCGGAGACTGACTCCATATCAGATTTCTAATCATACCTCATGACTTCATGTCGGGCCAAAAATTCATCTTCGGTTCCTTCAAGTTTGTCACTGACAACCAAGGGTTGCTCTATGGTAAGAGTCTGCATTACCTTGTCGACACCATGCAATTAGGGAGCATCAAATTCCACTTCAATCAACATGGCGACATCGTGTGCCTTCACGCTCCTCCATCACCCTTGGTTATTGGCGGGCGAGGAGACGTAGAACATGACTAATCTTGGAATGGCTGGATCTTCACCAACCCACCAACCCGACCAATCGAAGAGTGTGCACGTGATCTTCCAGGATGCCGCACGGTCTACGTGACCGCATCCATCTCTACATAATCCTATATATCTAAGAAGTTTATCCCCAATATCTTATTTATCTTAACATGCATCCTATCCACCTCATCACATGTCACACACATGCCACCTCACATTTCCATGAACATGCAAGCCATCCACATCATCAAATGCATGGAATCAATCAACTTTCCACTTTTCACCAGTTTCATGCCCTCCCATGCAACCATCTTTTTTACTTTCTAATGCATGCAAGCCCTCCAAATCACCAAAGAACATGAAATCCATTCACATTATTAATTTTATTTTTGTTTTTCAACAATAATAATTGAACTTGAATGCCATAAGACAATATAACATGTATCCACCCTCTATGTACCTCTAGGTTGAATGTGGTGCGGTACTATCCTCATATATTCTAACTTTTTTGATAAATTCATTGCTAAAATTTCCACAGCAACGCGTGGGCCATTATCTAGTTCCTGGAGTGGTCCAACTCCACCATCTTCTTTCGGTCGCACCGATCACCCGACTTACGGCCCTCTGATACATCTCCATCGTATCTATATTTTTTGATTGTTTCATGCCAATATTCTATAACTTTCATATACTTTTGGCGACATTTTATATTATTTTTTGGGACTAACTTACTTATCCAGTGCCCAGTGCCAGTTTCTGTTTTTTTTGTTTTTTGTTTGAGAGAATTCCTTATTTAACACCATGCTTAAATTTTATGCCCTATTTGACATCGACAAATGATTTCTTCCCTATGTAACAATGAGTCTAAATTGTATGACTTTTATAATATTTTTATCCATTTTAAACCTAAGTGACACCAAAAAAAGACCATTTTACCCCTCATGTGCTATGCTTGTTCCATGTTGTTGCATGTGTGTGCGCGCGCAAATGTGTGCTAGGGATGTTGTGTGTGCTGCTGCTGCATGTGTGTTGTGTGTGCTGCTGCTGCATGTGTGTTGTTGCGTGTTTGTGCGCAGGCGTGTGTGCGCGCATGCGTCTGTACTACTACATGTGCTGACATGTGTGTGATGTGTGTGTGCGTGCTGCCGCTGTTGTGTGTGTCTGCTGCGGGCGTGTGTTATGTGTGCGCGCGCATGTGCGCACACGCACGCATGTGTTTCTATGTTGTTACATGCATGCGCACGTGTGTCTGTTGTGTGCGTGTATACTATTGTGTGTGTTGTTACATGTGTATGTGTTGTTGCGTGTGTGCTACTGTCGCTGCATGTGTGTGTGTGCTACTGCCCCATACTGATGTTGTGTACGTTATTATCCCGCCCACACACATACCATATGAGGGGCATAAAGGTCTTTTTAGGTGTCATTTAGGCTCAAAATGGACAAAAGTGTTATAAAGGGCATAAAAATTAGACTCGTTGTTAGATGGGGAAGAAGAAGTTTTCTAGTGTCAAAGAAGGAAACAAAATTTAAGATAGTGTTAAATAAGGAATTGTTTCTTTTTGTTTCGCAGAAATTTTATATTAAACGGAGTCCAAACACGATAAAAATTTACATAGATTTTTTTTGAAATATATGTGAATTTTTGGAAGAAGAATCAACACAACACGGTGCCCGAGGGAGGCACAAGCCAACATGGTGTGCTCAAGGGGGTCAGTGCGCCCTGATGGCTTGTGGCTCCCCCTTTAGTCGGTTAGGGCACTACTTTCGCCGCAAGAATGCTATTTTTGCGATAAAAATCCCCTCAAACTTTCAGCCCGATCGGAGTTAGGGATCTCTGGATATTTAAGAAACTATGAAGGGGCCGAAAACAGAAGCAAAAACAGGAGAGAAACAGAGAGAGAGAGAGAGATCCAATCTCGGAGGGTTCTTGCCCTCCGGGTGCCATGTCGGCCATGGACCAGAGGTGTTGGGGATATAACCGCACGGTGAGACCCACCCCGAGGGCTCCGGGTCATACCTGGCGGCTCGCACACCGGCCCAAGAGGCCGTGGGGACTTAAGGGCCCAAGAAGCTTAGCGGCTTGACAGGATGGGCCGGTAGGTGGCCCGGATGAAGAAGACCCGGGCGTATAAGCCGCCCGGGGACAACTTGGATAGGAAAGGCAAGAGAAGATAGAGGTAGACTCGGACATGTAATGAGAGTCGGTTACAACTTGTATGATCCATGGTCTTGACCTCCTATATAAAGGCAAGACCCGGGGCGACTTAGAGATCAGGTGATCGAGAACTAGGTCAAGGAATAGCTTCCTTGTAATCGACACATCAAGCAATACAAGCACAAGTAGGATGTAGGCTATTACCTCATCTTGAGGGGCCGAACCTGGGTAAACTCGTGTCCTTCATCCCAACCAACCCCTTTGAGTCCATCACGTTAGCAATGGCCTCGAACCCAAGTTCATTCACCCGGACATCTGCCATGATAAAACCACGACAGTTGGTGCCCACCGTGGGGCCTGCACTCGGTGGTGTTGGGTTCTCAAAGGGATCTCTCCCAGGGCTCGAGGGATACGTGGTCGGAAGGATGAGCAAGAGTCGCCGTGGCCGGCTCTACATCGACGATGCCAGCTGGGGGCTTGATGCCGACTCTGTGGAGTATGGATTCTGCGTTCCTTTCGGCGGGATTGACATTTTCATTGGAAGAACCGACGGATCTACACCCGGGCCAGATGTCTGCACCAACATCATCGAGCCGGCTCGGCACGTGCGACCCGCCCGTGATGTGCGACCCGCCCGTGTTAATCCGGGACGGAAGCACGTCTTCATAGGTTTTACTCAAGGGATGGATCTGGAAGCCTTCGGGTCCGAGGAAACTCTTGTCTGTTCAGAAGACGAGTCTTCGAGCGGAGAGACGGAGTCAATTTACCAGCTTCACAACGGCGGGCTCGGGGGCTACGACGAGCTTTGCCCTGGGTCGGATCATTCTGAGTCGGACGCTTTTGGGCCGCCGGCTCGTGCTGCCATGTTCATGGCGGGGTCAGCCCCAGGCATGAGAAGTACAACCGCGGGAGCGGCAACCTCAGGCGCTGACCCGCCGCCGCCGGCTTAAGTTCTTCTGGATTTGATGAACAAGCTCACGGCCCTGATGGCCACTGAAGTTACACCAGATAATCAGGCTGCCCGGAACTTGGAGATTGTGAGGCTCAAGGACTGGATGGCGGAGGAGCAGCAGAGGATAGCTGAGCTGAAAGTCCAGATGGAGGAAGAGGCAGAATGTATTAAGACGGATGCCTTCCGCCTTGGGCTGGAACAGCAATCGGCGGCTGCGGTACACCAGAGGAGGCATCAATCTCGCTTGCCAGAACGCTATGAGGCTAGGAACCTCTTCAACACGCCAGGAACGGGATGAGCAGCGGATGCAGCTAGAAGCCGCCCGGTGGCTCGACCGACGTCTCACCCGGCCCGACGAAACCAGGTCTCGCCAGTGGTCTTCCCAACACTGGCGGGTCATTATTCTAACCCAGCTGAGAATATGGTGGCTACGGCCACCCGGCTTGAAACAATTCCTATTCTGGATGAAGCACCTTTTGCGGAATAGGTACGGAATGCCATTGGATACCTTCAGATGACGATGGCCCAGCAGGAGAAGTATACTCACAGCCAGAGCCACATTCATTCAACCCCTCTCCCCAGCCGGAGCTTTAGCCAGCGCTATGAGTCGCCAGCGGTTTCCAGCAGTGATCGGCGGAGAGGACCTCCGGGGGACGATCGGGCGGCTCTAGATGTGCAAGCGCTCATGAATCGGGCGAGAAACCAGCAAGAAGCGGCGGCTTTGGCTACAACGACTCACCAAGAGCCCGCGCCCTCGATATCAGTAGGAGCGGGAGTAACTACCAGGACTGTGGGAGTGTCATGTCTATCGCCAGCTCTGTGAAGTGAACGACTGCCAAAGGATTTCCAAGGACCTCGCAAGGTTCCAAATTACACTGCTGATTTGCCTCCGGAGGCCTGGGTCAAAAGTTATGAACTAGCTATGGAGATGCTAGATGTCAGTGAGGCGGTGTGCGCTAAGTATTTTATCATGATGCTTGAAGGACCGGCTCGCACATGGTTAAAGGGGTTGCCTTCCAATACCATCAATTCGTGGGCTGAGTTAAGGGCAAGGTTCATCAAAAAAAATTCAAGGGACTTGCAAACAGCCTATGACCATCGTGGATCTTGATCACTACGTCCAGTAGGAGGGTGAGTCGGCTCATCATTGGGTCTGGCGGGTGTCAACCATTATCCATTCATCTGAGCAGATCACGACAGCCCAGGCCATGCTCATCTTAGAGAAGAACTGTCATTTCGTTCTGCTGAAGCAGAAACTTGGCCGGTTCAAGCGTACGTGTCAGGATATGGGAGAGCTCATGACGACTCTCACAAAGTACACCGACTCTGATAACACGAAGGACCCAGGCTCTGATGAGGAGAAGGCCGATTAGGGTAAAAAGAATAATCAAGGAAAAGGTGCGGTTAACAATGGTAACCAGAATAAGCGAAAGAACCCCGATGGCGGATCAAAACTGGTAGCCAATGCAAGTACCGGCCAGAATCCCCCTAAGGGCAATGGGAAGTTCAGACCACCTTTTAGTAAGAACAAGACTTCCTTCAATTTGGAGGAGGCGCTTAAGAAGCCCTGTCCAGAACACAGCCAGCCCAGCAAACCTGCATTGCACGCATGGGGTGATTGCCACATTATGCAGAAGTTAAGGAATTACTACACACAACCCAACAACCAGGGCGGTGGTCCGCCCGGAGGCTCAGGACCGGGCGGGTCAGGAGCCGGCTTTGGATCCGATGGCTCAGGGAACGGTCATCATGGTCAAGGTAATCAAGGAGGGCACCAGCAGCACTCTTGTAACAACAACCAGCAGCAACATAACCAATCTGGGTATCAAAGTAATCCGAAGCAGCTCAACTCAGGCCAGTATCATGTTTTCACGACCTGCCTTAACAAGCGAGATTAGAAATTACGCAAGCAAGCGGTCCATGCAGCTGCGCCGGCTCTGCCGCAGTACTTAAAGTGGTCTGAATATAACATAACGTGGAGCCAGGAGGATCACCCGCCGCGTGTTGATGACCCGGGGCGGCTGGCTTTGGTTGTTACCCCTCAAGTGGGAGGATATATGGTGAATATAAGGTGCTTATGGATGGAGGCAACAGTATCAACATCCTCTATTATGACACCTTCCGGCGGATGAAGCTGCTTGACAAGGATCTTAAGCCCTCATCCACCATTTTTCATGGTGTGGTGCCAGGCAAGTCGGCTTATCCGGTGGGCAGGATTTCTTTGGAAGTTTCCTTTGGTGACGAATATAACCACAAAGTGGAGCAATTGTGGTTTGAAGTGGTCAAGATCAAGAGCCCTTACCATGCGTTGTTTGGGCGGCCGGCTTATGCTAAGTTCATGGCTAGGCCCTGCTATGTCTACTTACAGCTCAAGATGCCCGGGTTAAAAGGTACAATCACCGTTCATGGTGATAGGAATACATCTATTGAGTGCGAGGAAGGAGATGCGGCTTATGCAGAATCTAGTTGTGCTCGGGAGGAGCTTAAGTTTTATAAGGAGAATGTTGACCCAGAGGATATGACGCCGCTGAAAAAGCCCACAACGGAGGTTGAGCCGCCCCTTAAGTTTTCGGCAAATGATACCAAGGCCATAGACTTCACTCCAGGTGACTCATCCAAACAGTTCATCATTGGGGCTCACATGGATCCCAAATAGGAAAGCGCGCTCATCGAATTCATTCGTGAGAATCGGGACATCTTTGCATGGAAACCTTCTGACATGCCGGGTGTTCCGAGAGAGTTCGCTGAGCACAATCTTAATGTGGATCCTAAGTTTAAACCTATCAAGCAGTTTCTACGGCGGTTCAATGAGTAGAGACGCAAGGCCATCGGAGAAGAGGTCGCCCGGCTCTTAGCGGCGGGTTTCATCGTCGAGGTCTTTCACCCGGAGTGGCTTGCTAACCCAGTGCTGGTGCTCAAAAAGAACGACACGTGGCGGATGTGTGTGGATTATACGGACCTTAACAAGGCTTGTCCTGCTGATCCCTTTGCCCTCCCTCGTATTGATCAGATCATTGACACTACAGCGGGTTGCGAAAGCCTGTGCTTCCTGGATGCTTATTCAGGATATCATCAGATCAAGATGACAGTTAAGGACCAAGAGAAGACGGCTTTTATTACGCCTTTTGGAGCCTTCTGTTATGTATCTATGCCTTTCGGGCTCAAGAGTGCCCAGGTGACTTATCAGCGTTGTGTGCAGAATTGCCTTCACAGTTAGATTGGGCGCAATGTTCATGCTTAGGTGGATGATATTGTGATCAAATCAAGGAAGAAGGAGACCCTTTTGGACGACTTAAGGGAAACTTTTGACAATCTCTAGGTCTACAAGATGATGCTTAACCCGACCAAGTGTGTTTTTGGTGTCCCGGCTGGCAAGCTCTTGGGATTTCTGGTTTTTGAGCATGGTATTGAAGCTAATCCGGATAAAATCAAAGCTATCTCCTCTCTGGGAGAGCCAGCTTGTGTTAACGATGTCCAACACCCGACAGGGCGAATCGCTGCGTTAAGCTGGTTCATAAGCCGCCTTGGTGAGAAAGCCATTCCCCTATATCAGATGATGAAAAAAACAGATAATTTTGTCTAGAGTACGGTGGCGGGTGAAGCATTAGAGGCGCTCAAGAAGCAACTCACTGAGCCACCGGTATTGGCTGCTCCGGCTGAGAAACAACCTTTGCTCCTGTACGTGGCGGCTAACAACCGGGCAGTCAACACCGCAATTGTGGTTGAGCGCAAGGAAGCCGGGAAGGAATATCCGGTTCAAAGGCTGGTTTATTATATCAGTGAGGTCCTGGCTAAATCCAAGCAGAGATATCCACATTGGCAGAAGCTAGTGTATGGATTATTCATGGCCAATCGCAAGATGAAGGACTATTTCCTAGGGCACCAGATCACCATAGTTAGTTCTGCTCCTTTGGGGGATATAATCTAGAACAGAGAAGCTACTGGTAGGATTGCTAAGTGGGCATTGGAGCTGGGACCCCTCAATCTGAAATATGTGCCTCATACGGCCATCAAGTCCCAAGCCCTTGTGGATTTCATAAACAATTGGACAGAGTGTCAAGCTCCTGAGGAAAATCCGTATGACACATACTGGACTATACATTTTGATGGATCCAAGCATCTGGAAGGATTAGGAGCAGGAGTTGTTTTGACGTCTCCCAAAGGTGATAAATTTTGTTATGTGCTCCGACTGATGTTCCCTTGCACCAACAATGCGGCTGAGTATGAGGCTCTGCTTCATGGTCTCAGAGTAGCCAAGGAAATGAATTTAAGCCGGGTAAGGTGTTTGGGTGACTCAGATCTGGTGGCTCAGCAGGTTTCAGGCACGTGGGATTCCAAGGACCCGCGGATGGCGGCTTATAGATAGGCGATGGATGTCATTGCTGGTCACTTCAAAGGTTATCAGGTAGATCACATTGATCGTCGCAAGAATGAGGCAGCTGATGCCTTATCACGGTTAGGCTCTCATCGAAAGCCGGTGGCACCCAATATCTTTTTGGATGTTTTATATCACCCGACTATCAAATTGCCTTCAGAGGAAGATTTGGCCGTCCCTGACCCGGAGGGGCAATTGGTGGCGGCTCTACATGCTATTCCGGATTGGACCGTGCCTTACCTGGCCTATTTGACTCGGGGCGAATTACCTGATGATGAAAATCTAGCCAGACAGATCACCTGGCGGTCTAAGTCGATGACAATAGTTAATGGTGAGTTACACAAGTGCAGCGTTACCGGGGTTTTTCAACGTTGCGTCTCACTAGAGGAAGGTCAAGAAATTTTGAATGAAATCCACACTGGAGATTGCAGACATCACGCTGGCTCAAAATCTTTGGTAGCTAAGGCATTTCATCATGGTTTCTTCTGGTTGACGGCTCACAAAGACGCCGAGGATCTGGTCCGCAAGTGTGACGACTGTCAAAAATTCGGCCGGCGTGCTCATATTCCAGCTCAAGAGTTGCGGATGATACCAATTACTTGGCCGTTTGTGGTCTGGGGGCTAGATATGGTAGGGCCTTTTAAGAGATCCAAGGATAAGAAAACACACCTCCTGGTGGCGGTTGATAAGTTCACAAAATGGGTAGAGGCTGAGCCGATCAGCAAGTGTGATGCGGCTACAGCAGTTCAATTTGTTAAAAAACTAATCTACCATTTTGGTTACCCCCACAGCATCATCACTGACAATGGCACAAATTTTTCCAAGGGGGCTATGAAAAAATTCTGCAACGAAGAGCACATCCGGCTTGATGTTTCAGCAGTTGCTCATCCGCAGTCTAACGGTCAGGCGAAGCGTGCTAATCAAGAATATTTGAGAGGTATCAAGCCACGGCTCATGGTTCCTTTACAACGAACACCCGGTTGTTGGGTAGAAGAGCTGCGCTCCATCTTATGGAGTATCAGAACCACTCCCAACAGATCCACAGGATATACACCTTTCTTCATGGTTTACGGTGCCGAGGCCGTGCTGCCAAGTGACATCCGACATGACTCGCCATGAGTGGCGGCTTACAATGAGACGAACAATGAGACGACACGCCAGGACGCGTTGGATGCCTTGGAGGAGGAACGAGAGCTGGCGGCTGCCCGTTCGGCGATTTATCAACAAGACCTGCACCGCTATCATAGCTGCAGGGTTAAGACCTGGGCGTTTCAAGAGGGCGACTTAGTTCTACGGTTGATTCAAGATCAGACAGATATGCATAAGTTATCTCCTCCATGGGAAGGGCCTTTTGTGGTCAGCCGAAATCTCAACAACGGGTCGTATTACCTCATTAACATCCGGGGCGACTCAAATACTTCGGGTCAGGAGACCCGCCGGCCGTGGAACATAGCGCATCTGCGGCCTTATTACACTTAAGGTTGTTGAGAATCGTCACTGTACAGTATCATTGTACATATCATATTTATATATACATAAAATAACATCCCTGTAAGCCGAGGCCTCTGCCACATCGCACATCTTCATTGATGCAAATACATTGGTTGTCGAAGGGGGCTTCTTACCTTCGGGTATCGCTTATCTCACCCTAACAACCGGCTTTACACCATTCTAGTTGACATGTCAACTGCGGCTGTCGAAGGGGGCTTCTTACCTTCGGGTATTGCTTATCTCACCCTAACAACCGGCTTTATGCCATTTCTGGTTAACATGTTAACCGCGGTTGTCGAAGGGGGCTTCTTACTGACGGGTTTGCTTATCTCACCCTAACAACCGGCTTTATGCCATTTCCAGTTGACATGTCAGTTGCGGCTGTCGAAGGGGGCTTCTTAGCTTCGGGTATCGCTTATCTCACCCTAACAGCCGGCTTTATGCCATTTCCGGTTAACATGTTAACCGCGGTTGTCGAAGGGGGCTTCTTACCGACGGGTTCGCTTATCTCACCCTAAGAACCGACTTTATGCCAATTCCAGTTGACATGTCAGCTGCGGCTGTCGAAGGGGGCTTCTTACCTTCGGGTATTGCTTATCTCACCCTAAAAGCCAGCTTTATGCCATTTCCGGTTAACATGTTAGCCGCGGTTGTCGAAGGGGGCTTTTTACCTTCGGGTATCGCTTATCTCACCCTAACAGCCAGCTTTATGCCATTTCCAGTTAACATGTTAACCGCGGTTGTCGAAGGGGGCTTCTTACGGACGGGTTCGCTTATCTCACCCTAACAACCGGCTTGATGCCATTTACAGTTGACATGTCAGCTGCGGCTGTCGAAAGGGGCTTCTTACCTTCGGGTATCGCTTATCTCACCCTAACAGCCGGCTTTATGCCATTTCCAGTTAACATGTTAACTGTGGTTGTCGAAGGGGGCTTCTTACCGATGGGTTTGCTTATCTCACCCTAACAACCGGCTTTATGCCAATTCCAGTTGACATGTCAGCTGCGGCTGTCGAAGGGGGCTTCTTACCTTCGGGTATTGCTTATCTCACCCTAACAACCGGCTTTATGCCATTTCCGGTTAACATGTTAGCCGCAGTTGTCGAAGGGGGTTTCTTGCCTTCGGGTATCACTTATCTCACCCTAACAACCGGCGTTCGCGCCAAAATTGTTGAAAAGTCAACATTGGCTGTCGAAGGGGGCTTCTTACCTTCGGGTATCGCTTATCTCACCCTAACAGCCGGCTTTATGCCATTCTGGTTAACATGTTAGCCGCGGTTGTCGAAGGGGGCTTCCCACCTTCGGGTGTAGCTTATCTATCCCTAACAACCGGCGTTCATGCCAGAAATGTTGACAAGTCAACATAACCATACAGGAGGCTTCCTGCCCTACGGGTGAAGCTTATCAAATCTTCTCGGCCGGCTCTAAAGCCAAGCGAGGAATTCTGTCAAACACGTTGGGAAGACACATCATCTTTGGGTTACGCTTTTTAAGATGCCCTCCTAACGATGTAAAAGTGTATTTATACATGCAGGAAACTAGGCTACGAAGAGCCGGTAAGGCATACAATGAGAAGGACAAGGAAGGTGGCACATGTCTATTTTAAAACCGGACTTTCATATGTGCGCGATGGCATGAGTTCAACAAAGGAAAAAGTTGCTGCTATCCTATTACATATGCTCTCTGCGGAGCTCAAAATATCATCAAGTTTGTTTACATCGCCCACGGCGAGTCATGGAGAGCCGGCTATTACAAGTTTTCTAACATAGCGATCAGCTGGCTGGCGGGTCATCCTGCTCCGGCTCTTCAGCTGCCTTGATCTGGAGATTATCCAAGTCCCAATTGCAGTCGGTTAAAGCTGCAAAAGTTCCTTCTTCAAAGAAGCGGGACAGGTCAAGATCAGAAGCAAAGAGAGTCTTACTGCGGGCGGTGGTCAGATCCTGGGACTCAAAGAGCGGACCACGGATCCTCTTCTGATCAGCACTGTAAGCCGCCTGGTAAGTCGCCAAGTTGACCTCTTCTGCTAAGACGGAGGCTAGGACTTTGGAGCCTTTTATGCACCGGGCATAATCAGCGTCGGTAAATTCAGAGCCGTCGTCCTTCTTGGCGGGAAACCCATCCATCATCTCAGCCGGAGTAAGCTCTGGAGCGAAAGCTAATGCCCGACTTATGGCCGCAATTGCCCCCTAGCGGGCAGCTGATTTCTTCAGCTCTACAATCTGCTTGGGCATCGTTGACAGGAGCTCCAAGACATTTTTGAGAGTCAAAGGAATGTTCTCTTTATATTTCACAGCCTTGATTGTGCATACCGCCCCGCGGTACAACTGTTCTGTCAATGTGTATATTGCTTTCAACGGCAGCAGATTGTCGGAGACAAGTTGGCGGCTCCTAGGACCTGCATGAGAGGGAGGCCTAGTTATGAGTCGCCAGCACAAATCCAAAAATCCGGATCAAGCCAAGCTATTAAAAACTTACCAAAGAGGACAACCGTCATCTTTGTGATATGACGCTTCAAAGACTGCAGCTCGTTAGATACGATCATGAGTCGATGATCGACATCAGTCGCCCGTTTAGTCAGTGTAGCTTTTTCAGCCTCAACAGCTTCCTTGAAGGCGGTGAAGTCAGCTTTGGTCTTAGCTAGCTCTTTGACAAGGAGCCGACAGGTTTCGTCAGCTTCACTCTGGGCGGCTTGCTGAGTAGCTAAGTTCGTTTTTAAGCTGGCCAATTCTAACCCGGCTTTGGTTAAAGCTTCCTGCGATGTATCAAAATATGGAATACATAAGCAAGTCTCAAACAGATTGCAAGCAATATGCATGACACTTGGGGGCTAATGTCTATTTTCAAGACATTTCCGACTCAACTTCAACAGGTTTGACCCGTAACTTTGGGGCTACATATTGGTTTTCTAAGGAGGTTTAACATCTACAAAGTCATGGTTCAACTTTAGAAAAGATTAAGCCGACCCTTGGGGGCTACAGTTGGCTCTGGTAACTATCTTCTACGAAGTCCCGGCTCAACTTTGGAAAAGATTAAGCCGACCCTTGGGGGCTACAGTTGGCTCTAGTAACTATCTTCTAGGAAGTACCGGTTCAAAATTATCAATTATTGATCCGTCCCTTGGGGGCTACCAGCAATGATTTCAGATCACGGCTAAGTAAATTAAAGTTTACACATTGCATGTCTACTTCTGCTAAAGATGGAAGAGCCGGATTATTATCAGTCAATATTAACCCGGCTCTTGGGGGCTACGTAAGGGTATAAGGAGGAAAAAGGAATACCTCATATCGTCTCTTCATCAAGTTAACGAGTTTGAGCTCCAAATCCCAGCTTGTAGACAACCGGTCCATATATCCAGTATGAAGTTCGTCGGCTGTCATTTTTTCTAAGGCAGGGAGCTCAAACTCCATCTTCCTTGAAGTCCCAACTATTTCACTATGCTTGGTCAGCACGTGAGGTGGAGGAGAGTGCAAGCCGGCGCCAGTAGTCACGACGTCCGGGACAGCAGCATCATCATCAGCCTTGCAGGGCTCGGTGGCTTGGAAAGGTCCCTTTGCGGGCTCTCAAGAATAATGTCATCAGCTGCCGGCTCTGTAGAAGTCGCTGGGGGATCCGGATTGGCAAGCTCCGGTTCTTGAGCAGCAGGGCCAGGGGAGGACTTGTTGGTTTTCCTCCGCTTAGCTTGAGCCCTAGAAAATACATGAAGGCCCGAATTCAAGGGTTACAACCGCCAAAGAATCGGATGTAAAGGCTACAAAGTGCTTACAACGGATTAATCTTTGGAGGTGGAAGAGCGGTGGCCGTAGAGTCACCGGACGAAGGTGATCCCTGAGAGATAGTTCAGATGATATAAGGTAGTGTTGAGATTATAAAGGAAAAGATAACAGAGATACATACCTCTGCGGGGCGTTTCTTCGGAGCCGGAGAGTTAGGCAACCCAGCCATGAGATCAGTAGAGCCGGCGCTCCGGGTCTGACGGCGGTCGACTTGCTGTTGCTTTTTCAAAAGAAATTGGGGATCCAAATGAGCAAGAGGATGAGAAAGGGGAACTTTTTGAACAACCCACCGTATCTTCTGGGCTACAAAACATTCTGAGTCGGATGAAATATAAGTTACCTCAGGAACGTTGCCGCGGCTTGTCTCTACCTCGTCCTGTGAATAAGTTGCTATCAGTAAGGTGAATAATGAGATTACTAAAAATAGTCAAACTATACCTCTGAGCCGGATGATTCTGGCGGATCAAACCATTCCTCTCGAGGGGCGGTCTTCTTCGTCTTCTTGGCCGGGGCCTTCTTCTTGCTTTTCTTCAGAGGAGGAACATACTTTTTCTTCCAAAAGTTAGAGTCAGCCTGAAAAGGTAAGCTGGTTAATAGCAATGGATTGACAAGTTATAACTACACAAAAAGAGGAAACAATGAAGAGTCGCCTTACGTCTGGGGCCGGATTAATGACACTGAAAGGCGCCAGCCCAATAGCGCTGCAAGCTCTTGACGTCTGATGAACAAGACTCTGGATGATAGTGGTAATGTCGTCTTCGGTTAAAGTTGTCCGACTGAAGCATAGGGAACCATCATACTCGCCCGGGCATTCGCACATGAGGCGGCTTCTCAGGCTCAAAGGCATAATTCTCCAGGAGATCCAACAGCGGATCAAGTCCAAACCAGTCAATCCATTAGCCATGAGGGCTCTAATCTTGGCGTGAGCCGGATCGTATCTTGCACGTTAAGAAGTTGATAGCTGGCCAGGAAGCTCACAAGTTGTCTTGAGCCAAGAGGGGCGATAACCCGGCAGCGGATACTCACCCTCCGGGGAGGTATTCTTGCAGTAGAACCAAGTCTTATTCCAATCCTTTGGATGACTCGGCATTGGTACAGCCGGAAAGGTAATGTCCCGGCGCCTCTGAATGGAAATTCCACCAAGTTCTAAGCTCGGGCCGGCCTTTACTTCAGTTTGCCGGTTCGCATAAAAGAACTCTCGGAAGAGACCTACAGACGGATGAGTCTAGAGGTAGACCTCGCTGAGCACTTGGAAGTTGCAGATATTTGAGACGGAATTGGGGGCAAGGTCTTGCGGATGCAGCTTATAGAAACGAAGGATGTCCCGGAAGAATTTTGAGCGGGGGTACGAATCCACGTTCAATATGATCCGAAAAACAACTACCTCGCCCTCCTGAGGAATGGGCCTCAGTTCATTACCCGGAACCCGCCAATGGATGACCTCTTTGGCAGGAAGGGTGCCCGCGTGTACAAAGTCCATCAGGAACTCTTCGGTGATGCAAGAGCCGACCCAGTTGCATGAGTTGGATGCACGAGACATGGCGGCGGTTTAAAACTGTGCAAAGTAACAATGTACGACAAGTCAAGGAACGACAGATATCTACGGGCGGCTAAAAACTTAAGACCTTAAAAAGATGAGACATTAAGATCCGGCTGATGAGAGCTGGACCAGCATGGAGGGTCAACAACACGAAAGGACAGAGTGAAATTTGGCTACGTGCTGAAAACAGGTTTCGCAAAATATTGCTATGATTGCGATCTATAAAACAGAAAGAAATATCTTTATTTCCAGACCTAGCGATGAACTATTGAAAGTAAAGAAAATCTGAAAACAACGGGCGGAGCCGTGGTGAATCTAAATAACATCAGTGCCGGTCTCCTACCTAGTAGCGCCATGGGGATACGGTATGGTCGAGGGCTCGGGGCTTAAGCATGACTGGCATTGATGGAGCCCGAGTTCTAAAGCTGCGGCGGTGGAGATCCATGAAAAACCTACTAGAACGAATCACGAATCTAAGGGGAGAAGGACTCACCGGCAATGGTGCGATGGAAGCGGAAGGAACTCTGGATCGCGTTAGGTTGATGCAGCAGCCCTGTCGATGGCGAGGAGGAAATGGTGCCGGAGCTGGAAGCGCTGGAAACGGAAGCGCCGGAGGAAGGAGATGACGGAGCGAGCGGGAGAAGGCGAATGCTGCCCTGGGCGGTCCTATTTAATAGGGAAAGGGTGGAACGGGCGCCAAAATCCAGGCGTCAGATATCATTTGACCGAGGCGGACGCCTTGATTTTTGGGCTGATCATTTAATAAAAAGATTTGTTGTGTGCGTCAGAGAATCTTTTTTGCAGATCTGACATGACGTCGTGGCGGGTCATTTCCGGGAGACTCGCCGAGGAGTAGAAAGAAAGGCTGAAGTGAGCAAGCTCGAATCAACCTGGGGCCTAATGTTGGGGATATAACTGATGGGGAATGTTGCATGGTAAACAAAAAAATTCCTACGCACACGCAGATCTATCCATGGTGATGAGCATCTACGAGAGGGAGAGTGGGTCTACATACCCTTGTAGATCACTAAGCGGGAAGCGTTAAGAAATGTGGTTGGTGTAGTCGAACGTCTTCGCGATCCAAATCGCCCTGTGTCCCGCGATTCAATCACGATCCGTCTGCGATCTTGATCACGATCCTTCCGATCTAGCACCGAACGGACGGCACCTCCGCGTTCAGCACACGTACAGCTTGATGACGATCTCCGCCGTCTTGATCCAGCAAGAGAGAGCGGAGAGGTAGAAGAGTTCGCCGGCAGCGAGATGGCGCTCCGGCGATGGGGGTGGAGCAATTCTGGCAGGGCTTCGCCTAAGCACTGCAGAAATCCGAACTAGAGGAGAAACTATGCACTGGAGGAACGGATAGCACGTGGCTGTAAAAACTAGTGCAAAAACCCAAAACCCTCTAGTATATATAGGAGGAGAGGAGGTAGCTTGGCCTCCAAGCCTAGCTGGTTTGGCCGAACCTACTAGGAGAGGAGGACTCCTCCTCCAATCCTAGTAGGACTAGGATTGCTCCTTTTTGCCTTTTTTCCACCTTTTCTTATTGGGTTTTTCCTCCAGCCACATGGGACTTGTGTGGGAGTTTCCACCAGCCCACTAAGGGCTGATATTCACTCTCCCACAGCCCATGAAGCCTCTTGGGTCGAAATACCCCTCCCGGAGGCCTCCCGGTACACTACCGGCACTCCCGGTACACTACCGATGAGCCCAAAACTTTTCCGACGACCAAAACAGGACTTCCTATATATGAATCTTTACCTCCGGACCATTCCGAAGCTCCTCGTGATGTCCGGATCTCATCCGGGACTCCTAAAAACCTTCGGTCACCACCATACATAACTCTATACTACCGAAACGTCACCAAACCTTAAGTGTGCAGACCCTGCGGGTTCGAGAACAATGTAGACATGACCGAGACACCTCTACGGTCAATAACCAATGGCGGGACCTGGATGTCCACATTGGTTCCTACATATTCTACGAAGATCTTTATCGGTTGAACCTCTATGTCAAGGATTCAATTAATCCCGTATGATGTTCCCTTTGTTCTTCGGTATGTTACTTGCCCGAGATTCGATCGTTGGTATCTCCATACCTAGTTCAACCTTGTTACTGGCAAGTCTCTTTACTCATTCCATAATACAAGATCCCATAACTAACACTTAGTCACATTGCTTGCAAGGCTTATTGTGATGTTGTATTACCGAGTGGGCCCTAAGATACCTCTCCGTCACACGGAGTAACAAATTCCAGTATTGATCCATGCCAACTCATCAGACACCCTCGGAGACACCTGTAGAGCACCTTTATAGTCACCCAGTTATGTTGCGATGTTTGATACACACAAGGCACTCCTTAGATGTCTGTGAGTTGCATGATCTCATGGTCATAGGAACATATACTTGACATGCAGAAAACAGTAGCAATAAACTGACACGATCATAAGCTACGTTTGTAGTTTGGGTCTTGTCCATCACATCATTCTCCTAATGATGTGATCCCATTATCAAACGACATCTCATGTCCATGGCTAGGAAACCTTAACCATCTTTCGATCAACGAGCTAGTTCACTAGAGGCATACTAGGGACATTGTGTTTGTCTATGTATCCACACATGTATCCATGTTTCCAATTAATACAATTCTAGCATGGATAATAAACAATTATCATGAACAAGGAAATGTAATAATAAACACTTTATTTATTGCCTCTAGGGCATATTTCCAACAGTCTCCCACTTACACTAGAGTCAATAATCTAGCTCACATCACTATGTGATTTACATTGTAATGAACCGAACACCCATGCAGTTCTGGTGTTGATCATGTTTAGCTCTTGGAAGATGTTTAGTCAACGGGTCTGCAACATTCAGATCCATGTGCACTTTGCAAATATTTATGTCCTTCTCCTCGATGTAATATCGGATGGAGTTGAAGCGTCGCTTTATATGTATGGTCCTCTTGTGAAACCTTGGTTCCTTGGCTAGAGCAATGGCACCAGTGTTGTCACAGAGCAGGCTCATTGGATTCAGTGCACTGGGCACTACTCCAAGATCTGTCATGAACTGCTTCATCCAGACACCTTCCTTCGCCGCCTCCGAGGCTGCGATGTATTCCGCTTCGCACGTAGAATCAGCTACCACACTTTGCTTGGAACTGCACTAGCTTACCGCTACCCGTTAAGAATAAATACGTATCCGGTTTGCGACTTAGAGCCGTCCGGATCAGTGTCAAAGCTTCCATCGATGTAACCCTTTACAACGAGCTCTTCATCACCTCCATAAACGAGAAACATTTCCTTAGTCCTTTTCAGGTAATTAAGGATATTCTTGACCGCTTGCCAGTGCTCCATTCCAGGATCACTTCGAAACCTTCCGGCCATACTTATGGCAAGGCTGACATCGAGTCTTGTGCACAGCATTGCATACATGATAGAGCCTATGGCTGAAGCATAGGGGATGACACTCATCTTTTCTCTATCTTCTGTAGTTACTGGGCATTGAGTCTTACTCAACTTCACACCTTGTAACACAAGCAAGAACCCCTTCTTGGACTGATCCATTTTGAACTTTTTCAAAACTTTATCAAGGTATGTGCTCTATGAAAGTGCTATTAAGCGTCTCGATCTATCTCTATAGATATTAATGCCTAATATGAAAGCAGCTTCTCCCAGGTCCTTCATTGAAAAAACTCTTGTTCAAATATTCCTTCATGCTTTCCAGCATTTCTATATTGTTTCCAGTCAGCAATATGTCATCCACATATAATACTAGAAACACTATAGAGCCCCCACTCACTTTCTTGTAAATACAAGCTTCTCCGTAAACTTGTATAAACTCAAACGCTTTGATAACCTCATCAAAGCGCTTATTCCAACTCCGAGATGCTTGCACCAGTGCATAAATGGATCGCTGGAGTTTCCAAATTTTCTCAGCATTCTCTGGATCGACAAAACCTTCGGGTTGCATCATATACAACTCTTCCTCAAGGAAACCGTTAAGGAACGCGGTTTTGACATCCATCTGCCAAATTTCATAGTCGAAATAAGTAGCTATTGCTAACATGATTCTGACAGACTTAAGCATCGCTACAGGTGAGAAAGTCTCATCGTAGTCAACTCCTTGAACTTGTGAAAAACCCTTTGCCACAAGTCGAGCTTTATAGATGGTGACATTACCGTCTGCGTCTGTCTTCTTCTTAAAGATCCATTTGTTCTGAATGGCCTTTTGCCCTTCAGGTAATACTTCCGAAGTCCATACTTTGTTTTAATACATGGATCCCATCTCGGATTTCATAGCGTCTAACCATTTCTCGGAATCCGGGCCCATCACTGCTCCTCCATAGCTCGTAGGTTCACTGTTGTCCAACAACATGACCTCCAAGACAGGGTTGTCGTACCACTCAGGGGTAGTACGCGGCCTTGTCGACCTACGAGGTTCAATAGCAGCTTGATCCGAAGCTTCATGATCATCATCATTAACTTCCTCTTCTACCGTCATAGGTTCCACGGAAACATCTTTCTGCGTTGCGCTACTTTCTAGTTGAAGTAAAGGTTCAATAACCTCATCAAGCTCTATTTTCCTCCCACTCAATTCTTTCGAGACAAACTCTTTCTCAAGAAATGTCTCGTTCTTAGCAAAAACCACTTTGCCTTCGGATCTGAGATAGAAGGTATACCCGACTGTCTCTTTCGGGTATCCTATGAAGACGCATTTCTTCGCTTTGGGTTCCAGCTTTTCAGGCTGAAGCTTTTTGAATAAGCATAACATCCCCAAACTTTAAGAAACGACAACTTTGGCTTCTTGCCAAACCACAGTTCATATGGCGTCGTCTCAACGGATTTTGATGGTGCCCTATTTAAAGTGAATGCAGCTGTCTCTAATGCATAACCCCAAAACGATAGTGGCAAATCAGCAAGAGACATCATAGAACGCACCATATCTAATAAGGTTCGATTACGACGTTTGGACACACCAGTACGCTGTGCTGTTCCGGGCGGTGTCAACTGTGAAACAATTCCACACTGTCTTAAGTGACTGCCAAACTCATAACTCAGATATTCACCTCCTCGATCAGATCGCAGGAACTTAATCTTCTTGTTACGATGATTCTCAACTTCACTTTGAAATTGCTTGAACTTTTCAAACGTTTCAGACTTGTGTTTCATTAAGTAAATATACCCATATCTACTTACGTCATCAGTGAAGGTGAGAAAATAACGATATCCACCACGCGATGTAACATTCATTGGACCGCACACATCAGTATGTATGATTTCCAATAAGTCACTCGCCCGTTCCATTGTTCCAGAGAACGGCGTTTTAGTCATCTTGCCCATGAGGCATGGTTCACATGTGTCAAGTGATTCAAAATCAAGTGACTCCAAAAGTCCATCAACATGGAGCTTCCTCATGCGTTTCACACCAATATGACCTAAATGGCAGTGCCACGAGAAAGTGGTACTATCATTATCAACTCTACATCTTTTGGCATCAATGTTATGAACATGTGTAACATCACTATCAAGATTCAATATGAATAAACCCATAACATTGGGTGCATGACCATAAAAGATATTACTCATATAAATAGAACAACCTTTATTCTCTGATTTAAATGAGTATTCGTCTCGCAATAAACAAGATCCAGATATAATGTTCATGCTTAACGCAAGCACTAAATAAAAATCATTCAGGATCATCACTAATCCCGATGGTAATCGAAGAGAGATCGTGCTGACGGCGATCACATCAACCTTGGAACCATTTCCCATGCGCATCGTCACTTCGTCCTTTGCCAGCCTTCGTTTATTCTGTAGTTCCTGCTTTGAGTTGCAAATGTGAGCAACCGAACCGGTATCAAATACCCAGGCACTACTACGAGAGCTAGTAAGGTACACATCAATAACATGTATATCATATATACCTTGTTTGTCATTGGCCGCCTTCTTGTCAGCCAGGTACTTGGGGCAGTTCTGCTTCCAGTAACCAGTTCCCTTGCAATGAAAACACTCAGTTTCTGGCTTGGGTCCATGCTTGGGATTCTTTACAGGAGTAGCAATTGCTTTGCCATCCTTCTTGTTTTTAGCCTTCTTGCCCTTGCCCTTGCCCTTGCCATTTTTCTTGAAACTAGTGGTTTTATTGACCATCAACACTTGATGTTCTTTTTGGATTTCACACTCTGTGACTTTTAGCATCGCAAACACCTCGGCGACTGACTTGTTCATCCCATGCATGTTATAGTTCATCACAAAGCTCTCGTAACTAGGTGGCAGTGATTGAAGAACTCTGTCAGTGATCGCCTCTGGCGGAAGGGCAATTCCCAACTTCGCTAGACGAGTTGAATACCCAGACATTCTGAGTATATGTTCACTGATAGACCCGTTCTCCTCCATCTTGCAAGCATAGAACTTATCGGAGGTTTCATACCTCTCGATCCGGGCGTTCTTATGAAAGATAAAATTCAACTCCTGGAACATATCATATGCTCCATGACGTTCAAAACGTCTTTGAAGTCCCGATTCTAAGCCATACAATATTGCACACTGAACTATTGAGTAATCTCTAGTACGTGCCTCCCAAACGTTCTTAACGTCTTCGGAGGTCATGTCTTCTGGTTGGTCACCAAGCGGTGCATCAAGGACATATGATTTCTGGGAAGCCGTGAGGATAATCCTCAGATTACGGTCCTAGTCAACAAAGTTACTTCCATCATCTTTCAACTTAGCTTTCTCTAGGAACGCATTAAAATTCAGGGGTGCTACTGCGCGAGGCATTGATCTACAACATAAATATGCAAAGTTTACTTAGACTATTGTTCAAGATAATGAGTTTAGTTAATCAAATTACTAAGGCTCCCACTCAAATTGACATCCCTCAGGTCATCTGAGTGTCACATGATCCAAATCCACCAACTCAAGTCCGATCATCACGTGATTTGAGGTGGCTTCAATGGTGAACATCATTATGTTGATCATATCTACTATATGACTCATGCTCGACCTTTCGGTCTCTTGTGTTCCGAGGCCATGTCTGTACATGCTAGGATCGTCAAGTTTAACCCGAGTGTTCTGCGTGTGCAACACTAGCTTGCACCCGTTGTATGTGAACGTAGAATCTATCACACCCGATCATCACATGGTGTCTCGACACGACGAACTTTCGCAATGATGCACACTCGGGGAGAACACAATTAATCTTAAATTTAAGTGATGGTTCACCTTATAATGCTACCGTCGTACTAAGCAAAACAAGGTGCATAAAAGGATTAACATCACATGCAATTCATAAGTGACATGATATGGCCATGAACTTGTGCTTTAGATCTCCATCTTGAAAGCACCGACATGATATCCATCGTCACCAGCAAGACACCATGATCTCCATCATCTTGATCTCCATCAACGTGTCGCCATCGGGGTTGTCGCGCCCAACATGCTTCTACTACTATTGCTACCGTTTAGCGATAAAGTAAAGCATTACATAGCGCTTAATGATTGACACGCATGTCATACAATAATTAAAGACAACCCTATGGCTCCTGCCGGTTGTCGTACTCATCGACATGCAAGTCATGATAATCTATACATCACATGATCATCTCATACATCACATATATCACATCATGTAATTGGCCATATCACATCACAACATACCCTGCAAAAACAAGTTAGATGTCCTCTAATTGTTGTTGCATGTTTTACGTGGCTGCTACGGGTTTCTAGCAAGAACGATTCTCACCTACGCATAAACCACAACGGTGATACATAATTTTCTTTTCAACCTTCTCAAGGACCGCCTTTGTCGAATCCGATCCAACTAAAGTGAGAGAAACTGTCACCCGCAAGCCATCTAGGCAACAAGTTGCGTCGAGGGAACCGGTCTCTCGTAAGCGTACGAGTAATGTTGGTCCGGGCCGCTTCATCTCATAATACCGCTGAACCAAAATACGACCAAGGGAGGAAGCAATCTAAGCATCAACACCCACAAACCTTTTTTGTTCTACTCGAGATCTCATCAACACATAGACCTAGCTCTGATACCATTGATGTGGAACGTTGCATGGGAAACAAAAATTTTCCTACGCACACGCAGATCTATCCATGGTGATGAGCATCTACGAGAGGGAGAGTGGATCTACATACCCTTGTAGATCGCTAAGCGGGAAGCGTTAAGAAACGCGGTTGGTGTAGTCGAACGTCTTCGCGATCCAATCGCCATGCGTCCCGCGATCCAATCATGATCCGTCCCGCGATCTTGATCACGATCTTTCCGGTCTAGCGCTGAACAGACGACACCTCCGCGTTCAGCACACGTACAGCTTGATGACGATCTCCGCCGTCGTGATCCAACAAGAGAGACCGGAGAGGTAGAAGAGTTTGCCGGCAGCATGACGGTGCTCCGACGATGGTGTTGGAGCAATTCTGGCAGGGCTTCGCCTTTGCACTGCAGAAATCCGATCTAGAGGAGAAACTATGCACTGGAGGAACGGGTAGCACGTGTGAAAGGACGTGGATGTCGCCTAGAGGGGGGGGGGTGAATAGGTGCTTTAAAATAATTACGGGTTAGGCTTGAACAAATGCGGAATAAAACTTTCATTTGATTAGTCAAGCACAAAACCTAAAACAACTAGGCTCACCTATGTGCACCAACAACCTATGCTAAGCAAGGTATACAACTAGGTGATAGCAAGATATATAACATAAACAATGTGGCTATCACAAAGTAAAGTGCATAAGTAAAGGGGCTCGGGTAAGAGATAACTGAGGCACGCGGAGACGACGATGTATCCCGAAGTTCACACCCTTGCAGATGCTAATCTCCGTTCGGAGTGGTGTGGAGGCACAATGCTCCCCAAGAAGCCACTAGGGCCACCGTAATCTCCTCACGCCCTCGCACAATGAAAGATGCCGTGATTCCACTAAGGGACCCTTGAGGGTGGTCACCGAACCCGTACAAACAAGGTTGGGGCAATCTCCACAACTTGATTGGAGGCTCCCAACGACATCACGAAGCTTCACCACTATGGAATGTGGCTCCGAGGTGACCTCAAATGCTCGAGGCAATCTCCACAACCTAATTGGAGACCCCGAAGCTTGCCCGGAGCTATGCACCACAATGATTGAGCTCCAAGGCACCACCAACCGTCTAGGGCGCCAAATCACCCAAGAGGAACAAGCTCTAGGGTGCACAAACACCCAAGAGTAATAGCTTCTCAACTTCTCACTTCCACGTATCACCGTGGAGAACTCAAACATATGCACCAAATGCAATGGCAAGGGAACACGGAGTGCCCAAGTCCTTCTCTCCCAAATCCTAACAAAGCAACTAATGCTAGGGAGGAAATGAGAGGAAGAACGAAGAAGAACACGAAGAACTCCAAGATCTAGATCCAAGGGGTTCCCCTCACTTAGAGGAGAAAGTGATTGGTGGAAATTTGGATCTAGATCTCCTCTCTCTTTTCCCTCAAAAAGGAGCAAGAATCATTGGAGGTATTGAGAGATAGAAAGCTCAAAGAAGGTCAACAATGGGGAAAGAACACGAGCTCCAAGGATAAGGTTCAATGGGGAAGAAGACCCCCTTTTATAGGTGGGGAAAAATCCAACCGTTACCCACTAGCCAGCCCCGCACATTACGGTAGTACCGCAGAACCCACGGTACTACCGTGATGGCTTACGGTACTACCGCAGGGCAGTGCGGTACTACCGCTTGTACGGAAGTACCTGGCTCTAGACAAATAGCACTACGGCACTAGCGGTAGGACCGCCACAGCAGTACTACCGCGAGCCCGTGCGGTACTACCGCACGGCTCGACAGAGGCAGGTACTGGAGGCGCACGGAAGTAAAAAATTACTTCCGTGCCAACCTCTGCATAGAAAACTGTGCAAAAAAAGTCCGCACGGTAGTACCGTGCAGGAATCACGGTACTACCGCCACAGGGCGGATGTAAAAAATTACATCCGTGCAACATGCGGTACTACCGCCCTCGGGGCGGAAGTAAAAAATTACTTCCGTGCCACTTGCGGTACTACCGCTCGGGGGAGCGGTACTACCGCTCGGAGGAGTGGTACTACCTCAAACCTAAGAACAACAACACCAGAACTGTCACAACTTCTGCAAGCGAGCTCTGAATTGAGCAAACTCAAGCTTGTTGGATTCAGGCTGACAAAGGAGAAGAGATGAGAAACCTCTTACAATGAAGAATCGGCAATAACTCCAACATCGAAAACACCATAGAATATGCATATGGACTCCGTTTTCGATGAACTTAAGCTAGTCATGAAGTTGACCATAAGCTCAAGAAACCTCAAAGAAAAAAACCAACCAAGAACCAAGAAAGATGATGATGCCAAGAATGCAATGGTCTGAGCTCTCAACGAACGATACGATCAAGCTACTCACTTGAGAGCCCCCTTGATAGCACGGTTACCTACCCTATAACCCAGTCTCCCAACTACCACTATGAGACCGGTAAAATAGAAAACCCTATCAAGGTCAAACCTTAGCCTTGTGCATAGTCCACTTGATCTAGATGATGATGATCCTGACTTCCTCAAGATGGACCACCTTTCTTGATTGCGTTGGCTTGATGAAGACTAGATGATTGCTCCCCCATACTCCACTATGGGTGAGCTACTATGTGGCACATCTTCACAAGTCCATTGTCACCACAATGGACGGCAAGCTTCAAGTCTGATCTCTCCGTGATGCTTCACTTGAACTTGCACACCGCAACCTTGATAATGATCACCACTTGATGTCATCTTCCATGGGTTGTATGGGATCTTCCTCTTGATGCAATCCCATCAAAATATGCCTAACCCCACAAGGAACTCTCACAAGGAAATGGGTTAGTACACAAAGCGTAATGGACAATGCTTACCATACCATGGGATCACTTGATCCCTCTCGGTACATCTTGTACGCTTTGTGTGTTGATCACTTGATTCACTCTTTGACTTAGTCTTGATCAACCTTGTATCTTATCTTCTCTCTTCATAAAGATGATGTCTTGAAGGTAATCATGAATGCTCACACTATCTTCTTCTTCAAGACATGATTGCAATAAGCTCAACTCTCACATGACCAAACTTAGGATAAACCTTGAATACCACCTTGGTCATCATATAAACTCCTTGAAACCCAACAGATGGACTTCAAGAAGTGCCTCTGGACAAATCCTTCGAATATAACTCAAGGCAACCATTAGTCCATAGGGGTGTCATCAATTACCAAAACCACACATGGAGAAATGTGCTCTTACAACGTGGCTGTAAAAACTAGTGCAAAAACCCAAAACCCTCTAGTATATATAGGAGGAGAGGAGGAGAGGAGGCAGCTTGGCCTCCAAGCCTAGCTGGTTCGGCTGAACCTACTAGGAGAGGAGGACACCTCCTCCAATCCTAGTAGGACTAGGATTGCTCCTTTTTGCCTTTTTTTCCACCTTTTCCTATTGGGTTTTTCCTCCAACCACATGGGACTTGTGTGGGAGTTTCCAACAGACCACTAAGGGCTGATATTCACTCTCCCATAGCCCATGAAGCCTCTTGGGTCGAAATACCCCTCCCGGAGGCCTCCCGGTACACTACCGACACTCCCGGTACACTACCGATGAGCCTGAAACTTTTCCGACGACCAAAACAGGACTTCCTATATATGAATCTTTACCTCTGGACCATTCCGGACCTCCTCGTGATGTCCGAGATCTCATCCGGGACTCCGAACAACCTTCGGTCACCACCATACATAACTCTATACTACCGAAACGTCACCAAACCTTAAGTGTGCAGACCCTACGGGTTCGAGAACTATGTTGACATGACCGAGACACCTCTACAGTCAATAAACAATGGCGGGACCTGGATGTCCACATTGGTTCCTACATATTCTACGAATATCTTTATCGGTTGAACCTCTATGTCAAGGATTCAATTAATCCCGTATGATGTTCCCTTTGTTCTTCGGTATGTTACTTGCCCGAGATTCGATCGTCGATATCTCCATACCTAGTTCAACCTCGTTACTGACAAGTCTCTTTACTCGTTCCGTAATACAAGATCCCGTAACTAAAACTTAGTCACATTGCTTGCAAGGCTTATTGTGATGTTGTATTAGCGAGTGGGCCCTGAGATACTTCTCCGTCACACGGAGTAACAAATCCCGGTATTGATCCATGCCAACTCAACAGACACCCTCGGAGACACCTGTAGAGCACCTTTATAGTCACCCAGTTACGTTGCGATGTTTGATACACACAAGGCACTCCTCCGATGTATGTGAGTTGCATGATCTCATGGTCATAGGAACATATACTTGACATGTAGAAAACAGTAGCAATAAACTGACACGATCATAAGCTACATTTGTAGTTTGGGTCTTGTCCATCACATCATTCTCCTAATGATGTGATCCCGTTATCAAACGAGATCTCATGTCCATGGCTAGGAAACCTTAACCATCTTTCGATCGACGAGCTAGTTCACTAGAGGCATACTAGGGACATTGTGTTTGTCTATGTATCCACACATGTATCCATGTTTCCAATTAATACAATTCTCGCATGGATAATAAACAATTATCATGAACAAGGAAATATAATAATAAACACTTTATTTATTGCCTCTAGGGCATATTTCCAATAATAACCCCACGTTGAGACCCGCCCTGAGGGCTCCGGGTCATACCTGGTGGCTCGCACACCGGCCCAAGAGTGAGCCGTGGGGACTTAAGGGCCCAAGAAGCTTAGCGGCTTGACAGGATGGGCCGGCAGGTGGCCCGGATGAAGAAGACCCGGGTGTATAAGCCGCCTGGGGACAACTTGGATAGGAAAGGCAGGAGAAGATAGAGGTAGACTCGGACATGTAATGAGAGTCGGTTACAACTTGTATGATCCGTGGTCTTGACCTCCTATATAAAGGCAAGACCCGGGGCGACTTAGAGATCAGGTGATCGAGAACTAGGCCAAGCAATAGCTCCCTTGTAATCGATACATCAAGCAATACAAGCACAAGCAGGACATAGGCTATTACCTCATCTTGAGGGGCCGAACCTGGGTAAACTCGTGTCCTTCGTCCCAACCAACCCCTTTGAGTCCATCACGTTAGCAATGGCCTCGAACCCAAGTCCGTTCACCTGGACATCTACCATGATAAAACCATGACAAGAGGGGAAACTCTCCTCCCACCTAGAGGGGAGACCAAGGAAGAAGAATAAAGAGGGGGCTCTCTCCCTCTCTCTCCTAGTGGCGCCGGAGCGCCATTGGGGCAACCATCGCGATGATGATCTACACCAACAACTTCGTCGCCGTCACCACCAACTCTCTCCTCATCTATGCAGAGGTGTAAAACCCCTCTTCCCCACTGTAATTTCTACTTAAACATGGTGCTTAATTCTATATATTATTATCCAATGATGTGTGGCTATCCTATGATGTTTGAGTAGATCTCTTTTGTCCTACGGGTTAATTATGATATGATGTTATTGATATGAGTTGTATGTTGATATAGTGCTGTCCTAAGGTGCTTTCCGTGAGGCACACACATGAGGGACTCACGCTGGAGGGTTTGCAATATGTTCATGGTTCGCTTATAGTGGGTTGGTGAGTGACTGAAACACAAACCCGAGTAACGTAGTTGTTTGCGTATGAGAGTAAAGAGGACTTGATGTTTAATGCTATGGTTGAGTTTACCTTAATGATTCCTAGTAGTTGTGGATACTTGCTAGAGGTCCAATCATAAGTGCATGATCCAAGTACGGAAAGTGTGTTAGCATATGCCTCTCCCTCATTGCATACGATAAGTATTTATCATGTTATATTCAATTGCCTATGGAGAATCTATATCTTGTGTTACACAAAAAAGATTTCTACTAAATAACTTACTTATTAATCTTTATATAAACACCCCTTAACTTTTATTTACTTGTTCTTTATTATCTTGTAAAACTATCTATTACATCTACTAAGTACTTCTAGTTTCTTTCCCGTAAAGTAGTGTCATACTTCTTCTAATTAAAGTAAGTGTTAGCATGCGTAGAGTTGTATCGGTGGTCGATTAACTTGAGAGAATATTAATTATACCTTTAGCTACTCATTTGGTTTGACACTCTTACTTATCGAAAAAGGCTATAAATGATCCCCTATACTTGTTGGTTATCAAGACCTTTTTCTAGCGTCGTTGTCGGGCAGCAATAGCGTAGAGGTTGATATTCTCGTGTGTGCTTGTTTGCTTTATCACTAAGTAATTTTATTTTGTGTTCTAAGTTTTTTTCTATCTTTACTTATGGGTAGGAAATGCAAAATACCCCAAAAATTAGTTGTATTTGCTAACCTAGTGGTTGAGGAACCACCCAAAATCTACCATACTGCTGAAGCTTATTACTTGGATCATCCTCGATCCCTCTGTGTCCGTGCTGAAAACCCAACTAGATTAGTTGAGGGAAAATCATTAAATGAGCATTCTTATTATGTGCGACACCACTTATCTCAAAAAGGGAAGCTCTTGTGGCATCAAATTAATACTTTGTGTTGTTATGCTTGGAATTTATGTGAATTACATGATTTTACTTGTTGTTTTGAAGACACTAAAAAACACCTTCCTATCAATGTGTTTTTAATGATAATGAAATATTATTTTCTTATGCCAATGATGCCTATTGTTATTATGATGTTGAACAAATTGAAGAATTTGTTGCTTTTAAGGGTCCTTACAAAATTGATACTTTGATTGAAAAGTATGATGCTACTCTTTAGTCTTTACAAGTCTGAAAATTCTGTCGTACTTAAATATTGCTATGAAAACTATCCTTCTAATGCATATCTTAATGAATATCTTGAAACAATGTATGCTGCCTTGGAAGAGATCAATATCTTTCAGGAATCTATGGAAGAAGAAATTGCCAAAACCGTGAGCTCATTAGATGAAAAAGATGAGGAGCAGAGCGAAGACCAAAAGGAGGAAGAGCGTATTAGCTACCCATTCCCACCTTATAATGGGAGTAACTCTTCAACTCATATATTGTTTAATTTCTCTTCGTGCTTACCGAAGGATGAATGCTATGATGATTGCTTTGATCCCTTGGATTCATTTGAAATATTCCTTTTTGATGAACTTGATGCTTGCTATGCTTGTGGCCATGATGCCAATATGAATTATGCTTATGGAGATGAACTTTCTATAGTTCCTTATGTTAAGCATGAAATTGTTGCCATTGCACCCACACACGATAGTCCTATTATCTTTTTGAAGTTTGAACTTATTAAGGATTATATTGATGGGTTGTGTTTTACTATCACACATGATGATTTTGATGAATATAATATGCATGTGCTTGCTGCTCCTACTTGCAATTATTGTGATAGAGGACCCAAATCTTCACCTCTCTATGTTTCTGGTATGATAAAATTGCAAGAAACTACTCATGCTATGTATTGGCCTTTACTTTGTGTGGATGAATTGTTCTTTTATGACATGCCAATGCATAGGAAGAGAGTTAGAGTTTGTTGTCACATGATATATACCACTTTGTGCTCACTACTTAATTACAAATCATTGTTAATTAAAATTGGCTTTGATATACCTTGGGATCCGGATGGATTAATTACTTGAGCACTATATGCCTAGCTTAATAGCTTTAAATAAAGCGCTGCCATGGAGACAACCTAGAAGTTTTAGAGAGTCATTTATTTCTATCGTGTGTTTTTAAAATAATTAAAACAAAAAAATAAGGCAGGGAACTTAAAACTTTTTTAAAAAGAAAAGTAAAAGTGAGAAGGACGAGCACCATTCAAGTGGGGGCGAGCCTTGAACTTTATTCATGCCCATGGAAACTTTGTGAATCTGGATTACAGCAACTTTTCAACAAAAATAAGTATCCCCTTTTACAAATCCATTATATTATAAAAATAATGTGCCAAGATTTTCCTTTAGGATGTTTAAATTGCTTGTTTGATACGTGTCGTGTAAAAACAGAAACTTTGGCTGTAGTGTTTGATTTTTGATATTTTACTAGAACATCAAACGCTTCTGAAATTTTTACACAGTACTTTATACATTTTTTTACCACATTATAAGTTTTCAGAATTGTTTTATTTACATAAGTATGGTATTCATCTGCGTCTTTATAGATTGTCCTGTTTTTCACAGATTGCTGTTATAGTTGTTTTGTCCGCTTATCTTTGAGTTCTTGTTAAGCCCCATTTATTTGGGAGCCATAGAATTGTGATATAATACAATAGATAATGTTGGACTATAATTATACAATAATGTGATGGCAAGACATGATGAGATTTGATGTTATATGTACTAACCTTTCTAATGAAAGTTTTGTTAAGTTTTGTGTGGATGAAATGTTTGAAGATCGAGGAGGTATTGATATGAGGAGAATAAGGAGAATCAAGAGATCAAGCTTGGGTATTCCCAAGGCACCCTAAGTAAATATTCAAGGACACTCAAGCGTCTAAGCTTGGGGTGCCCCGGAAGGCATCCCATCTTTCTTCTTCAACAATTAAAGTATTTCTCGGTATTTGTTTTGTTCACATGATATGCGTAAAATCTTGGAGCATCGTGCGCCTTTTATTTTCCTTTTTGCAATGCACCATTCTGGTATGGGAAAGTCCATGGTTGATTTATAGAATGCTCTTTGCACTTCACTTATATATTTTGAGTATGGCTTTATAGAATACTTCATGTGCTTCACTGATATCATTTGAAGTTGGATGCCTGTTTCTCTACATATAGAAAATCGTTATTTGTAGAATTATCTTTTGCTTCACTTATATTCATTAGAGTGTGGTATTTTGTACAAAGAATTGAACTCTCGTGCTTCACTTATACCTATTTAGACAGTTGATAGGAATTGGTCATTTACATGGTGAGTCATAAAATCCCACATAAAACTTGTAGATCACTGAATAAGATATGTTTGATTCCCTGCATAGTTTTGCGACATTAAGATAGTAATATGAGGGTGCACTAGTGGATGATTGTTGATTAGTAAGAATATTGATGTTAAGGTTTGTCATTCCCAAAGCATGCACATATAGTCTCTAGTTATGCGATGAAGATTGGATCATAATTTATCCTTGATTGAAATCCTTTGTGCTGTTATAATCGGGGGGGTTGATGGTTAACTCCTACCAACCTCCTCCCTAGGAGCATGTGAGTAGTACTTTGCTTCGAGAGAGCTAATAAAACGTTGTAATAAGTATGTGAGTTCTTTATGACTAGTGTGAATCCATGGATATATGCACTGTCACCTCCACATATTTGCTAGCCTCTTAGGTATTGTGCATTGCCCTTTCTCACCTTGAGGATCTATGCAACCTTTGCCGATGCATCCAAACCCTGTGATATGATACGCTCTATGACACATAAGCCACCTTATATATTCCTCGAAATAGCCACCATACCTACCTATCATGGCATTTCCATAGCAATTCCGAGATATATTGCCATGCAACTTCCATTATCATCATATACATGAATTGAGCATTCATTGTCATATTGCTTTGCATGATTGTAAGATAGATAGCATGATATTTCCATGGCTTTCCGTTTCTTGATATCTTTTGCTACGCTAGATCATTGCACATCCTGGTACACTGCCAGACACATTCATATTGAGTCATATTGTTTCATAGGTTTTCACATCGAGTTGTAAGTAAACAAAAGTTTGATGATCATCATTAATAGAGCATTGTCCCAGTGAGGAAAGGATGATGGAGACTATGATTCCCCCACAAGTCGGGATGAGACTCCGGGCAAAAAAATGAAAAATTGGGAGGCCAAATGAGTCCACCACAAAAAAAGAAATGGGGGAGGCGAAAAAAGAAGAAGAGCCCACCATGAAAAAAATATGTAAAAAAATGAGAGAAAAATAGAGAAGGGACTTTGATACTACCTCTTATTCCACACTTGTGCCTCAAAGTGGCACCATGTTCTTGATATAGAGAGTCTCTTGTTTTGTCACTTCCATATGCTAGTGGGAATTTTTTTCATTATAGAATTTGGCTTGTATATTCTGTTGATGGGCTTCCTCAAATTCCCGAGGTCTTCATGAGCAATAAAGTTAGATGCACACCCACTTAGCTTCGGTTGAGCTTTCATACACTTATACCTCTAGTGCATCTATTGCATGGCACTCCCTACTACTCGCATTGATATCTATTGATGGGCATCTCCATAGCCCATTGATATGCCTAGTTGATGTGATATTTTCTTCTCCACTTTCACCCCTTTGAAACCTACCACCATATTCTATTCCACCTATATGCTATGCCCATGGTTCACACTCATGTATTGAGTGAGTAATAAAAAGCTGAATCGCATTAAGAAGTACGATTCAATTTCTTGGTTTGACACCGAGTGCTCATGATTTATACTTTATGCTAGGAAGACCAAGCATGACATGCTATATGATTTTGTAGGGATAACATTCTTTAGCATTGTTATTTTGAAGGGACATGATTGTTTGCTAGTAAACCTGAGTATGGATGTCTTTTTGTCAAATGATAGACTATTGCCTTGAATCACTTGTATCTTAATATTCATGCCATGATTAGACATTTGTTAAAGATTATGTTAGGTAGCATTCCACATTAAAAATTATCTTTTTATCATTTACCTACTTGAGGACGAGCATGAATTAAGCTTGATGATGCTGATACGTCTCCGTCGTATCTATAATTTTTGATTGTTTCATGCCAATATTTTACAACTTTCATATACTTCTGGCAACATTTTATATTATTTTTTGGGACTAACTTACTTATCCAGTGCCTAGTGATAGTTCCTGTTTTTTGTGCATTCTTGGTTTCGCAGAAATTCCATATCAAACGGAGTCCAAACATGATAAAAATTTATGGAGATTTTTTGGAATATATGTGAATTCTAGGAAGAAGAATCGACTCAACACGGTGCCCAAGGGAGGCACAAGCCAATAGGCGCGCCCAGGGGGGTCAACGCGCCTTGATAGCCCTTGGCTCCCCTTAAGTCGGTTGGGGCCCTACATTATCCACAAGAAATATATTTTTGCAATAAAAATCCCCTAAAAATTTCAGCCCGGTCGGAGTTACAGATCTCCGGATATGTAAGAAACGGTGAAGGGGTCAGAAAATAGACGCGGAAACAAGAGAGAAACACACACACATACAGAGAGAGAGAGAGAGAGATCCAATCTCGGAGGGGATCCTCCCCTCTGGGTGCCATGGCGGCCATGGACTAGAGGAGAAACTCTCCTCTCACCTATGGGGAGACCAAGGAAGAAGAAGGAGGGGGCTCTCTCCCCTCTCCCCCGGTGGTGCCGAAGCGTCGTCGGGGCAACCATCATGACGGCGATCTACACCAACAACTTCGTCGCCGTCACCACCAACTCTCTACTCATCTATGTAGCGGTGTAAAACCTCTCTTCCCCACTGTAATCTGTACTTAAAAATGGTGCTTAATGATATATATTATTCTTGAATGATGTGTGGCTATCTTATGATGTTTGAGTAGATCTCTTTTCTCCTATGGGTTAATTGTGGTATGATGTTATTATATGAGTTATATGTTGATATGGTGATGTCCTAAGGTGCCTTCCGTGAGGCGCACACGTGAAGGATTCATGTTGGAGGGTTTGCAATATGTTCATGATTCGCTTATAGTGGGTTGGTGAGTGACTGAAACACAAACCCGAGTAAGGGAGTTGTTTGCGTATGGGAGTAAAGAGGACTTGACGTTTAATGATATGGTTGGGTTTACCTTAATTATTTCTAGTAGTCACGGATACTTGCTAGAGGTCCAATCATAAGTGCCTCTCCCTCATTGCATATGATAAGTCTACAAACAAATTTTGATCTCTTTGCTTGGAGCCCCATTTCCAAAACTATTTGTAGGGATTGCTCTTTGGTATGTGACTCCTCCATGGGTCCATGTGCCTGAACCATGTGTTAATCGTGAGATCTTATGGGTTTCAGATCTAGCCTACCCCAACTTGTTTGGGACTAAAGGCTTTGTTGTTATTGTTATTGTTGTTGTTGTTGTTGTTGGGTTATACTTTGCTTATTTTACTACTATAGTTGTGTTGGTAGACGTAGTAGTAAATCAAAAAAATTCCTACGATCACCAAGATCTATCCATGGAGAAACCAGCAACGAGTGGGGAGAGATTGCATCTTCATACCTTTGAAGATCGCTAAGCAGAAGCGTTACAAGAACGCGGTTGGTGGAGTCATACTCGCAGCGATTCAGATCGCGGTGGATTCCGATCTCAGCACCGAACAACGGCGCCTCCGTGTTCAACACACGTGCAGCCCGATGATGTCTCCTACGCCTTGATCCAGTGAGGAAGGAGAGGTTGAGGGAGAGCTCCGGCAGCACGACGGCGTGGTCACGGTGGAGCTATGTGAACTCCGGCAGGGCTTCGCCAAGCGCTACGGAGAACGAGGAAGAAGAAGGGTAGGGCTGCACCGAGAGAGAGAGAAGTCATGTCTCAAATCAGCCCAAACCCTTGCATATATATAGGAGGAGGGATAGGGAGGGCTGCCTTGGCCTCTCCTCCAAGGAGGAGAGCTTCGGCCGAACTAGGGGGAGAGTCCACCTCCCACAAGGGAGGTGGATCTCCTCCTTTTCAAACTCCTTTGCCCTATCTCCTTATCTCCAGCCGCATGGGCCCTTTCGGAAGGTCTTGGCCAGCCCAATATGGGTTGGTACACCTCCTCTAAGGGCCCACGAAGTCCTTTGGTCGTCACACCCCTCCCGGGGGTCCTCTGGCACCCTCCCGGCACTCCCGGTACACTACCGATGAGCCCGAAAACTTTCCGGTGACCAAAACTGGACTTCCTATATATCAATCTTCACCTCCGGACCATTCCGGAGCTCCTTGTGACGTCCGGGATCTCATCCAGGACTCTGAACAACCTTCGGTAATCACGTAACCATTTCCCTATAACCCTAGAGTCATCGAACCTTAAGTGTGTAGACCCTACGGGTTCGGGAGACATGTAGACATGACCGAGACACCTCTCCGGTCAATAACCAACAGCGGGATCGGGATACCCATGTTGGCTCCCACATGCTCCACGATGATTTCATCGGATGAACCACGATGTCGGGGATTCAATCAATCCCGTATACAATTCCCTTTGTCTATCGGTATGATACTTGCCCGAGATTCGATCGTCGGTATCTCTATTCCTTGTTCAATCTCGTTACCGGCAAGTCCCTTTACTCGTTCCGTAACACATCATACCGTGGCTAACTCCTTAGTCACATTGAGCTCATTATGATGATGTCTTACCGAGTGGGCCCAGAGATACCTCTCCGTCACATGGAGTGACAAATCCCAGTCTTGATTCTTGCCAACCCAACAGACACTTTCGGAGATACCCGTAGTGCACCTTTATAGCCAGCCAGTTACGCTGTGATGTTTGGCACACCCAAAGCATTCCTATGGTATCCGGGAGTTGCACAATCTCATGGTCTAAGGAAACGATACTTGACATTGAAAAGCTTTAGCAGACGAACTGCACGATCTTGTGCTATGCTTAGGATTGGGTCTTGTCCATCACATCATTCTCCTAATGATGTGATTCCATTATCAATGACATCCAATGTCCATGGTCATGAAACCGTGACCATCTATTGATCAACGAGGTAGTCAACTAGAGGCTCACTAGGGACATGTTGTGGTCTATGTATTCACACATGTATTACGGTTTCCAGTTAACACAATTATAGCATGAACAATAGACAATTATCATGAAATATGAAATACAATAATAACCATTTTATTATTGCCTCTAGGGCATATTTCCAACAGTCTCCCACTTGCACTAGAGTCAGTAATCTAGTTACATTGTGATGAATCGAACACCCATAGCACTCTGGTGTTGATCACGTTTTGCTCGTGAGAGAGGTTTAGTCAACGGATCTGCGACATTCAGATCCGTATGCACTTTACAAATATCTATATCTCCCTCCTGAATGTAATCACAGATGGAGTTGAAGCGGCGCTTGATGTGTCTTGTGTTCTTGTGAAACCTGGGCTCCTTCGCAAGGGCAATAGCTCCAGTGTTGTCACAGAATAGAGTCATCGGGCCCGACGCACTTGGAATTACTCCTAGGTCGGTGATGAACTCCTTCATCCAGACTCCTTCCTTTGCTGCTTCCAAAGCAGCCATGTACTCCGCTTCACATGTAGATGCCGCCACGACGCTTTGCTTGCTGCTGCACCAGCTGACTGCCCCTCCGTTCAAAACATACACGTATCTGGTTTGCGACTTGGAGTCGTCCGGATCTGTGTCAAAGCTAGCATCGACGTAACCCTTTACGATGAGCTCTTCGGCACCTCCATATACGAGAAACATGTCCTTTCTCCTTTTCAGGTACTTCGGGATATTCTTGACCATTGTCCAGTGTTCCGCCCCGGGATCACTTTGGTACCTCCCTACCAAACTTATGGCAAGGTTCACATCAGGTCTGGTACACAGCATGGCATACATAATAGAGCCTATGGCTGAAGCATAGGGGATGACACTCATCTCTTCTCCATCCTTTGCCGTGGTCGGGCATTGAGTCGTACTCAATCTCACACCTTGTAACACAGGCAAGAACCCCTTCTTGGACTGATCCATATTGAACTTCTTCAATATCTTGTCAAGGTATGTGCTTTGTGAAAGACCTATGAGGCGTCTCGATCTATCTCTATAGATCTTAATACCTAATATGTAAGCAGCTTCTCCAAGGTCCTTCATTGAAAAACACTTATTCAAGTAGGCCTTTACACTTTCCAAAAGTTCTATATCATTTCCCATTATCAGTATGTCATCCACATATAATATGAGAAATGCTACAGATTTGATATTCCTGTATAAACCTGTAAATACAGGGTTCTCCATAAACCTGTATAAACCCAAACACTTTAATCACCTTATTAAAGCGAATGTTCCAACTTTGAGATGCTTGCACCAGTCCATAGATGGAGCGCTGGAGCTTGCATACTTTGTTAGCATCTTTAGGATCGACAAAACCTTCCGGCTGCATCATATACAGTTCTTCCTTAAGGAAACCATTAAGGAATGCTGTTTTGACGTCCATTTGCCAGATCTCATAATCATAAAATGCGGCAATTGCTAACATGATTCGGACAGACTTCAGCATCGCTACGGGTGAGAAAGTCTCATCATAGTCAACTCCTTGAACTTGTCGATAACCCTTAGCGACAAGACGAACCTTATAGACGGTCACATTACCGTCCGCTTCAGTCTTCTTCTTAAAGATCCATTTATTTTCAATGGCTCGCGTATCATCAGGCAAGTCCACCAAAGTCCATACTTTGTTCTCATACATGGATCCTATCTCGGATTTCATGGCTTCAAGCCATTTGTTGGAATCTGGGCCCGCCATCGCTTCTTCATAGTTCGAAGGTTCACCGTTGTCTAACAACATGATCTCTAGGACAGGGTTGCCGTCCACTCTGGTGCGGAACGTGTCCTAGTGGACCTTCGACGTTCAATAGTAAGTTGATCTGAAGTTTCATGATCATCATTAATAACTTCCTCTCCAGCCGGTGCAAGCTCCAAAGAAACAACTTCCTGTGCTGCGCTACTCTCTGGTTTGAGTGGAGGTACAATTACCTCATCAAGTTATATTTTCCTCCCACTTACTTCTTTCGAGAGAAACTCTTTCTCGAGAAAGGATCCATTCTTGGCAACAAAGACTTTGCCCTCGGATCGTAGGTAGAAGGTATACCCAATAGTCTCTTTGGGATATCCTATGAAGACGCACTTTTCTGCTTTGGGTTCGAGCTTCTCAGGTTGAAGTTTCTTCACATAAGCATCGCATCCCCAAACTTTTAGAAACGATAGCTTAGGTTTCTTTCCAAACCATAATTCATACGGTGTCGTCTCAACGGATTTTGACGGTGCCCTATTTGAAGTGAATGCGGCAGTCTCTAATGCATATCCCCAAAATGATAGCGGTAAGTCGGTAAGAGACATCATAGATCGCACCATATCTAATAGAGTGCGATTACGACGTTCAGACACACCATTTCGCTGAGGTGTGCCGGGCGGCGTGAGTTGTGAAACAATTCCACATTTCCTAAGGTGCGTGCCAAACTCGTAACTTAAATATTCTCCGCCATGATCAGATCGTACGCACTTTATTTTCCTGTCACGTTGATTCTCTACCTCACTCTGAAATTCCTTGAACCTTTCAAAAGTTTCAGACTTATGTTTCATTAAGTAGACATACCCATATCTACTCAAGTCATCAGTGAGGGTGAGAACATAACGGTAGCCACCACGAGCCTCGACACTCATTGGACCGCATACATCGGTATGTATTATTTCCAACAAGTCAGTTGCTCGCTCCATTGTTCCGAAGAACGGAGTCTTGGTCATCTTGCCCATGAGGCATGGTTCGCATGTGTCAAATGATTCGAAATCAAGAGACTCCAAAAGTCCATCAGTATGGAGCTTCTTCATGCGTTTGACACCAATATTACCAAGGCGGCAGTGCCACATGTAAGTGGGACTATTGTTATCAACCTTACACTTTTTGGTACTCACACTATGGACATGTGTAACATCACGTTTGAGATTCATCAAAAATAAACCATTGACCAGTGGGGCATGACCGTAAAACATTTCTCTCATATAAATAGAACAACCATTATTCTCAGATTTAAATGAGTAGCCATCTCGCATTAAGCGAGATCCAGATACAATGTTCATGCTCAAAGATGGTACTAAATAACAATTATTAAGGTTTAACACTAATCCCGAAGGTAGATGTAGAGGTAGCATGCCGACGGCGATCACATCGACCTTGGAACCATTCCCGACGCGCATCGTCACCTCGTCCTTTGCCAGCCTCCGCTTATTCCGCAGCTCCTGCTTGGAGTTACAAATGTGAGCAACTGCACCGGTATCAAATACCCAGGAGCTACTACGAGCGCTGGTTAGGTACACATCAATAACAAGTATATCACATATACCTTTAATGTTGCCGTCCTTCTTATCCGCTAAGTACTTGGGGCAATTCCGCTTCTAGTGACCGGTACCCTTGCAGTAAAAACACTCAGTCTCAGGCTTGGGTCCATTCTTGTTCTTCTTCTTCCCGACAACTTGCTTACCGGGCACGGCAACAGCTTTGCCATCCTTCTTGAAGTTCTTCTTACCCTTGCCTTTCTTGAAACTAGTGTTCTTATTCACCATCAACACTTGATGCTCCTTTTTGATCTCGACCTCCGCTGATTTCAGCATCGAGTACAACTCAGGAATGTACTTATCCATCCCTTGCATGTTGTAGTTCATCACAAAGCTCTTGTAGCTAGGTGGAAGCGACTGGAGGATTCTCTCAATCACCGAGTCATCCGGAAGATTAACTCCCAGCTGAGTCAAGCAGTTGTGTAGCCCAGACATCTTGAGGATGTGCTCACTGACAGAACTATTCTCCTCCATCTTACAGCTGAAGAACTTGTCGGAGACGTCATATCTCTCGACCCGGGCATGAGCTTGGAAAACCAGTTTCAGCTCTTGGAACATCTCATATGCTCCATGTTGCTCAAAACTCTTTTGGAGCCCAGGTTCTAAACTGTAAAGCATGCCGCACTGAACAAGGGAGTAATCATCGCAGTGAGAATGCCAAGCGTTCGCAACGTTTTGCTCTGTTGGGAGAAGGGGTGGGTCACCTAGTGGTGCATCAAGGACATACAATTTCTTGGAAGCTATGAGGATGATCCTCAAGCCACGGACCCAGTCCGCATAGTTGCTTCCATCATCTTTCAGCTTGGTTTTCTCTAGGAACGCGTTGAAGTTTAGGGTGACATTCGCGTTGGCCATTGGATCTACAATATAGATTGTAAAGACAATTTTAGACTAAGTTCATGATAATTAAGTTCACATAATCAAATTATTTAATGAATTCCCACTTAGATAGACATCTCTCTAGTCATCCAAGTGACACATGATCCATGTCAACTAGCCCGTGTCTGATCATCACGTGAGACGGACTAGTCATCCATGGTGAACATCTCCATGTTGATCGTATCTTCTATACGACTCATGTTCGACCTTTCGGTCTTCCATGTTCCGAGGCCATGTCTATACATGCTAGGCTCGTCAAGTCAACCTAAGTGTATCGCGTGTGTAAATCTGGCTTACACCCGTTGTATGCGAACGTTAGAACCTATCACACTCGATCATCACGTGGTGCTTCGGAACAATGACCCTTAGCAACGGTGCACAGTTAGGGTGAACACTTTTCTTGAAATTTTATTGAAAGATCATCTTATTTACTACCATTGTTCTAAGAAAATAAGATGTAAACATGATAAACATCACATGCAATCAATATAGTGACATGATATGGCCAATATCATCTTGCTCCTTTGATCTCCATCTTCGGGGCACCATGATCATCACTGTCACCAGCACGACACCATGATCTCCATCATCATGATCTGCATCATTGTGTCTTCATGAAGTTGTCTCGCCAACTATTACTTCTACTACTACGGCTAACGTTTATCAATAAAGTAAAGTAATTACATGGCGTTTATGATTGACACGCAGGTCATACAATAAATAAGACAACTCATATGGCTCCTGTCGGTTGTCATACTCATCGACATGCAAGTCGTGAATCCTATTACAAGAACATGATCAATCTCATACATCACAATGTATCACATCACATTCTTTGGCCATATCACATCACAAGGCATATGCTGCAAAAACAAGTTAGATGTCCTCTAATTTGTAGTTGCAAGTTTTTACGTGGCTGCTATAAGTTTCTAGCAAGAACGTTTCTTACCTATGACAAAACCACAACGTGATATGCCAATTGCTATTTACCCTTCATAAGGACCCTTTTCATCGAATCCAATCCGACTAAGGTGGGAGAGACAGACACTCGCTAGCCACCTTATGCAACAAGTGCATGTCAGGCGGTGGAACTAGTCTCACGTAAGCGTACGTGTAAAGTCGGTCCGGGCCACTTCATCCCATAATACCGTCAAATCAAGATAAGACTAGTAGTGGTAAGCATATTAACAAAATCGACGCCCACAACAACTTGTGTTCTACTCGTGCATAGATTCTACGCATAGACCTAGCTCATGATGCCACTGTTGGTAGACATAGTAGTAAATCAAAAAAATTACTACGATCACCAAGATCTATCCATGGAGAAACCAGCAACGAGTGGGGAGATATTGCATCTTAATACCTTTGAAGATCGCTAACCGGAAGCGTTACAAGAACGCGGTTGGTGGAGTCGTACTCGCAGCGATTCAGATCGCGGTGGATTCCGATCTCAGCGCCGAACAACGACGCCTCCGCGTTCAACACACGTGCAGCCCGATGATGTCTCCTACGCCTTGATCTAGCAAGGAGGAAGGAGAGGTTGAGGGAGAGCACGACGGCATGGTGACGGTGGAGCTACGTGAACTCCGGCAGGGCTTCGCCAAGCGCTACGGAGAACGAGGAAGAGGAAGGGTAGGGCCGCGCCAAGAGAGAGAAGTCGTGTCTCAAATAAGCCCAACCCCTTGCATATATATAGGAGGAGGGAGAGGGACGGCTGCCTTGGCCCCTCCCCCAAGGAGGAGAGCTTCGGCTGAACTAGGGGGAGAGTCCACCTCCCACAAGGGAGGTGGATCTCCTCCTTTTCAAACTCCTTTGCCCTATCTCCTTATCTCCAGCCGCATGGGCCCTTCCGGAAGGTCTTGTCCAGCCCAATATGGGCTGGTACACCTCCTCTAAGGGCCCACGAAGTCCTTTGGTCGTCACACCCCTCTCGGGGGTCCTCCGGCACCCTCCCGGCACTCCCGGTACACTACCGATGAGCCCGAAAACTTTCCGGTGACCAAACTGGACTTCCTATATATCAATCTTCACCTCCGGACCATTCCGGAGCTCCTTGTGATGTCTAGGATCTCATCCAGGACTCCGAACAACCTTCGGTAATCACGTATACCATTTCCCTATAACCCTAGCGTCATAAAACCTTAAGTGTGTAGACCCTACGGGTTCGGGAGACATGTAGACATGACCGAGACACCTCTCCGGTTAATAAACAACAGCGGGATCTGGATACCCATGTTGGCTCCCACATGCTCCACGATGATTTCATCGGATGAACCATGATGTCGGGGATTCAATCAATCCCGTATACAATTCCCTTTGTCTATCGGTATGATACTTGCCCGAGATTCGATCGTCGGTATCTCTATACCTTGTTCAATCTTGTTACCGGCAAGTCTCTTTACTTGTTCCGTAACACATCATCCCGCGGCTAACTCCTTAGTCACATTGAGCTCATTATGATGATGTCTTACCGAGTGGGCCCAGAGATATCTCTCCGTCACACGGAGCGACAAATCCCAGTCTCGATTCGTGCCAACTCAACAGACACTTTTGGAGATACCCGCAGTGCACCTTTATAGCCACCCAGTTAGTATGTGACGTTTGGCACACCCAAAGCATTCCTACGGTATCTGGGAGTTGCACAATCTCATGGTCTAAGGAAACAATACTTGACATTGAAAAGCTTTAGCGGACGAACTGCACGATCTTGTGCTATGCTTAGGATTGGGTCTTGTCCATCACATCATTCTCCTAATGATGTGATCCCGTTATCAATGACATCCAATGTCCGTGGTCATGAAACCGTGACCATCTATTGATCAACGAGCTAGTCAACTAGAGGCTCACTAGGGACATGTTGTGGTCTATGTATTCACACATGTATTACGGTTTCCGGTTAACACAATTATAGCATGAACAATAGACAATTATCATGAACTAGGAAATACAATAATAACCATTTTATTATTGCCTCCAGGGCATATTTCCAACAAGTTGACCATGAATGTGAGCTTGTATGTCAAATTTATTTGGTTCCAAGTAGTTTTTCTGCATTGCTTAGTCTCTAGAAGATTGTGGGAGTACTTGCTATCAATTATATTGAGTTTTTTTTCCACTTTTTGTGAGTTGTTATTTTTTCAAAAAATGGATAAGTTGAAGAAATTATTTCCAAGTACCACGGGGACTGCCTGTCATGAACCAAGATACAATGTTCCTCGAAGAGCCGATATTCGACCATGTCAATGGCCATGTGATACTTTTGCGGAACGTACAATTAATACATTGGAGTTTGAACAATTTGTGGAAAACAACAGTTTGATCGCTTTCCTTGTAGATAAGTGCCCATGGTATAATCTCCTCGCCAGTTCTTTTGTTCAAAATTTCAATTACATAACTGGTCGCTCAGGGCATCTAGTAGATTTTCATGTGTATGATCATTTCTATCACCATATCCTTAGAAGCATTTCTTATGGCGAAACTAGAGGAGTTACTCTGGGTAGGATTGGCAACATTCATTTTCCTTTTGTTCGTTACATCGCATATCTTATGTGTGACTGGTAAGCAAGATCCTGGTGTCACTTGTGCCCCTGATTTGAGTATTTTACGTAGTGCTCTTTACAGCGATAGAACTTATAATACTGGAGCACTTGTTGCCCACCATTTGAGCAACAATGTATCTACTGGTGATATTTATGGTGGGACTTATGCGTCTCATCTCGCTGCCCCTTTTGACATACCTACTGTTAGGGAACGTTGCATGGGAAACAAAAAAAATTCTATGCGCATAGAAGATCTATCCAAAGCATCTATGAGAGGAGAGATCGTATCCACATACCCTTGTAGATCGCTAAGCGGAAGTGTTAAGAAACGCGGTTGATGTGGTCGAATGTCTTTGCGATCCAAATCGCAAGACGTCCCATGAACTCCCGATCAAATGCCGAACGGACGACACCTCCGCATTCAACACACGTGCATCTTGATGACACTTTCACCTCCTCAATCCAGCGAGCGATGGTGAAGTAGTAGCTTGAGTCCTTTTGGCAACACGATGGCGTGGTGGCGGTGGTGGAGGGACTGAGCCGGTAGGGCTTCGTCATGCACAACCGAATCAACCTAGAGAAGAAGAACAAGCTATGTGGGAGGGAGAGGCTGCGCCGTGGGTTAAGGTGTCAACAGCCCTTCCTCCCCTCACATATATATAGGGGGAGAGAAGGAGGGGGCTGGTGCCCTAGGGTTCCCACCCCTAGGGGCAGCGGCCAAGATGGGTGCGGTCGCTTGGGGATGCCTTGGCCCCTAAGGCAAGTGGTGCAACCCCCCTCCCTTGTGCCAGCCCTAGCCCAGACGCATGGCCCTTGGGTGGGAGGTGCGGCCAGCCCACCAGGGGCTGGTTCCACCCCTCTCACAGCCCATGGGGCCCTCCGGGGCAGGTGGACCTCCCCGGTGGACTCCCGGAACCCTTCCAGCATTTCTGTCACAAAACCAGCAAGTCCCGAAACCTTTCCGGACTCCGATTCTCTCCATCCTATATATATAATTCTTCACCTACGGACCATTCCGTAGTTCCTCGTCACGTCCAGGATCCCATCCGAGACTCCGAACAACCTTCGGTCACCAACACAAAACTCGACTATATTTATATTGTCATCAAGCATTAAGTGTGTAGACCCTACGGGTTCGAGAACTATGTAGGCATGACTGACACACCTCTACGGTCAATAACCAATAGCGGGACATGGATGCCCATATTGGTTCCTACACATTCTATGGAGATCTTTATCGATTGAACCTCCATGTCAAGGATTCGGTTAATCCCGTATGATGTTCCCTTTGTTCATCGGTATTTTACTTGCCCAAGATTTGATCGTTGGTATCTCTATACCTAGTTCAATCTCGTTATAGGCAAGTCTCTTTACTCGCTCCGTAATACAAGATCTCGTGGCTAACACTTTAGTCACATTGCTTGCAAGGCCTGTTGTGATGTTGTATTACCGAGTGGGCCCTGAGATACCTCTCCGTCACACGGAGTAACAAATCCCAGTCTTAATCCATGCCCACTCAACAGACACCCTTGGAGATACCTGTAGAGCATGTTTATAGTCACCCAGTTACGTTGCGATATTTGATACACCCAAGGTACTCATCCGGTGTCAGTGAGTTGCATGATCTCATGGTCATAGGAATAGATACTTGACAGGTAGAAAACAATAGCAATAAACTGGCACGATCATATGCTATGTTTATAGTTTGGGTCTTGTCCATCACATCATTCTCCCAATCATGTGATCCCATTATCAAATGAAATCTTATGTCTATGGCTAGGAAACCTTGACCATCTTTGATCAACGAGCTAGTCTACTAGAGGCGATGTTGTCTATGTATCCACACATGCAATGTGTTTCCAATCAATAAAATTATAGCATGGATAATAAATGATTATCATGAACAAGGAAATATAATAATAACCATTTATTGCCTCTAGGGCATATTTCTAATAGTCTCCCACTTGCACTAGAGTCAATAATCTAGCTCACATCACTGTGTGATTTACATTGTAATGAATCTAACACCCATACAGTTCTGGTGTTGATCATGTTTAGCCCTTGGAAGAGGTTTAGTCAACGGGTCTGTGACATTCAGATCCGTGTGAACTTTGCAAATATTTATGTCCTCCTCCTTGATGTGATCGCAACTAGAATTGAAGCATCGCTTTATGTGTCTGGTCCTCTTGTGAAACGTTGGTTCCTTGGCCAGAGCAATGGCACCAGTGTTGTCACAGAACAGAGCCATTGGATTCGGTGCACTGGGCACTACTCCAAGATCTGTCATGAACTCCTTCATCCAGACACCTTCCTTTGCTGCTGCCGAGGCTGCGATGTACTCTGCTTCGCATGTAGAATTGGCCACCACGCTCTGATTGGAACTGAACCAGCTTACTGCTCCCCCATTGAGAATAAATACGTATCCGGTTTGCGACTTAAGAGTCATCTGGATCAGTGTCAAAGCTTGCATCAAAGTAACCCTTGACGACGAGCTCTTGATCACATCCATAAACTAGAAACATTTCCTTAGTCCTTTTCAGGTACTTAAGGACATTCTTGACCGTCGTCCAGTGCTCCATTCTTGGATCACTTTGAAACCTTCCGTCCATACTTATGGCAAGGCTGACATCGGGTCTTTTGCATAGCATTGCATACATGATAGAGCCTATGGCTGAAGCATAGGGGATGACACTCATCCTTTCTCTATCTTCTCCAGTCACTAGGCATTGAGTCTTACTCAACTTCACACCTTGCAACACAGGCAAGAACCCCTTCTTGGACTGATCCATTTTGAACTTCAAAACTTTGTCAAGGTATGTGCTCTGTGAAAGTCCTATTAAGCGTCTCGATCTATCTCTATAGATCTTGATGCCTAATATGAAAACAGCTTCTCCTAGGTCCTTCATTGAAAAACTCTTGTTCAAATATTCCTTCACGCGTTCCAACATTTCTATATTGTTTCCAATCAGCAATATGTCATCAACATATAATATTAGAAACGCTATAGAGCTCCCACTCACTTTCTTGTAAATACAAGCTTCTCTGTAAACTTGTATAAACCCAAATGCTTTGATCACCTCATCAAAGCACAGATCCCAACTCCGAGATGCTTGCACCAATCCATAAATGGATCGCTGGAATTTGCAAACTTTGTTAGCATCCTCTGGATCGACAAAACCTTCTGGTTGTATCATATAAAACTCTTCCTTAAGGAAACCATTAAGGAACGCTGTTTTGACATCCATCTGCCAAATTTCATAATCGAAAAATGCAGCTATTGCTAACATGATTCTGGCAGACTTAAGCATCGCTACGGGTGAGAAGGTCTCATCATAGTCAACTCCTTGAACTTCTAAAAACCCTTTTCCATAAGTCGAGCTTTATAGACGGTTACATTACCATCTGCGTCCGTCTTCCTCTTAAAGATCCATTTGTTCTGAATGGCCTTTTGCTCTTCAGGTAATACTTCCAAAGTCCATACTTTGTTTTCATACATTGATCCCATCTCGGATTTCATGGCCTCTAACCATTTCTCGGAATTTGGGCCCATCATCGCTTCTCCATAGCTCGTAGGTTCATCATTGTCTAACAACATGACCTCTAAGAAAGGGTTTTCATACCACTCAGGAGCCGTACACACCCTTGTCGACCTACGTGGTTCAATAGTAACTTGATCCGAAGCTTCATAATCATCATCATTAACTTCCTCTTCAACCGATGCAGGCTCTACAGAAACATATTTCTGCGCTGCGCTACTCTTTGGTTGAAGTAAAGGTTTAATAACCTCATCAAGTTCTATTTTCCTCCCACTCAATTCTTTCGATAGAAACTCTTTCTCAAGAAATGTTCCGTTCTTAGCACCAAACACTTTGCCTTCGGATCTAAGATAGAAGGTATACCCAACCGTCTCTCTTGGGTATCCTATGAAGACACATTTCTCCGCTTTGGGTTCCAGCTTTTCAGGCTGAAGCTTTTTGACATAAGCATCACATCCCCAAACTTTAAGAAACGACAACTTTGGCTTCTTGCCAAATCACAGTTCATATGGCTTCGTCTCAACGGATTTCGATGGTGCCCTATTTAAAGTGAATGTAGTGTCTCTAATGCAGAACCCCAAAACGATAGTGGCAAATCAGCAAGAGACATGATAGAACGCACCATATCAAATAAGGTTCGATTACAATGTTCAGACACACAATTACACTGTGGTGTTCCAGGCGGTGTCAATTGGGAAACAATTCCACACTATCTTAAGTGACTGCCAAACTCATAACTCAGATATTCTCCTCCTTGATTAGATCGTAGGAATTTAATCTTCTTGTTACAATGATTCTCAACTTCACTCTAAAATTGCTTGAACTTTTCAAATGTTTTAGACTTGTGTTTCTTTAAGTAAATATACCCATATCTACTTAAGTCGTCAGTGAAGGTGAGAAAATAACGATATCCACCGCGTGCCTCAATGCTCATCGGACCGCACACATCAATATGTATGATTTCCAACAAGTCACTTGCTCGTTCCACTTCCAGAGAACGGGGTTTTGGTCATCTTGCCCATGAGGCATGGTTCACATGTGTAAAGTGATTCAAAATCAAGTGACTCCAAAAGTCCATCAACATGGAGCTTCTTCATGCGTTTAACACCAATATGACCTAAACGGAAGTGCCACAAGAAAGTGGTACTATCATTATCAACTCTACATCTTTTGGCATCAATGTTATGAACATGTGTATCATCACTATCGAGATTCAATAGGAATAAACCCCTCACATTGGGTGCATGACCATAAAAGATATTACTCATATAAATAGAACAACCATTATTCTTTAATTTAAATGAGTAACCGTCTCGCAATAAACAAGATCCAGATATAATGTTCATGCTTGATGGAGGCACTAAATAACAATTATTCAGGTTCATCACTAATCCCGATGGTAATCAAAGAGTGAGTGTGCCGACGGTGATCACATCAACCTTGGAACCATTTCCCACGCGCATCGTCACTTCTTCCTTTGCCAGCCTTCGTCTATTCTGTAGCTCCTGTTTTGAGTTGCAAATGTGAGCAACTGAACCGGTATCAAATACCCTTGCACTACAACGAGAGTTGGTAAGGTACACATCAATAACATGTATATCATATATACCTTGTTTGGTGTTGGCCGCCTTCTTGTCGACCAAATACTTGGGGCAGTTCCGCTTCCAGTGACCAGTTCCCTTGCAATGAAAGCACTCAATTTCTGGCTCGGGTCCAGCCTTGGGTTTCTTCACTTGAGTGGCAACTTCTTTGCAACCCTTCTTGGAGTTACCCTTCTTGCCCTTGCCATTCTTCTTGAAACTAGTGGTTTTATTGACTATCAACACTTGATGTTCTTTCTAGATTTCAGACTCAGCGACTTTCAGCATCGCAAACAGCTCGACGACTGACTTGGTCCTCCCGTGCATGTTATAGTTCAACAACAACCTCTTGTAGCTAGGTGGCAATGATTGAAGAACTGTGTTAGTGATCGCCTTCGGCGGAAGGAGCATCCCTAACTCAGCGAGACGATTTGAATACCCAGACATTGTAAGTATATGTTCACTGATAGACCCGTTCTCATCCATCTTGCAAGCATAGAACTTATCGGATGTCTCATACCTCTCGATCCGAGCATTCTTCTCAAATATAAACTTCAACTCCTGGAACATCTCATATACTCCATGACGTTCAAAACGTCTTTGAAGTCCCAGTTCTAAGCCATACAACATTGCACATTGAACTATTGAAGTAATCTCTAGAACGTGCCTCCCAAGCATTCTTAACTTCTTCGGACGACACGGGAGCAGGTGGATCACCAAGCCGTGAATCAAGGACATAAGCCTCATGGGAAGCCGTGAGGATAACCCTCAGATTACGGGCGCAGTCCACAAAGTTACTTCTATCATCTTTCAACTGGTCTTTCTCCAGGAATGCAATAAAATTCAGGGGAACTACTGTGCGAGCCATTGATCTACAACATAAATATGCAAAGGTTAATAAGACTATTGTTCAAGATAATGAGTTTAGTTAATCAAATTACTTAAAAAAACTCCCACTCAAATTGACATCCCTTAGGTCATTCAAGTGTCACATGATTCAAATTCAGCAACCTAAGTCCGATCATCACGTGAGTTGAGGTGGTTTCAATGGTGAACATCTTCATGTTGATCATATCTACTATATCAATCATGTTCGACCTTTCGGTCTCTTGTGTTCCGAGGCCATGTATGTACATGCTAGGCTCGTCAAGTTTAACCCGAGTGTTCTGCACGTGCAACACTGGCTTGCACTTGTTGTATGTGAATGTGGAGTCTATCACACCCGATCATCACGTGGTGTCTCGACACGAAGAACTTTCGCAATGGTTCACACTCCGGGAGAACACAATTTTATCTTGAAATTTTAGTGAGGGATCACCTTATAATGATACCGTCGTCCTAAGAAAAATAAGATGCATAAAAGGATTAACATCACATGCAAATCATAAGTGACATGATATGGTCATGATCTTGTGGTTTTGATCTCCATCTTTAAAGGACCGACATGAACTCCATTGTCACCGTCATGACACCATGGTCTCCATCATCTTGATCTCCATCAATGTGTTGCCATTGGGGTTGTCATGCCGACCATGCTTCTACTACTATTGCTACCGCTTAGCAATAAAGTAAAGCATTACATAGCACTTAATGATTGACACGCAGGTCATACGATAATTAAAGACAACCCTATGGCTCCTGCCGGTTGCCATACTCATCGACATGCAAGTCGTGATATTCTATACAAAACATGATCATTGCATACATCACATATATTGGATCATGTAATTGGTCATATCATATCACAACATACCATATAAAAACAACTTAGACGTCCTCTAATTGTTGTTGCATGTTTTACGTGGCTGCTATGGGTATCTTGTGGGTGTCAAAATCGGCGGATCTCGGGTAGGGGGTCCCGAATTGTGAGACTAGGATCGATGGTTATAGGAGATGAAGGGGACACGAGTTTACCCAGGTTTGGGCCCTCCTATGGAGGTAGTAAATACCCTACGTCCTGCTTGATTGTATTGATGGTGTAAGAGGCTACAGAGTTGATCTACCTCGAGATCGTATGTCTAGCCCTAGATGAGTTGTGTTCCCCCTATACCCTAAAACCCTCAGGCTTATATAGATGCCAAGGAGTCCTAGGGTATACACATGGTCGGTTACATGCTGAAGAGATATACATGCCTATTTACAACACCAAACGTGGAGTGCAAGCCGTGCTCCTTGAAGCTTCCAACCTAGTAACTGGGCCTCCAGATCGTCATGTGCTCAGCGAGTGGTCCATACAGTCCGGCCCATACACAACAGGTCAGCTATCCGAGGACCCCCTAATACAGGACCCCCTCAGTAGCCCCCGAACTTGCCTCCAACGCCAAGAGTCTTCAACCCTAATTGCTTCACAAACAGAGTCTTTGGCTTGTGAGGTGGGTTCCTTCCACCGAACCATAGTTCGCCTCCGATAACAAATAGTTTTTTGCATGTGGCACGTCCGAATCTTGCGAGATAAGTTGTCTTTGAAGGCCAAACGTCAGGGGAAAAAGGATAATGTTTTCCTGACAACCTTTGTGACTAAAGGTCACAGCCCACCATGGCCGATAGGCAAGTTACAGGCACTCAATGCGCGGTTCGAGGCCGTTCCATCCACAGGATCTATCAACATGTCGATCGTGTCCCGTTTTACACATGATACACTTAATCACGCACCCGCAATAGCTCGCGAGTCTCGGGAAGTGGAGGAATTCACGACGTGGCAGAGGGAACCCGAATCGACAAACCTCATAAAAGGGGAAAGAAAACCCCAAAGGCCCTCCATGCTCTCCATTCGACTTCTCTGCCTCCTACTCCCTTGCGTCTCCAGAACACAGATCTAGGTGTCTTCCGCCTCTGCTTCCGAGCTCAGCAATGGCGGGCTCCAATGGCCAGTGGGAAGTATCCACGGTCAATAACCAAGACATCGTCGACCTCAAGAAGGCCGGCTATCTCCCCGTTGATATCCCTCATCACGCGGCGGAGAAGGGACAAGTAATCCCCACCCCCAAGCCGGGCGAGCGGGTGGTGTTCATCCCCCACTTCACTAGGGGGTTGAGCTTTCCACTGCACCCCTTTGTCAGGGCCTAATGTTCTTCTACGCCTCGATTTCCATGACCTTCCGCCAAACTCCATCATGCATCTCTCCGCCTTCATCCTCCTCTGTGAGGCATTCCTGCAAGTCGAACCGCACTTCGGGCTCTGGCTGGAGGTTTTCAACATCAAGCCGAACTGTGTCAGTGGTAAGCACGCCGACTGTGGTGGTGCCGTCATTGGAAAACTCACGCGCATCGACTGGCCGGAGGGTACCCTCATTGACACCATCAAGGGGTGGCAGAAGGAGTGGTTCTATATCATCGAACCACAGGAACAAGGTCTGCACCCCTCCGTTGTATTTAGATATGGTCCTCCAACCAGACTAGCTTCATGGATCAAAAAGGGTCTCGTCTGGGGGTCGAGCAAGGAGGTCGTCGATCTACAAAAGCAGATCTAATCCTTGGTCGAGAACGGCGTCAAGCTGGCCGATGTGGTTCAGGTAATGCTCCGAAGACGCATCCTCCCCTGCCAGCGCCGAGACACCGCCCTGTGGGCTTGGGAAATCGATGCCGAGCCCACACTCTGGAAACTCTTCTGCACTACGCGGGAGAAGCTGTGGAAAGCTTTCTTCAAACCAATGAAGAGTTGGCTAGCTGAGAAGGAGGACAAGGGCCTACACACTGCCAAGCCGGACTCCAAGGTATGCCACATCCTAGTCAGATCGGTTTTATTACATAGAAGGTCCATAACCCTGTATCCGATATGCTTGCGCAGAGGTGGGTGAAGAAAGCCAACAACAAGAACAGTCCGACCCCTCAACCCGAGGACGAGAGGACCAGGCTGTTAGCCAGGATGCTCGTGGAGAGGCCTTACAAGCCTCCCACAAAGAAGGAGAAGAAGAAGAAACCAGGTCAGGCTGGTATCCGCATCAGGTATTAGCCTGATGCTGCTTCCAAAGACAAACCCGCCTCCTCGAGTCAGGAGGAGGCCAAAGAGGAAGAAGAAAAGTAGAGGAGGAGGAGCTCAAGAGCAAGGGGGAGATCCCCCCGTACCAAGAAGAGAGTGGCGTCTTCGGACGCCCCGGGGCAGGCAACCTCTCCTGCCCCAAAGAAGGCACGGCAGGTGCGGACGGTCCTGTCCGACGAAAGTTCGGACTCAAGCTCCGCATCCGAAGATGCCGAGGAGGTTCCCCGAAGGAGCCTCAGGGTTAAGCTCCCTCCATCCAGGTTAGGATCCGAAGACCCTTCTTTCTGTCACCAATAGTCTTAGAGTTTGCTAACACGCAGGTTGTTGGTCCAACAACCCCCATGTGTCGTCCCCACCGAGGTTATATCGGGTGGGGAGACCCCACCTACCGAACTGGCAGAGAGCGGGAATGCCTCACACCCCCTCCCCACTCCGGGCACTACGAAGGACGTCGTGGAGGTGTCGTCCCAGCACACTCCAATGGAGGTGGACACAAGGGGTGCAGAGGATACCCCCATGGCCGAAGCTAACGCTTCGGCCACCGAAGAACAGGGGACGGTCCCCTGCCCGAACATCGATGAGACCGGACAGGCGGGCCATCATTCCCCTCCAAGAATGTCTCCGGAGCGCATGGTGCCTCCGGAGGCATCGGTCCAAACTCTGGTGGGTGATCGGGAAATCCGGTCATCCCCTGTACCGCCGACCAACGAGTGGTCGGCCATGAGGGAGGCTCTAACAAGTGCCTCCATCCCCGAGGACCACCGCACCCTTATGGGAAAGCGTCCAGTCCATTGACAACGGACTGAAGGAGGCCTTCAAAGGTCTCCTTGCAGGCTTTCAAGTAAGTTGCCCGTCGTTTTTGCTGAGATTTCATTTAGTTGTATTGTATACATGGCAGCCCCCAAGCCCTAGGTGAGTTGAGCAAACTCGCCTAGGGGTCATCTCTATAGCTCGAGAAGTGAGTGATTATATGTGGTGTAGGCCTCGTCGGCGGCGGCGACCAAAAATGGCGCTGAACTGGACAAGCTAAATCGGAAGCTCTAGCGTGCCGAGGATGAGGTGAAAGCCCTCAACAAGAGGTTCGACGAGGCAAAGGGTAAGTTTGATTTGAATTTTACTATTCCCCCGAATTCTGTCAATGCAGATTTCATTTATATAAGGTTTTAATCGTGTTGCAGCCTCGTCGAAAGAGATCGAAAATCTCAAGGCCGAGCTTCAACATGCCAAAGATGAAGCGGTCGTCAAGAAGGCAGCGGCCAAAGAGGCGGCCACTGCTCTCTCCGCTCTACGAGCCACCAGTGATAAACACCAGGCTCATGTGGCGGAGATACAGGATGAGCTCAAGGACGCTAGTGATAAGTGTGAGTCCTTGGAGCAGAAGAACAAGGCGGTCTCGGCCGAATTTTCCTCCCTGAGGTCCGATCTCCAGAAGGAGCGGATGGACAGATGGTTCTTCGAGGAACAAATTCGACAAGCTAAGGAGACAACTGATGGTAAGCCGGAATCCCTAAAGTGCATATTCGGGAATAGAAAATTCAAATTGTTGAGCCGGGTGTGGCGATCCTCAGGCGCGGCCGCTGATCTCCAGAAGAGCGTCACGGACACCAATCAATTGCTTGCCATGCGGGGAGAGGAAGACGAAGCTTGGATGTTCTGGGCACAGTTCAGAGCCCCCGAGCGTCCTCCCCTTCTAATGGAGGAGCTGAAGCAGCTGATGGACATGCACCGGATGGCGGAGCCGGCCATCAAGGACCTCTGCATCCGCTTATGGCCCGATGAGCAACTCCCAAGTAGCTACTTTGGCCTGGTGTAACGTCTGGTTGATGTTGCGCCCCGCCTCGATGCCGTCAAGCGCTCCTCCTGCATCGAAGGAGTCCGGATGGCCCTTGCCAAGGCCAAAGTGCACTGCCGGGGCTCAACCCGATGAAGGTCGCCACTGACCCGCTGCCGCCCGAAAAGTCGCACCGACGCCCCAAGCTATACTTCGATGGAGTCATGGAGAGTGCGCGGGTGATCGCGTCACACTGTTCGGGTGAAAGAATTTTTTAATGAGATTGTAATGTGTCCGAAAACATGTGATAACTTTTTAATGATAATAGTATCCGCTCTCATATGTTTTTGCCTTCCTTTATAACTCCTGTATGGTTGCTTAATACTGAAACATGCGTGTTGTCGGCTTCAGCCCCCACGTAGATACTACATGGGGTGTCTATACCAATGCACTATGTTCCTTAGCCAAAGTATAGGAACCCGAAGGCGATTTAGTGCGATAGACTAGGCAATCGGACTATTATGCTTTATTTCTTTCACTTAACCGAAGGGGCACGGAAAGGACTGCGGGAAGCGTATGATTAGCCACCGGGATTTTGGCGATGTTCGGATGACCCGAGGCCGAAGCCGACATCATAGTGCTTGCTCAAAGGGCAAATTCCTCGTATAACACGAAATAACCGCTTACGAAGGTTGAAGTGTAATACTTCTAACTTGGGGTTCACAGATCGGGTCACGCATACTATTGTTGGAAATATGCCCTAGAGGCAATAATAAAATGGTTATTATTGTATTTCCTTGTTCATGATAATTGTCTATTGTTCATGCTATAATTGTGTTAACCAGAAACCATAATGCATGTGTGAATACATAAACCACAACGTGTCCCTAGTGAACCTCTAGTTGGCTAGCTCGTTGATCAACAGATGGTCACGGTTTCATGACCATGGACATTGGATGTCGTTGATAAAGGGATCACATCATTAGGATAATGATGTGATGGACAAGACCCAATCCTAAGCATAGCACAAGATCGTGTAGTTCGTCTGCTAAAGCTTTTCCAATGTCAAGTATCATTTCCTTAGACCATGAGATTTTGCAACTCCCGGATACCGTAGGAATACTTTGGGTGAGCCAAACGTCACAACGTAACTGGGTGGCTATAAAGGTACACTACATGTATCTCCGAAAGTGTCTTTTGGGTTGTCACGAATCGAGACTGGGATTTGTCACTCTGTGTGACGAAGAGGTATCTCTGGGCCCACTCGGTAAGACATCATCATAATGAGCTCAATGTGACTAAGGAGTTAGCCACGGTATGATGTGTTACGGAATGAGTAAAGAGACTTGCCAGTAACGAGATTGAACAAGGTATAGGGATACTGACGATCAAATCTCGGGCAAGTGTCATACCGGTAGACAAAGGGAATTGTATACGAGATTGATTGAATCCCCGACATCGTGGTTCATCTGATGAGATCATCGTGGAGCATGTGGGATACAACATGGGTATCCAGATCCCGCTGTTGATTATTGACCGCAGAGGTGTATCGGTCATGTCTACGTGTCTCCCGAACCCGTAGGGTCTACACACTTAAGGTTCGATGATGCTAGGGTTATAGGGAAATGTTGTACATGGTTACAGAAGGTTGTTCGGAGTCCCAGATGAGATCTCGGACGTCACGAGGATCTCTGGAATAGCCTGGAGATAAAGATTGATATATAGGAAGTCCAGTTTTGGTCAGCGGAAAGTTTTCGGGCTCATCAATAGTGTACCGGGAGTGCCGGGAGGGTGCCAGAGGACCCCCGAGAGGGGTGTGATGACCAAAGGACTTCATGGTCTGTTAGAGGAGGTGGACCAGCCCTTATTGGGCTGGCCAAGTCCTTCCCTAAAGGCCCATGCGTCTAGGGATAAAGAGATAAGGCCAAAGGAGATTCAAAAGGAAGAGATCCACCTCCGTTGTGGGAGGTGGACTCCTCCCTTATATCAGCCGAACCTCTCCTCCTTGGAGGTGGGGCCAAGGAGGCCCTCCCTCTCCCTCCTCCTATATATACCCTAGGTATTGGGGCTGATTTGAGACATGAGTTCTCTCTCTCTCTCTCTCGGCGCAGCCCTACCCTTCCTCTTCCTCGTTCTCCGTAGCGCTTGGCGAAGCCCTGCTGGAGTCCACGTAGATCCACCGTCACCATGTCGTCATGCTGCCAGAGCTCTCCCTCAACCTATCCTTTCTCCTTGCTGGATCAAGGTGGAGGAGACTTCACGGGGCTGCACGTGTGTTGAGCGTGGAGGCACCGTTGTTCGGCGCTTAGATCGGATTCCACCACGATCTGAATCGCTGCAAGTATGACTCCACCAACCGCGTTCTTGTAACACTTCCGCTTAGTGATCTTCAAAGGTCTGAAGATGTAATCTCTTTACCACTCATTGTTGGTTTCTCCATAGATAGATCTTGGTGAACACGTAGGATTTTTTTTGATTTACTACTACGTCTTCCAACAGTGGTATCAGAGCCAGGTTTGTGCGTAGAATCTATGCACGAGTAGAACACAAAGTTATCGTGGGCATCGATCTTGTTAATTTTCTTACCACTACTAGTCTTATCTTGATTCGGCGGTATTGCGGGATGAAGCGGCCCGGACCAACTTTACACGTACGCTTACGTGAGACCGGTTCCACCGCCTGACATGCACTTGTTGCATAAGGTGGCTAGCGAGTGTCCGTCTCTCCCACCTTAGTCAGATTGAATTCCATGAAAAGGGTCCTTATGAAGGGTAAATAGCAATTGGCATATCACGTTGTGGTTTTAGCATAGGTAAGAAACATTCTTGCTAGAAACCTATAGCAGCCACATAAAACTTGCAACTACAAATTAGAGGACGTCTAACTTGTTTTTGTAGCATATGCCTTGTGATGTGATATGGCCAAAGGATGTGAGGTGATGCATTGTGATGTATGAAATTGATCATGTTCTTGTAATAGGATTCACGACTTGCATGTCGATGAGTATGATAACCGGCAGGAGCCATAGGAGTTGTCTTAATTTATTGTATGACCTGCGTGTCAATCATAAATGCCATGTAATTACTTTACTTTATTGCTAATCGTTAGCCATAGTAGTAGAAGTAATAGTTGGCGAGACAACTTCATGAAGACACGATGATGCAGACCATGATGATGGAGATCATGGTGTCGTGCCGGTGACAGTGATGATCATGGTGCCCCGAAGATGGAGATCAAAGGAGCAAGATGATATTGGCCATATCATGTCACTATATTGATTGCATGTGATGTTTATCATGTTTACATCTTATTTTCTTAGAACGACGGTAGTAAATAAGATGATCTCTCAATAAAATTTTAAGAAATGTGTTCACTCTAACTGTGCATCGTTGCTAAGGATCGTTGTTTCGAAGCACCACGTGATGATAGGGTGTGATAGGTTCTAACGTTCACATACAACAGGGGTAATCCAGATTTACACACGCAAAACACTTAGGTTGACTTGACGAGCCTAGCATGTACAGACATGGCCTCGAAACACAGAAGACCGAAAGGTCGAACATGAGTCGTATAGTAGATGCGATCAACATGGAGATGTTCACCATGGATGACTAGTCCATCTCACGTGATGATCGGACACGGGCTAGTTGACATGGATCATGTATCACTTGGATGACTAGAGAGATGTCTTTCTAAGTGGGAGTTCATTAAACAATTTCATTATGTGAACTTAATTATCATGAACTTAGTCTAAAATTTTCCTTACAATCTACATTGTAGATCCAATGTCCAAGGCTAATGTCACCCTCAACTTCAACGCGTTCCTAGAGAAAACCAAGTTGAAAGATGATGGAAGCAACTATGCAGACTGGGTCTGTGGCTTGAGGATCATCCTCATAGCTTCCAAAAGATTGTATGTCCTTGATGCACTGCTAGGTGGCGCGCCCATTTTCCCAGCAGATCAAGACGTTATGAACGCTTGGCAGTCACGCTGCGATGATTACTCCCTTGTTCAGTGCGGCATGCTTTACAGTTTAGAACCCGGGCTCCAAAAGCATTTTGAGCAACACAGAGCATATGAGATGTTCTAAGAGCTGAAACTGGTTTTCCAAGCTCATGCCCGGGTCGAGAGATATGATGTCTCCGACAAGTTCTTCAGTTGTAAGATGGAGGAAAACAGTTCTGTCAGTGAGCACATACTCAAAATGTCTGGGTTGCACAACCGCTTGACTAAGCTGGGAGTTAATCTCCCAGATGACTCGGTCATCGACAGAATCCTCCAGTCGCTTCCACCTAGCTACAAGAGCTTTGTGATGAACTACAACATGCAAGGCATGGAGAAGTCCATTCCTGAGTTGTACTCGTTGCTGAAATCAGCGGAGGTCGAGATCAAAAAGGAGCATCAAGTGTTGATAGTGAATAAGACCACTAGTTTCAAGAAAGGCAAGGGTAAGAAGAACTTCAAGAAGGACAAAAAAGTTGTTGCCGTGCCCGGTAAGCAAGTTGCCGGGAAGAAGAACAAGCATGGACCCAAGCCTGAGACTGAGTGCTTTTATTGCAAGGATACTGGTCATTGGAAGCCGAACTGCCTCAAGTACTTAGCGGATAAGAAGGCCGGCAACGTTAAAGGTATATGTGATATACTTCTTATTGATGTGTACCTAACCAGCGCTCGTAGTAGCTCCTAGGTATTTGATACCGGTGTAGTTGCTCACATTTGTAACTCCAAGCAGGAGCTGCGGAATAAGCGGAGACTGACAAAGGACGATGTGATGATGCGCGTCGGGAATGGTTCCAAGGTCGATGTGATCGTCGTCGGCATGCTACCTCTACATCTACCTTCGGGATTAGTTTTAAACCTCAATAATTGTTATTTAGTACCAGCTTTGAGCATGAACATTGTATCTGGATCTCGTTTGATGCGAGATGGCTACTCATTTAAATCTGAGAATAATGGTTGTTCTATTTAAATGAGAGAAATGTTTTATGGTCATGCCCCGCTGGTCAATGGTTTATTTTGAATGAATCTCGAACGTGATGTTACACATGTCCATAGTGTGAGTACCAAAAGATGTAAGGTTGATAACGATAGTCCCACTTACATGTGGCACTGCTGCCTTGGTCCTATTGGTGTCAAATGTATGAAGAAACTCCATGCTGATGGACTTTTGGAGTCTCTTGATTTTGAATCATTTGACACGTGCGAACCATGCCTCATGGGAAAGATGACCAAGACTCTGTTCTCCGGAACAATGGAGTGAGCAACTGACTTATTGGAGATAATACATACCGATGTATCCCGTCTAATGAGCGTCGAGGCTCGTGATGGCTACCATTATGTTCTCACCCTCACTGATGACTTGAGCAGATATGGGTATGTCTGCTTAATGAAACACAAGTCTGAAACCTTTGAAAGGTTCAAGGAATTTCAGAGTGAGGTAGAGAATCAACGTGACAGGAAAATAAAGTGCCTACGATCTGATCGTGGCGGAGAATATTTGAGTCACGAGTTTGCCGCACACCTAAGGAAATGTGGAATTGTTTCACAACTCACGCCGACTGGCACACCTTAGCGAAATGGTGTGTCTGAACGTCATAATCGCACTCTATTGGATATGGTGCGATCTATGATGTCTCTTACCGACTTACCGCTATCATTTTGGGGATATGCATTAGAGACTGCCGCATTCACTTTAAATAGGGCATTGTCAAAGTCCGTTGAGACGACACCATATGAATTATGGTTTGGAAAGAAATCTAAGCTATCGTTTCTATAATTTTGGGGATGCGATGCTTATGTGAAGAAACTTCAACCTGAGAAGCTCGAACCCAAAGCAGAAAAGTGTGTCTTCATAGGATATCCCAAAGAGACTATTGGGTATACCTTCTACCTCAGATCCGAAGGCAAAGTATTTGTTGCCAAGAATGGATCATTTCTCGAGAAAGAGTTTCTCTCGAAAGAAGTAAGTGGGAGGAAAATAGAACTTGATGAGGTAATCGTACCTCCACTCGAACCGGAAAGTACCTGAAAAGGACAAAGGACATGTTTCTCCTATATGGAGGTACCGAAGAGCTCGTCATAAAGGGTTACGTCGATGCTAGCTTCGACACGGATCCGGATGACTCCAAGTCGCAAACCGAATACGTGTATATTTTGAATGGAGGGGCAGTCAGCTGGTGCAATAGCAAGCAAAGCGTCATGGTGGCCTCTACATGTGAAGTGGAGTACATAGTTGCTTCAGAAGCAACAAAGGAAGGAGTCTAGATGAAGGAGTTCATCACTGACCTAGGAGTGATTCCCAATGCGTCGGGCCCAATGACTCTATTCTTTGACAACACTGGAGCTATTGCCCTTGCGAAGGAGCCCAAGTTTCACAAGAAGATAATACACATCAAGCGCCGCTTCAACTCCATTCGTGATTACATTCAGGAAGGATACATAGATATTTGTAAAGTACATACGGATCTGAATATCGCAGATCTATTGACTAAACCTCTCTCATGAGCAAAACATGATCAACACCAGAATGCTATGGGTGTTCGATTCATCACAATGTAACTAGATTATTGACTCTAGTGCAAGTGGGAGACTGTTGGAAATATGCCCTAGAGGCAATAATAAAATGGTTATTATTGTATTTCCTTGTTCATGATAATTGTCTACTATTCATGCCATAATTGTGTTAACCGGAAACCGTAATGCATGTGTGAATACATAGACCACAATGTGTCCCTAGCGAGCCTCTAGTTGGCTAGCTCGTTGATCAATAGATGGTCACGGTTTCATGACCATGGACATTGGATGTCGTTGATAATGGGGATCACATCATTAGGAGAATGATGTGATGGACAAGACCCAATCCTAAGCATAGCACAAGATTGTGTAGTTCGTCTGCTAAAGCTTTCCCAATGTCAAGTATCATTTCCTTAGACCATGAGATTGTGCAACTCTCGGATACCGTAGGAATACTTTGGGTGTGCCAAACATCACAACGTAACTGGGTGGCTATAAAGGTACACTATAGGTATCTCCAAAAGTGTCTGTTGGGTTGGCACGAATTGAGACTGGGATTTGTCACTCCGTGTGACGGAGAGGTGTCTCTGGGCCCACTCGGTAAGACATCATCATAATAAGCTCAATGTGACTAAGGAGTTAGCCACGGGATGATGTGTTACGGAACGAGTAAAGATACTTTCCAGTAACGAGATTGAACAAGGTATAGGGATACCGATGATCGAATCTCGGGCAAGTGTCATACCGGTAGACAAAGGGAATTGTACACGGGATTGATTGAATCCCCAACATTGTGGTTCATCTGATGAAATCATTGTGGAGCATGTGGGAGCCAACATGGGTATCCATATCCTGCTATTGGTTATTGACCGGAGAGGTGTCTCGGTCATGTCTACGTGTCTCCCGAACCCGTAGGGTCTACACACTTAAGGTTCGATGACGCTAGCATGGGAACCGAAGGGTTATAGGGAAATGTTGTACGTGGTTACCGAAGGTTTTTCGGAGTCCTGGATGAGATCCTGGACGTCATGAGGATCTCCGGAATGGTCCAGAGGTAAAGATTGATATATAGGAAGTCCATTTTTGGTCACCGGAAAGTTTTCGGGCTCATCGGTAGTGTACCGGGTGTGCCGGGAGGGTGCCGGAGGGCCCTCGGGAGGGGTGTGATTACCAAAGGACTCCATGGGCTGTTAGAGGAGGTGGACCAGCCCTTATTGGTCTGGCCAAGTCCTTCCCTAAAGGACCATGCAGCTAGGGATAAAGAGATAAGGCCAAAGGAGATTCGAAAGGAAGAGATCCACCTCCCTTGTGGGAGATAGATTCCTCCCTTATCTCGGCCAAGGCGGCCCTCCCTCTCCCTCCTCCTATATATACTCGAGGTATTGGGGCTGATTTGAGACACGAGTTCTCTCTCTCTCTCTCTCGGTGCATCCCTACCCTTCCTCTTCCTCGTTCTTCGTAGCGCTTGGCGAAGCCCTGCCGGAGTCCACGTAGCTCCATCGTCACCATGCCGTCATGCTGCCGGAGCTCTCCCTCAACATCTCCTTCCTCCTTGCTGGATCAAGTTGTAGGAGACGTCCCCGTGCTGCACGTGGGTTAAACGCGGAGGCGCCGTTGTTCGGCGTTTAGATCGGATTCCACCGCGATCTGAATCGCTGCGAGTACGACTCCAGCAACCTCGTTCTTGTAACGCTTCCTCTTAGCGATCTTCAAAGGTATGAAGATGCAATCTCTTTCCCACTCGTTGTTGGTTTCTCCATAGATAGATCTTGGTGAACACGTAGGAATTTTTTTGATTTACTACTACGTCTTCCAACAACTATGACAGTCAGTTTTCGGCTTTCTCCCTTGAGGTGCTTGACCGGACTAACCGGAAGCACAATCACAGGGGTGCTCGCTTTGCCCTTTTAGACGAACGAGCGGAACATAAAGGGGCAATCACAGGAGCTGGGCAACCCAACTTAATGACCAAATACATAGTTCAGAAACCTATGCATATAAAGCGAATGCCAAGACGCCGAACACACAATGGTTAAGGCGATTTGTGTTTGAAATCGAGCCCCCAGTCTATTAGTTGATGACCTTGGGTCATACCGAACAGGTTCATGAGAAGAGGGAGGGAAAAAGTATATGCCGAAAATAGGACAAATAAGGCGTACGTGCGCCAAGCAATTTTGCATTTCCTCAACAACTCTTCTAACTCAGATTGCCGAAGAAGTTGTTTACAAGTATGTGACGAGAATAAAAGTCCCGTGGGAGCTGTTGTACCAGGGGTCTTCGATCGCTGACCAGCCGCCTTCGATATGCCATGTTGCTAGTTGACTCCTGCTTTCTATGTACCTTGATGAGTGTTGACGCGGGCGGATTTTGCGAACAAAATCTTGAAAGGCCGTTGTGTTTAAAGGTGAGCTTTACGCCATGGGCAGTCTCTTTTAGGAGCGCATGTAGTTTGTCCGAAGACTTGTTGATGGTAACAGTTCGAAACAACCGAACGCCTATCTTAAGTGCAAAGTTGTGCATCCTCGGCACATACTTTGCTGGTCCTAAGGTTGTGTGGTGGGGGCAAGTCCCTATTGACGGGAGGAACGAGGGTCGGGGTGCTTGCCCTGAATCCTAACTCGCTTCTTGGCCTTTCGTGCCTTTATGACTAATGCCAAAGCCTGTCGGTCGTCTTTATAGCTGAATTCGCCCGCTAGTGTTAGTGCATGTTCCTCCATTCTAAGGGAACACTCTGTATTGCTGTTGACAGTGATGACCCCCTTGGGGCTCGGCATCTTGAGCTTGAGGTATGCGTAATGCGGGACTGCGTTGAACCGAGCAAACGTCGTTCGGCCAAGCAGTGCGTGATAGCCGCTACAAAAGGGCACAATGTCGAAGACCAAGTCCTTGCTGCGGAAGTTATCAGGCGAGCCGAACACAACCTCCAGGGTTACAGAGCCCGTACATCGGGCCTCAACACCTAGAATCACTCCCTTGAAGGTAGTGCTGCTGGGTTTGATCCTTGACGGATCTATACCCATCTTCTTCACCGTGTTTGAGTAAATCAGATTGAGGCTACTTCCTCCGTCCATTAGGACTTTGGTGAGGTGATACCCATCTATAATGGATCTAGGACGAGGGCAGCCGAGCCCCCATGACGGATACTGGTCGGATGGTCGCACCAGTCAAAGGTGATCGGATATGCTGACCATGGGTTATACTTTGGAGCTATGGGCTCCACAACATAGACCTCCAAGAGGGCCCGCTTCCTCTCTTTCTTAGGTATGTGGGTGGCGTATATCATATTCACCGATTTGACTTCGGGAGGGAATTTCTTCTGACCGCCACCTATTGGACCCCGAGACTCTTCTTCGTCCTCGCTGCGCGAGCTCTTGCCCTGGTCTTCGGGTTGTATTTTGCCGGCCCGTTTAAACACCCAACAGTTGCGGTGTGTGTGATTGGCTGGCTTCTTCCGCTACCCGGGTCGGGAGTTGCGGAATCTGGCGTTGACCGCCGTGTCATCGACATCGTTACTATTGTGTCGGCATTTGTTCTTATTGCGCTTCGGCTTTGAGTTGCCATCCTAGGCTTTAGGTGCCACACGATCTTCCGAATTGTGGTTGCATCTTGCCAGCCAGTTATCTTTGCTCGTGCAAAAGTAGGTCATGAGGGAGGTAAGGGGCGGACATAGTCCGAGGTTTGTCCTGGCCTAGCTGGCGGCCGAGCCATTCGTCCCGAATATTGTGCTGGAAAGAGGCGATAGCCTCAGCATCCAGACAATTGACAATTTGGTTCTTCTTAGTCAAGAACCAATTCCAGAATTGCTGGGCAGACTCGTCGGGCTTCTGGACAACGTTGCTGAGGTCGGAAGAGTTCGGCAGGTGAACATAGGTCCCCTGGAAGTTAGTGCGAAACACGTCTTCCAAGTCTTCCTAGCATCCTATGGAGTTTTCAGGGAGGTTGTTTAACCAGTGCCGAGCTAGCCCCTTAAGCTTAAAAGGTAGGTATTTGATGGCGTGGAGATCATCTCCGCGTGCCATATGGATATGGAGCAGGAAATCCTCGATCCAGATGCTTGGGTCAGTGGTCTCGTCATACTTTTCTATATTGACTGGTTTAAACCCTTCGGGGAACTGATGCCACATTACCTCATCCGTGAAGCACAATGGGTGAGTGGAGCCCCTGACCCAAGCTATGTCACGCCTATAGTCGGCATCTGTATGGAGCCGGCTATGCTTCCGGGCTCTATGGTTTTGGTCGAACCATGGTTTATACTCTCCCCATCTATCCGGTGAGTAATCCCTGGATCCATAGATGGATATAGTACGGCCTGCTAAGTCATCGCGCAGGTTGAACCTGTCATTGGTTTCGAATGGCTCCTTACCTTGTCTTCGAGGCATTGCCGGTATATAACCAGTGTCTTTAGCCGCTCTATCGCGCCCACGAGGAGAGTGGTCCGGCTTGTCATATGCGGTACGATGCGGAGACGGAGTGTCAGTGAGCTCATCGTCGAATTGTGGCAACAACCACCTCCGAGGGTAGCTTTTGGGCTAGTTTGACAAACCAGTGTCATATGCTTCTTTGCCTGAGAGGATTTTCGTCCATCGATCAATAAGGTCGGCCTGTTCGTCTTTGGGTTGCCACTCTTTGGCCTTCAGGCTGCGAGCCGTTGCTATGAGCCGCTGCCTGATTTCTTCCTGAACCTCGAGGTTATCAGGGATGTACAAGTCATCGGCTTCTGGTAAGTCTTCCTCCTCGACGGGGGGATGGTAATTGTTGCCTTCGGGGTCCATGACGGTGTCGGGGTCATTTTGGTCCGCAGGTTCGTCAGGACCCTCGAACGGGTGCTCGGGCACATCGCGATGATCATAATCGGTAGGGGCGTTATCATCCCTGCTGTTGATAATAGTTCGTCTTCCCTTTCTTACTTTTGGACCGCTTATGCAATTTCCAACGCCTTGATGGCGCGTTGCCCGGTTTGTCACCTTCGTTGTGAGGCATGTTGTCGCCGTTGGTGGCAGGAGTATCCATCATGTAAACGTCATACGTGGAAGTGGCGGTCCAACTCCCGGTGTTAACGGGGGTGGGAGCACGGTCCTCTTCGTCCATGTATTCTGCCTCCTCGGAGACATAGTCTAGCACGTCAGTTAAGTCTTAGACGGTGGCTATCAAGTGGGTGGTAGGTGGGTTGGAAAATCCGTCCCTGCCCGAACTGTAACCAGGCCGGACATAGATCGGGGCTGGAACGTCAGTGATTTTCAACGATGATAATTGCTCCAAGGCCTCGTCGACCGCTAAGGGCCCGATTGGATCCAGCTATTCAGAACGCTTGGAGTTGACCCCCATGAAGCCCACCCCTGGGGAGTGTTCGGTAGGAACACAGGCCCGGTCATATGGCTTGATGGCCAGGCCGGGGTTAGAGATCGGACTGCCGCCACGGGTGACCCTATTGGCATGTCTGACGGAGGGGCTCGAGGTTAAGGCCTTAGAGTCCTCGGGGGATACAGGCAAAGCCGTGAGCTCAATTAGTGACAAGTCACCTCGAGAGTCGACGGAAAACTCTAGGTTTCCAAATCTAACTTCCTGGTCGGGGCGAGTGTAGGACCGAAAGTATGTCTAGAAGGGGGGGTGATTAGACTACTTGACCAAATAAAAGTTTTACCTATACCAATTTTTAGGATTGACAGCTTTTAGCATTTCATGGCAAGTCAAGTACACCCTACACATGCAAGTCTAAGAGTATATAGCAGCGGAAAGTAACAACAAGCATGTATAGAAGGGATAGGGTAGGAAGATCAAACACAGTTGTAGACACGATGATTTTTCCCATGGTTCCGATAGGTGGCTCTATCGTACATCCACCTTTATGGAGTCTTCAACCCACGAAGGGTAACGGTCGCGAGAGTCCACGAAGGGCTCCACCCAAAAGGGTCCACGAAGTAGCAACCTTGACTATTCCATAACGGCTTCCGTCCACGAAGGACTAGCCTCACTATGGGTAGATCTTCACGAAGTAGGCGATCTCCTTGCCCTTACAAACTTCTTGGTTCAATCCACAACATGAAGTAGGAGGCTCCCAAGCGACACCTAACCAATCTAGGAGGCACCACCCTCCAAAAGGCAATAGGCTTGATAATGATGATGAACTCCTTGCTCTTGTGCTTCAAGATGATAGACTCCTCAGCACCCAATCACTCTCTCACAGATTTGGCATGGAGGAAGAGATGGGATTTGTGGAAAGATACTTGTGGAGGCTAGAAATCAAGATCGATATGATTGGAGTGGAAGATCTTGACCTCAACACAAGGGTAGGTGGTTCTCTCTCAGAAGATCTGATAGGATAGGTATGGAATAGTTCTGAGTGCTTCTCTTTCGAGTAAGTGGTGGTGAAGGGGTATATATAGGCATCCCCAAAAATCTAACCATTACACACAAAATGACCAACTCGGTGACACCGATGTGTTAATCTCGGTGGTACCAAAGTGACCAAAAGGTGGCAACTTTTGAATCTCGGTGAGACCGATATAGGAAACTAGGTTGCACCGATAAGGTGACCAACAGTCAGATTTCCAATATCGGTGTCGTCGATCCAACATTCTCGGTGGGACCGAAAATGTGAATTTGCGTAACAGAAAGTTGGCAACCTAAACTCGATGGCACCGGTATGGAATCAGTTGCACTGAAGTGGCTAGGGTTTGGCTTGAGTCTGTCTAGGTTCTGGAATCGGTGGCACCGGTATGAGAAAGTTGGTTGCACCGATTTTGAGTGTTGGGTATAGAACATACTTTGGTGGGAGAGTTTGTGGATGTTTTTGGCGACTATCACTTGTGCACGTTTGAGCATATTGTTCACCAACAAGACCTTACCCCCTTTTAATAGTATTGGCTTTCCTATGGACTCAAAGTGATTTATCACAAATATAAAATGTAGAGTTCTCTTGCTTGAAGCTTGGCCAACCTATTTCCTTGCATCTTGGGGTTTCTCCACAATATCCTTTTGCCAATCCTGTCATTGAACATTTCCAGAAATATACTTGGTGGAAACATTAGTTCAATGACTTATATGTTGTTATTAATTACCAAAACCACCAAGGGAGCAAATGCGCTTTCAATCTCCCCCTTTTTGGTAATTGATGACAACATATGGATCAAAGCTTCGACATATGATAAAATCAATGGATATAATCGTCGCTTTGAGAAGTATGTGATAATCAAGAGCTCCCCCTAAGTTTGTGCATTATTTTGACTTTGTGTTTGAATGCAAATGCACAATCGATTAGGTATATGGGGCACTCCTTCCATGTCACATACAACTTGATGGTGTGCGAGAATAATTAGAATGAATAACAACGCACAACACAACAAACAAAGGTGAATGGTCATAACATGAGCATTAAGATGATAGGAAATAGTAGCATCTCATCACATAGCAATGTGTGATCACACATAAACACAAAAGTATCTCACGTCAAACCAAAAGAACCAAATGTTTTGAAAAGCAATAAACACCAAAATGCTCTCTCGCTCGAAGCCTAAAGATCTATATACACTTCTCCCCCTTTAGCAACAAGTTACCAAAAAGTTCAAAGGTATACATCTAAATGTTCTTGGGCATATCTCCTCTGGTTTTTGATGAAGGAGTCGATATGACAGCGTCGGCGAAGATCTCTGCAGATGTCGTGGATGGAGCTGGAGTGGTCACTGGAGGAACTGGAGCTGATGGAGGAGGAGCTGATGGAGCTGGCACAGTGGCTGATCTGGCCTGAGTGGTTAACTGAGTGCCCGGCCTTAGAGGTGATTCATCCTCCTCCTCATCATCATCGTCATCTGAAGTAGAAGAGACCTGAGGGATGTGCATGGAGTCAACTTCATGCTGAAGCTCTATGACCGTCTTAGTCAGCCTGTCCACCTTATCAGTAAGGGTCTTGATTCTGGTCTCAAAGATCCTAACAAGACTGTTCTGGTTGTCCAAAATCCCCTTAATTTCCTTTTGCATGCCCTGAACTGATGATATCAACAGATCCATTTGCCCGTTCCTGGATCGAGGGACTTGAGCACTAGTGGCTCTAACTGCCTCTGCTTCTGCCTGAGCTACAGCTGAAGTGGGATGATCAGCGTCCATCACCACAACATTGTCTTCAAGATCTGGCTGTAGGGGCAAATGTGGATGATCTAGAGCAAAGATGTGCTTCTCCAATCTCGAGTTGATAAGCATCTGGATGTAGGGTGCATAAAAGCAAGAGCGCTTCTGATCAGCAGCAACCCTCTTGATTGTCTCAACAATCAGATCCATGACTCTGATCCTGGTGTGTTTGTCAAGGTGGATCAACATATTGATGGAGTGGCCTCGAATCATCTTGGCATCTCTGGACTTGGGCATTAAAGTATGCCTCAGAATGGTGTTCATCGTGCGGAGGCCAGCCTGAAGAAAATAGATGGATCCTAGCCTGTGAGACTTCACATTGGCAGCAGGGATCTCCTTGTACATGTTTGCCATAGCATTGTGGCTTGCCTTGGATTCTAAGTATACATCCAAGTCACCATCCTGTGCTTCAGGAACTCCTAAGATATCAGCCCACTCTTCAACAGTTGATTCGTACCTAGCACCTTCAGTCATCCATACAATTCTACCATCTCCGTAGAAGTGTGATGTGGAGTAGAATTGCATGATAATTTCATCGTTCCAAGCAGTGAACTCTCTGCCAACAAACTCATCCAACCCTATGCAATGGAAATTGTCTTGGACACTTGGAAACTAGTTCTCATTCTCCTTAATGAATTTCCAATCAATGTATTGCATATCATTGACAACTGGACTCTTGTCAAAGAGCATAATCTCATAGAAATCATGTTGCTCTCTGGTGTAGAACCTGTAGTCCACAATTGTCTTCTTCCTCTAGGCATAAGGATCTATAGCTCTCCAGGCTCTCAATCCTAAGTCCTTCCTCTTCTTCATGTCTTCAGCTAGTGGGTAGCTGGCATTGTGAACTGGGAGATGTGGTCTGAGCTTCATTAAAGTTGTCAGGTCATCCACATCTTCAACTCTGGAAGCAGTTCCTTTGTTCTTCTCAGAAGCTGGAATCTGCCTAGTTGTCCTCTTAGGCTTCTCAGCGGCAGCCTTCTTGGATGTGCTGGTCTTAGGCATAGCATCATACATCAGTTTCTTTGCCTTCTTCTTGGGAGGAGCCTTTGTAGCTGGCTCAACCTCCTCTTCCTCAGCAGCAACACTAGTTGCTTCCTCTGGATCTTCATACATGGAAGTAGGCCTTCCAGTCAGATGAATAATCCTCTTCCTAGACTTTTTCTCCCCTGCCTTCTTAGGCATAGCTTTCTTGGGGACTTCAACTGAGATTGTTGCTCTGGCAGTCTCATGAGCCTTGAAGGTAGAAGCTGGTGCATAAATTTTGCTGACAACTCTTCTGGAGGAAGTGGCTTTAGTAGCAGACTTCCTTGCAGCTTTCTCTTGCTTCTTAGCAAGAATCTCCTCTGGAACAAAGTCTGAATCCTCTTCATCTGATTTCAGCTTCTTCCTGGTTCTGGTGGCAGCCTTGGGCAACCCATGAGAGTTGGGGTGCCTGGATCTAAGAAAGAATTGGCTTCTAGGCTTGTTCCAGAACTCATATCAACTCTCTGCTCTGGCAAATTCTGACTGTCTTCTGAGCCTGACATACTGACCCTATGAATAGAGTATAGGAGAGCAGAAGAAGATGAGTCATCACAAAATGAGGCTGGTATTTGAAATTTGAGCAATGAATTTTCAAAAGTTTTGCAATCTATCAAATAGATATCGGTGCAGCCGAAAAGAAATTTTCGGTGGGGCCGAGACAAACTAACTCCTTAACAGGAACTTGGAAGCCTTTTCGGTAGGACCGAAAAGAGCCACTCGGTTCCACCGAGTTAGTTCTCAACCACACTGAAAAGCATATCGGTGAGACCGATATTTTCGTTTTGGTTCCACCTAGATTTATCAGGCGGACGACAAAACCCTAGAAAATCAATCTAACTCAAAATTTTGGAGTTTTAAGTGGATGGATATATGAGCAAGGGGCGCATAGATGATTAACAAGTATCTAATGCACAAGAATCATATGGGGAGCGCACTAGAGATCGAATCCGTACCCTAGCTTGGCGCGGATCCTCTACGACGGTGACGATGGAGCAGATTTCGTCGATGGTGGCGATTCCCAGCGGCAGAGGAGCGCAGGAGGACAAGGGCGACGACCAGGGGTCTTGAGGTGGCAGCTTAGGGTTCTGAGGCACGACGTTTGAAGATAGAAATTTCAAAGCATTGGGGTCCATAGCATATATACCCTTCACTGTCGGTGATACTGATTTTATGTTTTCGGTGTCACCAAGTTCCACAACTGTCAGCTGATAGGGAAACTCGGTGTAACCGATAAAATGAAATCGGTGTTATCGATATTGAAAATTAGATCAACCCTAGGCATTCGGTGAGACCGATATGTTGGGGTTGGTTCCACCGAGTTGCACTTGGGAGGTTTTAATGTCAGTCCTTGTCGATACGGAACTCCGAGTGCTCCGCACACAAAGGGATCGAAAAGCACCTGTTCAAATTTTGTGATGCAGCATGAATGGAATATGAGGTGAGGAAGCATAGATAGCTAGAGAGTGGTCCTAGGAATTCTTGTCCATCCAATTGGCAAAAGAAAAATCAAAAGCCAAATAGAAACAATTGGATGTCCTCGAATGGGAAAATAAATGCAGACCAACATGCTCACATAATAAGATGTCAAAAGAAATCATGACAAACATGCACAAACACACTAGCATCTAACAAGCACTTGGGCTAGGACGAATTCATCTATATATGAGCATTTGACTTAGGAGCCAAGTAAGAGTACTTGATCATAGGTCGTACTCATCGTTTAAGCACAAGTGGGGTTACCACTTTTACATAAAGCATTTAATGTTGTCACATACTAAGAGATGCTTTGACTCAAGTCTTAGAGTAAATCTCCCCCTTAATGTGACATCCCCCCATAAGAGGGATAAACTAACCTTGGGTTTTGTCGATGAAGACTTCGTGTTGGTGAGGTAGTTGTGGATGCTCAATGTTGATGAGGATCACCAAGAGTTGGGAGCATCTTTGTTGTTTCCTTACTCCTCTCACCTACATGGGTTAGTACCAACACACAAGAGACAAATACAAGGACATCTATGGACATGGAGTGCAAAGCATATGTTATGATTTCCATTGATTAGTTGATTACCTTGTCCCTTGCTTACCTTTGAGGGAATGTGTGACTCCTTGGACTATTGCATTGAGTTGATGTTGAGTCCAAAAAGTTCTTGCCAATAAGGAATGTGAGTGAATTTCATTGGCGGAGTCACCCCTCAAGAACCTTCTAGTTCTTCTTCTTGGGGACCCACATCAAGTTGATGGGGATCCTTGGTGTTGAAGTAGCCTTTGTAGTAGTTGAGCTTGAAGTAGCCTTGGGAATCCACTCCACCAAAGCTAGGGGTTCATCTTCATATGAGTCAATGTCCTATTGAAGCTTGTTCTTGCCCTTGAGCTTGTGGTCTTGTGGTGGAAGGTCATCTTGAGTGTTTGTCCCCTTGGGAAGAGTATTTTCATACTTCTCCTTTTGAGTAACAAACTTGGGTTTGGGATATTGACCTTCTTCCCACTCAACTCCATTTGCGTTGAAGTAGCCAACACCACGATTCTTCCGGTGTCATCCATGCTTGCGTACAATTTCCTCAAATTGCTTACATCTGGCAAGACTCTTGTAGATACCTTTTTCTATAATTCCTTTCAATAAAGCATTTTCTTGGTCAAGTGTAACTTTGCTAAGAGAATCATCATTAGTGGAATCAATAGAACTACTAGAAGCAACATCATTGGGTTTAGCATTTTTATTGTTGCTACTAGATGAAGAAACTTTCTTGCCTTTCTTACTAGATTGCTTAGTTTTAACTTGAGGCATGAAAGTAGAGAAGAGTAGTCGTTTGGATAGATAAGATGAGGTCTTCTTTCAGAGATCGTCATTGATATCTTTGAGAAACTCATGCTCTTGCTCCAAATTGAGCTTCTCGAAGCGTAGCTTCTCATGAGTTCTCACAAGCTCTCTATGATCTTCGAGAGTAGATTCAAGAGCTAACTTAAGTGTGTTTAGTTCTTTAGTTAGTTATTCTATTTTCATCTTATGATCATCAAATGACTCATCTTGACTAGCATGAGTTTTATCAAGTTCATTTTGATCAACATCACTAATTTTATCACAAAGCAAGTCATCATCACAAAGCAAATCATCTTCATCACTATCAAAATCAAGATACTCGGGTCGTGATTCCTTGGGGCCTTTAGCCATGAAGCAACTTCCACTCCCTTCGTTTGGTGAATCAAATAGATCGTAGGAGTTGCTAGTCACTAGAGAAATTCCGGCAACACCATCATCTTGACTATAGTTGGAGTTTGAGTGATAGCTTCTCTCAAAGTTGTTGTTGGAGTCGGAGCCGGAAACCCATTCACCAACGTGAGCTTGATGTTTTCTTCTTGTGTAGCTCTTGGCGTACTTGTCCTTGTTCTCCGAATCTCTACTTCTCCTTGAATGTCTTCGTTCATAACGCTCATCTCTACTCCTTCTCTCTCTTTGTGGTGATTCATTCCTTGAGCTTTGTCTTCGAGGTGACTCTTCTCTTCTTTTGTAGGGAGCTGTGCACTCATTTGAGTAGTGCCCGGGCTTCCCACAATTGTAGCAATTGCGGTCACAACTTGACGAATGCTTCTCTTCATATCTTGAGTTGGAGTTTCTTTCTTTTCCTCTATTCTTGTAGGACTTGTTGAATTTCTTGACCATGAGGCTTATCTCTTCATTGGTGACAAGGTTGTTGCTTGAAGTTGCGAGAGCATCACTTGTGGCTTTGTAAGCACCGCTAGACCTGTGATGAAGTTCTTCCTTATCCTTGAGTGTCATCTCATGAGCAACAATCCTTCCAATGACTTCGGTAGGCTTGAGATCTTTGTAGTTTGGCATCATTTGGATCAATGTGCACACGGTGTCGTATCTGTCATCCAAAGCTCAAAGTATCTTCTTGATGATGAATTTGTCGGTCATTTCTTTGCTTCCTAAGCCGGCAATCTCATTGGTGATGAGAGCTAGCCTAGAGTACATCTCTGCGACTCCTTCACCATCCTTCATCTTGAACTTGTCAAGCTGACCTTGAAGAACATCTAACTTGGATTCTCTCACGGACTCGGTTCCTTCGTGCATATCAACCAAAGTATCCCAAATCTCTTTTGCATTCTCAAGACGGCTGATTTTGTTGAATTCTTCAGGGCGTAAGCAGTTGAAGAGAATGTCGCATGCTTGAGCATTGAGTTGCAACATCTTCAATTCATTCGGGGTCGCTTCACGATCCGGTTCCTGTCCATCCGCAAAGAATTCACCTTGCAAGCCAATACGAACAACACCCCAAACGGCGGGGTTATGACCAAGAATATGCATTTTCATTTTGTGCTTCCAACTAGCAAAATTAGTGCCATCAAAGTACGGACCTCTACGGTGATAACTTCCCTCACTAGATGCCATACTTCTCCTAGGTTGTGAGACCTAAGCAATGGAGACCAAAGCTCTGATACCACTTGTAGGACCGAAAGTATGTCTAGAAGGGGGGGTGATTAGACTACTTGACCAAATAAAAGTTTTGCCTATACCAATTTTTAGGATTGACAGTTTTTAGCATTTCATGGCAAGTCAAGTACACCCTACACATGCAAGTCTAAGAGTATATAGCAGCGGAAAGTAACAACAAGCATGTATACAAGGGATAGGGTAGGAAGATCAAACGATGTTGTAGACACGATGATTTTTCCCGTGGTTCCGATAGGTGGCGCTATCATACATTCACTTTTATGGAGTCTTCAACCCATGGAGGGTAACGGTCGCAAGAGTCCATGAAGGGCTCCACCCAAAAGGGTCCATGAAGTAGCAACCTTGACTATTCCATAATGGCTTCCGTCCATGAAGGACTAGCCTCACTATGGGTAGATCTTCATGAAGTAGGCGATCTCCTTGACCTTACAAACTTCTTGGTTCACTCCACAACACGAAGTAGGAGGCTCCCAAGCGACACCTAACCAATCTAGGAGGCACCACCCTCCAAAAGGTAATAGGTTCGATAATGACGATGAACTCCTTGCTCTTGTGCTTCAAGATGATAGACTCCTCAGCACCCAATCACCCTCTCACAGATTTGGCATGGTGGAAGAGATGGTATTGGTGGAAAGCTACTTGGGGAGGCTAGAAATCAAGATCCATATGATTGGAGTGGAAGATCTTGACCTCAACACAAGGGTAGGTGGTTCTCTCTCACAAGACCTGATAGGATAGGTATGGAATAGTTCTGAGTGCTTCACTTTCGAGTAAGTGGTGGTGAAGGGGTATATATAGGCATCCCCAAAAATCCAACCGTTACACACAAAATGACCAACTCGGTGACACTGATGTGTTAATCTTGTTGGGGAACGTTGCATGGGAAACAAAAAAATTCCTACGCACACGCAAGATCTATCCATGGTGATGAGCATCTACGAGAGGGAGAGTGGATCTACATACCCTTGTAGATCGCTAAGCGGGAAGCGTTAAGAAACGCGGTTGGTGTAGTCGAACGTCTTCGCGATCCAAATTGCCGAGCGTCCCACGATCTCATCACGATCCGTCCCGCGATCCAATCACGATCCGTCCTGCGAACTCATCATGATCCGTCCCACGATCTCATCACGATCCATCTCGTGATCTCATCATGATCCGTCTCGTGATCTTGATCACGGTCCTTCCGATCTAGCGCCGAACGGACGACACCTCCGCGTTCAGCACACGTACAACTCGATGACGATCTCCGCCTTCTTGATCCAGCAAGAGGGAGCAGAGAGGTAGAAGAGTTCTCCAGTAGTGTGTCGGAGCCGCAACGATGATGGTGGAGCAATTCTGGCAGGGCTTCGCCTAAGCACTGTAGAAAACTGATCTAGAGGAGAAACTATGCACTAGAGGAATGGGTAGCACGTGGCTGAAAATCTTGTGCCAAAACCCTAAAATCCTCTAGTATGTATAGGAGGAGAGGAGGAGGAGGCTTGGATCCCAAGGAGCCAGCCCTTGGGTCAGCTAAACCAAGGAGGACTGGAGGATTCCTCCTCCAATCCTAATAGGACTAGGGCTCCTCCTTATTTTTGCCTTTTTGCCTTTTTCCACCTTTTTCTCTTTGGGCTTTTCTTCCCAGACGCATGGGCCTTGTGTGGGACTTCCACCAGCCCACTAAGGGCTGGTATTTACTCTCCCACAGCCCATGTAGCCTCTTGGGTTGAAATACCCCTCCCGATGGTCTCCCGGTACACTACCGGCACTCCTGGTACACTACCGGCACTCCCGGTACACTACCGATGAGCCCGAAACTTTTCCGGTGACCAAAACAGGACTTCCTATATATCAATGTTTACCTCTGGTCCATTCCAGAGATCCTCATGACGTCCAGGATCTCATCCGGGACTCCTAACAACCTTCGGTCACCACAATGCATAACTCTATACTACTGAAACGTCACCAAACCTTAAGTGTGCAGACCCTGCGGGTTTGAGAACTATGTAGACATGACCGAGACACCTCTACGGTCAATAACCAATAGCGGGACCTGGATGCCCATATTGGTTCCTACATATTTTACGAAGATCTTTATCGGTTGAACCTCTATGTCAAGGATTCAGTTAATCTCGTATGATGTTCCCTTTGTTCTTCGTTATGTTACTTGCCCGAGATTCGATCGTCGATATCTCCATACCTAGTTCAACCTCGTTACCGACAAGTCTCTTTACTCGTTCCGTAATACAAGATCCCGTGTCTAACACTTAGTCACATTGCTTGCAAGGCTTATTGTGATGTTGTATTACCGAGTGGGCCCTGAGATACCTCTTCGTCACACGGAGTAACAAATCCCAGTCTTGATCCATGCCAACCCGACAGACACCCTCGGAGATACCTATAGAGCACCTTTATAGTCACCCAGTTACGTTGTGACATTTGATACACACAAGGCACTCCTCCGGTGTCAGTGAGTTGCATGATCGCATGGTCATAGGAACAAATACTTGACATGCAGAAAACAGTAGCAATAAACTGACACGATCATATGCTACGTTTGTAGTTTGGGTATTGTCCATCACATCATTCTCCTAATGATGTGATCCCGTTATCAAATGACATCTCATGTCCATGACTAGGAAACCATAGCCATCTTTGATCAACGAGCTAGTCTATTAGAGGCATACTAGGGACATGGTGTTGTCTATGTATCCACACATGTATCTGAGTTTCCGATTAATACAATTATAGCATGGATAATAAATGATTATCTTCAACAAGGAAATATGATAATAACCAATTTATTATTGCCTCTAGGGCATATTTCCAACAGTCTCCCACTTGCACTAGAGTCAATAATCTAGTTCACATCACCATGTGATTCGCATTGTTATGAATCTAACACCAAATGAGTTCTGGGGCTCGATCATGCTTTGCATGTGAGAGAGGTCTTTTAGTCAATGGGTCTGCGACATTCAAATCCGTGTGTACTTTGCAAATCTCTATGTCATACTGTAGACACTGCTACCACACTCCACTTGGAGCTATTCCAAATGGCTGCTCCACTATACGTATCTGGATTGCCACTCAGAGTCATCCGGATTGGTGTTGAAGTTTGCATCGACGTAACCCTTTACGACCAACTCTTTATCACCTCCATAATCGAGAAATATTTCCTTAGTCCTCTAGTTACTAAGGATAATCCTGGACGCTGTCCAGTGATCCACTCTTGGATCACTTTTGTACCCCTTGACAGACTCATGGCAAGGCACACACCAGGTGCGGTACACAGCATGGCATAATATAGAGCCTATGGCTAAGTCATAGGGGACGACGTTCGTCCTTTGTCTTTCTTTTGCCGTTGTCGAGCTTTGAGTCTCACTCAACTTCACACCTTACAAAGCAGGCGAGAACACTTCTCTCTGACTAATCCATTTTGAACTCTTTCAAAATCTTGTCAAGGTATGTACTCATTCAAAGTCTCATCAAGCATCTTGATCTATCTCTATAGATCTTGATGCTCAACAATTAGGTAGCTTTATCCAGGTCTTCCTTTGAAAAAACTCCTTTCGACCAACCCTTTATGCTTTCCTGAAATTCTACATCATTTCCGATCAACAATATGTCAACCACACATGCTTATCAGAAACTCTATAGTGCTCCCACTCACTTTATTGTAAATACAAGTTTCTCATAAACTTTGTATAGACTCAAAAACTTTCATCACCTCATCAAAGTGTATATTCCAACTCCAAGATGCTTGCTTTAGTCCATAGAAGGACCACTGAAGCTTGCTCACCTTTTAACATCCTTAGGACTGACAAAACCTTCTGGTTGTATCTCATACAACCTTTCCTTAAGGAAGGAAACGATGTTTTGGCATCCATCTGCCAGATTTCATAACTGAAAAATGCAGCAACTGCTAACATAATTCCAACAGACTTTAGCATCGCTACGAGTGAGAAAGTCTCATCGTAGTCAACTCCTTGAACTTGCCAGAAACTTCTTTGCGACAAGTCGAGCTTTATAAATGGTGACATTCACCATCAGCGTCTGTCTTCATCTTAAAGGTCCATTTGTACTCAACAACCTGCCGTCCAACGAGCAAGTCTACCAAAGTCTATACTTGGTTTTCATACATGGATCCTTTCTCGGATTTCATGGCCTCTAACCATTTGTCGGAATGTGGGCCCATCATCGCTTCTCCACAGCTCGTAGGTTCATCGTTGTCCAACAACATGACCTCCAAGACAGGGTTGTCATACCGCTCAGGAGCAGTACACATCCTTGTCGACCTACGAGGTTCAATAGTAACTTGATTCGAAGCTTCATGATCATCATCATTTACTTCCTCTTCAACTAACGTAGGTTCCACAGAAACATCTTTCTGCAGTGCGCTACTCTCTGGTTGAAACAAAGGTTCAACAACCTCATCAAGTTCTATCTTCCTCCCACTCAATTCTTTCGAGAGAAACTTTTTCTCGGGAAAGGACCCATTTTAGCAACAAACACTTTATGCTTGGATCTCAGAAAGAAGGTTCACCCAACTGTTCTTAGGGTAATCTATGAAGATGCATTTGTCCGCTTTGGGTTCGAGCTCATTAGGTGAAAACATTTTTCCACACAAGCGTCACAGCCCCAAACATTAAGAAATGACAGCTTAGGTTTCTATCAAACCATATTTCACACGGTGTCATCTCAACGGATTTAGATGGTGCCCTATTTAAAGTGAATGTAGTTGTCTCTAATGCATAACCCCAAAACTATAGTAGCAAAACATAAGAGACATCATATCCCGCACCATATCCAATAGAGCACGACTAACACGTTCGGACACACCATCACACTATGGTGTTCCAGGTGGCGTCAGTTGTGAAATGAATTTCACATTGTCTAAAGTTGTATGCCAAACTCGTAACTTAGATATTCACCTCCACGATCATATCGCAGACATTTTTATCTTCTTGTCATGATGATCTTAAACTTCACTCTGAATTTTCTTGAACTTTTCAAATGATTCAGACTTGTGTTTCATTAAGTAAACATACACTATATGTACTCAAATCATCAGTGAAGGTAAGAAAATAACGATATCCACCGCATGCTACAAGACTCATTGGATTGCATACATCAACATGTATCATTTCCAATAAATCACTTGCCCGCTCCATCAATCCGGAAAACGGGGTCCTTAGTCATCTTGCCCAACAGGCATGGTTCGCATGTCTCAACCGATTCGAAATCGACTGAGTCCAAAGATCCATCAACATGGAGTTTCTTCATGCGCTTTATACCAATATGATATTTAGCTGCAGTGCCACAAGTATGTGGTACTATCATTATTAACTTTGTATCTTTTGGCATCAATGTTATGAACATGTGTATTACTATGATCAAGATTCAACAAACCATTCTCACTGGGTGCACGACCATTGAAGGTATTATTCATGTAAATAGCATAACAATTATTCTCTAACTTAAATGAATAACCGTGTTGCAATAAACACGATCTAATCACGCTCATGCTCAACGCAAAACACCAAATAACATTTATTTAGGTTCGTCACTAATCCCGAAGGTAGAGAGAGCGTGCGATGTCGATCACATCAACCTTGGATACATTTCCAACACACATCGTCACCTCACCCTTAGCTAGTCTCCGTTTATTCTGTAACTTTTACTTTGAGTTACTAACATTTAGCAACTGAACCGGTATCCAATACCCAGGTGCTATTAGGAGTACTAGCAAGGTACACATCAATAACACGTATATCAAATATACTTCTGTCGATGTTGCCAGCCTTCTCATCTACCAAGTATCTAGGGTTGTTCCGCTTCAGTGACCGCTCTCCTCATAATCGAAGCACTTAGTATCGGGTTTGGGTTCAACTTTGGGTTGCTTCACTGGAGCAGCAACTGACTTGCTATCCATGAAGTTTCCCTCCTTGCACTTGCCCTTCTCGAAACTAGTGGCTTGACTAACCATCAACACTTGACGCTCCTTCTTGATTTCTAACTTCGCGGTGTCAAACATCGCGAACAGCTCAGGGATCATTATTTCTATCCCTGGCATTTTATAGTTCATCACCAAGTTCTAGTAGCTTAGTGACAGTGACTTGGAGAACTATATCAATCACTATCTTATCTGGAATATCAACTCCCACTCGATTCAAGCGATTGTAGCACCCAGACAATCTGAGCACATGCTCAACGATTGAGCTATTCTCTTTCATATTGCAGGCAAAGAATCTTCTTGGAGATCTCATATCTCACAACATGGGCACGAGCCTGAGATCCCAATTTCAGCTCTTAGAACATCTCATATGTTCCATGACGTTCAAAACGTATTGGAGCCTCAATTCTAAGCCGTAATGCATGACACACTAAACTATCAAGTAGTCATCGGAACGTGCATGTCAGATGTTCACAACATCTATAGACGGCGCTAGAGGGGGTGGCGCATCGAGCGGTGCATTAAGGACATAAGCCTTCTATGCAGCAATGAGGACAATCCTCAGATCACGGACCCAGTCCGCAATATTGCTACCATCATCTTTCAACTCTATTTCTCTAGGAACATATAAAAATTCAAGGGAGCTACAGCGCGAGCAAGTAATCTACAACATAATGTGCAAAGACACTACTGACTATGTTCATGATAATGAGTTCAATTAATCATATTACTTAAGAACTCCCACTCAAATTGACATCCCTCCGGTCATTCGAGTGATACATGATCCAAATTCACCAACTGAAGTCCGATCATCACGTGAGTTGAGGTGGTTTCAATGGTGAACATCATCATGTTGATCATATCTACTATATGACTCATGTTTGACCTTTCGGTCTCTTGTGTTCCGAGGCCATGTCTGTACATGCTAGGCTCGTCAAGTTAAACCCGAGTGTTCTTCATGTGCAACACTAGCTTGCACCCATTGTATGTGAACGTAGAGTCTATCACACCCGATCATCACGTGGTGTCTCGACACGACGAACTTTCGCAACGGTGCACACTCGGGGAGAACACAATTTATCTTGAAATTAAGTGAGGGATCACCTTATAATGCTACCGTCGTCCTAAGCAAAACAAGGTGCATAAAAGGATTAACATCACATGCAAATCATAAGTGACATGATATGGCCATGAACTTGTGCTTTTGATCTCCATCTTGAAAACACCGGCATGATCTCCATCGTCACCGACACGACACCATGATCTCCATCATCTTGATCTCCATCAACGTGTCGCCATCGAGGTTGTCGCGCCCATCATGCTTGTAATACTATTGCTACCGTTTAGCGATAAAGTAAAGCATTACATAGCGCTTAATGATTGACACGCAGGTCATACAATAATTAAAGACAACCCTATGGCTCCTGCCGGTTGCCGTACTCATCTACATGCAAGTCGTGATATTCTATACAACACATGATCATCTCATACATCACATATATCACATCATGTAATTGGTCATATCACATCACAACATACCCTGCAAAAACAAGTTAGACGTCCTCTAATTGTTGTTGCATGTTTTACGTGGCTGCTACGGGTATCTAGCAAGAACAATTCTCACCTACGCATAAACCACAACGGTGATACATAAGTTGCTTTTCAACCTTCTCAAGGACCACCTTTGTCAAATCTGATCCAACTAAAGTAGGAGAAACTGCCACCCACCAGACATCTTTTGCAACAAGTTGCAGTTGAGGGAACCAGTCTCTCGTAAGCGTATGAGCAATGTTGGTCCGGGTCGCTTCATCCCACAATACCGCGGAACCAAAACACGACCAAGGGAGGAAGCAATCTAAGCATCAACGCCCACAAACTCTTTGTGGTCTACTCGAGATCTCATCTACACATAGACCTAGCTCTGATACCACTGTTGGGGAACGTTGCATGGAAAACAAAAAAATTCCTACGCACATGTAAGATCTATCCATGGTGATGAGCATCTATGAGAGGGAGAGTGGATCTACATACCCTTGTAGATCGCTAAGCGGCAAGCGTTAAGAAACGCAGTTGGTGTAGTCGAACGTCTTCGCGATCCAAATCGCCGAGCGTCCCACGATCTCATCACGATCCGTCCCGCGATCCAATCATGATCCATCCCGCTAACTCATCATGATCCATCCCATGACCTCATCACGATCTGTCTCGCGATCTCATCATGATCCATCTCGTGATCTTGATCACAGTCCTTTCGATCTAGCGCCGAACGGACGGCACCTTCGCATTCAACACACGTATAGCTCGATAACGATCTCCGCCTTCTTGATCCAGCAAGAGGGAGCGGAGAGGTAGAAGAGTTCTCCAGAAGCGCAACGGCGCCGCAGCGATGGTGGTGGAGTAATTCCGGCAGAGCTTCGCCATGCACTGCAGAAAACTGATCTAGAGGAGAAACTATGCACTAGAGGAACGGGTAGCACGTGGCTAAAAATCTTGTGCCAAAACCCTAAAACCCTCTAGTATATATAGGAGGAGACGAGGAGGAGGCTTGGCTCCCAAGGAGCCAGCCCTTGGGTCGGCCGAACCAAGGAGGATTGGAGGATTCCTCCTCCAATCCTAGTAGGACTAGGACTCCTCCTTATTTTTCCCTTTTTTGCCTTTTTCCACCTTTTTCTCTTTGGGCTTTTCTTCCCAGCCGCATGGGCCTTGTGTGGGACTTACACCAGCCCACTAAGGTCTGGTATTTACTCTCCCACAGCCCATGTAGCCTCTTGGGTCGAAATACCCCTCCCGATGGTCTCCCGGTACACTACCGATGAGCCCGAAACTTTTTTGGAGACCAAAACAAGACTTCCTATATATCAATCTTTACCTCCGGACCATTCCGGAGCTCCTCGTGACGTCCGGGATCTCATCCAGGACTCTGAACAACCTTCGGTCACCACCATGAATAACTCTATACTACCAAAACGTCACCAAACCTTAAGTGTGCAGACCCTGCGGGTTCGAGAACTATGTAGACATGACCGAGACACCTCTATGGTCAATAACCAATAGCAGGACCTGGATGCCTATATTGGTTCCTACATATTCTACGAAGATCTTTATCGGTCGAACCTCTATGTCAAGGATTTAGTTAATCCCGTATGATGTTCCCTTTGTTCTTCGGTTTGTTAATTGCCCGAGACCTCGTTACCGGCAAGTCTGTTTACTTGTTCCGTGCTAACACTTAGTCACATTGCTTGCAAGGCTTATTGTGATGTTGTATTACCGAGTGGGCCCTGAGATACCTCTCCATCACACGAAGTAACAAATCCCAGTCTTGATCCATGCCAACCTGACAGACACCCTCGGAGATACCTGTAGAGCACCTTTATAGTCACCTAGTTACGTTGCGACGTTTGATACACACAAGGCACTCCTCCGGTGTCAGTGAGTTGCATGATCTCATGGTCATAGGAACAAATACTTGACATGCAGAAAATAGTAGCAATAAACTGACACAATCATATGCTACGTTTGTAGTTTGGGTCTTGTCCATCACATCATTCTCCTAATGATGTGATCCCATTATCAAATGACATCTAATGTCCATGACTAGGAAACCATAGCCATATTTGATCAACGAGCTAGTATATTAGAGGCATACTAGGGACATGGTGTTGTCTATGTATCCACACATGTATCTGAGTTTTTGATTAATAAAATTATAGCATGGATAATAAACGATTATCATGAACAAGGAAATATGATAGTAACCAATTTATTATTGCCTCTAGGGCATATTTCCAACAAATCTCGGTGGTACCAAAGTGACCAAAAGGTGGCAACTTTTGAATCTCGGTGAGACCGATATAGGAAACTCGGTTGCACCGATAAGGTGACCAATGGTCAGATTTCAAACATTCTCGGTGGGACCGAAAATGTGAATTTGCATAACAGAAAGTTGGCAACCTAAACTCGGTGGCACCGGTATGGAATCGGTTGCACCGAAGTGGCTAGTGTTTGTCTTGAGTCTGTCTAGGTTCTGGAATCGGTGGCACCGGTATGAGAAAGTTGGTTGCACTGATTTTGAGTGTTGGGTATTGAACAGACTTTGGTGGGAGAGTTTGTGGATGTTTTTGGCGACTATCACTTGTGCATGTTTGAGCATATTGTTCACCAACAAGACCTTACCCCCTTTTAATAGTATTGGCCTTCCTATGGACTCAAAGTGATTTCTCACAATAATAAAATGTAGAGTCCTCTTGCTTGAAGCTTGGCCAACCTATTTCCTTTCATCTTGGGGTTTCTCCACAATCTCCTTTTGCCAATCCTATCATTGAACATTTCCTGAAATATACTTGGTGGAAACATTAGTTCAATGACTTATATGTTGTTATTAATTACCAAAACCACCAAGGGAGCAAATGTGCTTTCAGCGAGGCTCTCAACGCGGTCTAGATGACTGGTGGAACCAGCATGCAGCACGATGCTGCCGAAGGCGAAGATCTGCTCGGGGGTGAAAACGTCCATGTTGCGGACCTCTTCGTTGATGAAAAGGCAGGGCGTCGATCCCTTCTCGCTCGCAGAGGAACTCTCAATGAAAGCACCAATATCGGTGTCAAAACCGGCGGATCTCGGGTAGGGGTTCTGAACTGTGAGACTAGGATCAATGGTAACAGGAGATGAAGGGGACACGAGTTTACCCAGGTTTGGGCCCTCCTATGGAGGTAATACCCTATGTCTTGCTTGATTGTATTGATGGTTAAGAGGTTACAGAGTTGATCTACCTCGAGATCGTACGTCTAACCCTAGATGAGTTGTCTTCCTCCTATACCCTAAAACCCTCCGGCTTATATAGATGCCGAGGAGGCCTAGGGTTTACACATGGTCGGTTACATGCCGAAGAGATAAACATGCCTATTTACTACACTAAAGTGGAGCGCAAGCCGTGCTCCTTGAAGCTTCCAACCTGGTAACTAGACCTCCAGATCGTCATGTGCTCGGCGAGTGGTCCATACAGTCCGGCCCGTACACAATAGGTCGGCTATCGGAGGACCCCCTAATACAAGACCCCCTCATATCTAGCAAGAACAATTCTCACCTACGCAAAACCACAAGGTGATACACAAATTGCTATTCAACCTTCTCAAGGGCCACCTTTGTCAAATCCGATCCAACTAAAGTAGCAGAGACAGACACCCGCCAGCCATCTTTATGCAATAAAGTCACATGTCAGTGGATGGAACCGGTATCTCGTAAGCGTACGAGTAAGGTTGGCCCGGGCCGCTTCATCCCACAATACCGCTGAATCAAGAAAATACAAAGGGAGGAAGCAATCTAAGCATCGACACCCACAAACTCCTTTGTGTTCTACTCGTGATTTCATCTACACATAGACCTAGCTCATGATGCCACTGTTGGGAAACGTTGCATGGGAAACAAAAAATTTCCTATGCGCATACAAGATCTATCCATGGTGATGAGCATCTATGAGAGGAGAGATCGGATCCACATACCCTTTTAGATCGCTAAGCGGAAGCGTTAAGAAACGCGGTTGATGTAGTCGAGCGTCTACGTGATCCAAATCGCAAGCCGTACCACGAACTCCCGATCAAATGCCGAAAGGATGGCACCTCCGCGTTCAACACACATGCAGCTTGATGACACCTTCACCTCCTTGATCCAGCAAGCGATGGTGAAGTAGTAGCTCGAGTCCTTCCGACAGCACGAAGGCATGGTGGCGATGGTGGAGGGACTGATCCGGTAGGGCTTCGTCGTGCACAACCGAATCAATCTAGAGAAGAAGAACAAGCTATGAGGAAGGGAGAGGCTGCGCCGTGGCTTAAGGTGTCAGCATCCCTCCCTCCCCTCACATATATATAGGGGGAGAGGAGGAGGGGGCCGGCGCCCTAGGGTTCCCACCCCTAGGGGCAGCGGCCAAGATGGGTGCGGTCGCCGGGGGAGGGGGCCTTGGCCCCCAAGGCAAGTGGTGCCCCCCTCCCTTGCACCAGCCCTAGCCCAGACGCATGGGCCTTGGGTGGGAGGTGCGGCCAGACCACCAGGGGCTGGTGCCACCCCTCTCACATCCCATGGGGCCCTCCGGGGCAGGTGGACCTCCCCGGTGGACTCCCAGAACCCTTCCGGCATTTCTGTCACAAAATTGACAAGTCCCGAAACCTTTCCGGACTCCGATTCTCTCCATCCTATATATATCATTCTTCACCTCTGGACCATTCTGGAGTTCCTCATCACATCCAGGATCCCATCTAAAACTCCGAACAACCTTCGGTCACCAACATAAAACTCGACTATATTTATATCGTCATCAAGCGTTAAGTGTGCAGACCCTGCGGGTTCGAGAACTATGCAGACATGACCGAGACACCTGTACGGTCAATAACCAATAGCGGGACCTGGATGCCCATATTGGTTCCTACACATTCTATAGATATCTTTATTGGTTGAACCTCTATGTCAAGGATTCAGTTAATGTCATATGTTGTTCCCTTTATTCTTCGGTATGTTACTTGCCCGGGATTCGATCGTCGGTATCTCTATACCTAGTTCAATCTCGTTACCGGCAAGTCTCTTTACTCGTTCCGTAATACAATATCCCATGGCTAAAACTTTAGTCACATTGCTTGCAAGGCTTGTTGTGATGTTGTATTACCGAGTGGGCCCTGAGATACCTCTCTGTCACACGGAGTAACAAATCCTAGTCTTGATCCATGCCCACTCAACAGACACCCTCGGAGATACCTGTAGAGCATGTTTATAGTCACCTAGTTACATTGCGACGTTTGATACACACAAGGTACTCCTCTGATGTCAATGAGTTACATGATCTCATGGTCATAGGAACAGATATTTGACATGCAGAAAACTATAGCAATAAACTGACACGATCGTATGCTATGTTTATAGTTTGGGTCTTGTCCATCACATCATTCTCCCAATGATGTGATCCCGTTATCAAATGACATCTTATGTCTATGGCTAGGAAACCTTGACCATCTTTGATCAACGAGCTAGTCTACTAGAGGCATACTAGGGACACAGTGTTGTCTATGTATCCACACGTGCAATGTGTTTCAAATCAATAAAATTATAGCATGGATAATAAATGATTATCATGAACAAGGAAATATAATAATAACCATTTATTATTGATCACAGAGCTAAGCTTAATGTTTACACATATAAGTTGGTTTTGACATGTAACACTCTATTACTATTGCTTTGCATGCACCAACTTTGTTTGACGATCAGGGCAAGGAGCACTATTATGTCACTTTAGAAGAGGTTGATGATCGTTGGGTAGAAGTGAAAGTTGCTCATCATGCAATAATGGAAGAACAAGGAGCTAGACGAATTTTCCATCAGTCTCAGATGGGGAGAACTGAGTATCAGCCCGACTCCGAGGCAGGACCTTCGAGCTATCCGCACTATCAGTGGAATTGAGCCCAGCTAGGCCAAAATCCTAAGTTTGGTGGAGTACGTTTTCATGTATCATTACTATTTTTTCTTAACCTGTTTTTTGGGCAAAAGCAAAGCAAAAGAAAAGAGTTCGTAACAACCTATTTTTCTCTGCGACCAAGATGTGAGCCAATGAGAGCATCTACAACCGACATCCTCAAATTCAACTCAAACATCCATGGGCTCGTCTGGTAAGTGAATGGACATGAGATAGAATGAAAAAAGTGAGCCAACTGGACCCCTCATATTATACTTACACATTTGGGTTGTCCGTAAACCCTCACATCGAGGACAACTGTAGAGAGAATATGAGGGTTCGCACACGCTTTCGGTTAGTCCGCCATGTAGGACGCGGCACTGCTTCGGACCACCTTTTCTCTTTCTTTATTCATTTTTCTTATTTCTTTCTCTTCATCTTCACCAATCACGTGCAAGTGGCTGAACACACGAGGAAGAAAATGAGGCGTGTGGTTGTATGGACGCATAAAAAGAGGCTCAAAACGGACACACTTGGTTATTGATCAGGCGCGTCCACAGACGTTTAAAGAGCCAGAGTTGCTAAGTCCGGCTGTAAATGCTCTAAAAATCATATTAATAATCACACATGGATCAGTCACCCTCTTATCTTCAAGGACAATAATGTTTCTCCATTTCCAGTTGTCTAGAAAACAGTAGAGACCCCTTACCATCATCATGTTTTGCTGTTTTTCTAAACGTAGGGTGGTAAGGGCATCTCCAACACCAACCTTCAAACCGCCCGTAACCATTTAAACCACGAGGTTCAGACGTGTTTGGTCATCCAACACGGTCATGCATCCATCCTCTTGACTGTCCAAACATCATTTTTTCGCAAACTAAAAGCAAGTTAGGGAGGGGGGAGGGGGCTGTGGACAACAAGACCGCTACAACCCAAGTGTTTGACAACCCTCACTGGCGCACTTTCTTGTCGGAAGCGGTCAACCCAAGGCCACATTCATGTCGTCACAGAGCGGACGTGACCTCTCATGTCACTTCGGCATTGAAGGGGCACGCCGATCTAAAACGCCGCCCAAACCGTTTTCCGATGCAGACAATTGTTCCATCTTTAGACGACAACCCGTCCCTTAGGCTGGTCATAGTGGGGTAACTTAGCTAGTAACATACTATCTCCGTCCTGGTTTATTAGTCCTCCTTGTAGTTTGGATCAAATTTTGACCTTTGATTTAACTATTAAAAAATAAGTTATATACCCTAAAAATAATATCATTGAAAACCCCTCTCAAATATGAACAATATAAATTTGATGACATACAACTTATAATTTGTTAATCGAATCTACGATCAAAGTTGGGCACAAAATACGAAGAGGACCAATAAACCCAGATGGAGATAGTAGCGTTTTTCAAGACAAATTTGCTTATGTGACATGTAATTAATGAGGAAAGAGGTGTTAGACTACTCACAATAGGAGTAACATAGGTAGTAACATAGATGCCACCTAAGCAAAAAATATGATATGACATCTAATTAATTAGAAGAGAGAGAAATTGAGTAACTTAGCATGTTATTACCCCTATGAGTAACATAACGCGTACCAAGACAAAATGAGTCTATAAACTAATAAATGAAAGGCTCAATGTTACTACTCATATGTTACTATCCATTGTGGAGGTAGTAACTTAGACTAATAACATATGCATATTACTACTCTATGTTACTCCCCATTGTGAGTAACATAATATGTTACTATCTTCACAGTGGATAGTAACATAGGGATAGTAACATCCTACGTTACTCAATTTCTCTATCTTCTCATTAGTTAGTTGCCGCATCATATTTTTTGCTTAGATGACATCTATGTTACTTTACTCTCATCGCGGATAGTCTTAAAGTAACATAATATGTTATTATAACATAACGTTTCCCGAGATAAGACGAGTCTACGGATAATAAATGAACTCATCCATGACACTAGTATTAAGTTACTTTGCACTATGAAAATAGTAATTTAGACTAATACTCTCATATACATGACACTACTTAGTCTAAGTTCTTCTTCACTATGACCATCCTTAGCTTATAACATGTGTGATTGTCGAGAAACTTAGTCCGACGCCATCTGTTCATCCGTCTACCGTCCATCATTGACACGTTACGGGGTCCACGGTGGCCGCACAGGTTACGGGCCTGTGTGGGTCGATGGAGGATGGGCAGAGATGTGGAGGAAGATCGCTTGGTTGCTCGGAGATGGGGCGTGACGCTCGGCGACTCACACTCACTGCGTGGTCGGCTGCCTCGGTGAGGCATGAGTGCGTTCAGTTTGGTTTGGTTGGTGGTCAGTCCCACGTCGAGCAAGACACTGGCCACAGCAATGGCAGCGAAAGATCCTGTTTCTGCGACTGGCATCAGTTTGACGATCAGTTGGCACTAGGTGCCCTCCGATTTTCTTTTGGTGTGTACAGTTTGATCGATTGTGACTGCACCCGGAACCTCCTCTACTGCCATGCCGACTGAAAAGATTGCATACTTCGTGTTAACGACCAGGCTACAGGGCGGCAGGGCCGCCCTAGACTATACCAATAAGTGTGAGGGCTTAGGGCACGTCTCAAATAAGCGTCAAATGCATGTATATAAACAACTACACTAATGCTTTAGCAAAACCGTTTTGAAAATAGAGAATTTCCTCTCCGATTTCATTTAACTGAAACCAGGTATCTCTGAACTTACAGAGTGGCAAGTAAAGCTATCCGATTACATCGCATGATTAAGATCAAAGCAAAAGGAAAGAGTTCGCAACAACCTGTTTTTCTGCAAGATAGACCAAGAGGTGAGTCAATGACAAATCACATATTAACAATCACATAGCCTAGGGCCGGCACCGCCCGCCCTGTAACCCGGCACCACCGTGTTAGCTTTCCAGTCGGCATGACAGTACAAGACGGAGGCTCGGGGTGCGGTCATAATCGATCAAACTGTATGCCCAAAGATAAAACCGGAGGACGCAACCGGTGCCAACTGATCGTCAAACTGGCGCCAGCCGCAGAAACAGGATCTTTCGCTGCCATCACTCTGTTGAGTGTCTTGCTCGACTCCGGACGGAGTGAGCACCAACCAGACCTGATTACCGAGCGCACTCACGCCTCACCGAGGCAGCCGACCACGCAGTGAGTGTGAGTCGCCGATCGTCACGACCCATCGCCGGGCAACCGAGAGATCCTCCTCCACATCTCTGTCCATTCCGCCATTGCCCCCCCACACTCACACAGGCCCGTGCCTGTGCGGCCACCGTCGATCCGTGTCCCACCCTGCAGACTATACTAATCACGCCGTTAATTGCCCCCATAACCACCGTGGCCAACCACGTCGGCCTCCTCCGCGAAGCCGCGGCTACACCTGGCCGCTCGCCCCGGGTTGGGGGCCGATTGCTGAGAGATCCGGAGAGAGTAAAAAAAAGAGAACCGGATCGTGGTGTATCGGCGGCGATTCGCGTCGCCATCGCTGGGCGCGAATGGCCACGTCGGAGTTTCAAATACCTGCACCGCTTTCCGCAACCGTGCCCCGCCTTTGCCCCACAGTGACATGACGGACATCCGACTCGGCCCCGCGCACTAGAGCCGGCTCGCTCGCGAGCTTGGGTGCACCGCTAAGGCACGCACGCTCCGACCCCGCCCACGCCCGCGCCTGAAACCTATAAAACCCAACCAACTGCGCCATCATTCCTCGCCACCTCCATCGCAAGGGACAGCACTACCACTCTACCAAGCAGCCACCACTGGAGCTAGCGCGCGCCACCCCACCCACCAACCGACGACAACGAGCGCGCCGCGAGCGTACGCCGGAGCGAGCATGTCGATGTCGGTGTCCATGTCCGCGAAGGCGAGCGACCCGGGTTCCGCGTGGTTCGGCGGCGGCAGCAGGAGCCCGCAGCCGGGGCCGACACACAACGTGCGGCTCATCGCCATGGCCGTCGCCGCCTTCGTGTCCGTGCTCGGCCTCTCCCTGCTCCTGCACCTCTACATCTGCCGCGTCCGCCGCCGGAACCGCAGGCAGGCGGAGGCGGCCGCGGCCGCGCTGGAGGCCGGCTCGGCGGCCCCCAAGCCGGCCAAGGTCGGGCTGGACCCGTCGGCCATCGCGGCGCTGCCGACCGCGGCGTACCAGGAGACGGGCGAGCCTGGCAGCGGCGCCAGCGAGTGCACCATCTGCCTCGGCGCCATGCAGGAGGGCGAGGCGGTGCGCGTGCTGCCGGCCTGCGCGCACGTGTTCCACGTCCCCTGCGTCGACACGTGGCTCGCGTCCAGCTCGTCGTGCCCGGTCTGTCGCGCCCTGGTGGAGCCGCCGCCGTCGCCGGCCGCGCCAGCGTGGGTGCAAGAGAAGCAGGGCCTGGAGAAGCAGGAGTGTGCCGCAAGTGGGAGCTCGGCGCCGCCGTGTGGGCTCGGCGCGTCGCTGATGAGGATGCTGAGCAGGGAGAGGCCGCTGGCGCGGAGGCCGGCGCACGGTGACCACGCGCACCCGATGGAAATGCATGTCGAGGACCTGGAAAGTCAGGTGCCCCAGCAGCAACACTCCGTGGACACCAATTAGGCTACTTTCTTCCGTTTTTCTTTTCTTTTCTTTTCTTTTCTTTTCTTTTGGGTTCTCGTCATTCGCTGCTCGATCGCCCATCTTGCATCTGGGTGGCCGATTCAGGGGTGTGAAATACAGTACACCGCTGAAGTGTCCTGTGTTTTAATTAGGCACTGGTGCTTGTCGATGTGCTTGGAGCTCAACCATGTCTCTCGTATTTGTGCAAAGAAGGGATAATGGATATATAGAGCTCTGTTTTCTCTGGCTATCGACCTATCGTGATTGTTCCGCTGAGGATTTTGTTATGACTGTTGCGCGTTTGAACGAAGGACAAGTTGTTCACATGTGCATAAGCCAGGGTATAACGGATGACCCCCTTTACGGCAACAAGAATGTTTGAACGAAGGAAAAACTTTTAAATTTAAATGGAGATTGCCGTTTTCTATTTACTATGTTGTGAGAAAGGTCGCTTTCTGTGTACAGTTAGGCCTTGTGCTTTCTTGAGGATAATAGCTAACATGCGATGGATGTGAAGTATGTGCTCCCGTGCTTGAATGCTTCCTAACTTCGTGGGAGCTGGACAATGGCTGATGCACCGCAAGGTTGCGATGTTGGTTTTAGAGGCAATTAAACGGGAGTGGCGTTTTGGCTCCGGTGAGTATTTGTTCCCAGATGAACAGTATCATAAAAAATGATACAAAATATTTTTAAAAAAGTCTGATTTTTTTGTAAATATTTGTGTCAGTGTCACAAACATGCTTGACAATTTTCATACGAAACCGAGCAGTAGTATTTTATCGGTGAAAAAAAAACAAATTTGGATGACATTTCAGGGTAACATTTGATGTTCAAAATTGTTATTTTTGCATAGGCCACAATGTTTAACCTTTTTGCCTAAAACTTTACAGGAGACATCTGAATGTGACTATAAATACATACAAATTTTGTTGGAATTTTTTTGACATTTGAAAAATTAAATTTTGCGCGCAGGAACACATGCTCCCAGGAGTCAAATTGGATTTCCCCAATTGAACAACGTGAGTTGGCTTTTGCTGGAACCATGCCAACCGTGGGTATTCGCTCAGCTAGCATTGGATTTTGACTGTTTTTGAGACATTTCCTAAAAACGTGCGCCACTCTGTAAATTGTGTTTTTTTCGCTCTTTTCTTGTAAGAAATGGCAATGCTTGTGTCCGTTCCTGAAAAAATAAAAAATAAAAATAATCTGTTTTTTATAAATTTTGACAAATATTTCGCCTGCTTGCAAAATTTTAGCATGAAATTACTATAGTAGAAGTCGTTGTAAAAAAACAAAATAGATGCTCCATAAACACTACTATTTTTGAAAGCATTTTAGAGTACTGGTTTTTTTCTCATGCCTTCTACAAATGTCATTTCCCATTGAGATTTGTCAAGGACAGAAAACATTTGTCAAAAATTGACACAAAAAAGTCAGAATTTCTTAAATTTGTTGTCATTTATTTTTTGATTTTAGTGTTCACCCCAAGCTCATTCCGAACAAGTCTTTGGATAGGCAATGCCATTCTATTTCTTTGCTTATTCAAACATTGTGAGAATGAGCCTGTATACATTTACTTGCTGCAGAGAGGCTGAGAGGTAATAAACCATCCTTTCCCTTGAAGAAAAACAAATTTACATGGTCACGATTTGCACCACTTCTCCCCTAATAAAAAAACCCGCCAGAAAGCAATAGGGTAAAATTGCATGACCACGATTGCACTCATATAGCTCCCACGTAACACCCAGAAAGCAATTCGGCGATGGAGGGACACTAGAAAAAAAAGATGTCCGGTCATTTTAGGTAGATAAAGACATAGGAAGCAGATGATGCACTCCCGCGAAGTTAACCGGAGTGGTTTACAAACACGAGTGTAAGCAAGCACTACTGGTGGACGGCACGCATGTGCGAGCCGGTCGCCGTGGGCCGTGGCGATTCCGGTAAAACCATCTTATAATTCCAGTGTCATTCCGTCATGCTCAGTGCGATGTCAAGTGCTTCTGGTAAGTGGGAACAAGTGGGCGGCACATGCATGATATTGGTAGGACTAGTCGTTAAATAAGAAAGCGCAGGAGTCAAACACTAGCGAGGCGAGCACCATCGAGTCGAGCTTCGTTTCAACGTGAGAAAATCAGGAAAATATAATGTGTAAAACCAAGTACGCTCCTCCTTTCGAGCATGGTGTATGCGGCGACGTAGCCATCATGCATAAAGAGTTCTTATTCCGTTCCACCAATGCGTAGGTTCTCGGCTCCTTTACGTCTACTAGAAGGGAAGGAAGAAAAGCAGGCAGTGGGAAGTGGTGTTCCGACTCAAAAGTTATGTAAAGGCTTCTTCTCCGACGCGAAAGTTGGCAGCGGTGACTCGGAAAGTCGCCGCCTACGTCCGCCGTACCGGGCCGGTTCGCCGAAGAAAATTATACGTGAGCTGTTGACAGTGCCGACCGGTGGGCTCCCTCGTGCACCATGCAAATTGGCGCGAGTTCCATATGGCCGCTGCAGGGTTCAAATAAGATATTTAAGATCCTTAGGTTGTTTTTTTCGACAGACAGTATGGTATGAGTATCTTCTTACTGGTCTGGAAAAGGAGCGACGAAGATCTGTTTGCTGGGGTGAGATTCACACGTTGTGAAGGCTCACTTCGCCCCTACTATACCTACCTGGATAATCAATGATCTTAGGGGCTAAGCCAAAAATTTAAGCATCAGGGGAGTAGCGCTCAATTAGCAGAGAACCTTATCCAACATGTGTGCTAGTAAAACGGATGCTGCAATCAATCTGGACCGCTGGAGTGGCACTAGTTTTAGCAGGAGCAGATTCGTCAACCGGGGATCGAAAAAGCAGGATAAGGTTCATCAGATTCGTCAACCTGGAACCAACCCTAGGATGACAGCGTTGAAGAAAATGATGCACGCTACGACTAGGTTTACTCATTCTCCCTTGCCTTTCCGCCGTCAAAAGGTTCTTCGTTATCCAGAGAGGTGGTTGAATTGTGGATAAACTTCCCCTCCTCTTTCCTTCCTCTCTCGAGACCAACAGCTCCAGAAATTGCAACCAACCGAGGCAGCGGGCATTGGGCAAGAGCATGCATGGGCGATTAACCCCATAGCCATAGGCATCAGGAACTGAAAAGCCATGGCCTATGGCAGTGGTAGCGCCCGAGACAAGTGTATGTGTAACGGAGGAATTCAAAGGCCTTTGACGTTGGACACGCACTGCGCCGCGGTTTCCGCCTACCCTGACAGCTACGACTCGGGACAAGGCAAGACGCAGATCGATGGTTTCGGTGGCTAAAACAGTCATGGATGGATCTGCTTTTGCTTCCAGGAGGCGTGCTTTATATCTAGGGAGATTGCAGCACGGTGGCTGTCGAGCTAGCCAGCCCAACACCCCGAGTTACCGAGAAGAGATGGAATGGTGCCACTCCGTGGTTTAGGGTGGGCTGATAATGTTTCTGCCTTTTCTTTTGAACGATAGTGACGACTCTGTTTTCTTGTGAGTAGATCTCTTAGCGGCAAAGGAATAGCAAATTTGGCTTGGCAATATCTAGCATCAGACAATGACCAAGATCACCATGTCTCTCCCTCCCCTTTTCTTTTTGACATAGATAGATAGGAAATGGGATGGGAGATCGCCCGATCGCACATTGCTAGGCCTGGAGACAATATTAGAACAGGTATATCTTCAGGAAAATTCAAGACTGTTCGATTCCCCAACTCTTAAACGGCGGTCCGTCACGACTTTCTACAAGATAAAAAGCAAACTTGGTACTTTCCGATACTCTACAAAACTGAAAGCAAATGAAAAAAAATAGTATCACCACAGAACATCGAGTATGCCGAATTTAGAAAACGGTGCCATGTCGCGGTTGCCAGAATGTAGGTCACATGTTTAGTTCTTAGTTGCAACTGGAGTACAGTTGAGGTTCTTGTCCACAAGGAGTCACAGAATGCAAGACTCCGTAGTTCAGCGTGGAGTGAACAATGTTCTGGATTGTATTTTCGCCTTTTTTTTCCTTTTCTTTTGAACGATTGTGATGACTCTGCTTTTTGTGAGTCGATAAATGCGCATCCCTTAACGACAAAGGAATATCAAATGTGGCTTGGCAATATCTAACACCAGACAGTGACCAAGATCGGTATGTCTCTCCCTCTTCTTTTCTTTTTGACATAGATGGGAGACCGCCCGATTTCACAATATTAGGTCTCGCAGGAGATAATAGTACTAGAATAGGTAGGTATCTTCATGAATATTTAAGACGCTTCTGTTTGTGTTCCCAACTCTGAACAAGTAGAAGTAGGTATCTTCAGTAGTAAATCGCAAACTTTGTACTCCTGGGAATCTTGTGATGCGTTTAAGCAAAGCAGGAGCTTGTGGATCTGGAACTGTTTGCTGAGAAAGGAAGTGGACAGTATGAACCAAATTTAGAAAAATAGTGCCATGTAAGGGGTTGCACGGATGCAGGTCTTAGTTGCAACTGAGATTTCAGTTGAGGTTCTTGCCCACAAGGACCAGGAATCCAGTATCACACCGACTTCATAATACTACGTATTACATTGCTACGCCAATTTCACAGACTATATTTTGATTCTAGAGACTGCCGTATAATAGCATACTGAACTTATTAGCTAGCGCTGCTCTGTAAGGTTCAGAATGATACTCCCTCCATTATATTACAGATTTATATAATAGCATACTGAACTTATTAGAGTTTAGTGATCTAAACGCATAATAGCATACTGAACTTATTAGATCACTACTTTATTGATCTAAACGCTTTATATTTCTTTACGGAGGGAGTACAATACTGCAACGAAGAGCAGCATTCTGCCATAGTGGAAAGTCCCCTTCCATGGATTCTTTGGTCAAGATGGATAAGGTGAGCATGCACACTACTACTCGACTAATCAATTCAACCCAAGCTTGATGAAAGATGCATTAAAATGTTGCAGTTTCCATGTACAAGCACATAATTTCTGTGAAGCTTTGTTAAAAATGTAAGGCTTACAACACTTCAGAATGTCGTGGAAAGTTCAGAATGATACATTACTGGAGAGACTTTAGGGAAGTTCCGACGAGGTGGGACATACAACAGAAGATTTTGTGGGCCAAAACTGGGAAATGGAATGTTTTGCATGGTCCGTCCAAGGATTGGAATAGGAGGGAGGATCGGGACTTGGGAGGCCCACGCCGGCGGTCGAGGCACCATGTTTTCATGGTTGTGGAACTGGCTGCAGATAAAGCAGGAGGAGATGAGGCAGCCATGGCTGCGCAATATGAGGGAAGCGACGGCTTGTGCTTGATCGTTAAATCAGGAGAAAGTAGCCCAGATAATGCATTAAAAATTAATTACCCCTAAATGAAGGAGACAAATGTCTAGCATACTATGATACTGTAAAAAGCCTCGGTGATATATGGAGTACCCTGTTGAAATCTGAGATGGGCTTTGGGCCATGAGACAATTTTAGAAAAATCTCTAAGGGCCCATGTAGGTGGCATGACAAGGGGGTGAAAAGTTTAGTACCATCTTGCTAGTGGAGAGGAGGTTGGACCCCTTTATAAGGTTCTCTCATCTACATGTTATCGGAGCACGAGAAGAGAATAGGCCATCGCGCACTCCTCCGCCGCTTGCCAACCACGCCACGCCGGGTTGCAGGACTGAGCCGAGCTCATACCTACGCGCCATCATCAGTATGTCAGTAATCTAGTCAATGCCATGATAGTGATTACAAGCTCATGAGATAATATGCATTGCTAAGAAACTTGAGGTTCTTAAGAGCAATTTACCGGACAAATTTGTCGCGGGGTGTATAATTGCTAAGCTCCCTAATTCTTGGAGGAACTTTGCTACCACTCTGAAACATCAGAGGCGTGAATTCTCGGGAAAGAATCCTGTCCAACAGAATACCGACTTCAAGAAGAAGGGGAAGAAGACCTTCAAGAAGAATAAGAAGAGTGATGACTGCTTCACTTGTGATTCAGAGGAACATTGGGCCAACAAGTGCCCAAACAAGTACAAGAAGGCAGCACAGGACTCCAAGTCTGCCAATATGATTGTGGGCAACAATGAAAGTGGATATCCCCGCCATCAAGAAGAACCTCGTTAGTGGCTCCTTTCTATGTAGAGAAGGGTTTAATTTGGTCTTTGAGTCTAATAAAGTAGTTGTTACGAAATATGGACTTTTCGTTGAAAATGTTATGAATACGGAGGTCTATTCCGCCTTTTCCTTGTAGATTTTTGTAATAAAGTCGTGAACAATATTCATTTGAGTGTCAATGAATCTGAAGTTTGGCATTCACGTCTTTGTCATATTAGTTTTGGTGTTATGTCGCGACTAGCAAAACTGAATTTAATCCCGAGTTTCACTTTAGCCAAAGGTTCTAAGTGACATTCGTGTGTACAAGCGAAGCAACCTCGCAAGCCTCACAAGGCTGCGGAGGAGAGACACTTGCGCCATTAGAACTCATACATTCTGATCTCTGTGAGATGAATGATGTGTTGACTAAAGGTGAAAATAAATACTTCATGATATTGATAGATGATTCCACTAGATATTGCTATGTGTATCTATTAAATACTAAAGATGAGACTCTACACTACTTTAAAATCTATAAGGCAAAAGTTGAGAATCAACTTGAAAAGAAAATTAAACGAGTCCGGTCTGATCGTAGTGGAGAATACTTCTCAAATGAGTTTGATTCTTTCTGTGCGTAACACATCATTATTCATGAGAGGACACCTCCCTATTCATCCCAGTCAAACGGGGTTGCCGAGTGGAAAACCCATACTCTAACCGATTTGGTTAACGCCATGTTAGATACATCGGGTTTATCCAATGCATGGTGGGGGGAGGCTGTATTGTCTTCGTGTCATGTCCTGAATAAAGTTCCGACAAAAGATAATGAGGTCACTCCATATGAGCAGTGGTCGAAGAGAAGGAGGACGCTCTCCTACTTACGTACTTGGGGCTGTTTGGCAAAAGTCAATGTGCCGATCCCCAAAAAGCGTAAGGTTGGACCAAAGACCGTGGACTGCGTTAATTTGGGCTACTCTAAGAATAGTGTTGACTATAGATTTATACTAGTGAAATCTAAGGTACCTGACGTGAAGGTCGGTACAATTATGGAGTCTAAGGATGCTACATTCTTTGAGGACATTTTCCCCATGAGAGATATGCATAGCACTTCTAAACATGAATCTGAGGAGACTCCTGAGCCTGCTATTCCTTAATATTATGAACAAACACATGATGAAAATCCTGAGAAGGATGACGAGGAAACCCTTGGTAGGGGCAAGAGACAAAGGACTGCAAAGACCTTTGGTGATGACTTCCTTTCCTTGTGTACCTCGTGGATGATAATCCCACTTCTATTTCAGAAGTCTATGCATCTCCTGATGCTGACTACTGAAAGATGCGGTCCGTAGCGAGATGGATTCCATCATGGCTAATGGAACATGGGAAATTACTGAGCGTCCCTATGGTTGCAAACCACTGGGATGTAAGTGGGTGTTCAAAAAGAAGCTTAGGACCGATGGTACAATTGAAAAGTGCAAGGCTAGGCTTGTGGCCAAGGGCGTTCCCAGAAAGAATAAGAAGATTTCTTCGACACTTATTCACCTGTGGCCAGACTGGCCACCATTCGAGTACTACTCTCGTTGGTGGCCTCGCATGGTCTTCTCGTTCATCAAATGGACGTCAAGACGACTTTCCTAAACGGAGAGTTAAACGAGGAAATGTACATGCAACATCTAGATGGCTTTGTGATAGATGGACAGGAAGGAAAGGTGTGCAAGTTGTTGAAATCTTTATATGGCCTGAGACAAGCAATTAAGCAATGACATGAGAAATTTAATACAACTCTGACATCTGTTGGATTCGATGTTAATGAAGCTGACAAATGTGTATACTACCACAATGGTGAGGGCGAAGGAGTTATACCATGCTTGTATGTTGATGATATACTGATATTTGGGACCAATCTCAAAGTGATTGAGGAGGTTAAGTCTTTTCTGTCTCAGAACTTTGAGATGAAGGACCTTGGAGTGGCTGATGTTATCTTGAACATCAAGCTATTGAGAGATGATGAGGGTGGGATTACACTTCTACAATCCCATTATGTCGAGAAGATTTTGAGTCGTTTTGGATATTCGGACTACAAAATTTCTCAAACACCATATGATCCCAGTGTGCTTGTGCCCAAGTTCACATGCATAGCTAAAGATCAATTGAGATACTATCAAATCATTGGTTCACTTATGTATCTAGTTAGCGCAACGAGGACTGACATCATGTTTGTTGTGAGCAAACTAAACCGGTTTGTTGCCAATCCGGGTGATGTTCATTGGCATGTCGTTGAAAGAATTATGTGCTATCTGAAAGGTACTATGAACCACGGACTTCACTATACCGGATACCCGTCGGTACTTGAAGGGTATAGTGATGCGAATTGGATCTCTGATGCTGATTAGATAAAGGCCACTACTGGGTATATGTTTACCCTTGGTGGTGGTGCTATTTCCTGGAAGTCTTGCAAGTAAACGATCTTAACGAGATCGATAATGGAAGAAGAATTAACAACATTAGACACATCTGGTGTCGAAGTAGAATTTCTTCGAGATCTTTTGACGGACTCGCCTGTGGTTGAGAAGCCGGTTCCGGCTATCCTTATGAACTAGGATAATTAGACAGTCATTGTCAAAGTGAAGAGTTCAAAGGACAACACGAAGTCCAACAAACATATAAAATGAGACTGAAAGCTATCAGACTTTTAAAAAGCTCCGGAGTGATAGCGTTGGATTACATCCAAATGGCTAAGAATCTGGCAGATCCCTTTACTTAAGGGCTATCACGTGTTGTGGTAGATAATGCATTGAGGGAGACGGGCATGAGACCCACATGAGTTGCCATGGTAGTAGGTAGACCCCGTGAAGTAGGACCTAGGAAAACAAGCCAATGGTGAACTGAGGAGAGTAACTTTACTAACCCACTCCGTTAGAGATGCAATACTCTCAGATAATGTATGGTAGGATGACTACTGTCTTAATGTGTTCTAAAGCTTATAAGTAAGGAAGATGCTGTCCCACAGAGCGATCTTTGGAGGAACACACCTATATGAGCCCGACTGATGGTCACAGTCTATGAGATTGGGGTGATCTCTAGTAAACTCATGAATAGGCTAGGAGTGTGACTAATATGCTCCACCCGAGGGGTCAGCCTTCGACAACCTAGTACTAGTAAGACATGTGGTGAAACTTCTTTACGCCAAACTGACAATTCAAGGCATGGTCCATTGTTCAATTGTGAAGGAGTGTAGCTACTTGATCTAGGTGAAGTTCAACCTTAACAGGTCTTCACTGAAATGCTGGTATATCAAAACAGTAATTAGAATAGAGGACGAAATGGGCCCTTGAGATCTGGTAGGGAATTGTTGAAATCTGAGATGGGCTTTGGGCCCATGAGACAATTTCAGGAAAATGTCTAAGGGCTCATGTAGGTGACATGACAAGGGGATGGGAAGTTTAGTATCACCTTGCTAGTAGAGAGGGAGTTGGACCCCTTTATAAGGTTCTCTCTTCTACATGCTATTGGAGCATGAAAAGAGAAGAGGCCCTCGCGCACTCCTCCTCCGTCGTCCGCCTCGCCACGCCTCCTCACGTCGCGCCGCGGGTTACGGGATTGAGCCGAGCCGAGCTCATACCTCCGCGCTTATTTTTGCCGTCCGGGAACGAAGAATACGTAACACCACGATCCGGGATGTTGGATCGTGGGCTACCGACTCGGACGTGGGTCCAGCCCACGTCTCTCCACCCGGACGCTGCCTACATAAGCAGGGCTTCGGCCGACCCTAGTTGCCACGAAAAACAGATCACATCTGCCTTCACGCGCACACCACCCCATCATTCCTTTTGATGTTGCTGCCGCGTACACGGTCGACGGGAGAGCAGGCCTCCGAAACCACGCCTCTCCGGGTCCTATACGGGGAGAGAGGCGATTAGGTTTTGGGGGAGCGACTACGCGACTGCTCGCTTCCGTTCATCTTCTTTATCTACGTCCACATCGTCTTCATCATCATCACCATGTCGCTCCCAACCGACGTCGACCGTGCCGCTGCCGAGAAGCTCGAAGCCGACAAGAAGGCGGACGAGGACGTTGTCGCCACTAATGCTGCTGCTACGGCCAACTGGCCTATTGGAGGGTATAACGCGTTTATTCCGCTCCTACTTATTTCAATCTTAGCAGTACTACTTGCATGCATAGATGTTTCAACTATATATGTAGTACATGCTAGTTTGGTTCATCATCAGTATGTCAGTAATCTAGTCAATGCCATGATAGTGATTATTGCGTGGATTAATCTAATCGAAAAATGCCTATTTACTGAACATACCCTGTAAAAAGCCTCGATGATAATATGATATGGTAGAGAGCTCACAACTTGGAATAGTTGACATTCCTTAAGTGTTGCCATAACTTGAGTTTGAAGAGATTGTTTCATATGTACCGCTCTTGCAGTGCAGGTTGATTCTATCTTCGATAATGATTATAGCCGGGAATAAGTAATCACTATTTCTCAGGTAAATAACTTCAGATCCTACTTTCTCTATATATCCATTACATACTTCTTATTTCTGTATTTAGTTTTTATTTGATATTCTCTAGTAAATAAAAACTTATTAGTTTGCATATTGCACACAGTGCCTTGGCTGCTGCAAATAAGACCGGGGCCACCGGGTTGGGAGGAAAATCCTGTCCAGACTTAGACATGCTTCCATTTGGCTGGCTAACAGATCCGGGTAATGATTTATATCTTTACTTTAGTACTATTAGTGTATTATAATTGTGATTCCCCCTTCCCCCTGTGGCTGCTAATCAAAATGCTAAGTCACTTACCTTACCCAAAAAAGAAGCTGTAAATAATTGTCTTACTGTGGATAAGAACTGTACGAACATTAAGTTGCATCTATTAGATTGGTGCTGTTGATTATGGATATCTCTGCTTGCTAGTTTTCATTGTTTGGGACTAGGATGATAAAAAGTGTCTTAAACTTCATAAATAGGCCTGAAATATGACATGTCTCATTCAATATACTTAATTTTGAAGAAAAAAAATCAACTAACATGGTCTTAATTTCAGAACTATAACTTATAACTTATGCACTAGTTTCCCTTGAAAAAATAGCTTGTAACATCACAAAATTGTGTAAATTGGTACCAAGTGTGAGGCTTATATGTGGGGCCTGATGCCACATCTCAATGACACATCTGTTTTCCAACTCGTGATGTTCTGATATTTTCTGTGGTGCTGAACAATTTGCTGATTCTGTGAAGTGATTTTATAACCATTAACATACCCTTTTTTCCCTCTAATAAAGCAGGTGTCAATCAGGGCCCGCATAGGCCGTGTAACCTTACATTTGATGAACAGAAAGCACAGGTTTGCACTTGGTGATCTTCGTGTTTGATTTTCATTCTGCTTTATCAACTGAAATCTTCGTTTCATATGACCAATCCTACTTTATTCAGCATTATAACTAATCCTACTTTATTGAAGACAAACTACCACAGTAAAAATAACATGGAGGTATCTGCATTTTTGGGTTCTTATTACAACAATATGTACACTTGCATGGCCAATAAGCTGAGGATTTTTTTTACAGTTTATGTGTATGATGAAACGACATTTAATACAGGACATTCTGGTCATTTGAGTTCTCGGTATCCTGTAAAACGGCAAAACATGATGGCATGGTCATGGGCCTCACTACCTGCACCATTATCCATCCAAAATTCCCATTCATTGCAAGAACCATCCAAGTAGAATCACATCAAACTGATGAGAGGATACCAGAAGAAAGAAGCTAGGCATGTACCGTTTGATCCGTGTACAGACCAACAAAGTGAACAAACAAATAAACACTGTCATGCTATGAGACGAGTGTAAACTGAAAACGGTTGAAATTAGCCCAACCAAACACATTAATACGTACATCCCAGCATAAAAAAAATGACAGAAAAATTGGCATATCATAGTAAACATCTGCAGAATAATATGTTAATCCAACACACTGTTGCAGGGTGATCATTTATTACTCATGTTTTCCATTAAAGGGGGTTGTTGACAACCTGGGTGATGCAGGACTGCTGTGTATGTCTTGCCTAAGTGTTTAGAAAAGACTAGAAAATACCCCGCGCGTTGTGGCAGGAATCCTTGAGAACTTTTATGGATAGTCTTAGTAGTTGAGAAACAAACAAAATTTAACCGCAAACAAAAGAGCAAAACAAAGGAAAGCTTAACATGCATAGTGTAATAGCTGCAACATGAAATATATTTTGTTTTACTTAATTCTTAATAATTTATGTTATGGCCATGAAGAAATCATCAAGAGATCAAACAGATGAACTAACCCACATAAATAAGTTATTAATCATGATCAAATTTCTGGTTACATTGATCAAACAAAATCAATAGAATATGCCAATGGATAGCTAAAATACATCATAACATGGGAAGGAAAGATAGTCAGGATCAATCTTACATTTATAGAATAGGACACGGGGTCATGTAGTGTCATAGAAAATTGAGATGTATGCACGTTATCAGTGCATTATGGGATGTTCACTCTTCAAAAGGTTTAACTAAATGACCTATACAAACAAAGATAGATACATGTAAAACATTCGCACCTTGCTCTCTTTCTTTCTGGATGTATTCTGCTACTAAAAGATGAACTACAGTCTATGATCTCAAATAAAAAAAAGAAGGGCAGATCCATAGAGGAACACACATTATGAAAGGTACAAATGAAGATAGTTTATTGAGTGGTAAGAACAATTTCACCTTGTATATTTTTTCTGGCCCTTTTTATGCTGATGTAATAAAAAAACTGAACCACAGTATATGATTCCAAATGAAAATAACACACACTGACCGTGCCCATCAGAAAAGAAACAGACTTCTATCAACGGGCAACCAAAATGAGATGATGCCTGCATACATATGGCATTAGATGTAGAGCTTATTAGAGGTAATGAAATGATTATGAATTTACCTCTCAATTACAGTGCAGCAAGGTAGATTGAAAATATAAAAGGTTGTGATTAATTGTAGAATATCAAGGTTTGAGAATAAGTGCTGATAACTGTGCATCAATAGGCATTCAGGTCCACAAAGATGAAACGTGAAAGACTAAAGCAACAATGTACAGGCATTAATTATTGAACAACATTCTTCTATTGCTAACTTCTGCTGTTGCAAGCAAGAGTTATTGCTATGGATAACTAAGTAAGCCATGTTATATCTGGTAGAACATAAACACACCTTCTACCTCTGTGTCCCTGGTATTGGTTGGCTGCCTTATGGAGGTACCTACAAGCATATGGCAGTGAAAACTACAGTATAGATCGGATAGACAACCACTGCAGGTACATTAAATCTTCAGTACTCTGAACAGAAGTCTACAGCGTACTGTTGAAATGTATATGTGGATTGCCTAGCCCTTTCCATCAGTTTAGACTTTTGGTTGCGTTGCCTAGTGCATGAAGCTTAACATGGTATCAGAGTTCAGGGTCTTGGGTTCAAGTCCTGGCTTTCACAGTTTATCTAAAAAATTGATGTTGCCCTCCTTTGTCCACGTATAGGCCTCTTAAGCCATAGCTCTGAGTCTGTCCACCTGTTGACTTTCCGCATCACACGTGAGAGGGGGTGTTGAAGTGTATATGTGGATTGCCTAGCCCTCTTCATCAGTTTAGACTTTTGGTTGTGTTGGCTACTGCATGAGCTTAACAAGTACCTCCTAGGTAACAGTACTCTGAACAAAAAGCAGTCCAAACAGGACGAAATTCTCTATAAAAAAGTTGCATCCTACTAGAAAAATAAGAACACGAGGACTAAATCAAACCAACAGAGTACTGTGAAAGTTGGGAGAAGAGAGACATATGTCCTAGAAGAGGTTGTTGCTCCTCCCGTGACCGAGGTGCCAAGTAGGCCAGTACGAGAAGACTCTGATAAAGCTCGTCGAGACCAAACCAATACAGGCCTAAGGAGCAGCACACTCTGTCGACAAAAACCTACTGTACTATGTAGATGGGATTTGGGAGTGGAAGGAAGTAAGAGTATGGACTATGGAGTACCTGAGAGAATCAACACTGGGAGCAAGGAAGAGGAATCGGTGACAGGAAGCATGCATCGCATTGGCGATGTTCTTGATCCGGAGTCTGGCTGAGAGACAGCGCCTCTCTCAGCCAGTGGACGACATCGTTGCTAGCGCGCCTCTTATGGCCGCAGTCGTGGCCACAATTCTAGACAGCTGATGCAAGCATTAGCAGCTTGCAGATGAGTCCCCCACCTAAGCAATTGTGGTGGCGTGCCATCTGCATGGTGGAGATGGAACTGGAGGAGAAAATTTTATGTTGGGGGAACGGGAGGCAACAGGGCGTGAGTGCACAAAGTAGTGACATTGGTAGATGGAGAGTCAAGGCGAGGAGATGAAGTGTCGATGGATTAGTATGATGTAAGGGGCTTGAATCAATGGGTTGGGGAGTCCAGTAGTGATGGAAACATTTGTTGCGTGAAAGGAGTTAGTGGAGGAGACGATCAGACGAAGAAAAACCCTGACAATTCAAACGTGAGAGGTGGCTCAAACAGAAAGCATGATGTGGGTGCTGATGTGGGTACATCGCTAAGGTGGACATGCTGCATGTTTAGATAAATAGGTTAGTGGGGATGGATCTCTTAGGTATATAGGATTTCAGGTGTCAGAGAAGATTTCAGGTGGTGCATCCTTGTGTTTGGTTGAGCTAATTCCGATCGTTTTTAGTTTACACTCGTCTCATAGCATTACAGTGTTAAAAATGACAGAAAGATTGGCATGCCACAGTAAACATCTGAAGAATAATATTTTAATCCAACACATTGTTGCAGGGTGATCATCTATTACTCATGTTTGACAACCTGGGTGATGCAGGGTTGCTGTGTATGTTTTCCCTAAGTGTTTAGAAAAGATTTCAGGTGACAGAGGAGATTTCAGGTGGTGCATCCTTGTATTCCTTGCATTTTTTAAAAGCACATTCGGGAGTGATACAGTATTAGCCTTTCATGAATACCTTTTTAAGTTTCTAGGATGTGCATTTTAAAAAGCACATCCAGTATAGGACACTAATATTAAAAATCAGACTCCTTCTGTTCTTTATGATCCCCTGCCTTGTCAAACGAGTAGGCTTCAAAGTGCAAAACATCCTGTGTTTGTTTGTGTTTGTTCCTTACTTCATTGTCATTAGGAGTATGTGACCTTGCCTGAAAGACCTCTTTGCAGATCACTGTTGCCATCTGAAGAGTTAGGGTCCACTTTTTATGTAAGTCTACTCATATCATTTTCCTCAAATCGAAACATCATTTGAAGATTGAACTTGCTCAGCCTTTTAAGGAAAAAATAAATAAACACAATCAAACAACTAACTGCATGAAGTTATGAGAAAAACATCTACCACTCCACAAGCCAGTGTAACTTACTCACAAATATCAATAGTGTTTCTTGTTTCCCTTCATAACAATCGTTCTCATTTGAACTGCTGTGCTTCACTCTTTTCTTGGGAGGACTGGAGTAATCTACATCAGACATACCCATTCAAATGATGATAATTTGTCAAAGCCTCCATCAATTCCAAAATCATCTCTGGTCAAAGTAAATAACTTGTCAGCACCACAATGACCAATCAACTGCATCAAATGGTAAATAAATTTCAAGCTTAACATTCACAGATTCTGGAAGCTAAACATCTTGCTACTCTTCAGACTTCTAGTTAGTGGGCCTGTTTCTGAAGTCCTTGAAAGTATTACTGATCAATCAAGATGATCATACCATTTATTCCTTGAAAGTATTACTGATCAATCTTGTACGGAGTAAGCCAAAAGAGCATGTGCTTAAACTAACTAGAAGTCCAGAACTAAACTGAAAAACAATCTTGACTCACAATCTTATACTCCCTCCGTCCCATAATATAAGATGTTACTACAACCAATATACTCACATATTGATTGTAGTAACATCTTATATTATGGGACGGAGGGAGTATTATATATCAGTTAATGGTTGGAGTGAAACACCGGTGTGTCTGGAAAACTCAACTGGCAATAATGTTACATAGCAAAAATAAAGAAACGTTGGATATGACAGTATGTTTAGTTTCAGGATGTCCCAAGTGATGTAGCAGTTATATTAGCTGCAGACTGTAATCCTGTTCTAAATTAATACAGCTCCCGGTTTTCAACTAAAAAAGAACCCCTTCTTATAGATGGAATAATTAACATTACTTGAGATAAAGTTTGGAAGAGGTGAGGCTACATTTTGAGTCTTTGATAATAGGCTTTACATCAGACAAGGTCTTGCGATGTAAGTCTATAAAGGATCATTGTTTCACAGCACACTATGCGGCTACAGGCTATACAGACTACAGCTGATAATACTTAAGGCACCATGTTGCAGCATCTTGGTTATGCCAGCAACACCAAAATATCAGACCCATGTGATCCTCCACATCTTCAATGCCCATCCTTCATCGCAAGAATATCAGACCCATGCAATTCTCCACATCTTCAGTGCCCATCCTTCATCGCAAAAGCTTCAATGGCCACCTGGCATCAGCCTTGTAGTCTGCTGGAAAAGAGCGAAATCAGCACATCTAAGACCAGAGCTCAACTCGAACGCATAAACAACAGACAAAGACTGATTGGGTATAAGCATGAGCTGTTTTGGGAGGTTAGGAAATACCTACAATGTAGAATTTACAGTTGAAGACCCCCATTGTTGAGATCTGGAATTTGTATATGATCATTCTTCAGCCTCTTTAGTTCATTTTTGAGGTCTGTAATCCTTGTTGCCAGCATTGTAATCTCCTCAGCACGTCCTGCAAACCTCGTCGCAAGCAGAAGTTTCTGAAACCTATTAATGCGATCTGCGTACAATTGCCGCTGCTTCATAAGAATCTGGTTTCGCTCATCAGCCATAACACCCGAAGATGACACGCCACTTGCTTCACACATCTTCCTATACTCCAGAAATGCATCAGAAGACTTCTGAAGTTGTTGTTCGTATCCCTGAAGGATGCCGCACATCAACTCTTTATCATGGTCAAATTGCTTAATTCTAATGAGCCTTGACTGACGTTCCTTCTCTGCATATTCAACGATAGATCGGATTTGCCTGCCTTTCTCATTTTCCTCCTCCCTCATCTGCTGTATTTCACCTTGAATAGCCCTTAACATCCTATCCGCGTCAGAAAATGCATTTTCCACGGTACGGACATGAGCTCCGAGTTCTTGTACACAGACATGGGAAGGACGAGCTGGGGCTGGGGCTAGGGCAACTTGGCTCACCGGCGGCGCGACGGCGGCGTTGAGGTCGAGCCCGTCGGGTGGGGCGGGGAGGTCGTGCCGCGGGAAGCCCCCGAGGCCGAGGGCTCCGGTCAGCGGCCCGCCGTATTCGCCGCTGCCATCGCCGCCGCGGCGCCGCCCGGATTGGCAGAGGTTGCCGAGCGGAGCAGCGCCTCGATCATCGCCGCCACCGCTGCCTGCGGCGGCAATGCCGCGGCTGGGCCTGCCGAGGGACATGGGGCGGCCGCTCCGGCTAGAGTTTTCGCTGGGGTTGGGTACGGGACGGGGCCGTGGTTGGGTGGGGGGAAGGGGACGGCTCTGCTCGGCGTTGGGGTTTTTGCCGAAAGGGGAGGGAAAGAATGAGGGGGCGCAGAGGGGGTTGGTTTGCCCATTGATTTGAACGAATCGAGGTATTTATCGGGGATACGCGGCTCGGGATGCCACGCCTGTCTGAGCAGCGGGGCCATCAGAGGTGTGGCGCCCAACGGTCGGCGAGCGCGTGATGGTCGGGAAACGTCCGTGACGTTTTGCGAAAGGCCCGAGAGGCTGTGACAGGACGAAGACGAATGACCCAAATGGTAAACGAAGAGACCAGACGAGAGGCCAATGCCGACCGAGTACATTGCAAGCTAGCCTGTAGGTTTTCCTGCTCATCAAGAGCATCGTCAGTGCCCTTTAAATGTTTAGCGATCCATATTTCACAATAACAAGTACGGTGACCGCTGGAAATGAGCGATTAGTAGCTATGTTAAAACCAAAAAGAAGTAGGCTGTAAATACTTTCTCAAAGAGCGTTGTAATTTTTTGGTCACAAAACACGCGGAATGTATGCGCTTGAATTTATTAACGCCCTACTCAGATGGGCCCACCTCCAACTCCATGACAAGCATCTAGCGGTGATTACAACCCAAAATTAAAGGAGGACAGCGGACAAACGGCTATATTATTTTAGCGAATGGAGTAACGGCTTGTTAGGATAACAATGGGGAATCGATCTATATCACTCTCTGAAATAGTAGCTTACAATCGAATTACATGAATTGGGGGAAAATAGTTCTTGCGGGGGAGGAAACTAGAACAGGAAAGCTAGGGTAGCCGCCACCGGGTCATGCCTGATCCTCTGGATGCCCTCTCTGCCTTGCGTGTTGCCTGAAGTAGTGTTGGTCATGGGCCTCAGATAGCCCACTCCGGCCCGTAGATGTTCTGGTTGGGCCGCTTGGTCCTTTCGGGCTGTTAGGCAGCGCTGGCGTTGGCAGTGTCGCTGTCCAGCGGGTCCTGTGCGTCATGGGCGCTGACATGCCCCTCTTCTTGTGAAGAGGCTTGCCCCCAAGCCTCTGCATGCGGGAACCGCGCCATCAGGCTTGCTTTGTCTTTCTAGGTTGTGCCGAGGTGATCTGAATTGGACCACTTCACTTTGACTTGTTCTCGGACTCCACCATTCTTCTTGTGCCAGCGGGTTTGCAGGACTATGACTAGGACAACGAGATCATCAGAACAATGAGGGAGTTGAGGTTTGACCGCCATACTCGGGAGGAGGACGCGACGCAACAGCGAGACATGAAACACGGGATGCACCGTGGCGTGCGGATGCAACTGGAATTTGTACGCCACCTCGTTGATCTTGTCGATGATTGTGTAAGGCCCAAAAAAATTGTAGGCCAACTTGTGGTTTGCTCGCGGTGCCACCGAGGATTGAATGTATGGCTGGAGCTTGAGATAAACTTGCTCTCCCACTGCGAAGGTCCGAAACGAACGTTTCTTGACAACCTTCTCCTTCATCACCTGATGTGCTCTGTTTAATTGTTGCTGCAAGAGGGCCTGGACTGTGGCGCGCTTGTCAAGCTAAGATTGGAGCGCTGGGACGGAGCAGGTACTCACAGTCGTGATCCCCCAACGATGAGGTTCGTATCCAAACATGGCCTTGAAAGGTGTCATCCCGATGGCTGAGTGATGGGCATTGTTGTACTAGAACTGTGCAAGTGGTATCCAGAAGCTCCAACGTCGCGGGCATTCTTGGGTGAAGCAACGGAGGAATGTCTCGACGCAGTGGTTAACACGCTCCGTCTACCCATTAGTCTGCAGATGGTTAGCTATGCTGAGTCGAAGCTCGGCCCCTGCCTCGCAGAACAATTCCTGCTAGAAGTGACTCGTGAAGACTGGATCTTTGTCGGAGACGATAGCTTTGGGCAGGCCATGCACCCTGTATCTGATGCATGTAAAGTTTTGCCACGGATGTTGCTATGTATGGATGGGCCAGTGGCAAGAAATAGGCGAATTTAGTGTGCTTGTCCACAATCACTAACAGACAGTTGAACTTACTAGACTGTGGCAGGCCATCGACGAAGTCCATAGAAATGAGCTCCGAGGGCTAGTTTGGGATGGGCAGAGGCAGCAGTAACCCTGGAGATGCTGCACGGTCTGGTTTGGCCTGTTGGCATACCTGACAGCATCACACATATTGCAGAATTTGTGTCTTCATCTTGGCCCATGCAAACAATCCGCGGATTGTTTGCATGTTGCTTGAAAGCCAGAGTGTCCCCCACTAGGCCGTCATGGAAGGTCGAGATAATTTTTTGTTATATTTGAGTTTCCTCCAAGCCAGATTCTGCTACGGAAGCGGATGATGCCCTGTTGAAGAGAGAATCTGCCTTTCGGGTCTTCACGGAGAGCTAACTGTTCCAACAGACGAGCGGCTTGATGGTTGTTATTGTAACTGTTAGCCACATCTTCTAGCCATGCTGGTTGGCAAGAGGTAATGCCAGTCAAGGTTTCTGCTGGCTCAGCTCTTGATAAGGCATCAACACCCGCATTCTCAATCCCTTTCTTGTAACGGATATGATAGCGCAAGCCCAGTAGCTTCGTAAATGCCTTTTGCTGCTATGGAGTGGTCAGGCGCTGCTCCTCTAAGTGAATCAGACTCTTTTGGTCCGTGAGTATGTCAAATTCTGCATGCTGGAGGTACGGGCGCTACTGGTCCACGGCCATGATGATGGCTAGGTACTCCTTCTCGTAAGTGGACAATCCTTGGTAACGAGGACCGAGAGCTTTGCTCATGAAGGCTATCGGGTGTCCCTTTTGTTGGAGAATGGCGCCAATACCATGGTCGTTGGCATCTGTCTCGACTGTGAAGGGTTGTTTGAAATCTGGCAATGCCAAGACCGATGCAGTAACCAGTTGCTACTTCAAGACCTGAAATGTTGTCTCGATGGTTGATGTCCAGAGGAAGGGAACCCCTTTCTTGAGCAGGTTGAACAATGGCCGAGCAATCACCCCGAAATTCCTGACGAAACTACGATAATAGCCAGCGAGTCCCAAGAAACTGCGGACACCCTTCAGATCGGACGAAGATGTCCAGTTCATCATTGTTGCAATCTTGGATGACTCGGTGGAGACCCCTTGGGCGCTTATGGTGTGTCCCAGGTATAAAATATGTTGTTGACCGAAAGCGCACTTGTTGAGCTTAACCTTCTAGTCATCTTTGCGCAACAGCTCCAAAACCTGGAGCAGGTGACCGACGTGGTCCGAAAGTGATGCACTGAAAACCAGTATGTCGTCAAAAAAAGACAACACAGAAATGAGGTTGACTGGCTTGAGGGTTGTTGTCATGGCGCCCAGGAAGGTAGCGGGTACTCCCGCAAGTCCGAAGGAAACCACCTTGAACTCGAAATGACGCTAGTGGGTTTGGAATACCGTTTTGTACTCTTCCCAAGGTGCTAGGCGAATCTGATGATAACCCGCGTGGAGGTCCAGTTTGGAAAACCAAGGTGCGCCGTGGAGTTCGTCCAAGAGCTCTTCGATGACAGGCATAAGATATTTGGCGACCATCGTGAGTGCGTTGAGGTGTCGGTAGTCGATGGACAGGCACCATGTGCCATCTTTTTTCTTGACCAGGATGACAGGTGAAGAGAATGGGCTTGTGCTCCTATGAATCACTCTGGACCACAACGGCTCTTCCACTTGTGCTTCAATTTCTGTCTTGTGATTCGGCTTGTGGTAGTATGGCCTGATATTGACAGGATGCGCCACGGGAATGAGGGGAATTCTATGGTCACAGGATCGGCGAGGTGGAAGTTCTGTTCGTTCTGTAAAGACATCTGGGAACTCATCAATAACCGACTCGATGCAAGCCGAAATTGGTGTCGACTGATCCGGTATGGGTGCCACCACACTCAGGTGAATGATATGAGAGATAGATCCTTTGCTGCATAGCCCTTGTAGCTAAATGTTGTTGATAGACTCACAGGAAGTGGATGCAGCATCGTGGCCAACCAAACGAAGAGTCCCTGTTGGAGTTTGAATTTCGATGAAGCGAGCACACCAATCGACCACCATGTGACTATGCTCCTCGAGCCAATCCATACCCAATACATCATCATAGGTGTCTAGTGCCAACACCTTCAAATCTGTGAAGAACTCATGCCCTTGAGCCACGCATAGGTCGGGACGAAAGCAGAGCATATAATTTCTCCACCATCAGCGACACGCACACGCCCAGGCTTGGGAAGCGGTTGTATGCCAGTGAGGGAGCCGACTAGGTATGTGTCAATGAACGAGTTGGAACTGTTGGAATCGACCAATAGCAGCACCTTGCGCCCTTGTATATAAGCATGCAGCTGAAACGCCTTGGCAGAAACCCCACTCGTCATAGCCGAGAGAGAGGTTGCCATGGCCGCGTAGTGCGCATGATCGTCCTGCTTGACTTGGGTGTCGATGAAGTTGTCGATGTCGAACATGTCGAGCAGCTCCTCGACGACGTGGAGTTGCACCGAAGTGGGGCACACAAGATCGTGCCCCCACCTCTTGCCACACTTGAAGCATAGGCCGTGGGCGCGCCTGTAATCCCTTAGCGTTTTGAGCTTGGAGATGTCCGCACGAGCTGCATCTGTGCCCTATCGATCCGTCGTAGATGCCGCCAGTACTCCATGCACCGGTGGAGGGGGCAGTGGCAGAGGAATGCCCGAACATGGTGTGATGTCGGGCGGCCTAGGCAGAGTGCCAAACGTGCCATCGACCACCTCCTCTTGAATTAGCGCCAACGCGCAAGCTGTATCCAGATCGAGGGTCCCTTGAACCAGCAACACCGCACGGATATCCTTCCTCAATCCCTCGACAAAACGAGTAAGAAAATAATATGGGTGAATAGTGTCTGAATAAGAACTCAAATGGTTGATAATCAACTCAAATTGTTCAATGTAATGAGCTACTGTAGATGTTTGGCGGACAGTATAAAACTACCTGATCAGCGTTTGGTGCCGATCATGCCCGAAATGGGTATAAGGAAGGGATGTAAACGATTCCCAATCGAAATTTGCGAGGTGTTTCTGAATGGACTGTAGCCAGACAGAGGCCGACCCCGAGAAATTAAGAGCTGCCATGGGTACCCAAAAGGAAGGTAAAATTCCAAACATCTAGAAGTATTGCTCGCATAGGGTCTTCCACAGATTCGGATTGTCACTCGTAAACTGCGGAAAAAAGATGGATGGATGGGTTTGGCCGAGCCCCGAGAGGAATTGGTTAGCATGTGCGAAGGGGGACAGAGCAGAGGGGGAGGCTGCCAGGGAATTGTACTGACCCGATGCCGGGGGCGGCGGCGGTGCCTGGAATGACACCACTGATGGCCCGCGAGGAATGTTGAAGATGTCGTGGCCACCTAGGCCTTGGGAAGTGTCGACTGTGCCGGTTCCGGGCCCAATGTGGGTGCCAGACGTCGCTGGTGGAGCAAAGTTGAGAGCAGGCGGTCGATTCTCCTCGCCCTCCTTGCTTGGTGCCGACTGCGCAAGCTAGAGTGACGCGACTGCGTCGCCCAAATGGGAGACTCTCCACTCCAGATCGGGTTGCCAGGCGACGGGATCGTCGGTTTTGGCCGTCGAGGCCAGGATCTCGGTGATGGACTTGGAGTGGGACTTGAGAGTCACATCGAGACGATTCAAGAAAGCTTGGATTGATGGATCCATGGCTGCCAATTGAGATCGGGCCTAATGCACGCGTTGGATCTCGATGAACTGATCTATAGTGCAAGGAAGGGGAATTGTCCTAGTCTCTGATACCAGATGTTAGGATAACAGTGGGGAATCAATCTATATCACTCTCTGAAGTAGTAGCTTACGATCAAATTACATGAATTGGGGGGGGGGGGAATAGTTCTTACGGGGAAGGAAACTAGAACAAGATAGCTAGGGTAGCCACCGTCGGGTCATGCCTGATCCTCTGGATGCCCTCTCTGCCTTGCGCGTCGCCTGAAGTAGTGCTGGTCATGGGCATCAGTTATCCTACTTCGGCCCATAGATGTTCTGGTTGGGCCGCTTGGTCCTTTCGAGCCGTTGGGCAGTGCCGGCATTGGCGGTGTCGCTGTCCAGCGGGTCCCGTGTGTTAGGGGCGCCGACACGGCTAGCTTTTTGTGAATGGACTAACGGCTATATTAGGTAGAAACATTCCCAAATTACAACCGTCCTCCCCCACGTGAATGTTTTCCTTGACTTCTCTTGATGTGTGTCCCAAGCCCGCCTTCCTTGGTATTGCCGTAGTTTTTGCTGGTAGATAGCGGTAGTTCCAGGGTTTAGGGTTTAGGAATGTTGCATGGGAATGGAGTGTATCCAATTCATATATTTGGCATTGTCTGTGAGCTCCATAGTGTTGGGGAACGTTGCATGGGAAACAAAAAAATTCCTACGCTTCACCAAGATCAATCTAGGAGATGAGCATCTACGAGAGGAGAGATCGGATCCACATACCCTTGTAGATCGCTAAGCGGAAGTGTTAAGAAACACGGTTGATGTAGTCGAACGTCTTCGTGATCTAAATCGTAAGTCGTCCCATGATCCAATCACGATCTAGCGCCGAACGGATGGCACCTCCACATTCAACACACATATAGCTTGATGACACCTTCACCTCCTCGATCCAGCGAGCGATGGTGAAGTAGTAGATGAGTTCCGGCATCACGACGGCATGGTGACGGTGGTGGTGAAGAACAATCTCCATAGGACTTCACCAAGCACAACGGAAACTATTACGGAGGATAAACTAGAGGAGACGGGGTTGCCGGCACACGGCTTGGGGAATTCTTGATGTGTTCCAGGTGCTAGCCCTGTCGCTCTATTTATATGTTGAGCCCTGGGGTTGAAACTTGGAGAAAGAGCCTCCTCAAAGTCGGTTTGGACTGCAAGGCAAGAGTCGTCCTCGGACTCCAGGACCAGGACGCCAGGGTCCTCGGCGTCTGGACCCAAACGCCAGGGTTCCTGGCGTCTGGCCCCTGGCCTCCACAAAACTTCTTTTGCACCTTCCTAAAGCCTCGTGGGCTTTACCCCTTTGCCCAAATAAAGTTATCTCATACCCGAACATTTCGGGAAACATCCGGAACCCCTTCCGGAGACCAAAGTCTTTACCTCCGGACTATTCCAGAGCTCCTCATCATGTCCGAGATCTCATCCGGGACTCCTAACAACCTTCGTTCATCAACATAACAACTCAACTATACTTATATCATCACCAAACGTTAAGTGTGTAGACCTCGCGGGTTCGAGAACTATGTAGACATGACTGAGACACCTCTATGGTCAATAACCAATAGCGGTACCTGGATGCCCATATTGTCTCCTACATATTCTACAAATGTCTTTATCGGTTGAACCTCTATGTCAAGGATTCAGTTAATCCCGTATGATGTTCCCTTTGTTTATCAGTATGTTACTTGCCCAAGATTCGATCGTCGGTATTTCCATACCTAGTTCAATCTCGTTACCGGCAAGTCTCTTTACTCATTTCGTAATACAAGATCCCATGGATAACACTTTAGTCACTTTACTTTCAAGGCTTGTTGTGATGTTGTATTACTGAGTGGGCCCTGAGATACCTCTCCGTCACACGGAGTAACAAATCCTAGTCTTGATCCATGCCTACTCAACAGACACCTTCGGAGATACCTATAGAGAATCTTTATAGTCACCCAGTTACATTGCGACATTTGATACACATAACGTATTCCTTAGGTGTCAATGAGTTGCATGATCTCATGGTCATAGGAACAGATACTTGACATGCAGAAAAACTATAGCAATAAACTGATACGATCATATGCTACGTTCATAGTTTGGGTCTTGTAGATCACATCATTCTCCCAATGATGTGATATCGTTATCTAATGACAACTTATTGTTGGGGAATATTGCATGGGAAACAAAAAAATCCTACGCACACGCATATCTATCCATGGTGATGAGCATCTACGAGAGAGAGAGAGGATCTACATACCCTTGTAGATCGCTAAGCGGGAAGCGTTAAGAAACGCGGTTGGTGTAGTCGAACGTCTTCGCGATCCAAATCGCCGTGCGTCCCGCGATCCAATCATGATCCATCCTGCGATCCAATCACAATCCGTCCTGCGGTCCGATCACGATCTGTCCCACGAACTTGATCACGATCCGTCTCACGAACTTGATCACGATCCTTCCGATCTAGCACCGAACAGACGACACCTCCGCGTTCAGCACACGTATATCTTGATGACGATCTCCACCGTCTTGATCCAGCAAGAAGGAGTGGAGAGGAAGAAGAGTTCTCCGGCAGTCTGACGGCACTCCGGCGATGGTGGTGGAGCAATTCCGGCAGGGCTTCGCCTAAGCACTTCAGAAAACCGATCTAGAGGAGAAACTATGCACTAGAGATTAGGGTTTGCACGTGGCTGAAAATCTAGTGCAAAACCCTACAAATCCACTAGTATATAGGAGGGAGGGAGGGAGGGAGGAGAGGCAGCTTGGCCTCCAAGCCTTGGAGGCTTCGGCCGAACCAAGTGGTGGAGGTGGAGTCCACCTCCACTCCTAGTAGGACTAGGATTCACCCAATTTTGCCTTTTTTCCACCTTTTCCTATTGGATTTTCTTCTCCAGCTACATGGGCCTTGTGTGGGAGTTTCCACCAGCCCACTAAGGGCTGATATTCACTCTCCCACAGCCCATTAAGCCTCTTGGGTCGAAATACCCCTCCCGGAGGTCTCTCGATACACTACCGGCACTCCCGGTACACTACCGATGAGCCCGAAACTTTTCTGGCGACCAAAATAGGACTTCCTATATATGAATCTTTACCTCCAGACCATTCCGGAGCTCCTCGTGACGTCTAGGATCTCATCCGGGACTCCGAACAAACTTCGGTCACCACCATACATAACTCTATACTACCGAAATATCACCAAACCTTAAGTGTGCAGACCCTGCGGGTTCGAGAACTATGTAGACATGACCGAGACACCTCTATGGTCAATAAACAATGGCGGGACCTGGATGTCCACATTGGTTCCTACATATTCTACGAAGATCTTTATCGGTCGAACCTCTATGTCAAGGATTCAGTTAATCCCGTATGATGTTCCCTTTGTTCTTCGGTATGTTACTTGCCCGAGATTCGATCGTCGGTATCTCCATACCTAGTTTAAACTCATTACTAGCAAGTCTCTTTACTCGTTCCGTAATAAAAGATCCCGTAACTAACACTTAGTCACATTGCTTGCAAGGCTTATTGTGATGTTGTATTACCGAGTGGGCCCTGAGATACCTCTCCGTCACACGGAGTAACAAATCCCAGTCTTGATCCATGCCAACTCAACAGACACCCTCAGAGACACCTGTAGAGCACCTTTATAGTCACCCAGTTACGTCGCGACATTTTATACACACAAGGTACTCCTCCGATAGCTGTGAGTTGCATGATCTCATGGTCATAGGAACATATACTTAACATGCAGAAAACAGTAGCAATAAACTGACACGATCATAAGCTACGTTTGTAGTTTGGGTCTTGTCCATCACATCATTCTCCTAATGATGTGATCCCGTTATCAAATGATATCTCATGTCCATGGCTAGGAAACCTTAACCATCTTTCGATCAACGAGCTAGTTCACTAGAGTCATACTAGGGACATTGTGTTTGTCTATGTATCCACACATGTATCCATGTTTCCAATTAATACAATTATAGCATGGATAATAAACGATTATCATGAACAAGGAAATACAATAATAAACACTTTATTTATTGCCTCTAGGGCATATTTCCAACACTTGTGTCTATGGCTAGGAAACCTTGGCCATCTTTGATGAACGAGCTAGTCTACTAGAGGCATACTAGGGACACGGTGTGGTCTATGTATCCACACATGCATTTGAGTTTCCAATCAATACAATGATAGCATGGATAATAAACGATTATCATGAACAAGGAAATATAACAATAACTACTTTATTATTGCCTCTAGGGCATATTTCCAAAACATAGGACCGACGGGAGCTTGTTGACCCATTTTCCCTTTGCTCGCACTTGCCGGGATATGAGTTCGCATCTCAAGCCCTGCATGATCAACCCATTGGCGTGCTCCACCTGTCCATTGGACTGTGGGTGGGACACCAATGAGTAGTCTATCTGAATTCGTCTGTTGCGATAGAAGTCGTGGAATGATTTGGCCGTGAAGTTTGAGTCATTGTCGGGGATGATATTATGCAGGACGCTGAACAAATGAATTATTCCGGATATGAACTTCACGGTTGTGTTTGCCTTCGCGTTTGTGACTGGTTTGGCCTCTATCCACTTGGTGAACTTGTCGATGGTGACTAGGAGGTACATATATGTCCTTGAGGTGATGGGAACAGAAGTCCTGATGGTGCAAAAAACTGAAAGATCCTTGCATTGGGTTACTCATGGGGCAGTGTGCATAGAGGATCTGGTTAGGGTACTGGGTTCAAGCCCTCGTGGTGAGGTAATACCCTACATCCTGCATATCTGGTTGTATTGGTTGTGGTTGCCTCGCATGAGGGCTTGAAACTGTTCATGGTATCGACTTGGGAAGCCCCTATCTCCCCTTTGTATGAGGGGTAGGGTTATGATACGTCTCCAACGTATCTATAATTTATGAAGTATTCATGCTATATTTACATGAGTTCTACATTGTTTTTGGTGCACCTTTGTATGATTTTTATGTCATAAACTATTACTTAGTGCTCAGTGAGTTCCTGGTTTTTTCGTATTTCTTTGTTTCATAGACAAACCACACCAAATGAAGTCCAAACGCGATAAAAATTTACAGTGGTTTTTTTGGAACATAAGAGACCCCGATGCTTCAGGAAAGGACCAGAAGAACCACGAGGACGTCACAAGCTCACATGGCGTGCCCCAGGGGGTGGGAGTGCCACCTGATCTTGTAGGGCCCTCCTAACTCCTTTTTGCGTGAATCCAACATTGAAAATTCCTAGAAATCCAAAAAAACCGTAAGTTAACCTATATGAGTTTATCTCTCATCACAAGCCTCTGTTCCAAAGCGATATCATCCAACACCCTGCCGGAGGGGTGAAAGTACACTTGCTCACTTGGTGATTTTGGTAATTCATGTCAACATATATATTGTTGGGATAATGATTTTCTCAAGTATATTTTAGGAAAAGTTCAACCTAGGTAAGTCAACGGATGGAGATGTGGATCCCTCAAGCTACCAAGGACAAGGATGGGCAAAAGCTCCTGAGACTTCATTTTTTGGTTTAGTGATCCAAGATCACATTGAGTCCAGAGGAAAACCAATACTATCGAAAGGGGGTGATGTTTTGATCATGACTCAATTGCTCACGTGCTTGAAGATATTGCTCCAAAATTCTCAATCACATTCTCACATAGAATATGTCCAAAACCTCAAATTCAATCTCGGTCCCATCGAAAAATACCTGTCCAGACCCACAAAGATACTCAAGACAGAGCCACTACCTAAACCCTAGAAGCTCGTTGTAACCGAGATGACAATCGGTCCCACCGAAGTGCATGTGCCAAGTTTTTGTAACCCATTGATTTCACTTTGGAACCTTCGAATGAAATCGACCGCAATTACCGAAATGAGGAACTGCTTAGTTCATCACATATCGGTACCAATGAGTGGATCCATCCGGTCTCACTGAATTGTCTAATTTTCAAACCTTTTGCACTACTCGGTGCCTCTGAGATTTCATATCAGTTCCACCGAGTTGGACATAAAGTATGTGACGGCTAGATTTTTGGCGATGGCTATATACACCCCTCCACCACCACCTACTCTCAGAGTGAGAAACCAGGATGAAGCATACACTTCTCATATCCATTTTCTAAGATAAGACCACCTATAGTTGTGTTGAGATCAAGACATTCCACTCCAACCATATGATCCTTGATTTCTAGCCTCCTCAAGTTGATTTCCACCCAACCTTTCTCTTATGACAAGCCAAAATATGTGAGAGAGTGATTGAGTGTTGAGGAGACTACCTTTTGAAGTACAAGATCAAGGAATTCATCATCAACACACCATTTATTACCTTTTGGAGAGTGGTTTCTCCTACATTGGTTAGGTGTCACTTGGGAGCCTCCAAATCTTGTGGAGTTGAAGCAAGGAGTTTGTAAGGGCAAGTAAGTCTACTACTTCATGAAGATCTACCCCGAGTGAGGCTAGTCCTTCATGGATGTAAGGCATGGTGGAATAGACAAGGTTGCTTCTTCATGGACCCTTCATGGGTGGATCCTTCTATGGACTCGCGCATCCGTCACCCTTCGTGGGTTAAAGTCTCCATCAACATGGATGTATGATAGCACCACCTATCGGAACCACGCCAAAAATCACAATGTCTTCATTGCGTTTGATCTTACTATCTCTACACCCCTTTAATTTCTTACACTTGCATGCTATTCATTTTCCGCTGCTCAATCTATAGATATGCATGTGTAGGAAGTATTGGTTGTAACTTAACTTGTACTAAAAATTGCCTTAATTCCAAGAGAACAAAGCATACACCGTTGCACTGTTAAGTGTCTATTCACCCCCCCTCTAGACCCCTCTTATCGATCTTTCAATTGACATTAGATCTTTGGTCTCCATTTCTTTAGTTTAACTAGATGATACCCCGCGCGTTGCTGTAGGACTTGTTATGTGTTCCTCTATCTATTAAATGTGATTTTCCCATGATAATTCAAGTTAATATGATTTGACTATGTATTGCAAGTGCATTGGAGAAAGGAACTAATAGATTTCATGTTAATTTGCAAGTATCACACTGTTAACACTCTCAAATAGAAATGGAATTGCTCCCAAGTGAGACAAAATATTATAAACTAAAGGCCAAAAAACTGGTCCTACATGGTCCTCTTACCAGAACAATCAAATAGTACCATGATAGTGGATAAGTATTATTTATGACCAATAACTAAAGACACTAGTTTGATAATACATTTCATAGTGCGACATTTAATTAGAACCTTACATATTTCAAGTGAAGGTGTAGGTTTGAGATAATATCCAATTGCTAGAGTGAGAGAACATTGTTTGATTACAGTTACTGATACATGTTTAAATCGAGCAACAGTTCCTATTTTAGAATCGATAAAGAGTAAAATGGTACAAGTTAAATCCAATACATAAACACGCCAGGGGCCTTATTTTTCATAACACTCGAACAGACATGGGCAGAGTACGCAGGAGAACTCCAAAACAGGACATGATGCATTCAAGTTGTGCATTCAACTAAACAAACACTACCAACACAAGACAACTATAAATTGTATAGTAACAACAAATTAATCAAAAAAAAATTAAAATAACTTTTAAAAACTAGGAAGTACATTATTTGATCATGAGCAATCTATTATCACATATCCAAAGGGCTAGATTTTTTCATCTTTTGATATTTATCTAACATTAGGAAGGGTTGTGTTTCAACCCAATATTTTTAGGAAGCATGTAGCCATAGGCACCATATCTTCAATTTCTGATAGTGCAAGTATGTTCATACAAATTGGTTCTTATTTCAGATAGTGTGGTAGGAGAAGAAGAACAATGGAATTCAAATGCACCACTCGGGTATTAGATCGATTCCTTGATTTATACAGTTGGGACAACATGCTTGAAATTAACTGGAATCTGATATATGTTCTAATTCTGCAAAATAATCAAAGGAATTTGTGAAAATACCAATGAAAATCATACTAAACTAACATGAGAGAGATGCATAATTGTATTCGGGTTGGGTGTAGCACAGGGGCGCATGGAATGCTATGATGGAGAGAGACGGCGATAGGAGTGACCTCACCATGCAAGGGAAATCATTGTATGTATTGATCGGGCTGGAGTTGTACTCCCGGACCATGGCGGTAGTGCAACATAAGCAACACATGGACTTATTATTCCTCATGGAAACATTAGACATCGTCGTGTCCAGTGCTCCTGCGGTCCTAACGAACACCTGGGTCTCGAAGATGAACAGGGCGTCTGCTATGACGCCGATGCTGAAGACGACATGGGCAATGTGGGCGTAGACATCAAGGAGAGAAAGGTCGATAATGATGTCAAGTGAAACATCTCCAATGTATCTATAATTTTTGATTGTGTCATGTTATTATATTATCTGTTTTGGATGTTTTATATGCATTAATAGGCTATTTTATATTATTTTTGGGACTAACCTATTAATCTAGAGCCTAGTGCCAGTTTCTATTTTTTCCTTGTTTTTGAGTATTGCAGATATGGAATATTAAATGGAGTCTAAACGGAATAAAATCTTTGTAATGATTTTTTCTGGAACAAAAGAGATCTACCGGGCTTGGAGTGCAAGGCAAGGAAGCTGCCAGGAGGTCACAAGCCAGGGGGTGCGACCACCCCCCTGGCTGCTCCTGGCAGACTTGTGACTCCCTGGCAGGAGTCCTAGCCCTATTCTTCGTCCTATAAATACCCAAATATCCTCCCAATACCAAAAAGAGCCACACAAATACTTTTTCGCTGCCAGAAGCCTCCGTTCCTGAGAGATCCAATCTTGGAGCCTTTTCCGGTAATGTGCCGGAGGGGGACTCAATCACGGAGGGCATCTACATCAACTCCATTGCCCCCCCGATGATGCATGAGTAGTCCACCATAGACCTGCGGGTCCATAGCTAGTAGCTAGATGGTTTCTTCTCTCTCTTTGTGCTTCAATGCCATGTTCTTCATTATCTTCATGGAGATCTATCCGATGTAATACTCTTTTGCGGTGTGTTTGTCAAGATCCGATGAATTGTGGGTTTATGTTCAGATTATCCATGAATATTATTTGAGTCTTTTCTGAATTCTTATATGCATGATTTCATATCCTTGCAAGTCTCTTCGAGTTATTGGTTTGGTTTGGCCAACTAGATTGGCAATTCTTGCAATGGGAGAAGTGCTTAGTTTTGGGTTCAATCTTACGGTGTCCTCAACCAGTGACAAAGTAGGGTAGCAAGGCACATATTGTATTGTTGACATCAAGGGTAAAAAGATGGGGTTTTCATCATATTGCTTGAGTTTATCCCTCTACATCATGTCATCTTACCTAATGCGTTACTCTGTTATTCATGAACTTAATACACTAGATCCATGCAGGAGTCAGTCGATGTGTGGAGTAATAGTAGTAGATGCAGAATCGTTTCGGTCTACTTGACACGGACGTGATGCCTATATGCATAATCATTGCCTTGGATATCTTCATAATTATTTGCTTTTCTATCAATTGCTCGACAGTAATTTGTTCACCCATCGTGATACTTTCCTTCAAGAGAGAAGCCTCTAGTGAAACCTATGGCCCCAGGGTCTACTTTCCATATTGTATTTTCAGATCTATAAACCAAAAATACCAAAAATACATTGCTGCAATTTATTTACCTTTTTTACTTTCTGCAATATTTTACATCTATCTCTATCAGATCTAATCCTTGCAAATAACCGTGAAGGGATTGACAACCCCTTTATAGCGTTGGGTGCAAGAGTTTGATTGTTTGTGTAGGTGCATCCATTGATGACTTGCTTGTTCCTCCTACTGGATTGATACCTTGGTTCTCATCAACTGAGGGAAATACTTATCTACTTTGCTACATCGCCCTTTCCTCTTCAAGGGAAAACAAACGCACGCTCAAGAGGTAGCATCAGGCCATTACGTGGAGATACAGTGTCCCAGCCAATGTGATGTATTGGCAACATCAGCAGGATATCCCGTATGTAAGACATCAGGATGTTCTCCACCATTGATTCCATCATTGTATCGTCAAGAGAACATGACAATCCATCAACAATTCCCAATCTCAGGTGGTCTCTATGGACATTGTGAAGAGATGAAGATGGCTCAGGCACTCGCAGGTTGGTCAAAGAAGTTTGAAGCAGAACGTAGAAGCCGCTGTCATCATATAGCAACATATAGTTAGTCGATGGGTCGAGGATGTGAAGGCGAACTGCTTAACTTTGATGGAGGCTGGAAGAGATTATTGATAGAGGGAAGATGAAGTGAACAATCATGGTAATAAGTGATCACATTATATATTTAATCCACTGATAAGACCAAGGGGCGGAAGGAAATCAATTATTTCTTGTAGATAAAAATGAATCGGAGGATACGAAAGGAAGGGAAATAATGGATGAGATGAGGTGTCATGGAGAAAACAACATGAGAGGATAAATAAAGAATACTTTAGGAGGTGGGACTGCATAAGGTGTGACATGGCTTCGTGTGATTGGATGCTGAGGTGTCTATGTTGCATGTTGAGATAAATCAAGTAGTGGGGATGAACTTCTTAAGTATATAGGATTACCATTGGAGTAAGATGGATGTGTCTACTTTGGGGAGTCTTAAACGTACAATGCCTATTCTCAACGGAGAGTATTATAACTGTTGGGGGAGATGAAATGCTTGATATATTTGATGAATTGAACTTGAGAAAGTATGTTCATAGCCCCTATATGCCTCCCATTGATCCCTTCCATCCAACTCCTAAGGAAGAAATTGACATGATTCATAATCTTAGAACTATCAATCTTATCAACAGAGGATTACCTAAAACCGTGCTTAATTATTGCTACTTCTCAAGCATGCGTTGGTTTTCCGTGAAGAGGAACGGTTTGATGCAGCAAAGTAGATAAGTATTTCCCTCAGTTTTTGAGAACCAAGGTATCAATCCAGTAGGAGATACAAGCGAGCCACCAATAGATATACCTGCACAAGGAATCAAACTCTTGCACCCAATGCTATAAAAGGGTTGTCAATCCCTTCACGATTATTTGCAAGGATGAGATCTAGTAGATATAGATATAATAGAATGCTTGAACGTAAAGTAAAACTAAAAGTAAAAATAGGGCAACAAGTATTTTTGGTGTTTTTTGTTTTAGATCGTAAAGTATAATATGGAAAATAGACCCGGGGGCCATAGGTTTCACTAGATGGCTTCTCTCATGATTGCAAGTATTACGGTGGGTGAACAAATTACTTTCGAGCAATTGATAGAAAAGTGAATAATTATGAAGATATCCAAGGCAATGATTATGCATATAGGCATCATGTCCGTGACAAGTAGACCAAAACGATTCTGTATCTACTACTATTACTCCACACATCGACCGACTCATGCCTGCATCTAGAGTATTAAGTTCATGAAGAATAGAGTAACACATTAGGTAAGATGACATGATGTAGAGGGATAAACTCAAGCAATATGATGAAAACCCCATCTTTTTACCCTTGATGGCAACAATACAATATGTGCCTCGCTACCCCTACTTTGTCACTGGGTGAGGACACCGCAAGATTGAACCCAAAACTAAGCACTTCTCCTATTGCAAGAATTACCAATCTAGTTGGCCAAGCCAAACCAATAACTCGAAGTGACTTGCAAAGATATGAAATCATGCATATAAGAATTTAGGAAAGACTCAAATAATATTCATGGATAATCTGTACATAAACCCACAATTCATCGAATCTCGACAAACACACCGCAAAAGAGTATTACATCGGATAGATCTCCATGAAGATCATGAAGAACATGGTATTGAGAAGCAAAGAGAGATAAGAATCCATCTAGCTACTAGATATGGACCCGTAGGTCTGTGGTGAACTACCCACGCATCATCAGAGGGGCAATGAAGTTGATGTAGATGCCCTCCATGATCGAATCCTCCTCAGGCGGATTACCGGAAAAGGCTCCAAGATTGGATATCTCGGGAACGGAGGCTTCTGGCGGTGGAAAAATATTTTCGTGGCTCGTTATGATAATGATGGAATATTTGGGTATTTATAGGCTAAAGATTAGGGTTAGGGGAGGTGCTAGGGGCCCACAAGCCTGCCCGGTGCGGGTGCCCCCTTGGCCGTGGCAAGTGGGCTTGTGGCCCCGTCGCAGCTCCTCTGCCTTGGTTCTCAAGTCTCATCGCTTCCTTTTATTCCAGAAAAAATCATTCCAGAGGTTTTATTCAGTTTGGACTCCATTTAATATTCCTTATCTGCGAAACTCAAAAACAAGGAAAAAACAGAGACTGGCATTAGGCTCTATATTAATAGGTTAGTCCCAAAAATAATATAAAATAGCATATTAATGCATATATAACATCCAAAATAGATAATATAATAGCATGGAACAATAAAAAATTATAGATACATTGGAGACGTATCAACATTCCCAAGCTTAATTCCTGCTCGTCCTCGAGTAGGTAAATGATAAAAACAGAATTTTTGATGTGGAATGCTACCTAACATATTTATCCATGTAATATTCTTTATTGTGGCATGAATATTCAGATCCTTAAGATTTAAAACAATAGTCTAATATTGACAAAAAACAGTAATACTTCGAGCACACCAACAAGGTAGTCGTGTCCTTTCGAAATAACATGGCCTTAGAAAGTTATCCCTACAAAATCATATGGTATGGCTATGCTCCATCTTCCCCACACAAAGTATCTAAATCATGCACAACCCTGATGAACGAGCCAAGCAATTGTTTCAGACTTTTGGTGTTCTCAAACCTTTTCAACTCTCACGTAATACATGAGCATGAGCCATGGATATATCATTATAGGTGGAATAGAATATGGAGGGGGTGCAAGGGAAAAAGGAGAAGATAGTCTCAAATCAACTAGGAGTATCAACAGGCCATGGAGATGCCCATCAATAGACATTTATGTGAGTGATTAGGGATTGCCATGCAACAAATGCATTTAGATCTATAAGTGTATGAAAGCTCAAAAATAAAACTAAGTGGTCATGCATAATGAATATCCACTTGTTATATGAAAGTGACAAAATAGGAGACCCTCTATCATGAAGATCATGGTGCTACTTTGAAGCACAAGTGTGGAAAAAGGTAGTAGCAATTGTCCCTTCTCTCTTCCTCTCATTTTTATTTTTATTTTGGTGGGCTTCTTTGGCCTCTTTTATTTTTTGTTTGGACTTCGCTAGCCTCTTTTATTTTTTATAAAGTCTGAATACTCGTCCCAACTTGTGAGGGAGTCATAGCCTCCATCATCCTTTTATCTCACGGGACAATGCTCTATTAATGAAAAATCATCACACTTTTGTTTACTTATAACTCAAAGAAAAAGAAATTACAACTCGATTCCTATGACAAGATATAACTCTATATGCAATATGAAGTGATGATGCAAGTCATAGAAAAACTACATGGTGGAAGTTTTATGGCAATATGTCTCGGAATGGCTATGGAAATGCCATAATAGGTAGGTATGGTGGCTATTTTGAGGAATATATGGTTGCTATTTTGAGGAGGGAGGGTTTGGTGTACCGGCAAAAGTTGCGCGGTACTAGAGAGGCTAGCAAAGATGGAAGGGTGAGAGTGCATATAATCCATGGACTCACATTAGTCATAAAGAACTCACATAATTATTGCAAAAGTCTATTAGTTATCAAACAAAGCATTAGACGCATGCTCCTAGGGTAGAGGTTGGTAGGAGTTAACCATCGCGTGCTCCCGACCCTCACACAAAGGTTGACAATCATTAGACAAGTCATGCTCCGACTTCGTTACATAACTGTTCACCATACGTGCATGCTACAGGAATCACAAGCTTTAACACACGTATCTCTTCAATTCACAACTACTCACTAGCATGACTCTCATATTACCATCCCTATTATCTCAAAACTATATGCAAGGAATCCAACTTCTCATAGTTGTTAATGCACTTAATATGAAAGTTTTTATTATGTCCCTCTTGGATGCCATTATATTAGGACTAAATTCATAACCTAAACAAATTACCATTCTGTTTTAAGAAACTCTCAAAATAATATAAGTGATGAACGAGAGTTCAATAATTTCTATAAAATATAACACCACCATGCTCTTTAAAGATATAAGTGAAGCACTAGAGCAACATTGCCTAGCTCAAAAGATATAAGTGAAGCACATAGAGTATTCTAACAAATTCACAATTCAGCGTGTGTCTCTCTAAAGATGTGTGCAGAAAGGATGATTGTGGCAAACTAACAAGTAAAGAGTCATATCATACAAGACATTCCAAGCAAAACACATATCATGTGGTGAATAAAAATATAGCCTCAAGTAAATTTACCGATGGATTGAAGAGGAAAGAGGGGATGCCTTCCAGGGCATTCCCAAGCTTAGGCTTTTGGGTATACTTGTATATGACTTGGGGTGCCTTGGGCATCCCCAAGCTTAGGCTCTTGCCCCTCTTTATTCCATAATCCATCAAATCTTCACCCAAAACTTGAAAACTTCACAACACAAAACTCAACAGAAAACTCATGAGATTCGTTAGTATAAGAAAAATAAAACACCACTTTAGGTACTGTATTTAACTAATTATCTATTTATATTTGTGTAATACCTACTGTATTCCAACTTTTGCATGACTCATACTCCCCGATACAACCCATAGATACATCAAAATAAGCAAACAACACAAAGAAAACAGAATTTGTCAAAAACAGAATAGTCTGTAGCAATCTGTAAACTTCAAATACTTATGGAACTCTAACAATTCTGAAAAATTAGCAAAACCAGGGAAATTTTTATATCAATCCTTTGGAAAAATTTCAGATCAATTTGATGCTCTTAAAAATTCATAAAATTCCTGGACTTAGTGCAAAAGTTTCTATTTTTCCAGCAAGATCAAATCAACAACTACCATAGATCACCCCAAAGGTTTTACTTGTATTAAACACTAATTTAAACAAAAAACACAATTAATACATAAGTAATAATGTGCCAAACACACCAAAACCGAAGCAAAAAGCATAAAGCAAAATAGAATTGGGTTGCCTCCCAACAAGCGCTATTGTTTAACGCCCCTAGCTAGGCAAAATACAATAGCTCTAGGTATTGTCATATTTGGTATTGGCAATTTTTGTGAGGACCTTCTCAAATCCAGGAGGTTCTTTAGTTTTATCAATGATCATACTTCTAGGCAAAAAATCAAGAAATTCTCTTGTGGCAATCGGTTCTCGAACAATGTTGATAAAATTATGGTGAACACTTATCATCTTAAGATCTTCGTCCCCTTTACCAGAGGATTCACCCTTATTCTTGGGAATGTAAACAATCTTGGCAGACTTATAAAGAGGAAATTTAGGAGTGGTTTGAATAGCGGCAAAAGAGGAACCCAAGTTGGTAATAATGTCTTCTAGCTTCCCTATTCTATAGGAATCTTGATCCATTTTTTCATTAACTATGGGTTCTTTTTACCTAAGGTCTTTTAGAGTAACTACTACCTTAGATCCATATTGAGTGATGTGATTATGAATCTTTTTATCCAAGTTTTCAATGAGATCTATAGTATCAACTTTATTTTCAACGATATCTAACATTCGCATAACATGTTCCAAAGTTAAAACTATCCCATTAACCATGATTGGGGTGATCCAAACAAATTTATCATACTACTATAGGAGTCAAAGGTATGACTTCCCTAGAAATTCCCTCCCATGATGGTATCTAGGACATATCTATTCCAAGGAGTGATTCCCACGTAAAAATTGTGAAGGAGAACGGTAGTAGATTGCTTACAAATAGATCTATTTTGAGCATTGCAAATTCTATACCAAGCATCTTTTAAGTTTTCTCCCTCCCTTTGCTTAAAGTTAAGAAATTCATACTCGGGAGCAATAGTGGAAAGTCTATCCATGAGTATGAGCGATCTACCACACAAAAAGCGAACGAAAAGACGAACGAAAAAGGGGGAAAGGCAAATCTTTTTGGTGTTTTCTGAAAATAGTTTTAGAAGTGGGGGAGAGGAAAACAAGAGGCAAATGGCAAATAATGTAAATGAAAGAGATGAGTTTGTGATGGGTACTTGGTATCCTTGACTTGCTATGTGTCTCCTCGGCACCGGCGCCAAAAATCCTTCTTGCTACTTCTCGAGCATGCGTTGGTTTCCCGTGAAGAGGAACGGTTTGATGCAGCAAAGTAGATAAGTATTTCTTTGAGTTTTTGAGAACCACTGTATCAATCCAGTAGGAGATACAAGAGAGCCACCAATAGATGTACCTGCACAAGGAATCAAACTCTTGCACCCAATGCTATAAAGGGGTTGTTAATCCCTTCATGGTTATATGCAAGGATGAGATCTAGTAGAGATAAGATATAATAGGATGCTTGAACAGAAAGTAAAACTAAAAGTGAAAATAGGGAAGCAAGTATTTTTGGTGTTTTTGGTTTTAGATCGGAAAGTAAAATATCGAAAATAGACCTGGGGGCCATAGGTTTCACTAGATGGCTTCTCTCATGATGGCAAGTATTACGGTGGGTGAACAAATTACTGTCGAGCAATTGATAGAAAAGTGAATAATTATGAAGATATCCAAGGCAATGATTATGCATATAGGCATCATGCCCGTGACAAGTAGACCGAAATGATTCTGCATCTACTACTATTGCTCATCACATCGACCGACTCATGCCTGCATCTAGAGTATTAAGTTCATGAAGAACCGAGTAACGCATTAGGTAAGATGACATGATGTAGAGGGATAAACTCAAGCAATATGATGAAAACCCCATATTTTTGTTGGAAATATGCCCTATAGGCAATAATAAATTAGTTATTATCATATTTCCTTGTTCGTGATAATCGTTTATTATCCATGCTATAATTGTATTAAATGGAAACACATTACATGTGTGGGTAAATAGACAACACTTTGTCCCTAGTATGCCTCTAGTGAACTAGCTCGTTGATCAAAGATGGTCAAGGTTTCCTAGCCATTGACATGTGATGTCATTTTATAATGGGATCACATCATTAGGAGAATGATGTGATGGACAAGACCCAAACTACAAACGTAGCTTATGATCGTGTCAGTTTATTGCTACTATTTTCTGCATGTCAAGTATATGTTCCTATGACCATGAGATCATGCAACTCACTGACATCAGAGGAGTACCTTGTGTGTATCAAATGTCGCAACGTAACTGGGTGACTATAAAGGTGCTCTACAGGTATCTCCGAGGGTGTCTGTTGAGTTGGCATGGATCAAGACTGTGATTTATTACTCCATGTGACGGAGAGGTATCTCAGGGCCCACTCGGTAATACAACATCACAATAAGCCTTGCAAGCAATTTGACTAAGTGTTAGTCATGGGATCTTGTATTACGGAACGAGTAAAGAGACTTGCCGGTAACGAGGTTGAAACTAGGTATGGAGATACCGACGATCGAATCTCAGACAAGTAACATACCGAAGAACAAAGGGAACATCATACGGGATTAACTGAATCCTTGACATAGAGGTTCGACCGATAAAGCTCTTCGTAGAATATGTAGGAACCTATGTGGACATCCAGGTCCTGCCATTGTTTACTGACCGTAGAGGTGTCTCGGTCATGTCTACATAGTTCTCGAACCCACAAGGTCTGCACACTTAAGGTTTGGTGACGTTTCGGTAGTATAGAGTTATGTATGGTGGTGACCGAAGGTTGTTCGGAGTCCCGGATGAGATCCCGGACGTCACGAGGAGCTCCGAAATGGTCCGGAGGTAAATATTTATATATAGGAAGGTGGTGTTTGGACTCTGGAAAGTTTCGGGCATTTTCGGTATTGTATCGGGAGTGACGAATGGGTCCCGGGGGCCCACCAGTGGGGCCAACCCACCCCACGGGCCTATGTGGCAACCCACCAGCCCATAGTGGGCCAGTTGGGTCGGCCAAGGAGGCCTATGCGCAGGAGGAAAGAGAGGCAAATCGAATTGGGGTGGAAACCTCCCCAAAGTCCACCTCTCTTGTGGGAGGAGGAGTCCTACTAGGAGGAGGACTCCTCCCCACCAGGTTCGGCCGAACCAAAGGAGAGCCCTCCTTTTGGGTGCAGCCTCCTCTCCCCTCCTCCTATATATATGAGTGTTTTTAGGGTTTTTTGGACAAGGATTTTTAGCCACGTCTAAACCCTACTACTAGATCAAGTTCCTCTAGACTAGACTAGTTCCGCAGTGCTTAGGCGAAGCCCTGTCGGAATTGCTCCACCACCATTACCGGAGCGTCGTCACGCTGCCAGTGAACTCTTCTCCCTCTCCACTTCCTATTCCTGGATCAAGATGGTGGAGATCGTCATCAAGCTGCACGTGTGCTGAACGCGGAGGTGTCGTCCGTTCGGCGCTAGATCGGAAGGATCGTGAACAAGATCGCGAGACCGTTCGTGATGAGTTCACGGGACGGATCGTGATGAGATCGCGGGACGGATCGTGATGAGTTCGCAGGACGGATTGTGATTGGATCGCGGTACGCATCGTGATGTGATCGTGGGACGCTCGGCGATTTGGATTGCGAAGATGTTCGACTACACAAACCGCGTTTCTTAACGCTTCCCGCTTAGCAGTCTACAAGGGTATGTAGATCCACTCTCCCTCTCGTAGATGCTCATCACCATGAATAGATCTTGCGTGTGCGTAGGAAATTTTTTGTTTCCCATGCAACGTTACCCAACAGTGGCATCATGAGCTAGGTCTATGTGTAGATGAGATCTCGAGTAGAACACAAAGAGTTTGTGGGCGTTGATGCTTAGATTGCTTCCTCCCTTGGTCGGATTTTGGTTCAGTGGTATTGTGAGATGAAGCGGCCCGGACCAACATTACTCATACGCTTACGAGAGACTGGTTCCCTCGACCGCAACTTGTTGCATAGATGGCTTGCGGGTGCCAGTTTCTCTCACTTTAGTTGGATCGGATTCGACAAAGGCGGTCCTTGAGAAGGTTGAAAAGCAACTAGTGTATCACAGTTGTGGTTTTTGCGTAAACGAGAATTGTTCTTGCTAGATACCCGTAGCAGCCATGTAAAACATGCAACAACAATTAGAGGACGTCTAACTTGTTTTTGCAGGGTATGTTGTGATGTGATATGGCCAATTACATGATGTGATATATGTGATGTGTGAGATGATCATGTGATGTATAGAATTTCACGACTTGCATGTCGATGAGTATGGCAACCGGCAGGAGCCATAGGGTTGTCTTTAATTATTGTATGACCCGCGTGTCGATCATTAAGCGCTATGTAATGCTTTACTTTATCGCTAAACGGTAGCAATTGTAGTAGAAGCATGCAAGGCGTGACAACCCCGATGGCGACATGTTGATGGAGATCAAGATGATGGAGATCAAGATGAATTTTTATGTTCCTAGAGAAATAGAGTTGAAAGATGATGGTAGCAATATTGCGGATTGGATCCGTGATCTGAGGATTGGCCTCGTTGTTGCATAGAAGGCTTATGTCCTTAATGCACCGCTCGGTGCGCCAACCCCTCTAGCGTCGTCCGTAGATGTTGTGAACATCTGACAGGTACGTGCTGATGACTACTTGATAGTTTAGTGCGTCATGCATTACGACTTAGAATTGAGGCTTCGAAACGTTTTGAACGTCACGGAACATATGAGATGTTCTGAGAGCTAAAATTAGGATCTCAGGCTCGTGCCCGTGTTGTGAGATATGATATCTCCAACAAGATTCTTTGCTTGTAAGATGAAAGAGATGAGCTCAATCGTTGAGCATGTGCTCAGATTGTCTGGGTGCTACAATCACTTGAATCGAGTGGGAGTTGATCTTCCAGATAAGATAGTGATTGATACAGTTCTCCAAGTCACTATCACTAAAGCTACTAGAACTTGGTGATGAACTATAAAACGCTAGGGACAGAAATAATGATCCCTGAGCTATTCGCGATGTTTGACACCGCGAAGGTAGAAATCGAGAAGGGGCGTCAAAGTGTTGATGGTTATTTAAAACCACTAGTTTCGAGAAGGGCAAGATCAAGGAGGGAAACTTCATGGATAGCAAGTCAGTTGCTGCTCCAGTGAGGTAACCCAAAGTTGAACTCAAACCCGAGACTAAGTGCTTCGATTATGAGGAGGGCGGTCGCTGAAGCGGAACAAACCCTAGATACTTGGTAGATAAGAAGGCTGGCAAACGTCAACAGAAGTATATTTGATATACGTGTTATTGATGTGTACCTTGCTAGTACTGCTAGTAGCACCTGGGTATTGGATACCGGTTCGGTTGCTAAATGTTAGTAACTCGAAATAGAAGCTATGAAATAAACGGAGAACTAGCTAAGTGTGAGGTGACGATGTGTGTTGGAAATGTTTCCAAGGTTGATGTGATCAACATCGCACGCTCTCTCTACCTTCGAGATTAGTGACGAACCTAGATAAATGTTATTTGGTGTTTTTGCGTTGAGCATGAACGTGATTAGATCATGTTCATTGCAACATGGTTATTCATTTAAGTTAGAGAATAATGGTTATTCTGTTTACATGAATAATACCTTCAATGGTCATGCACATAGTGAGAATGGTTTGTTGAAATTTTGATCTTAGTAATACACATGTTCATAACATTGATGCCAAAAGGTGCAAAGTTAATAATGATAGTACCACGTACTTGTGGCACTGCCGCTAAATGTCATATTGGTATAAAACGCATGAAGAAACTCCATGCTGATGGATCTTTGGACTCTTTCGATTTCGAATTGGTTGAGACATGCGAACCATGCCTCTTGGTCAAAGATGACTAAGAACCCCTGTTTTCTGGTTTGATGGAGCGGGCAAGTGATTTATTGGAAATGATACATGTTGATGTATGCAATCCAATGAGTCTTGTAGCGTGCGGTGGATATCCTTATTTTCTTACCTTCACTGATGATTTGGGTAGATATAGTGTATGTTTACTTAATGAAACACAAGTCTGAATCATTTGAAAAGTTCAAGCAAATTCAGAGTGAAGTTTAAGATCATCGTGACAAGAAGATAAAAGTATCTGCGATATGATCGTGGAGGTGAATATCTGAGTTACGAGTTTGGCATACAACTTTAGACAACGTGAAAGTTGTTTCACAACACACGCCACCTGGAACACCATAGTGTGATGGTATGTCCGAACGTCATAGTCATGCTCTATTGGATATGGTGCATGTTATGATATCTCTTATCATTTTTCTACTATAATTTTGGGGTTGTGCATTAGAGACAACTACATTCACTTTAAATAGGGCACCATCTAAATCCTTTGAGATGACACCATGTGAACTATGGTTTGATAGAAACCTAAGCTGTCATTTCTTAATGTTTGGGGCTGCGATGCTTGTGTGGAAAATGTTTCCGCCTAATGAGCTCGAACCCAAAGCGGACAAATGCATCTTCTTAGAATACCCTAAGAACAGTTGGGTGAACCTTCTATCTCAGATCCAAGCATAAAATGTTTATTGCTAAAACAGGGTCCTTTCTTGAGAAAAGGTTTCTCTTGAAAGAATTGAGTGGGAGGAGGATAGAACTTGATGAGGTTATTGAACCTCTACTTCAACCAGAAAGTAGCGCAGCACAGAAAGATGTTTCTGTGAAGCCTAAGTCAGTTGAAGAGGAAGTTAATGATGATGATCATGAAGCTTCAGATCAAGTTACTATCGACCTACGAGGAAAATAGAACTTGATGAGGTTATTGAACCTTTACTTAAACCAGAAAGTGGCGCAGCGTAGAAAGATGTGTCTGTGAAGCCTACGTCAGTTGAAGAGGAAGTTAATGATGATGATCATGAAGCTTCGGATCAAGTTACTATCGAACTTCATAGGTCGACAAGGACGTGTACTGCTACTGAGCGGTACGATAACCCTGTCTTGGAGGTCATGTTGTTGGACAACGATGAACCTACGAACTATGGAGAAGCGATGATGGGCCCGGAAACCAACAAATGGTTAGAGGCCATGAAATCCGAGAAAGGATCCATGTATGAAAACCAAGTATAGACTTTGGTGGACTTGCTCGTTGGACGGCAGGTCGTCAAGTACAAATGGATCTTTAAGATGAAGACAGACGCTGATGGTGAATGTCACCATTTATAAAGCTCGACTTGTCGCAAAGAAGTTTTCGCCAAGTTCAAGGAGTTGACTGCGATGAGACTTTCTCACTCGTAGTGATGCTAAAGTCTATTGGAATTATGTTAGCAGTTGCTGCATTTTTCAATTATGAAATCTGGCAGATGGATACGAAAACATCGTTTCCTTCCTTAAGGAAAGGTTGTATGAGATACAACCAGAAGGTTTCGGCAGTCCTAAGAATGCTAAAAGGTGTGCAAGCTTCAGTGAACCTTCTATGAACTGAAGCAAGCATATCGAAGTTGGAATTTACACTTTGATGAGGTGATCAAAGTTTTCGAGTCTATACAAAGTTTATGAGAAACTTGTATTTACAATAAAGTGAGTGGGAGCACTATAGAGTTTCTGGTAAGCATATGTGGTTGACATATTGTTGATCGGAAGTGATGTAGAATTTCTGGAAAGCATAAAAGGTTGTTTGAAAAGAGTTTTTCAAAGGAAGACCTAGATAAAGCTACCTAATTGTTGAGCATCAAAATCTATAAAGATAGATCAAGATGTTTGATAAGACTTTCAATGAGTACATACCTTGACAAGATTTTGAAAGAGTTCAAAATGGATCAGTCAGAGAAAGAGTTCTCGCCTGATTTGTAAGGTATAAAGTTGAGTAAGACTCAATGCCCAGTGACTGCAGAAGATAGAGAAAAGATGAGTGTCATCCCCTATGCTTCAGCCATAGGCTCTATCATGTATGCAATGCTGTGCACAAAGACCCGATGTTAGCCTTGCTATAAGTATGGCTGGAAGGTTTCAAAGTGATCCTGGAATGGAGCACTGGACAGCGGGCAAGATTATCCTTAGTAACAAAGAGACTAAGGAGATGTTTCTCGATTATGGAGGTGATAAAGAGTTTGTCGTAAAGAGTCACGTCGATGCAAGCTTTAACACCAATCCGGGTGACTCGTAGTAGCAATCTGGATACATATAGTGGAGCAGCCATTTGGAATAGTACCAAGTGGAGTGTGGTAGTAGTGTTTACGGTTTGACATAAAAATTTGCAAAGTACACACGGATCTGAATGTCGCAGACCCGTTGACTATAAGACCTCTCTCACATGCAAATCATGATCGAGCCCCAGAACTCATTGGGTGTTAGATTCATAACAATGCGAATCACATGGTGATGTGAACTAGATTATTGACTCTAGTGCAAGTGGGAGACTGTTGGAAATATGCCCTAGAGGCAATAATAAATTAGTTATTATCATATTTCCTTGTTCATGATAATCGTTTATTATCCATGCTATAATTGTATTAAATGGAAACACATTACATGTGTGGGTAATAGACAACACTCTGTCCCTAGTATGCCTCTAGTGAACTAGCTCGTTGATCAAAGATGGTCAAGGTTTCCTAGCCATTGACATGTGATGTCATTTGATAACAGGATCACATCATTAGGAGAATGATGTGATGGACAAGACCCAAACTACAAACGTAGCTTATGATCGTGCCAGATTATTGGTACTATTTTCTGCATGTCAAGTATATGTTCCTATGACCATGAGATCATGCAACTCACTAACATCCGAGGAGTACCTTGTGTGTATAAAATGTCGTGATGTAACTGGGTGACTATAAAGGTGCTCTACAGGTGTCTCTGAGGGTGTCTGTTGAGTTGACATGGATCAAGACTGGGATTTGTTACTCCGTGTGACGGAGAGGTATCTCAGGGCCCACTCGGTAATACAACATCACAATAAGCATTGCAAGCAATGTGACTAAGTGTTAGTCACGGGATCTTGTATTACGGAACGAGTAAAGAGACTTGCCGGTAACGAGGTTGAAACTAGGTATGGAGATACCGACGATCGAATCTCGGACAAGTAACATACCGAAGAACAAAGGGAACATCATACGGGATTAACTGAATCCTTGACATAGAGGTTCGACCGATAAAGATCTTCTTAGAATATGTAGGAACCTATGTGGACATCCAGGTCCCGCCATTGGTTATTGACCATAGAGGTGTCTCGGTCATGTCTACATAGTTCTCGAACCCACAGGGTCTGCACACTTAAGGTTTGGTGACGTTTCAGTAGTATAGAGTTATGTATGGTGGTGACCAAAGGTTGTTCGGAGTCCCGGATGAGATCCCGGACGTCACGAGGAGCTCCGGAATGGTCCGGAGGTAAACATTGATATATAGGAAGGTGGTGTTTGGACTCTGGAAAGTTTCGGGCATTTTCGGTAGTGTACCGGGAGTGACGAATGGGTCCCAAGGGCCCACCAGTGGGGCCAATCCACCCCATGGGCCTATGTGGCAACCCACCAGCCCATAGTGGGCCAGTTGGGTCGGCCAAGGAGGCCTATGCGCAGGAGGAAAGAGAGGCAAACCGAATTGGGGGTGGAAACCTCCCCAAAGTCCACCTCTCTTGTGGGAGGAGGAGTCCTACTAGGAGGAGGACTCCTCCCCACCAGGTTCGGCCGAACCAAAGGAGAGCCCTCCTTTTGGGCGCAGCCTCCTCTCCCCTCCTCCTATATATATGAGTGTTTTTAGGGTTTTTTGGACAAGGATTTTCAGCCACGTCTAAACCCTACTACTAGATCAAGTTCCTCTAGACTAGACTAGTTCCGCAGTGCTTAGGCGAAGCCCTGCCGGAATTGCTCCACCACCATTATCGGTGTGCTATCACGCTGCCGGTGAACTCTTCTCCCTCTCCACTTCCTCTTGCTGGATCAAGATGGTGGAGATCGCCATCAAGCTGCACGTGTGCTGAACGCGGAGGTGCCGTCCGTTCGGCGCTAGATCGGAAGGATCGTGAACAAGATCGCGAGACCGTTCGTGATGAGTTCACGGGACGGATCGTGATGAGATCGCGGGACGGATCGTGATGAGTTCGCGGGACAGATCGTGATTGAATAGCGGGACGGATCGTGATGTGATCGTGGGATGCTCGGCGATTTGGATCGCGAAGATGTTCGACTACACCAACCGCGTTTCTTAATGCTTCCCGCTTAGTGATCTACAAGGGTATGTAGATCCACTCTCCCTCTCGTAGATGCTCATCACCATGAATAGATCTTGCGTGTGCGTAGGAAATTTTTTGTTTCCCATGCAACGTTCCCCAAATTTTTTTACCCTTGATGGCAACAATACAATACGTGCCTCGCTACCCCTACTTTGTCACTGGGTGAGGACACCGCAAGATTGAACCCAAAACTAAGCACTTCTCCTATTGCAAGAATTACCAATCTAGTTGGCCAAACCAAACTAATAACTCGAAGAGAGTTGCAAAGATATGAAATCATGCATATAAGAATTCAGGAAAGACTGAAATAATATTCATGGATAATCTAAACATAAACTCACAATTCATCGGATCTCGACAAACACACCACAAAAGAGTATTACATCGGATAGATCTCCATCAAGATCATGAAGAACATGGTATTGAGAAGCAAATAGAGAGAAGAAGCCATCTAGCTACTAGCTATGGACCCGTAAGTCTGTGGTGAACTACTCACGCATCATCGGAGGGGCAATGGAGTTTATGTAGATGCCCTCCATGATCGAATCCCCCTCTAACAGATTACCAGAAAAGGCTCCAAGATTGGATCTCTCGGGAACGGAGGCTTCTGGCGGCACAAAAGTATTTTCGTGGCTAGTTCTGATAATGATGGAATATTTGGGTATTTATAGGCCGAAGATTAGGGTTAGGGGAGGTGCCAGGGGCCCACAAGCCTGACCGGTGCGGGTGCCCCCCTGGCCACGACAAGCGGGCTTGTGGCCCCATCGCAACTACTCTACCTCGGTTCTCAAGTCTCGTGGCTTCCTTTTATTCCAGAAAAGATGATTCCGGAGGTTTTATTCCGTTTGGACTCTGTTTAATATTCCTTATCTGCGAAACTCAAAAACAAGGAAAAAACAGAAACTGGCACTAGGCTCTAGATTAATAGGTTAGTCCCAAAAATAATATAAAATAGCATATTAATGCATATAAAACATCCAAAACAGATAATATAATAGCATGGAACAATCAAAAATTATAGATACATTGGAGACGTATCAATTATCTGCAAAACAAATTGCGTGCTTACACCTTGTGGAATGATTTGGGAAAAATATATCCAAATTTCACTCTAAAGAATCTTGATAAAATTTCTTCACAAAACTATTACCTTTCCTAATATTAAGCCTAGTCACCCTAAATTTTATAAATGCCTTTTCGAGCTTAGAGACATCTTGGGTGCTAAAGGAGATGTTAAAACTATTAACAATGCCATCTTAGAAGCCATTCGAATTCATACTCTTGAACAGTGTCATGATTATGAAACTAAAGAATCATTCACCCTAGGTGATGAACGCACCCAAATAGTGATATAAATGTAGAACATGGCTATTATGATGAAGATGAGGAGTTCAACATTGAATATGAGAAGACTATGAGGAATGTTAGTCTCATGGCTAACCTTAGAGAATACATGTCCGGAGGAAAATAGTGGATACTCGATAGTGGATGGACCGATCACATGATCGGGGACAAAGACATGTTTTGTGAGCTTGCGAAAAATGACGGACAACACAAGTACGTGAATTTTGGGGACAACTCCAAGGGTAAGGTACTTCGCATTAGTAAGGTGTCCATATCTAATGATATATCCATTCAAAATGCCATGCTCGTTGAATACTTTGGTGCTACTTGTGATGGCATTGGGATTTACCCCGAAGAGGAAGGGTGATGTAGTAAAGAAGCGAAAAGTATATGCCTTAGTTAAGAACCGGGGTTTATCAGACTAATAGGAGATCACCTAGCAAACGGTTGACAATACCCACACACACACAAACAAATAAATACTTGCACCCAACGCGGGCAAAAGGATTGTCAATCCCCTTATACTCGTTAATTGCAAGGATTAATTTTGATAATGTTGGTTTATAAGTTGCAAAACTAAATAAAAGTAAGTAAATTACAGCAAAGAAACTTTAACGGTTTTAGTAAATAGAATAGGTCAATGACCTGAGGGGCATATATATCTTTCACTAGAGGCATCTCTCTGATGACATAGCAACAACGGGTGAAAAAATCACTATTGGGCAATTTACATAAAAACAAATAATTACGATGATATTCATGGCATGATCAGTATATAGGCATTACATTCGTGACAAGTATACCAAAATGATTCTGCATCTACTACTATTACTTCATCAATTGACCGTTATCTGGCATGCATCTATGGTATTAAGTTCATAACAAATAGAGTAATGCTTTGAGCATGATGACATAATGTAGGCAAAGTAAGACCAAACAATATGTTCAAACCCCGTCGTTTTATCCTTAGTAGCAAAATTTTGAATTACTTGCCTCGCTACACCTCCCATCATAGTGTGAGGACACCGCAGGATTAAACCTACTACTTGATGTGGATTGAGACTGTGTCGGTATTTCCCCAAAGAGGAAGGGATAATGCAGCACAACAACGGTAAGTATTCCCTTAGTTTTTGAAACCAAGGTATCAATCCATAGAGGAAGATCACGCACCCATGTAAGCAGCACCTGCACACAAACAACAATTACTTGCAACCTCACGCGAAAGAGAGATTGTCACGCTCTCTATGGTAATAAGATAGATTAGTTAGTGATAGTTTTGGCAAATAGATGTCGCAAGAACACAAGGTAAAATAAATAAACAAAAAGTGCAGCAAGGTATTTTTGTTTTTTTTGAAATAATAGATCTGAAAACAAAAGTTGCAAATAGTAGATTGGAAAGCAATATGTTGGAAAAGTAGACCCGGGGATCATAGGATTCACTAGTGGCTTCTCTCATGTGTATAGCACACGGTGGGTGAACAAATTACTATTGGGAATTGATAGAAGATCAAATAATCATGACGATATCTAGGCAATGATCATTATATAGGCATCACATCCAAGATAAGTAGACCGAAACGATTCTGCAACTACTTCTATTACTCCACACATCGACCGCTATCCAACATGCATCTAGTGTATTAAGTTCATGGGAAAATGGAGTAATGCAACAAGAAAGTTTACATGATGTAGACAAGATCTATTCATGTAGGAATAGACCCCATCTTGTTATCCTTAATGGCAACGACACATGCGTGTCTTGCTGCCCTTTCTGTCACTGGGAAAGAACACCAAAAGATCGAACCCATCACAAAGCACCTCTTCCCATGGCAAGAAAAATTGATCTAGTTAGCCTAACTAAACCAAATATTCGAAGAAGAAATACGAGGCTATAAGTAATCATGCAAATAAGAGATCAAAGAAGACTCAAATCATATTCATGGATAGAAACTGATCATGAACTCAAAATTCATCGGATCCCAACAAACACACCGCAAAAGTCATTACATCAAATAGATCTCCAAGAGATCATTGTATTGAGAAACATAGAGAGAGGAAGCCATCTAGCTACTGCCTGCGGACCCGTAGGTATATCTCCAAAAGTGAAGCATGATAGCATTTCTTCAAACATGTAAAATAGTATAAGTGAAGGATGAGAGGATTTTTTCAAAATTAATAACTCTCAAATTAATATAAGTGAAGCATGATAGCATTTCTTCAAATATGTAAAAGCACATCGTGCTCAAAAATATATAAGTGAAGCATTAGAGCAATTCCTTTGCTCAAATGTTTTAAGTGAAGCATAAAGAGAAATTCTAAAAAATCACATCATATTTTGGCGCTATTAACTAGGTGTGTGTAGCAATTATAAAAGCAAACAAATCAAAGATACAAGACGCTCCAAGAAAAACTCATGATATGTGACAAATAAAAATATAGTTGCAAGTAGTATACCGATGGTTGTTGGAAGAAGAGGGGATGCCACTCGGGGCATCCCCAAGCTTAGTTGCTTGTTACTCTTTGGATATTACCTTAGGGTTCTGTAGCATCCCCAATCTTTGAATCTTATAACTCCTTATTCCTTCATCCATCGTGATGTCACCCAAAACTTGAAAACTTCAATCACACAAAACTTGACAAAATTCTCATGAGATCCATTAGTATAATAAAGCAAATTACCACTTTAAGTACTGCTGTAAGCCAATTAATATTTTATTATTGCATTATAACCACTGTAACCTAACTTTTCCATGAATTTTACCCCCGATACAAGCCATAGATTCATCAAAACAAGCACACAATGCAACAAAAACAGAATCTGTTTCAGACTGGACAGTCTGTAGTAATATGTACTCTACCCATACTTATGGAACTCTAAAAATTCTTAAGAATTAGCACAACGTAAATAATTTGTATATAAATAATGTGTTGAAATTTCAGCTCAATATCATATTCCAGTAAAAAATTAAAATTCGTGCACTGGGAACAAAGTTTCTGTTTCAGATTCAGCATTGTTTCTACTCATGTCATTGATCATCCTAAAGGCATTACTTGGAACAAACACTAAATAAAACATAAAAACACAATAATAACAGAATAATAATTATATAAAACGCTCAAAAACATAAATCAAAAGATAAAAATAATTTATTCATTGGGTTTCCTCCCAACAAGCGCTATCGTTTTATGCCCCTAGCTAGGCATAACACATAGATTCAAGTATTGTCATCCTTAGTTTGCACTCCATAGAAGGCACTCATGATTGATTCATATGGTGGCCTAATTCTTGTTCTATTTAAGTGTTACATACCCTTTCTAAGGGGAAACTGAAACTTAATATTGCCTTCTTTCATATCAATCACGACACCTATAGTGCGTAAAAATGGTCTACCAAGTATGACGGGACAAGACGGATTGCAATAAATATCAAGAACAATAAAATAAATGGGCACATAATTCATATTTGCAAGAATAATAACATCATTAATTCTTCCCAAAGTTTTTTAATAGTAGAGTCCTCCAAGTGCAAATTAACAAAACATTCTTCAATATTGGTAAGACCAAGCACATCACACAGAGATTTCGGAATTGTGGAAACACTATCACCCAAATCAGACAAAGCAAAGCATTCATAATTTTTAATCTTGAATTTAATGGTAGGTTCCCACTCATCATGTAATTTTCTTGTAATCAAAATTTATAATTCCAACTTCTCTTCTAAAGATTTCATCATGGCATCAACGATATGTTTAGTAAAAGCTTTATTTTGTTCATAAGCATGGGGTGAATTTATCATAAATTGCAGAAAAGAAATAAAGTAAACCAAGGAGAAAATATCATAATTAAAGTCTTTGTAATCAAAGATAGTGGGCACATCACTAGTTAAAGTTTTGACCTCTCCAAACACACTTTTAACAAAATTTTCATCAGGATTTTCACCCTCCAAATTATTGGGAAGCCCTCTAACTAAAGTTGAATCTTCTTCGGTCCCTTTATAATAAATTTTAACATTACTAAACAAGGAATCAATAGAACAAACATCAATCATTTTAAGATCTTCATCATTGTTATGAAAGTAATCGCTAGAAAATGCTTTTTCTAAAAATTCTCTTTTAGCTCTACGCATAGAGGTTCTTTTCTTACTACCATCCATAGAAACATATAAAGCATTAATTGATTCATTGATATTAGGTGGAAGAGCATGCAACTTGAGATTTTCAACATCATTGGAAATTCTATCAATGCTTCTAGACATATCATCAATCTTATTCAACTTTTCTTCTATCGTAGTATTGAAATACTTGTGAGCATTGATAAATTATCTAAAAATATTCTCAAGATTAGAGGTGTTCCTATTATTATTATTGTAAGAATTACCATATGAATTACCATAATTGTAGGAATTTCCAGGAAAAGGCCTAGGATTAAAATTACCTCTATAAGCAGTGTTATGGAAATTGTTTCGCGAGATGAAATTCACATCTACGGAATCACTATTTTGCTCAATCAAAGTAGACAAAGGCACATAATTAATATCAATAGGGTCATTTTTACTAGCAACCAAATTCATAAGAGCATCAACTTTTTCACGCAAAGTACTAATTTCTTCTACCGAATTAACCTTATTACTAGTAGGTGCTCTTTCGGTACGCCATTGTGAATAATTTGCCATGATATTATCTAGAAATTTGGTAGCTTCACCCAAAGTAATTTACATAAAAATACCACCCGCGGCGGAATCTAAAAGATTTCTAGAGACAAAATTCAATCCCGCATAAAACAATTGTATGATCATCCAAAGATTTAAACCATGTGTAGGACAATTTCTTAGCATTAACTCCATTCTTTCCCAAGATTGTGCAACATGCTCATACTCAAGTTGCTTAAAATTCATGATTTGAGTTCTAAGGGAAATAATTACCGCGGGCGGAAAATACTTAGTAATAAAAGCGTCCTTGCACTTATCCCAAGAATCGATACTATTGTGAGGCAAAGACAAAAACCAAAATTTTGCACGATCCCGCAAAGAGAAACGGAACAATTTCAACTTAAAAATATCATTGTCCACATATTTTTTATTTTGCATATCGCATAGTTCCACGAAGCTGTTAAGATGGGATGTGGCATCCTCATTAGGAGTACCGGAAAATAGATCTTTCATGACAAGATTCAACAAAGCGATATTAATATCACAAGACTCCGCACTAGTGGCGGGAGGAGCAATAGGAGTGCTAATAAAATCATTATTATTGGTATTGGAAAAATCACACCACTTGGTGTTTTCTTGAGTCATCGTGACTACGCAAACAAGATTGCAATAAAACAAGAGATCTGACGCGAAAAAGGCAGACTTAAAAGAGAGGGCGAATAAAATGACAAATTTGTGAAGTGGTGGAGAGGAAACCGAGAGGAAAATGGAAAATAATATAATTGCAAGGAGATGAGATTCGTGATTAGGTGCCTGGTAGATGAGATTGCTTCCTCCCCGGCAACAGCGCCAGAAATTCCTTTGACGTGGCTTGAGAATGCATCGGTATTTCCCCAAAGAGGAAGGGATGATGCAGCACAATGATGGTAAGTATTTCCCTCAGTTTTTAAACCAAGGTATCAGTCCGTAGAGGAAGATCACGCACCCACGTAAGCAACACATGCACACAAACAACAAATACTTGCAACCTGACACGAAAAGAGAGGTTGTCACACTCTCTACGGTACTAAGATATATTAGGTAAAATAAATAAACGAAAAGTGCAGCAAGGTATTTTTTTGGAATAATAGATCTGAAAATAAATGTTGCAAATAGTAGATCGGAAAGCAATATGTTGGAAAAGTAGACCCAGGGGTCGTAGGATTCACTAGTGGCTTCTCTGATGAGTATAGCCTACGTTGGGTGAAGAAATTACTGTTGGGAAATTGATAGAAGATGAAATAATCATGACGATATCTAGGCAATGATCATTATATAGGCATCACATCCAAGAGAAGTAGACTGAAACGATTCTGCATCTACTTCTATTACTCCACACATCGACCACTATCCAGCATGCATCTAGTATATTAAGTTCATGGGAAAATGGAGTAATGCAATAAGAACGGTGACATGATGTAGACAAGATCTATTCATGTAGGAATATACCCCGTCTTGTTATCCTTAATGGCAACGGTACATGTGTGTCTTGCTGCCCTTTCTGTCACTGGGAAAGAATACCGCAAGATCGAACCCATCACAAAGCACCTCTTCCCATGGCAAGAAAAATCGATCTAGTTGTCCTAACTAAACCAAAGATTCGAAGAAGAAATACGAGGATATAAGTAATCATGCAAATAAGAGATCAAAGAAGACTGAAATCATATTCATGGATAGAAACTGATCATGAACTCATAATCCATCGGATCCCAACAAACACACCGCAAAAGTCATTACATCAAATAGATCTCCAAGAGACCATTGTATTGAGAAACATAGAGAGAGAGGAAGCCATCTAGATACTGTCTATGGACCTGTAGGTCTATGGTGTGTTGGAGATATGCCCCAGAGGCAATCATGTATGATGATATTTCCTATGTGTTTATGAATGAAGATAGTCCTTGGACATTAGCATTGATGTGTATTAACAAGTATGTGACTTGTTTGTGAGACTATGCATTGTATGATGACTGTCCTAAATGGTCCCTAGTTGAAAGGGCCGTGTGGATGCGCAGCTAGTTAGACTAGCATATGACACGATGGATGGTTCGGTCACATTGACCATGTAGCATTGGATGCTAGCTGGATAATATGGACTCAGAAAGGTCTGGTCGGATTCGACGTAGTCGGATCCGAGTTGAGATAAGGTCTGAGTTGGACAGACCCAACTATGAGATGCAACGATAAGTCATCTGTGAGTCTCTAGTACAACATACATTCTATATCCTAAGACCTAAGCTAGCGCATGTACTCGGGATGGTGACAAGCTTGCTTTGGGCCGACCAAACCCTACTCCGTGACTAGGTAGTTACAAAGGTAAGTTTTGGGCTTGTCCAAACCCATGTTGCGAGACATGGTCAAGCAAAATGGGATTTGCCCCTCCGATGAGGAGAGATATACTTTGGGCCCCTCAGGTGATCTGACCTGGATAAGCATGAATATGCGATGAGGATTATGAGATAATCCGAATGTTGGCCGGATTCACCAGAATGAGAAAGAGGTCGTGCATCAACAAGGATGACCATGTCGCCTTATGCACGACAACATATATCGTGTGGCAAATGGAATAGAAGAGTGAAGTATAGGTTCGCCTAACCAGCTTCATCAGACACTTGGAGTCGACATGCCTTGCTAGAGGACGCTACCGACTGGTCGAGCCGGATGTGATTTGACTCGTGACCAAGTGAACGAGAACCTAAGGGGTCACGCGCTTAAGGGAAGGAACACGTGGGCTTTAGAATCCGTGCGAGGCCCAAGAGTTGAGCCCGTGCCAGATGCCTATATATAGTGGAGGAGTAGCACACCCATCCAGTTGATTGCTTCGGCGCCATCATTAGGGCTTTGCATGAGTTGCAACTAGCCACCTCCACTCACCGCCGCCGACTATGTGACCGGACCTAGTAGTCCACTGCACGGTGTTCCTCCTACACGCGTGGATACCGTTAGAGGCAGTGCACTTGTGCCGCTCTGGAGAACCTATACGTGGGATCCGGCAACCGGATGTTCGAGGGAGATCGGGCCGACTGTTCGAGGGAGATCGGATGAGGAGGAGACGGACCACACGAACGCGCTACCCCAACTCTACTTCCATTTCACGGCACTGCCGGTCTAGTGGTAACGATCTGTGATCCATCTCCGTAGCATGTTCTTGGATGTTCTGCGCGTAGGAAAATTTTAATTGGCATGCGATGCACCTACTATAGAACCCAACATGGTGTACTACTCACGCATCATCGAAGAGGCACCTATGAAGAAGATGAACCCATCCGTGATGGTGTTAGATTGGATCTCGAGCCTTTGGAACTTGCGGCGGCTGGAATTGTGTTTCGTTGACTCCCCTAGGGTTTTTCGATTTTCAGGGAATTTATAGGCTCGATAGTTGGTTGGGGGGTGCCCGAGGTGCCCACCCTCCAACAGGCCGTGCTAGGGGCCTATTGCGCGCCTTAGTGGAGGGTGGACACCCTAGGGCCCCTCTTCTTGTGTTGTTTGGCCCATCTTTCTTCTTTTGGTCCATAAAAAATCCACAAAAATCTTCACAGCGTTTGGGCTCCGTTTGGTACTGATTTTCCGCAAAGTAAAAAACAAGCTAAAATAGCAACTGGCACTGTGGCATTATGTCAATAGCTTAGTCCAAAATATGATATAAATTTGCTATAAAATGATTGTAAAACATCCAAGATTGATAATACAACAATATGGAATAAGCAAAAATTATAGATACATTGGAGACGTATCACTACTATGCGCCACTTCCAGTGAAGATCTACTCATCAACTTGGCCAAAGTAAACTCGTAGATCGAAAAGAAATACATAGCTATAAAATCACACATGATAAATCTCAAAAAAGACTCAGCTACTTTCAATGAATAACCACAATTCACTAGATCCCAACAAACACACAATAAAGATTACATCGAATAGGTCTCTAAAGAGATCATTGCATTGAAGATCAAACGAGAGATGGGGGGAGAGAGATGGGGGGAGAGAGATGGGGGGAGAGAGAGAGAGGGAGGGAGATATATATCTAGCTACTACTATGGACCCGTTGATCCTGTGGGAACTACTCACATATCATCATGGAGCCAGGCAGGTTGATGAAGACCGCCTCCTGATCGACTCCCCCTCTGGCAGATTACCGGTGTCATGTTAAAATATGGAATTATTCAGGGTTTGTTTGCCATTTTTATACATTAATTGAGTTTTCTAGACTTTAATTGTGTATAATTAAAATTTAAACTATCATCCGAAGGTCAGGTGCATCAAAATGGGTTAAAAAATTATATCAGTGTCCATGGCTTCAACTTTGGGTCATGGGCAAGAAATGGGGTATGAATTTCAAACATCTCGGCATCTTGTCTCGGCCACGACTGTTGAGATACTTGGTTTTTAAACTACTGTAAATCCAAAATGCGTCAGCAATTCTAAAAACTTGATGTGTTGTCATGACATGGCACATATGTGCCATGGTAAAAAATTGTCCGATTTGGGACAAGTTTAGGTACAAGTCCCTTACAAAATTGGAGCTTTTCACGACAAGCTTTGTGGTTCCGATAGGGAACACATCACCTTACGTGGGAAAAAACATTCGCTCATCTTATTGCCTTGAACTTTTTTAGAGGCAACATAGAGCAGTAAGCGTGTCTTGCTAAAATATGGAATTATTCGGGATTATTTTTGTACATTAATTGAGTTTTCCAGGCATTTAATGTGGATAATTAAAATTTGAACTAAAACCACAAGGTTCGGTGCATCAAAATGGGTTGAAAAATCATATAAGTGTCCATGGATGCATTCTTTGGCCCCAAGCAAGATATGGGAATGAATTTCAAACATATTGGGGTCTTGGCTCGGCCACAAACAATGAGAAACTTGGTTTTAAATTCATGTATAAATAAAAAACTAGTCAGAAATTCATGAAACTTGGCATGGTGTCATGACATGGCTCATATGTGCCTTGGTAAAAAATGTCCAATTTGGGACAAGTTTTGGCACAAACCCCTTACAAACCGGAGCTTATCACGGGAATCTTTGTAGTTTCAATATGGAATGCGTCACCTTACGTGGGCAAATTCAACCTGGCAATGGGGAATACCCAACCGGGTATTGCCCTCCCATACACATGCCCATGATACCATCTCATACCCATCTCCATCCCCGTTCGCGAGGAGAGAAATTTTCCTATCGCCGTCCCCGTCGGGCATATCATCCCCACGGGGAAACCATGGGAAAACCCATACCCGCAAACAACCCAAAAATAACAGCATTTTAGCTGAACAAACAACAACATTTGATCAAAAATAGAGCAACACTTCAGCCCAAAAAGTAGCAGCATTTTAATAAAGAGCATCATTTAAGCATACATATAACAACCGTTCAGCTCAATAATAAGTAGTATTTCAGCAAAATAAGTATCCAGATTCCATCTAAAACAACAACATAGTTCTCACCCAAAAGCACATAACAGTTCACAATCTTATAATATGGGCATTACAATTAAAAGTTCACAAGCAAATAAATCTTTGGAATAAAAATAACAATAGCAAGCCATCAATGGTTCAACTAGGGAGCCTCCACATCTCGATTTTTCATGAAAAGTCAAGCACAATTTTGCAGATCAGGTGGGGGCAAAACCTACATAGAAGAACATACCATGAGATCACACACATAATTTAGAACTTGGAAATTATGCACATTAGTTAGTAGCAATGAGGAAGTACTTCACCTCTTGATTGTCTTGGAGACAACTCTAGAAACTTGATGAGTTTGCATTGTTGCTATTTGCGAGAAAAACAAGTTAGTACAAGTGAACATGTAAAGAAACATGGATTCTATCATAGTATTAGACTTTGAATGTCAGTCCAATATTTATTAAAGTTCTCTCTCATGCTAGCAGACATAGCTTCTATCATAGTATTGCCACATGTTGACCATTGTCTCATGTTCATCTTGATCTCACAGATCTTGGGAAAATATATGTTGGCTATTACGTAATTAGTTCCAGAAAATAGTGCGGTGATATCAAAGAACAATTGTAACCTCTCGACAACATGAATGGCAAAATCCCACTCTTCCTCACTAGGGAGAGTCTCATATTGTTTCTCCACAACCTTTAATCTTGCAAAAATAGATCTATATGGGAGAGCCACACTAAGCATTGTGAAAGTTGAATTCCACCTAGTTTTGCAATCAAGTATTAACCTTCTTGTGATTTTGACATTTTGATACTTTGCAATTTCCTCAAACTTCTCTACTCTTTTTGGTGTAGCAGTCCAAAAGGCCACACTATCTTTAATCTTCTCTATGGCTGGTTTCATAGCATCTAAGCCATCTTTCACAATCAGATTCAAAATATGTGCAAAACAACGCATGTGAAGTAAGGTACCTTTCAACATGAGCTTGGTTTTTCCTATCTTGGTCACCAACAATTCAGCCGTCTTGTCATTGGTGGTGCAATTGTCAACCATCGTAGCTGATAGTTTTTCATCAAGATTCCAAGCTATCAAGGTTTCATGAAGTTCTTCAGCTGTACCTTCCCCAGTGTGAGGAGCTGGCACATAAATAAACCTGCATATAAAGACAAAAACATGAGATTATATTGACAAGATCACGCACTACAACAAGCATATACTACTAAAACAATAATATATATCAATAAAACAGCAACATATACTACTAAAACAACACTATATACCAATAAAACAGCAGCACATACTACTAAAACAGCAGCTGCAACCACTAAAACAACATCATATACTACTAAAACATCATCATATACCAATAAAACAATAGCTGCAACCATTAAAATAGTAACATATACTACTAAAACAACATGATATACCAATAAAACAACAACCGCAACCATTAAAACAACAACATATACTACTAAAACAACAAAATATACTAATAAAACATCACTATATAGTAATAAACAATAACATATATTGCTAAAAACATCACTATATAGTAATAAACAACAGCATATACTAATAAAACAACAGTGTATACCTCATGATAACACTCCTAAGCTTCCAAGAATCATCAATGAAATGGGATGTGGTTGCCATGTAACCTTTCTTTTGGTTGTCAGCCATCCACATATCAGTAGTAATAGCCACTCTAGACTTATTTCCAGCCATGTACTCAATAGCCTTCTTCCTTTCAACTTTGTATGCATCAATAATATCCTTTCTATGAACGAATTGCAAACCAGTAAGATATAGAATATGGCAATGCATATCAAACAAGATAAGGGCACTAACAAAAATATACCTAATAGTTTTCTTGTAACCATTTTAAATAATGACTGAAGGGCACTAACAAATCTTTGGAAACTTGCATGATCGACTATAGATAAGGGATACTCATGCACCACAATCATGGACTCTAGCTCCCTTCTAGCAAGATCTTGATCAACTGTGTAATTCTCCACTGATACTTTTCCATGACTTGCAGAATTAAACCTCAAAGAAGATTGTCTAAGGGTTTTACCCTTGGTCATGATCTTTTTCAAAACACAGATACCTAAGTGATAATGAAGATGCTTGGTCCCATTCTTTGGTTCTCCTCCAAGATCCTTATTGCCATATATACATTTTTCCTTTCATTTTCCCGCAAATATCACTCTCTTAAACTCATACCACCCAAACGAGGTAAGTTTTCTTTTCGAAGAAACTTCCACGTTCTCATCCTCCTCTTTAGCCCCATCTGCCCCCTCTTCAGACCCATCTTCCCCCTCTTCATCCCCTCCGGCACCATCCTCCTCTTTGTTAGAAACAAAAATATGATCTGCAAAATCATGATAATAAACAGACTCGTCGAAGTCATCCTCTTCTTCAACCATGTGATCACCACTTCCTGTCCCCGAATATGCAACTACATCTTGGCCACCACTTTCTCTTGGTGATGTTGACATGCTGCCACTGGACATGTTAAAAAAACAACAACCACTTAGTGACTAATTCTCACCCAATTTATATTAACATATACTAAACAAGATAGTGTCGGGGCTGGATGCACTCGATCACCTATGGGGCCATCGGCCCCTTTGTGGTTCGGCGGGGGTGTGGACGTAAGCACAAAGAGCAGAGACAGTGCGACGACATGGCAATATACCTAGGTTCGGGCCGTTGTGAAGCATAAAACCCTACTCCTACTTTGTGGGTGGATTGATCAGAGGAACACAAAGAGCGTGCAACACTCTACCCCGGCAAGGGTTGCCTTCAGGGGAATTACTACGCGTGTACAAGTGTTCAAAAGTCCGGATCCTGAGCTAGGTTGCCTTGGGCCTCCTTTTATAGCACAAGGGGCAACCAGAGTGGAAAAACAGACATTGTTTGATGATTAGATAGCTAGCAGAGCTTATCATACCTAACTCTGGCATTAGGGACAAAATACCATCATTGCTAGTCTAGGTCGCGTGCGGGGGCGTGCTACTTCTTGATCTTGCGTTGGTTTTCCCTTGAAGAGGAAAGGGTGATGCAACAAAGTAGAGAAGTATTACCCTCATTTGTTGAGAACCAAGGTACCAATCCAATAGGAGATACAAGCAAGTCCCCCGTCTTTGCACCTGCACAAACAATCAAACTCTTGCACCCAACGCTATAAAGGGGTTGTCAATCCCTTCACGGTTATTTGCAAGGACGAGATCTGATAGAGATAAATATAGAAGATTATGGAAATGAAAAGTAAAAAGATTGCAGCAAAGTATTTTTGGTATTTTTGTTTTATTGATCTGAAAATATAATATGGAAAATAGACCTGGGGGCCATAGGTTTCACTCGAGGCTTCTCTCTTGAAGGAAAATAACATGGTGGGTGAAAAAATTACTGTTGAGCAATTGATAGAAAAGAGAATAATTATGAAGATATCCAAGGCAATGATTATGCATAGAGGCATCACATCCGTGTCAAGTAGACCGAAACGATTCTGCATCTACTACTATTACTCCACACATCAACCGACTCCTGCCTACATCTAGAGCATTAAGTTCATGAAGAATAGAGTAACGCATTAGGTAAGATGACATGATGTAGAGGGATAAACTCAAGCAATATGATGAAAACGCCATCTTTTTACCCTTGATGTCAACAATACAATACGTGCCTCGCTACCCCTACTTCGTCACTGGGTGAGGACACCGCAAGATTGAACCCAAAATTAAGCACTTCTCCCATTGCAAGAATTACCAATATAGTTGGAGAAAGCAAACCAATAACTCAAAGAGACTTACAAATATATGAAATCATTCATATAAGAATTTAATAAAGACTCAAATAATATTCATGGATAATCTGAACATAAACCGACAATTCATCGGATCTCGACAAACACACCGCAAAAGAGTATTACATCGGATAGATCTCCATGAAGATCATGAAGAACATGGTATTGAAGCACAAAGAGAGAGAATAAGCCATCTAGATACTTGCTATGGACCCTAAGGTCTGTGGTGAACTACTCACGCATCATCGGAGGGGCCATGGAGTTGATGTAGATGCCCTCCGTGATCGAATCCCCCTGGCAGATTACCGAAAAAGGCTCCAAGATTGGATCTCTCGGTAACAGAGGCTTCCGGCGGCGGAAAAGTATTTTCGTGGCTCTTTTTGGTATTGGGAGATTATATGGGAATTTATAGGCCAAAGAATAGGGTTAGGAGACGTGTTGGGGGGCCACAAGCCTGCCAGGCGCAGCCAGGGGTGGTGGACGTGCCCTTGGCCTGTAACCTCCTGGCAGGTCTCTTGCCATCCCCTCCAAGTATGGTAGATATCTTCCGGCCAAAGAAAAATCATCGCGAAGATTTTATTCCGTTTGGACTCCGTTTAATATTCCTTATCTACAATACTCAAAAACAAGGAAAAATAGAAACTGGCATTAGGATCTAGATTAATAGGTTAGTCCCCAAAATAATATAAAATAGCATATAAAACATCCAAAATAGATAATATAATAGCATGGATCAATAAAAAATTATAGATACGTTGGAGACGTATCAGGGCCCATCCCTGGCAAGCTTATACCACCGCTCTAGCTAACTATCGCACCCGAGCTTGAAACGTTTATGGATGGGTGTCAAGGAGGTTTAATTTGTCTTCCAGCGTGTCGCCACTTGCTTAGCGAGAGCCACTTATCCACTCGGGGGCTCGACACCGCATCGACAAGTGACCGACCTTGCGATGAGGTGGAGCGGTGGTCGACCAGCTCGCGCCTGCCGGGGGATGGCTTGCTGGGTCTTGAAGAAGGGGCGCAAATCCTGGTCACCAGCAAGCGTTGGGGGTGCGCTTGGCGCGCTTCACTCCAGGTTTGGGCTGCCGCCTCAGGCTTGTTGGAGTCTGTCTTGATTATTTGCCGGGTTGGCTTGATGTCGAAGGGTTCAGCTACTACCGCCTGTGCATAAGTCGGGGGCACTAGGTACCCCTGTCCTAGTGCATCGCCAGGAGCCCCCGGGTCTCGCCCACACATGCTTGCCAGGTGCCGTTGGGCCAGGCCCAAAATTCATGCCCAATCGCGCAATGTGAGGCAGTAACTACCAATTTACTGGTAAGTACTCACCCACTACCTAAAACCATTTCTGCCACACGCGCCGAATGCATAGCGGGGAGTTAGCAGCAGGCCCGCGTGACTTAAAGCTCTGGTTGTGGTAGAAACTACAACGCTGTGGATTGGAGCAATGGGGTGGTTACCTGTTCGCCTGTGATTGTGGGTAGTGGAATTGGTGGAGATGGGCGGCGACCCTTGGAGCGGGGAGGGCCAGCCCCCGTGCTCTCCCCTATAAATTGGGAGGTCTCGAGAGGCGATGCTCATACACCCCCTCCTCCTCCTTGAGTTCGAATCCACAAAGCTTGCTCCTCTGCTTCCTTGTCTTGAGCCGTCGTTGCTGCCGACATTCCTAGCAGATGAGGGCGTCCTCTAGCTTTCGTCGTGATGGCGAGAGCTTCATATCGGGATCATGCCACCGCTTCAGCCGTAGAGGCAGAGGGTGGTTCCAGTGTGTGTGGCGGAGGCACTGGAAGGGCCCGAGGTCGACGCGGGGCCCATGGTCGGGGAAGAAAGAGTGTTGCTTCTCTTCCTCCTCCGCCATGAGACCCACCCCTTGTGGAGGGTTACAATGAGGGGACAACGCTAGAGTTCGTCATAAAGCTGCATGGCCCTCCCCGAAGTCGCATGCGCCTCCCTCGCCCTTTCGCCAGGGCGATGGAGGTTGATAAGCCGCTTGCACCATGGTTTCGGGCGCATGGATGATGCAACGGTGCCATCCTAGCGGACGTTGAGTTTCCGGAGTGTTGCGTCATGCTTCTCGGGCACGGGTGGAAAACCTTCGCACGTTCCCACAACTTCACAGGTGGGCATGTCCCCCGCTTCAAGTTGGTGGAGGCCAACCTGCTCTCCGTCAAGATTTATGGGCATTCAAGCGCCCGTCTTGGCTGCCGCAAGGAGAGCTCGAGTGATGTCGAAAGCTCCTCCTCGAGCGATAGCGACGAGGAGGACAGTGTCAGTGAAGATGACGGCGATGAGCCCCCAGCCGTCAGGTCGGAATACATCGACTCAGACTCAAGCTGAGTGTCGGTCGTACCATCACCGTCAGCTAAATCCTTCCCCGATAGAGCGATTTGCCGGTGGTTCTTGACTTTGGCTCCGCCTTCTCCCATAACCGGCTCCGACAGGCTCGTGGACTTCGGCTTCGTCTTCCCTTCCGGTGGGCCTGCCGACCGCGCAATCCTGGTCCTGACGGGTTCAAGCTGGGCTTCTGTTGGGGCCCTTCTCTTATCCCCTTTTTCTTCAGTGTCTTGTTTCTAGGGGAGAAAGCCAAATAAAGGATTATTAAAAAGGGTCGCCTTTTAATGTAACCTTTATCCAACTTGTATCGAAAATGAATGAGAAAAGAGCCATTTCCTTATTGCAAGTACTATCCCTTTCTTTCCTTGTTTATACTGTCTTTATAAGTTTCGTCCTTGCTACATAGAGCCGTTTGCTAGATCATTACTTAACCACGAGTGCCAAGAGGGAAATGAGCCCCCGGTATCAGGTTGGCGTTGTTCCCCGGCAGAGCTCCTTGCCGGTGTTAGCGCAACCCCCCCGCAGTTGTTAATCGAAAACAGGGGGATGGCTCGTCCCAACAAGGGTACTCACCACATGGAGGACTCCACTACCAAAAGTAAGGAAGATACTAAGGATTTCCTCGAGGAATTTGAAAGGCATCAAACTTGGGATATGCAATTATACTTATGTTTTCCAGGTAGTATCCCTCTTTAGAGCGTGATGGGCCGTTGTCCTTGTTTATTCGCTTATCTTCCCTGTCTTCCCGATGGTCCAAGGCACAGGGTGAGAACAGTAACAAAGATCACAGGTCCATCAAGTACTCTAGCAAATCTTATAATTTAAAAGCGATAACACTGTAATCATAAAAATGCGTAATGGGCATGAAAAATGATGATATGATGCAATGCCTAGCTTTATTATTGTTGCACATGGTCTGAGCTTGGCTTTGTACAAAGGGTTACACGCAACATCGGCAATGCTTGTACAAAAGGTGGTTGCCGGGGACTGAGCCCAATAGTCGCGCCTCACGGGTAGAACTTACAATGAAGCTCAATATTCCATGTGTTAAGCACCTTGGTGCCATCTTCGGTCTCTAGACAGAATGCGCCAGGTCTGGTGACTCATGCTACCTGGTAAGGGCCTTCCCACTTTGGCGTCAACTTGTTGGTACCCTTGGCGGACTGGACACACCTAAGGACAATGTTGCCTTCCTCATGGTTCCGGACGTGGACCTTGTGGCTATGGTAGCAGCGTAGGGCTTGCTGGTAGCATGCAACACGCATAACAATACAGAGATGGTCTTCCTCGAGGAGCATGGCATCATCATGTCGTAGCCGCTATTGCTCTACTTCATCATAGGCAAGCACTCGAGGTGACCCATATATGAGTTTCGTGGGGAGCACTTCTTCTGCCCTGTACACTAGGGAGAAGGGCGTCTGGTCGGTAGCTCGATTTGGTGTCGTTCTGAGGGACCAAAGAACCAGTGGTTACTCATCTATCCAGCGCTTTCCGCTCTTCCGCAGCCCATCGAAAGTCCCTGTTTTGATCCCTCATGGCACTTCACTATTCATCCTATCGACTTTCCCGTTTCTTCTTGGATGGGCAACAGAGGCGAAGGAGACCTTGCTTCCAAGGCTCTGGATATATTGCATGAAGGCACGACTTGTGAAATGGGTCCCATTGTTAGTGACACTGGTGCAACGACGTTCTATACAAATGGTTTTTAACCCCTTTCTGCGATGTAGTTCTAAACCGTCGCCTTGCATGTCAGGGCGATAGGAGGGGGGGGGGTCAATCCTGCATGACACTGCAATACCGCTGGCAATGGTGGCTAACGAACGCAAACGATCTCCAAATATAATCATGTGCAGTGCAGGAACAGATCAGACACATAATCTTTTGGGCATACGTGTGGGATTTGGGTTCAATCACACACGTCCAAGACGAATGAAACGCGTCTAATTGCTCATGGAAAACAAATGGAGTTTGACCTTTGTCTGTTTGCGAAACATTAAGTAATCCACACGGGCCATTGTAGACACTGTGTGTGATATCTTCATCATCGCACACGAAATTTCTCTGGGAACCGTGTACCATATATAACATCATCGGACACGTTTCCCGAAAAATGTATGCGTGGGATCGTCTTTGCATCGGGCATGGTTTCCTGTTGGCTCACGTGTGAGATACAGTACTATTGCAAATGATTGAGTAGCTCCTACACATGTACAAGTGTTGCAAACCGTGTGCGATTTCTTATGTATCACCAATGTTTTAGGTTATATCTCGTGTGCTTTTCCTATGTATCACAGGCGGTTGCGCCATGAGTTGCGTGTGCTTTCCGTTTTGGACCACACACGCTTAGTTGCTTGAACCGTATGCGCTGAAATAACCAGGTTATAGTAAAATATCGCATTTAATTCACCCTGCAAATAGCAAATTCGCCACAATATGCAATCGACAAATAGTGTCACATGAAGAACATTCATCATAATTCGCCACAATATGCAATTGAACAAATAGTGTCCACAAGTAGAGGATTCATAATAATTCATGACAATATGCAATTCAGAAAGTGATAACTAAATTCCATAGCTATTAAACAGACATATGCAGTACATAATCATTGTGTACGAAATACGAAGACATGATCACATGGAAAATAATGCATCCATGTGTATATGTTTAGCTCATAACACTATATGAATGTGTACTTATTTTTAGGATATTTGATTTTGGAAACCTGCATCGTCTTTAGAGGGCTTGATGTAGTGTTTCACAAAGAAGGTGCTGATAAATTTCCTAACAGACAACAATTCATTGGCGACGAGCGGTTTAGAAGTCATCGGTACGAATATCAGCTGCATGACTTTCATATCACAATGTGGTATACGTGTGGCGTAGAAGATAGTATTTAAGAAGCAGATTTACTCATTTTATCCTGTTAGCATTGACACCACATTCACCATGTCTGCATAGGTTGATCATGTATCCACAAACGTAGTATCCACATAGGCTAGTACCTTTTTGTTGCTGAGGACACTGGAATTCTTTATACATTATTAGTCATGTATTTGCCCTGTTAGGAACAACCTTACCGGTGTAAGTTGTTTTTTTTCTATGGAGAGAAATAGAAAGAGGTTTACTTAGAAACCTGAACATTTGACTAGCATTTTCTGAAAATAACGGATTTTGTTGTCTTACCAGAGAAATGAACACGTGCTACATAGGTAGTTGGCAGTCGAACCTATTCCCCCTAAAGTTATGTTCTTTGACAATACACTACAAATGAAGATAAATTTTCACACACTCAATTCTGGAACCAGATATGAACACAACACATTAATATCAAAGAAATCAATACCTATCCATGAAATCCCGAAGAAGACTCAGATCCCGAGGCGTATTTGACCCTCTGAGAGAATCCATGTAGTAAACTATGTTGCGTTTTGGAACAATGATCACCAAGATCCAGTGATTGTTGGGGAACGTTGCATGGGAAACAAAAAAAATTCCTACGCACACGCAAGATCTATCCATGGTGATGAGCATCTACGAGAGGGAGAGTGGATCTACATACCCTTGTAGATCACTAAACGGGAAGCGTTAAGAAACGCGGTTGGTGTAGTCGAACGTCTTCGCGATCCAAATCGCCAAGCGTCTCGCGATCTCATCATGATCCTTCCTGTGCTCCAATAACGATCTGTCCCGCGAACTCATCACGATCTGTCCCGCGATCTCATCATGATCCGTCTTGTGATCTTGATCACGGTCCTTCCGGTCTAGCGCCGAATGGACGACACCTCCGCGTTCAGCACACATATAGCTCGATGACGATCTCCGCCTTCTTGATCGAGCAAGAGGGAGCAGAGAGGTAGATGAGTTCTCCGGCAGCATGACGGCACTATGGCGATGGTGGTGGAGCTATTCCGGTAGGGCTTCGCCTAAGCACTGTAGAAAACCGATCTAGAGGAGAAACTATGCACTAGAGGCGAGGGTAGCACGTGGCTGAAAATCTAGTGCGAAAACCCTAAAACCTCTAGTATATATAAGAGGAAGAGAGGAGGAGGCTTGGCGCAAGGTCCAAGCCCTCTAGGTTTCGGACGAAGTGGGAGGAGAGGAGGAATCCTCCTCCAATCCTAGTAGGACTAGGACTCCTCCTTATTTTGGTCTTTTTGCCTTTTTCCACCTTTTTCTCTTTGGGATTTCCTTCCCAGCCACATGAGCCTTGTGTGGGACTTCCACCAGCACACTAAGGGCTGGTATTCACTCTCTGAAAGCCCATGTAGCCTCTTGGGTCTAAATACCCCTCCCGATGGTCTCCCGGTACACTAACGATGAGCCCGAAACTTTTCCGGCGACCAAAATAGGATTTCCTATATATCAATATTTACCTCCGGACCATTCCAGAGCTCCTCGTGACGTCCGGGATCTCATTCAGGACTTCAAACAACCTTCGGTCACCACCATACACAACTCTATACTACCGAAATGTCACTGAACCTTAAGTGTGCAGACCCTGCGGGTTCGAGAACTATGTAGACATGACCGAGACATCTCTACGGTCAATAACCAATAACGGGACCTGGATGCCCATATTGGTTCCTACATATTCTACGAAGATCTTTATCGGTCGAACCTCTATGTCAAGGATTCAGTTAATCCTGTATGATGTTCCCTTTGTTCTTCGGTATGTTACTTGCCCGAGATTCGATCGTCGGTATATCCATACCTAGTTCATTCTCGTTACCGGTAATTCTTTTTACTCGTTCTGTAATACAAGATCCCTTGGCTAACACTTAGTCACATTGCTTGCAAGGCTTGTTGTGATGTTGTATTATCGAGTGGGCCCTGAGATACCTCTCCGTCACATGGAGTAACAAATCCTAGTCTTGATCCATGCCAACCCGACAGACACCCTCAAAGATACCTGTAGAGCACCTTTATAGTCACCCAGTTACATTGCGACGTTTGATACACACAAGGCACTCCTCCGGTGTCAGTGAGTTACATGATTTCATGGTCATAGGAACAAATACTTGACATGCAGAAAACAGTGGCAATAAACTGACACGATCATATGCTACGTTTGTAGTTTGGGTCTTGTCCATCACATCATTCTCCTAATGATGTGATCCCGTTACCAAATGACATCTCATGTACATGACTAGGAAACCATAGCCGTCTTTGAACAACGAGCTAGTCTATTAGAGGCATACTAGGGACATGGTGTTGTCTATGTATCCACACATGTATCTGAGTTTCCGAGCAACACAATTATAGCATGGGTAATAAACGATTATCATGAACAAGGAAATATGATAATAACTAATTTATTATTGCCTCTAGGGCATATTTCCAACAGTGACCTCTATAGTTTAAGAAAACCATGAATGTATGAACTATGTCTAAAACTGAAAGACGATGAATGTTTGCGTGGTTGTATATTTATACTTACTGTTCATGATATGGCCACATGAAGAATTCTCCTATCGATAAGTCGAACAAGATCTTGGCGACATGAGCAATTGAAGCGTGCGCGAGTCATTATTTTTTAACAAAACACCATTTTCTAAATCAGGATCTATGAAATATGCATGCACCCTTGATTTTCTCTACGTCATCAATCCCCTAAGAGGTATACAATACAGTTAGCTTTTTTGTCATTTATAGCCTCGTATGGAGAAGTTGATCAGAGTTTGTGAAGTACTTACAACATCAAGCATTTGATAAGAGTGACAACAAGCTCATCAAAGTTGAAGAAGATATGAAAGTCCTCGAATTCCACACTGATGGTACCTGGAACGTGAGAGAAATGCCATTTGCCATAGTGCAATTCCACAATGTTAGTATCTTATCCTTCCGACACTCTGTCCATGCAATATTTATGTAACTTGCGAGCACTAGAACTGCACTCCTCCCAGAAAATGCCAACAAGGAATGGTTGGCCATGTTTGTACTCGCATTTCTCATATGTGTCTACTTCCATACTCACAAGATGCTTTTGAAGGTCGGTTTTATCCATGTGGTCAGAACCGAGATTATCCAGCCCTTCGAAAACCTTATTGTTAATTTGGTAATGGCCGATGGTTCCTTGTAGAATGAGGCTCTTTGTCCTATCCCTCCTCGCACTTTGGAGGCCCAGCTTCCTATGTGCAACCCTGCCTGCTTGTGTCTTCTTAGCTGAAGCACTTCTTGTTTGACATCTAGTTTCATCAACGACATGCTGCTGAGAAGCGTGTGAAGGTACGATGGACTTGTGAACAGATGATGCCGCTGTGGCAGACTTCTGAGTTGTAGTTCCAGAGTTGATGGACTGATGGGCACCCGTTGAAGCTGGTGCCAACATGTCGGTGTGTTGATGCGACTGTGATAGCGTGTTGGTTTGCTAAGCAGGCAGTTCCGACACATCGGTATGCTTATCAGGATGCTGCGAACCGCTGGACTGATGAGCAGGTGGTTCCTGACTTTAGGAGTGCTTAGCAGCCGGTCCCAGACTTTTGTTGTTCTTAGCAGGTGGTTCCAGACATTGAGACTCCTTAGCACGCGGTTCGGTTGAGTTTATCTGGTGAGAATGCAGTGCTGATGTGTTTGCACTTTCTGCTTCGGTGGCCGGCATCTGAACCGATGATACATCTTCAACAATTGTAGGCTTTTCCACAGGATGCTCAGGATGGGACGATCACCTGGCATCTATGGCAAGAAGTCGGCCGGGCTGATCACAGGTTGATGCCTCGGACATCTAATTACCAAGAGTATGTTCATCGGGGGAATCACACAAGATCTGTTGTGGCGAGATGGCAGTCACTGGTTCAAGGGTGACATTGGTTGCTTTTGGGAGGGGGGGCTGGAGGGGGCTCATCCAAGAAGTATATTTCTTTCTGTGGGCACTGGATATGATTTAACCGTGTTTCTTCCAAGGTCCTCTCCTCATCAGGGTCCTAAAGGGCATTCTTAAGGGGGGAATCACTAAATCCAGGCTCTTTTCCAGTCACGTAGCACTTCACACAACCCTCTCAAATGGCACATTGTCCAACAAGCGACCCTCGTCAAAGTCAGGGTTGTAAACACACACTATTGCACATTTTAAAGAACGATTATAATGTGTAAGCACGACCCTGCTACTTCTCGAGCATGCGTTGGTTTCCCGTGAAGAGGAACGGTTTGATGCAGCAAAGTAGATAAGTATTTCCCTCAGTTTTTGAGAACCAAGGTATCAATCCAGTACGAGATACAAGTGAGCCACCAATAGATACCTACACAAGAAATCAAACTCTGGCACCCAACGCTATAAAGGGGTTGTCAATCCCTTCACGGTTATTTGCAAGGATGAGATCTATTAGAGATAGATATAATAGGATGCTTGAACGGAAAGTAAAACTAAAAGTAAAAATAGGGCAACAAGTATTTTTGGTATTTTTCGGTTTAGATCTGAAAGTATAATATGGAAAATAGACCCGGGGGCCATAGGTTTCACTAGATGGCTTCTCTGATGACGACAAGTATTACGGTGGGTGAACAAATTACCGTCGAGCAATTGATAGAAAAGGGAATAATTATGAGGATATACAAGGCAATGATTATGCATATAGGCATCATGTCTGTGACAAGTAGACCGGAACGATTCTGCATCTACTACTATTACTCCACACATCGAACGACTCCTGTGTGCATCTAGAGTATTAAGTTCATCAAGAACAGAGTAACACATTAAATAAGATGACATGATGTAGAAGGATAAACTCAAGAAATATGATGAAAACCCCATATTTTTACCCTTGATGGCAACAATACTATACGTGCCTCGCTACACCTACTTTGTCACTCGGTGAGGACACCGCAAGATTGAACCCAAAACTAAGCACTTCTCCTATTGCAAGAAGTACAAATCTAGTTGGCTAAACCAAACCAATAACTCGAAGTGACTTGCAAAGATATGAAATCATGCATAAAGGAATTCAGGAAAGACTCAAATAATATTCATGGATAATCTGAACATAAAACCACAATTCATCGGATCTCGACAAACACACCACAAAAGAGTATTACCTCGGATAGATCTCCATGAAGATCATGAAGAACATGGTACTGAGAAGCAAAAAGAGAGAACAAGTCATCTAGCTACTAGCTACGGACCCGTAGGTCTGTGGTGAACTACTCACACATCATCGGAGGGGCAATGGAGTTGATGTACATACCCTCCGTGATCGAATCCCCCTCCGACAGATTACCAGAAAAGGCTCCAAGATTGGATCTCTCGGGAACGGAGGCTTCTGGCGGTGGAAAAGTGTTTTCTTGGCTCTTTCTGATAATGATGGAATATTTGGGTATTTATATGCCGAAGATTAGGGTTAGGGGAGGTGCCAGGGGCCCATAATCCTGCTCGGCGCTGGTGGCCTCCCTGGCCGCGGCAAGCGGGCTCGTGGCCCCGTGGCAGCTCCTCTGCCTTGGTTCTCAAGTCTCGTAGCTTCCTTTTATTCTAGAAAAAACCATTCCGGAGGTTTTATTCTGTGGACTCCATTTAATATTCCTTATCTGCGAAACTCAAAAACAAGGAAAAAACAGAAACTGGCACTAGGCTCTAGATTAATAGGTTAGTCCCAAAAATATTATAAAATAGCATATTAATGCATATAAAACATCCAAAAGAGATACTATAATAGCATGGAACAATCAAAAATTAGAGATACGTTGGAGACTTATCAGCATCCCCAAGCTTAATTCCTGCTTGTCCTCGAGTAGGTAAATGATAAAAATAGAATTTTAGATGTGGAATGCTACCTAACATATTTATCCATGTAATATTCTTTATTGTGGCATGAATATTCAGATCCATTAGATTCAAAACAATAGTCTAATATTGACAGAAAAATAGTAATATGTAACATCCCAAACTTTGGAATGTTATAATAAATATAGAATGATTGTTTGTTTGCTTGAATGATTGAAAGTGAGTGAAATTTGAAACTTTTTGAAAGTTTAATGAGAGGGAATGAAATGACTTTCCCACACTTTCCCTTTGCATTTTGATCACCAAGAATTCAAATTCATTTCATCACAAAACCCTAGAGTGAAGATGACATGACTTCTTCCATTTAAAGAAATGAAAAGGGATTTGAAAAGAATTTGAATTTCATTTGAAAAATATTTCAAATTCAGAAAACTTTATGCAACTCAATGTTTTTCATGAGAGAAGATAAAATGACTTCTTCAAATTATATGAAATATGAGTTGGAAGTTTAAAATAAATCTTTGAATAGTGAATGTGAAAATCTCTGGATTTTCTTTTGGAATCATTTCATATTTGGTTCCTATTCCAATTTTCAAAGTATTCAAACCCCTGACAAAAATTTGAGAGGAGTAACATGGCACTCCACACCAGGGACTTCTTGGTGATTTATTTGAATAATAAAAACCAGGGGTTATTCTGAAAAAAATATTTGCAAAGGGATTTAAAAGCAAAAGGGCAATTTCTGAAAATAATATTTTTTCCAAAGTATTCAAATGCCAGAATAAAAATGTCCATTAAATGGCATTTATTATTCTGTTAATTATGATATTAAATTGGACTATATTTGGGATTTATTCGAATGCATTAAAGGTTTTTCAAACGCTCTGGAAAAACATTAAATAGAAACGGTAACGGTTTTAGAATTAAAATGGGCCGGCCCACAGGCTTTATTTCGCGAATTCAATACGCGCCGGCCGACCGACGCGGAAACCTCGCCCTCCCTCTCGCTGCCACCGGGTCCCACCTGACCGACCGTTAGCCTCGCTCGGTCGCCTTCCTCCTCCCACGCGTCGACGCCGTCGCGGGACCCCCTCCCTCCTTACCCCCCGACCCCCTATAAGAAGCCCCGCTTCCCCTATTCCCATTTCCCCTGTTTTCCCCCTCTGCCGTGCCCTCCCCTTGCCGCTATTCCTCGCCGGACTTCTCAAGCGCCGCCGCGCCATTAACACGCCACCGCATCACCCTGACCTCCCCGCACTCTCCCGAGCCTCCACGATTTCCCCACCACCGTGCGTATCTCCCCGACTCCTCACCTCCACCGGAGACCGCCAGTACACCGCAAACGGACCTCGCCGGAGATTCGGATCCCCACCGGATTTTTCTCGAGCTCGTGGACGTCGCCACGGTCATCCCCGCGCCCCTCCAACACCACCACCCATCACCGGGACCTCGCCGCCGTCAGTTGGAGCCCTCTGATGACCCCCTCGACCACCGGAGACGCGTCCCGACCACCTCGACGTCTCGGCCCCGCCGGAGAAGACCCCCGCCGTCGACCCCCTCCACTGTGAGCCCTTCCTCCTTTCCGTGTGCGTTGGATCTGGATCCAACGATCCAGATCATAACATTTAAATCGCGAACCGTTTTCTGCTAAGTACCGGTCGTCCGCCCGAAACTCCCTAGCACACACACCCCTTGACAAATCACAGAGCGACACGTCACCCCCTGTCCGTTAGTATTAGTTTTTCTATTTTCTGCTTTGTTTTAAAAAAACAGAAATAGTTCTGATTTTATTTCCTTTATATCTTTTAAACTGTTTAATGTTTTTAAATGATTATTTTTGTATAGTGTCAAAAATTTCATCTAGTTTCTGTAGATATCAAATTTGGCTATGTTTGAACATTTAAATTTGAATTTGAACAGATTTGATTTAAATTTTGTTTTCTGAATATCATGAGTTCTAAAATGAATTTTTGAATGATTCTTTTTCCTACTTGTCACTAGTGACCATAGCTATCATTTCGTAGAGTTTGAGAATTTTATAATAACTTTTAAATAGTATTTTCAAACCAAACAGAATCTGTTTAGTTTCCTATTAGTTTAATTAAATTGATTTACTTTGTTTTATTTTGAAAATCTGAATATGATTTACATTATGTTTTAGATTTCATTTAGTTTTGTTGTTCCAAACCTTAGTAATTTACTTGCTGTTAACAAAAGTTAATTTGTTTAGTTTATAAATTTTGTTGTAGGGATCTATACCCTCTTTCAAATAGGTATAGTTTATTTAAAACAAATTAGTTAGTACTAGTACTTTTAACTAAAGTTTTATATAATTAGATTCTGTTTTCAAATAAAATTTGTAGTAATTACTTTCTGTTAAGTAATGTTTTGTTAATAAAATAATTTAGTTTTGCTCTATTATGATAGGAAAACTATATCCTTAATCATTAGTTAATGTCTTATAAAACAATTTAGTTTTTCATAGAAATTATTTTCACAAAGTTTTAAATGACTTAATTCTGTTTTATAATAAAGATTTTATTTAATTACTTTCTGTTAACTAAGTTGTTTCATAATTTGTTTTCTCTTAGTTTATGGTTGTGCTTGTAGTTAAGTTCATTAGGCAAACACTTATGTTGTTTAGAATATTGTTTGCATAGTTTTACTTGTTCTTCAAAAGTAATTAATTTTGCTAACAAAATATTTACTAAAATACTTTTATTATATTTTACTTTGTTTTGGGTTTTGTGCTACTTTTGAATTTGTTGGAGTTTTGTGTTTCAACTTTGTCTTAAGTATTTCTTTCATCAACCTTGTTGATTTTGTTTCTTGTGTTACCTTGTGATTGTTAGAATTGATTGCTAGTATGATTGCTTATATGTATGCAATGTTTGATTATAGATTTCATCGGAGAGTGACGAATAGTCTATCAAGTTATTTCTGAGAGCGATCTTTATCCTCATCAACAATACAGGCAAGTTCACCTTGACCATCTATTTCATACCTATGTTTTTATTGCATGTAGTGACATCATTCAACATATCCCTCCCGTAGTGTTATTGAAATTCTTGTAGTTGAGTAGAATGCATGAGGTAGGAACCCAGCACTGGTTACTAAAGCCCCGGGAACGCTAGTTAGTGCAATGCTATGCTAAAGTAGACGGGGTCTGGTATGAGTGTTCGTGAGTGGTGTGAAGAAGGACTCCACGTCAAAACGACGACTTCATGAAGACATCTTCAAGTCCTGCATCTTCAAGACCTCAAGACTTCAAGACTCGAGAATACAAGTTTTCAATACACACTACTGGGTGAAGGATGGTTGATTGGGCACCCTGGAGAAACCAGTGAATGGCCGGGATGCATGGAGAAGCGCCATGACATCTTGCGGAAAGCTTCACCCAGACTCAAAGAGAAGGATGAATACTTCATGCCCGGAAGCTTACCTATGTAGCCACAAGTCATTATGGGCTCTGGCTTGGTTGATCTTTGTTGTGACTCTGCTGGGCAGTGCTACGAGATGTAGTCGACGTTAGGATTGGGATGGGCACTGTTGGACAGTCAGGGAAGCACTCTGAAAGACCATGTTTCTTTCATCCTGTTCTCAAACACTAGGCAGTGCGAGGACTTACCAGGAGGGAAAGAATCTTGTGGGTAAAGTACACAACACTCTGCAGAGTTAAACCTAATCGATTAGCCGTGTCCCCGGTTACGGACAATTTGAGATTCTAGACTTGGATCTATCTCTGAACTCTCAACACTGGACTGATAACTAATTGTGGGCAACTTAATGATACTTGTGGGCAATTGAGACATTGGTTGGCGGAACCATGTCATGATAGGTAACTCTATAGTGAAATTCCTGATATTCCTTTGTTGTAGGAAAATAAAATCAGCTTTTACGCAAAAACTCAGACACAGAGCCACAAAGCCTTTGCATATAGAATAGTCTTTATTTTTCTGTTCTTCTATGGTGATCTTGCCAGCATATTCAAAATGCTGACCTACACGGCTGCAACGTCTTATGTTGCAGATACTCTTCTACGACGGGTAAGAGTACGATTCAGGGTTACGGTCCGCACTCAACTTGCCGTTGGTGTTATTTGGACTCCACTCCCGTTGACTGTATCCGCTGCTATTTTAAGGTATATATATCAGTTTTACGCTATTTACATGTGATTGCACTTTGATATATACATTGATGTACTGTGTGTGCCAGCATACTGATCCAGGGATGGCACAGAAAACACAGAGGCTTGACTCGTTTTGAGTCGGGTCGCTACAGAAATGGTATCAGAGCACATGTTGACTGTAGGACGTGACCCTAGAAAATGGAAAGCCTTAGGAAATGATTTCTTGAAAAACTTTGTTTTCAAAAGACCTTCTACTTCTCATCCCTTCTGAGTTTTATCAAGAGTTAGAAAATACCCTTTTCCCCTTGACCACACGAAGGATCAACTGAAGCCCTCCAAGAAGGACAAGATATCAGACAACTGGTGAGCAACTCAGACAAAGATGTATTCCATTATGGAAGAGCTACAAAAGGATTGAAGACTATACAGACCTCAAGAAATTGAAGACCATGAAGAATTTTCCAATATATTATGCCCCTAGAAGACCAAACCCCTGTTGTATACTTACGTTAGATACGAGGATTTGTGAGCTGTCATTTGAGTGTAAGTTTTATTTTCGACGGCCACAACTAAAATCTATTTTCAAAACCATTGTTTGTATTGTGTGTATCTCCTCCTTTCTCTCTACCATCTCATCCCAAAACCTTGAACCCAATAGATGGCATATGAAGCTGGTCTTGTACTTTCCGGACCAATGACCCAGTTAGAGGCAGAAGTATGGATTCACAATATGGAGAATCACTTCAGGAGCAACTCGATAGCACAGAAGTATAAGGTTCAATATGCTCTCCAGCACTTTACCCAAAGTGCCGCAACTTGGTGGAAAATGCATCATGCCATACAAGGATTTAATGGAGCAAAGAATTGGGAAGAACTCAAGAAGACTCTGTTAAGATCCCGTCTCATTCAGAAGCATTGTGTTATCCCGATGAAGAAGACCCGAGCATGCAAAATCTGTGGAGAGATAGGACACACCCAAGAAGAACACAAGGAAGGATGTCCTTATTGTGAAGAAAATCACCCTGCTGAGGAATGCCCAACTGGGCAGGTGACATGTTTCTTGTGTGAAGGAACCAACCACTACCCGGCTCAATGCCAAATATACCCCAAGGTACAGGAAGTCATCAAGCAACAGAAGGAAGCCATGAAGGAAGCCTTCAGAGGAGAATTTGGAGAATTTGTAATGAAGAAAGATATTGAAGACCCTGATGGACAAGGCCTAACTAGATTTTACTCCAATACCTGCTATTCATGTGGAGAAGAAGGACATTTCTCACAGGACTGTACGAAGGAAAGAAAAGAGTATCTGGGAAACTTCCCGATAGAAGAAGTGGAGTTTGATCCACAGGAAATTGAAGCTTTGATCGGAACAAAGAACCTTAGGAAGGGACGAACCCCTGAACAGAAGGACCTGAGTCATATTAGATGTTACAAGTGTAAGGATATGGGCCACTATGCCGATAAGTGCCCAAGAAAGGAATCAAGAACCCAAGGAGCAAGCACCAACATCAAGAAGCCCCGAGATTTGTCAGAAATCATCTGTTTTCGGTGCAAGAAGACATGACCCTACTCCTATACCTGCCCAGAGAAGAATGCTAAGCATGAGTAGTTTGAGTTCGGAAGTAATAAATGTAATAGGTAGCACTCTTATCCTTTGAGGTTATGTAATGGATAATCCATTTGTTTTAAGGTTGACAATACTCTCTAAAGATGTTGGAAAGTGAAATTGAAGTTTGATTTTGAATAACATGGATGTTTACCCAAGTCGAGACATATGTCAATTCTGAGTACCTTTTCTGACACACGCAGATGACCACTCTTTATGAGTCTTTCCTCAAAGGCCCGGAAACAATCATGACCCTGACCAGTGATCATGACTACCCAAGGATCCTGAAGGATATGATGAAGCACATCCATCTTGAAGGAGATGCAGTCTACAAAGGCTACCCATTCATGGATAATGGAGTGAAACTTTGGTATGTGGAGGTACACCTTCACCGTGCAAAGGGAGTTTGCCCAAAGACTACTGGACGATACTTTTACATATCTCGTGTACCACAAGCTATTTTCTTTGACGCTATTCGTGAAGCTGCCATGGAAGCCATACGCCATATTGGAGAAATACTTGAAGCAAGACTCCGTCATACTCAGGAATACCTGCAAGAGGTGCATACGGAAATGATGGAGATGAAGCTCATGTCCACCCTAATCAAGGAAAAGATGGAGGATTTCAAGGAACACAACGCAAAGTTCCAGTGGTACTAACATATCTCCAAGAGGGGATAAAGGAATAAAGTTGGGAGTGAAGCCGAACCATACCAAACTATGTGGATGGCAGCACTTGTAATAAAGTATTTTGGAATTTTAAGAAGAGATTGAAGTTATGTAACGTAAGTCTCAGTGTGTGTAATAAAAGTCATGAGATCAATGGAATTTATGATGTCATGACTCTCCTGTGTTGAACTATATGAGTTGCCATTCTAAGAGCAATAGAATCCGACCAATTTTCGAGGATACGAAAAAAATGGTCTATGCAGGTATGCGTGCATTTCATTTTAAGTGTGGTAGTAACCACAGGTACCTTCCCCGAATTTAGGAGTTTGGATAAGTGAATGCAGATGAAGAGAATGTGGAATCATATTCAAACTGTGTGGATGATAACCTTTGTGACAAGGTACTTTTGAAGTTGGAATAGAGAATGATTGTGATGAAACCATACCCAAAGTTAAACAAACCAATGGAAAGGAAAATGGATTCTGCAGAGTGGAATCTAGACAAGAATAAGTCTGAGATTTGTTACCTCAAGGGTATGGTGTAGTGAACTGAAGGTAATGCTGGTATATGGAACGATAGTAACCCCAGGAGTGAGTTAAAGCTGTTCATGGATTCAAGTGGACCCACAGCTCACTGACCTTAGGATTGATCAGGATCAAGCCCCACCTTTGTGAAGGAAGAAACTTGGAAGAAGCTACGACTGATCCGCAAACGTTTTCTTAGGAGCATATGATAACCTGAGAGTTGTGAAGAAACGATAGATGTTTTTGCTTAGCTTGCAGAATCAATGGGTTTATCCGAACTTTGTTCGTTGACAAGAGAAATTTTCTGCAATGCTTGTGAGGAAGACCAAGTGTTAGAATACGAGATTCACTAAACCTTATACAAGGTAATGATTTCAGTGCGGCATGGCTTGGCCACCATGACGACTTACTCTTATCATTCTCTTGCTATTCGGATTGGTAAATCTGAGTGACTTACCCATAATAAAGAGACGACGTTCTTTGAAGCTTTTTTTAAGCCTTAGAATGGTAGGATGAAACCCCTAGTACATTGACAGTTGCTGTCACACGTAGGAATTTTACGGTGAGGAATGTAGCCAAGACCCATTTCACTGCAGGATAACCACTAATGGTAGACCACCATGAGATCATCGATAAGTTATTTAGAATGATCATGAGACCTATCAGTTAAGAATACCCAGTATCAGAGGAAATACATGTTGTTATGAGAACACAAGATTTTGATATAACGGAAGAGCATCACCGAAGGAGCTATCGTGAAGAAGGTGAACAGACAGATGTACCCAGAGGACTGCCAAGATTTTGAGAGACCAGTAACTCTCATTTCAAGTGTGGTAGACCCACATTTCCAGGTCAATGGAGTTTTGTTGGAAGACCCCTCACCTTCTTGGTCAATGGATTTGTTAGAAGACCCCAAACCCTAACCTTTCTTTCTAGCCCTTCCGAATCTCGAGGACGAGATTCATTTTAAGTGTGGTAGGTTTGTAACATCCCAAACTTTGGAATGTTATAATAAATATAGAATGATTGTTTGTTTGCTTGAATGATTGAAAGTGAGTGAAATTTGAAACTTTTTGAAAGTTTAATGAGAGGGAATGAAATGACTTTCCCACACTTTCACTTTGCATTTTGATCACCAGGAATTCAAATTCATTTCATCACAAAACCCTAGAGTGAAGATGACATGACTTCTTCCATTTAAAGAAATGAAAAGGGATTTGAAAAGAATTTGAATTTCATTTGAAAAATATTTCAAATTCAGAAAACTTTATGCAACTCAATGTTTTTCATGAGAGAAGATAAAATGACTTCTTCAAATTATACGAAATATGAGTTGGAAGTTTAAAATAAATCTTTGAATAGTGAATGTGAAAATCTCTGGATTTTATTTTGGAATCATTTCATATTTCGTTCCTATTCCAATTTTCAAAGTATTCAAACCCCTGACAAAAATTTGAGAGGAGTAACATGACACTCCACACCAGAGACTTCTTGGTGATTTATTTGAATAATAAAAACCAGGGGTTATTCTGAAAAAAATATTTGCAAAGGGATTTAAAAGCAAAAGGGCAATTTCTGAAAATAATATTTTTTCCAAATTATTCAAATGTCAGAATAAAAATGTCCATTAACGGGCATTTATTATTCTGTTAATTTTGATATACAATTTGACTATATTTGGAATTTATTCGAATGCATTAAAGGTTTTTGAAACGCTTCGGAAAAACATTAAATAGAAACGGTAACGGTTTTAGAATTAAAACGGGCCGGCCCACAGGCTTTATTTCGCGAATTCAATACGCGCCGGCCGACCGACGCGGAAACCTCGCCCCCCCTCTCGCTGCCACCGGGTCCCACCCGACCGACCGTTAGCCTCGCTTGGTCGCCTTCCTCCTCCCACGCGCCGACGCCGTCGCCGGACCCCTTCGCCGCGGACCCCCTCCCTCCTTACTCCCCCGACCCCCTATAAGAAGCCCCGCTTCCCCTATTCCCATTTCCCCTGTTTTCCCCCTCTGCCGTGCCCTCCCCTTGCTGCTATTCCTCGCCGGACTTCTGAAGCGCCGCCGCGCCATTAACACGCCACCGCATCACCCTGACCTCCCCGCACTCTCCCGAGCCTCCGACGATTTCCCCACCACCGTGCGTATCTCCCCGACTCCTCACCTCCACCGGAGACCGCCAGTACACCGCAAACGGACCTCGCCGGAGATTCGGATCCCCACCGGATTTTTCTCGAGCTCGTGGACGTCGCCACGGTCATCCCCGCGCCCCTCCAACACCACCACCCGTCGCCGGGACCTCGCCGCCGTCAGTTGGAGCCCTCTGATGACCCCCTCGACCACCGGAGACACGCCCCGACCACCTCGACGTCTCGGCCCCGCCGGAGAAGACCCCCGCCGTCGACCCCTCCACTGTGAGCCCTTCCTCCTTTCCGTGTGCGTTGGATCTGGATCCAACGATCCAGATCATAACATTTAAATCGCGAACCGTTTTCTGCTAAGTACCGGTCGTCCACCCGAAACTCCCTAGCACACACACCCCTTGACAAATCACAGAGCGATACGTCACCCCCTGTCCGTTAGTATTAGTTTTTCTTTTTTCTGTTTTGTTTTAAAAAAACAGAAATAGTTCTGATTTTATTTCCTTTATATCTTTTAAACTGTTTAATGTTTTTAAATGATTCTTTTTGTATAGTGTCACAAATTTCATCTAGTTTCTGTAGATATCAAATTTGGATATGTTTGAACATTTAAATTTGAATTTGAACAGATTTGATTTAAATTTTGTTTTCTGAATATCATGAGTTCTAAAATGAATTTTTGAATGATTCTTTTTCCTACTTGTCACTAGTGACCATAGCTATCATTTGGTAGAGTTTGAGAATTTTATAATAATTTTAAATAGTATTTTCAAACCAAACAGAATCTGTTTAGTTTCCTATTAGTTTAATTAAATTGATTTACTTTGTTTTATTTTGAAAATCTGAATATGATTTACATTATGTTTTAGATTTCATTTAGTTTTGTTGTTCCAAACCTTAGTAATTTACTTGCTGTTAACAAAAGTTAATTTGTTTAGTTTATAAATTTTGTTGTAGGGATCTATACCCTCTTTCAAATAGGTATAGTTTATTTAAAACAAATTAGTTAGTACTAGTACTTTTAACTAAAGTTTTATATAATTAGATTCTGTTTTCAAATAAAATTTGTAGTAATTCATTTCTGTTAAGTAATGTTTTGTTAATAAAATAATTTAGTTTTGCTCTATTATGATAGGAAAACTATATCCTTACTCATTAGGTAATGTCTTATAAAACAATTTAGTTTTTCATAGAAATTATTTTCACAAAGTTTTAAATGACTTAATTCTGTTTTATAATAAAGATTTTATTTAATTACTTTCTGTTAACTAAGTTGTTTCATAATTTGTTTTCTCTTAGTTTATGGTTGTGCTTGTAGTTAAGTTCATTAGGCAAACACTTATGTTGTTTAGAATATTGTTTGCATAGTTTTACTTGTTCTTCAAAAGTAATTAATTTTGCTAACAAAATATTTACTAAAATCCTTTTATTATATTTTACTTTGTTTTGGGTTTTGTGTTACTTTTGAATTTGTTGGAGTTTTGTGTTTCAACTTTGTCTTAAGTATTTCTTTCATCAACCTTGTTGATTTTGTTTCTTGTGTTACCTTGTGATTGTTAGAATTGATTGCTAGTATGATTGCTTATATGTATGCAATGTTTGATTATAGATTTCATCGGAGAGTGACGAATAGTCTATCAAGTTATTTCTGAGAGCGATCTTTATCCTCATCAATAGTACAGGCAAGTTCACCTTGACCATCTATTTCATACCTATGTTTTTATTGCATGTAGTGACATCATTCAACATATCCCTCCCGTAGTGTTATTGAAATTCTTGTAGTTGAGTAGAATGCATGAGGTAGGAACCCACCACTGGTTACTAAAGCCCCGGGAACGCTAGTTAGTGCAATGCTATGCTAAAGTAGACGGGGTCTGGTATGAGTGTTCGTGAGTGGTGTGAAGAAGGACTCCACGTCAAAACGACGACTTCATGAAGACATCTTCAAGTCCTGCATCTTCAAGACCTCAAGACTTCAAGACTCGAGAATACAAGTTTTCAATACACACTACTGGGTGAAGGATGGTTGATTGGGCACCCTAGAGAAACCAGTGAGTGGCCGGGATGCATGGAGAAGCGCCATGACATCTTGCGGAAAGCTTCACCCAGACTCAAAGAGAAGGATGAATACTTCATGCCCGGAAGCTTACCTATGTAGCCACAAGTCATTATGGGCTCTGGCTTGGTTGATCTTTGTTGTGACTCTGCTGGGCAGTGCTACGAGATGTAGTCGACGTTAGGATTGGGATGGGCACTGTCGGACAGTCAGGGAAGCACTCTGAAAGACCATGTTTCTTTCATCCTGTTCTCAAACACCAGGCAGTGCGAGGACTTACCAGGAGGGAAAGAATATTGTGGGTAAAGTACACAACACTCTGCAGAGTTAAACCTAAAGCTGTTCATCCACTGGTTACTCCAGGGTGCCCATCAATTCCATCCTTCACCCAGTAGTGTGTATTGAAAACTTGTTTTTCTCGAGTCTCGAAGTCTTGAGGTCTTGAAGATGCAAAACTTGAAGATGCCTTCATGAAGTTGTCGTCTTGACGCAGAATCCTTTTCTCACAGCACTCACGAACACTCATACAAGACTTCGTCTACTTTAGCATAGCATTGCACTAACTAGCGTTCCCCGGGCTTTAGTAACAAGTGGTGGGTTCCTACCTCATGCATTATACTCAACTACAAGAATTTCAATAACACTACGTGAGGGATTTGTTGAATGATGTCACTAAATGCAATAAAACATAGGTATGAAATAGATGGTCAAAGTGAACTTGCCTGTACTGTTGATGAAGAATAAGTATCGCTCTTAGAAAAACTTGATAGAACTATTCATCACTCTCCGATGAAAATCTATAATATCAAACATTGCACTCATAAGCAATCATACTAGACATCAATTCTAACAATCAAGAAGTAACACAAAAACCAAAAGCAACAAGGTTTTCATAAACACAACCAAGGTAGTTTTCCCTTACAAACAAATATTTTCAAATATTAACAAAACAAAAACAAAGCAAAATATAACAAAATTATTTTAATAAATATTTTACTAGCAAAAGAATTACTTTTAAAGAACAAGTAAAACTATGAAAACAACATCCTAAACAACATAAGTGTTTGCTAAGTGAAACAATACAATATTAAAATAAGGGAAAACAAAGTATAAAACAACTAAGTTAATAGAAAGTAAAATTTATAAAACAATTATTTTAAATATTTTCAAAATAGAACTCAACTAGCAATACTAGAGCATCTCAACAAAACAAAACAAGACAAAGCTATGGGCTCTAAGTTTAGGTGGCTAAACTATTATTAATATAAAACAAAACTTTTTTTTGTAACCAAACTAATAGTTAACAGAAAATAATTAATAAAAATATTTATTATAAAACATAATTAAATCATCTAAAACTTTTGTAAAAATAATCTCTACTAAAACTAAGTTGTTTTATAAAACATTACCTAATGAAGAGGGATATAGATTCCTATAGTAAACTAAACTATTTTGTTTAAAACATTTCTTAACAGAAAAGTATTACCAAAAACTTTATTTGAAAGCAGAATCTAATTACTGAAAACTTTTGTTAAAAGAATTATTACTAACTAATTTGTTTTTAATAAACTATACCTATTTGAAAAAAGGTATAGGTTCCTACAATAATAATTTAATAAACTAAACAAATTATTTTTGTTCACAGCAAGTAGAATCCTAAAGTTTAGAACAACAACAACTAATGAAATCTAAAACATAAGTTAAATCAAATTCAGATTTCAAAAAAATAAAACAAAGGAAATCAAACTAATTAAACTAATAGGAAACTAAACAGATTCTATTTTTAGTTAAAACCCAAATCAAATTATTCTAAAATTTCTCAAACTTTACCTACTGATAACTAAGATCACTAGTGACAAGTAGCAAAAAGAATCAATCAAAAATATATTATTAAACTCAAGTTATTCAGAAAACAGGATTTAAATCAAATATGTTTAAATTCAAATTTAATTATTCAAACATAGTCAAACTTGGTATATACAGAAACTAGAGCAAATTTTTGACACAATTCAACAAGAATCAAATTAAAACACTTAAAAACATAAAAGATATAACAAAAACAAAATTGGAAATCATTCTGTTTTCTAAAACAGAACAGAAAAACGAAAACCGGACTAGCTAACGGTTAACGGCTACGTGGCGCTCTGTGATTGGCCGAGGCCGTGTGCGTGTGGGGGCTAGCGAGCGGATGTCTGAACGCTAGAAGAAAAATGGTTCGGCGATTTAATTGATCTAATCTTAGCCGTTGGAGTGAGATCGAACGGAGGGGGAAGGGTGAGAGGCTCACCGAGAAGGGCTCGCTGGCGATGGAGTTTTTCCGGCGAGTCCGAGGCGACGAGGTCGTCAGGGGCGATGTTCCGGCAGTCCTCCGGCAATGGCATGGCCTCCAAGCGACGGCGGAGATCCTCCGGGGATGGCTGGTGGCGAAAGGGAGACGAGGGGGTGACGATGGTGAGCAGCATGAGCTCCGAGAGCTTCGAGAGGAGGCAGAGCTCCGGCGAGCCAGCGGTGGGGCGCTCTGGCGAGGGAAGAGAGGGGGTTTCGGGGTGGGCGAAGGGTGGAGAGTACTGGCTCTTATATAGGCCACGTGCGGGGTCGGGAGAGTGAAAGAGGGCGAGATCCGGGGCGATGAACTCGTCGGCGAAGTTAGGGGCGCGGTGGAGGGGATGACCGCGGGGTTTGGGGATCGGTTAGTGGGGTCAGGGTGTCAGCGAGAGAGAGAGAGAGCGGGCGTGGTCAGCGGTGACCGTTGCGGAGTGATTTCGGGGGAGGGATCAGGGGCTGGGCCGGTGGGCTTTAATAACTCGCGTTAAATCCTTTTATTAATTTACAGGGCATTAAAAACGTCATTAAGGCTTTTCAAACTAGTGCAAAAAAATAAGGTTTATATATCATAATGACCAGAGAAATAAATGCCATTTAATGGACATTTTTCCACGGCCAAATTGAATACTTCAAAAAAAATATTTTCAGAAAATGCCTAAATGGCTTTATTTATTTTTGCAAATATTTTTTTCAAATAACCCCATGGGTTTTATGATTCAAAAACTTCACAAAAATACCCCTGCTTTCGAGTGTCATATTACTCCTCTCAAAACTTTTGTCAATGGGTCTTGAATGCTTACAAATTCAAATAGGGAATTCAAATATGGAAGGTGAAACTCTATATGAGAAATTTCTCAAATAGTTTTCATATCCTTCTTTTAAACTTCCAACTCATATTTCATACAATTTGAAGAATTCCTTTTATCCTCTCTCGTGAAAGTCATTGAGTTGCATAAATTTTCTAAATTGGAAATATTTTCAAATGAAATTCAAATCATATTCAAATCACTTTTCATTTCTTTGAATGGAAGAAGTCATATCATCTTCACTCTGGGGTTTTGTGATGAAATGGATTTGAATTCTTGAGGATAAAGAATGCAGAGTAAAATTTTGGGAAAGTCATTTCATTACCTCTCATTCAAAAGTTTAAAAAATTTCTAATTTTCACTCAATTTCAATCACTCAAGCAAACAAACAATCATTCTAATATTTATTATAACATTCCAAATTTTGGGATGTTACAAGAAAACAGAATTTGTCAAAAACGGAACAGTCTGTAGCAATTTGGAAACTTCGAATACTTATGGAACTTTAAAAATTCTGAACAATTATGAAAACCAGGGAAATTTGTATATAAATCCTGTGTAAATATTTCAGATCAAGTTGATGCTCTGAAAAATTCAGAAAAATCCTGGACTGAGCACAAAAGTTTCTGTTTTCCAGCAAGATCAAATCAACAACTACCATAGATCACCCCAAAGGTTTTACTTGGATCAATCACTAATTTAAACCCAAAAACACAATTATTATAGACGTAATAATGTGCAAAACACACCAAAACAGAAGCAAAAAACAGAAAGCCAAATAAAATTGGGTTGCCTCCCAACAAGCACTATTGTTTAACGCCCCTAGCTAGGCAAAACACAATAGATCTAGGTATTGTCATCTTTGGTATGCAATCCATAAGTAGATCTCATAATACATTCATAAGGCAATCTTATTTTCTTTCTAGGAAAGTGTTCTATGCCTTTCCTTAATGTAGATTGGAATCTAATATTTCCTTCTTTCATGTCAATAATTGCACCAATCGTTCTAAGGAAAGGTCTACCAAAAATAATAGGACATGTAGGATGGCATCCTATATCAAGAACAATGAAATCTAATTGCACATAATTCCTATTTGCAATAATAGGAACATCATGAATCACATGGAAAGTATATTTAAGTCTAACACACTTCCTATGCATAGGGATTTTGTGAGCAAACAAATCATGGGAACAAAAATCAACTACCATAGGAAGGCAAAACAAGCATAACTTCCATATTTTGAACACATAGAGAGGAAACTTGATATTACTGCAATATGTAAAATAATATTTTCCTCTCTCATAGTAATTTTTAGTACATCATGAAGGAATCTCACAATATAAATATCACACAAAGCATTCTTTTCATGATCAATTATAGCATACGTGTCATTGCCAAAACTTGGGGAACAAAAAATATCATATTCATCAAGCATAGCATCCCCAAGCTTGTGGTTTTGCATATAATTAGCATCATGGATATTCAGAGAATTCATACTAACAACATGGCAATCATGCTTTTCATTCAAGGAACTATCATGAATCTCCTTACAAATTTCTTCTTTCAACACTTCATCAAAATTTTCAGATTCATGATTTTCAAACAAAACTTCATAGAGATAATCAAGTGCACTCAACTCACTAGCAATTGGTTTATCATAATTTGATCTTTTGAAAAGATTAGCAAGTGGATTAGGATCCATATCAATAGATTTTTAGCAAGTGAAGATGCAAGCAAATAGAAGGCACATGACAACACAAGCAAACATAGCAACGAAAATGCAAACGGAAGAAGGGCGAATAAAAAGGCAAATCTTTTTGAAAAGCGTTTTAGAAGTGGGGGAGAGGAAAATGAGAGGCAAATGGAAAATAATGTAAATGCAAAATATGATTTTGTGATGGGTACTTGGTATCCTTGACATGCTATGTATCTCCCCGGCAACGGTGCCAGAAATCCTTCTTGCTACTTCTAGAGCATGTGTTGGTTTCCCGTGAAGAGGAACGATTTGATGCAGCAAAGTAGATAAGTATTTCCCTCAGTTTTTGAGAACCAAGGTATCAATCTAGTAGGAGATACAAGCGAGCCACCAATAGATATTCCTGCACAAGGAATCAAAATCTTGCACCCAATGCTATAAAGGGGTTGTCAATCCCTTCACGGTTATTTGCAAGGATGAGATCTAGTAGAGATAGATATAATAGGATGCTTGAACGGAAAGTAAAACTAAAAGTAAAAATAGGGAAGTAAGTATTTTTGGTATTTTTGGTTTTAGATCTGAAAGTATAATATGGAAAATAGACCTGGGGGCCACAGGTTTCACTAGATGGCTTCTCTCATGATGGCAAGTATTACGGTGGATGAACAAATTACTGTCGAGCAATTGATAGAAAAGCGAATAATTATGAAGATATCCAATGCAATGATTATGCATATAGGCATCACGTCTGTGACAAGTAGACCGAAACGATTTTGCATCTACTACTCTTACTCCACACATCGACCGACTCCTGCCTGCATCTAGAGTATTAAGTTCATGAAGAACAGAGCAACGCATTAAATAAGATGACATGATGTAGAGGGATAAACTCAAGCAATATGATGGAAACCGCATCTTTTTACCCTTGATGGCAACAATACAATATGTGCCTCGGTACCCCTACTTTGTCACTAGGTGAGGACACCGCAAGATTGAACCCAAAACAAAGCACTTTTCCTATTGCAAGAATTACCAATCTAGTTGGCCAAACCAAACCAATAACTCAAAGAGACTTGCAAAGATATGAAATCATGCATAAAATAATTCGGGAAAGACTCAAATAATATTCACAGATAATCCTAAGATAAACCCACAATTCACCGGATCTCGACAAACACAACGCAAAAGAGTATTACATCGGATAGATCTCCATGAAGATCATGAAGAACATTGTATTGAGAACCAAAGAGAGAGATGAAGCCATCGAGCTACTAGCTATGGACCCGTAGGTTTGTGGTGAAATACTCACGCATCGTCAGAGGGGCAATGGAGTTGATGTAGATGCCCTCCGTGATTGAATCCCCCTTCGGCAGATTACCGAAAAAGGCTCCAAGATTGGATCTCTTGGGAATGGAGGCTTCTGGCAGTGGAAAAGTGTTTTGTGGCTCTTTCTGATAATGACGGAATATTTGGGTATTTGTAGGCTGGATATTAGGGTTAGGGGAGGTGCGAGGGGCCCACAAGCCTGCCTAGCGCAGGTGGCCCCCTTGCCACGACAAGCGGGCTTCTGGCCTCGTGGAAGCTCCTCTGCCTTGGTTCTCAAGTCTCGTGGCTTCCTTTTATTCTTGAAAAAATCATTCCAGAGGTTTTATTCCGTTTGGACTCCGTTTAGTATTCCTTATTTGCGGAACTCAAAACAAGGAAAAAAACAGAAACTCGCACTAGGCTCTAGATTAATAGGTTAGTCCCAAAAATAATATAAAATAGCATATTAATGCATATAAAACATCCAAAACAGATAATATAATAGGATGGAACAATCAAAAATTATAGATACGTTGGAGATGTATCAGACCCTCACTCTCTCCCCTGTCCAGATAGATCAGATATAGCACCATCATGTCCAACTGCAACATCATTGTCGTTGGGGTCAGCTAATGCACAACTACTCTTGTGCGGTGTTGCCATACAGTAGGTGGCATCATCCATGCCGACACCCCCTTGCATCTCCCGGCTATCTCTCAACATTAGTGTCTTCTCCTGGTCCCCAACTTTCTTTCAAACTACATGATACATGTCCCTCTTAATCCTTTCGTGCAAACCATTCTGCCTATAAATACTCCTATATTTTTTCATGATGAGCCTCTCTTCTTTTCTTAGTGAGAAATCCCTCTTGTGTGGGACATTGACACCAATACCCCTAGCATGGCCAGGATGCTCTTTGGTAGTCAGAGCCTCGGACAGAATGTCACATGGCCCTGAGTTCTTGTACATCCTTCCTGTATTTTTTGAAGCCTTTGCCATCACACCATACAGTTCTAGGTCTGCTCAGTTTTCAAAGTAATAAGAACCCTCTCCGTGCCTCTTTGCACGTGCCCGCAAGTAGTCCCTAGCACAAGTGCCCCTAATTTCACTAAAGGCCAGTTTATCACCCGCAGCTACTGCTTCTTTGTCCTCCTGCTCCCATATTGGTTTCATGCCATAGTAACCTCCCACACCCATACGGTGTGTGTGTGTGTGTGTTCTTCTTCTGAAGTTCTGATTGCATGGCACTACTCTTAGTAAACTCTTCACTGACCCTGACCCTTTTGAATTCTGTCCAATCTTCCTTTGTGATTTGGGGGAACGAGGGGATTGGGTCCTTGCCTCGACTCAAGAACTTCTTGTACAACACATGCTTTCAGTTTCTCCAAGCATCCCTGGCCTTCTTCAGTGCAGCATGTTCCACCAGCTCTCTCCACTCCTTAGGAACATTTAAGCGCGCCATGATCTCATGGACTATCCTCTGCCGTGTTTCTGTACCGGCCTTCCAAAACCTCGGCAGATTAATGTTGAGCCTTGCCCTGCCAACAAATCCACACACACTCCTAAACCTCATGTGTGCTTTATCAGGTTTAGTTGGAGCCCAAGACTTCAAATCGATGTTAGTTACTTCGTATACACCTTTAGGCTGGTGTGTGGGGCTTTCTTGGAGCGCTCTTCCATCTCTTCACCAGATGGGTGCTTGTGGTAGCTCTATCCCATTCATCATTTCTTGGTACACAATCATCTATTGCAAAAATGCCGGCTTCAAACTCAGATGAAGATACATCGCCAGAAGTATGACTATCGTCGCTACTAATAGACATCTACAGAGTACACATGTGAAATTCAGAAAAGGGTGGTAACCATAAAAATGTAATAGCTTGGAGACTAGCTGTCTAAACATAGCATGTGATCATTTGGAAATGTATGGCTAATGTGTTTATTTAGTGTGACTCGTGCACACATGATATGTAATTCGACAATAACTAGTTGGAACAAATACGGCTTATCTCTTGGAAGGTAGATGATGAACATAAATACGCTCTCCATTATTTTATAATAATTTTGGGGACAAACCAAACCAAATAGGAAAAGGGATCGCAAGATAATTGACCTCACTACGATGAAGGGTAGCAACTGACCGTTTTTCTATGCAAATCCGGTACGAGAGGCGAGGGTACAAGATCGATATGTTTGACGCCGGCTGATGAGCAAATGAAGACGGCGAGGCATGGGCAGCTGCGTGTTCAGAGCGGCAGTGAAGGATAGGGTTGATGTCGGGAAGCGGGTTCACGGCTGGGTTGAGCACGACGGTGCCGAAAGGGTTCTGGTGTTCATCTGGGGGACGGGAGGAGGATGGTGTCTGTGTCAAAACTAGCGGATCTTGGGTAGGGGGTCCGGAACTTTGAGACTAGGATCGACGATAACAGGAGATGGAGGGTACATGAGTTTACCTAGGTTCGGGCCCTCCAATGGAAGTAATACCCTACGTTCTGCTTGATTGTATTGTTGCTGTAAGGGGTTACAGAGTTGATCTACCTCGAGATCGTATGTCTAACCCTAGATGAGTTGTTCATTTTCTATACCCTAAAACCCTCCAGCTTATATAGATGTCGAGGGTGCCCTAGGCTTACACATGGTCGGTTACATACCGAAGACATAACATGCCTAACTACAACTAATAACTTGGATAATACGTCACGACTCCTCGAAGATTCCATCCGGCGCAGGCGGTCTTCGATCATGCGATGCCTGCCTTGCAGCCCATACAATCCGGTCCATGAACAACAGACAGGCTATCCGAGGACCCCCTAATGCAGGACTCCCTCAGTAGCCCCCGGACTGGCCTTCAATGCCGATATATATTCAGTCGATCTCCTTATGTCGTCATCTTCGGCTTGCAAGGCGAGTCCCTCACCCTTCTTTATTTGGCAACCAACCAGTCTTCGATAAGATCCCAGGCGTCGCGGGTGCAGGGTTATTATAATAACTGCGCAAGTTCCTCGACTTTCGTGCGTCGCGGGGAGGCAAGCGGCTAGCGATTTTTACAATCTTACCCCTCCGCAATGGAGGCACCAACCCATTTAACCAAGCAAAATCGTGGTTCATAGGACATCTTCTTCTTCTTCCTCTCGTTGAAAAAGACTCATAGCGGAAGCTCCACGCGAAACATGGCTAACTCTCCCAGCTCCTCCGTACGCCCTTATGGCCAACGCCCAGGAGACTGGACCAGCTGCTCCATCACAGTCCCGCGGCTCCGTAATCTGGAGACCCAAGGATATCTTCCATCATCAGATCTGGCGGCGACCCGCACAGGTCTGCTCTCTTATGGTGACGAGGTTTTTGATGAGAGCTTCCCTAATCCAAACAAGGGGGAGCACATTTGCTTCGTCCCCTTCCTCCTCCAGGGCCTTGGGTTTCCAATCCATCCATTCCTGAGGGGGTTACTCGAGTTCTATGGGATCCGACTCCACCATCTCACTCCAGGGTCAATTTTACACATCTCGGGCTTCATCGCCCTCTACGAGATGTTCCTAGGGTGCGAAGCTCATTTCGATCTGTGGAGGAAATACTTCTGCCTCGTCCCTCGAACTCGGGACAAGACAATCTTAGAGGTCGGCGGGGTCGAAGTATGCCGCATAGCGGGAACAGGGTATCCGGCTGGCATATCGAGGAAATCCAAAGAATGGACCTCGGAGTGGTTCTATATTGAAGATGACCCCATGTTCGAGCCAACTTGGACAGGTCTGCCCGAATACTCCGACCTCCTCCCGAAGAAGAGGTACAACTGGCGACCCAAGAGCTCGTCTTACGAGGAAAGTGCCGAGGTGCAATGCCTAGACGAACAGGTGCAGATGCTTGCCCACCATCGAGTGACCATGATTGATGTCATGGCCGCCACTATCTCCTGGTGTGTGCAACCCCTCCAACAGAGGGTACACCCCTTATGGAAGTACAACGGGACAAGCGACACCACACGCTCCCGAAAACTAGGTCCCACCAATCCAACAGCGTTGGCTACCGCACTTGCCGACTTGTACAACGGAGAGCGAGAAGACTTCATTCGATGGTCAACCAAGGAAGGGTATTCGGCCCACAATCCCATCGAATAGGTAGGCCTTTCTTTTTCAATTATGAAATAGTTTGGGGTTTCATTCCACACTCTATTTGATCGAAGTCTTGATGTGAATATGAATGGAGGACCTTTGTCGAGATAGTCAACTGTCCGGCTCCTCAGCCCGAGAACCATTCACGCGATAATGATCCGGGCTTCAATGAGGACCCAAATCTTCTCCTTGACGTCAAAAATGGAGTCTATTTCCAGGACAACATCGTCCAGACCCCGATGGCTATCATAATTGACACCCCGAGTCATTCTCCATTCCATCCGCGGGCAAGAAGAAAAGTTCCTCCCGCAAGAGGCTTGCTACAAAGAGCGCCCCAGACATGCCGGTCTCGACCCCCAAGCGCCGCCGATCCGTGCGCCATGCGTCAGCAGCCGAAGCTGTGGGAAAATCAAAGGCCAACCGAGACCCCACGAAGGAGCCGGACATGGGAACAAATCCACCCATCCTCTCATCCCGAAGGTACATCGTTTGAATATCTGCTTTATCGTTGTAGTCAGCAGAGTCTCATAGCCGCTCATTTTATTGAAATACCCAGGTGAAACACCCAATCCTCTCCTACCGAGGGGGCTGCCTGGGTGTCAGGAGACGCTCGAAGCTCCTGGTCCACGACCCATGTGGCTTCCTCTATGGAAGCTCCCATGGCCAATCCGACGCCTGCCGAATCTGGTGACGGAGTATCCGTCACCAAATTGTAGGTGGAGAGTGCCATGCATCATCGACAATGATGGGAGGCCATGCGGCACCCAATTTTCTCCGACCAGGAGTTCGACTCCCTACACTCGGCAGATGCACACTATCGGGCCGCCCGAGCTGGATTCGGCAAAGCTATGAAGCTAGTAACATCTAACATTCAGGTAAGTGATTGGATTTTATAGAATCCGCATACTTGTGTAAGCCTAATAGCCCCGAAGCCTTAATTTGCTTTAGAAAAAACAAATTAAGGATCTCCGCATTGTTTGACTGCTAACGCAGGCATCAAAGCAATAGTCCGAGCAATTGGCCAAGGCCCTCAAGGAGAGCCGCACGGAAGTGCAATCCGTGAAGGCCGAACTAGCACAAGTGAAGAGCTTCACGCGAGAGTCCCATGGTAAGTATGCATTTACTGCTAATCTTTTTACATCATCGCGCCTGACATATGGATTCCATGAAGTAGCCGAATCAATAGGACATATGGAAAGGTAGCTGGAAGAAGCCCGGGATTCTCAAAGGTATGAGGAATCCTTGCATCAGGCTGGCTCCCTTGTTATACAAAAACAGGTTGAGGAAATAAAGAGTTTAAAGACTCAATTGCCCAAGCTCAAGAAGAGAATCGAAAGCTTCAGAGGGGTGTATTCGGTAAGTACAATTCTGCTATCAGTAAGTATTTCCGATGTAGGGAATGATAGTAATCATGGTTGTTATCTTATGTGCAAGTCTCCTGTCCGGACATCCGGAAGAGGAGATGAAATCATACCAAGGGGACCTGCTAAAGGAGCTGACCTCTCTCCATAAGCATGTGCAAAAAGCGATGAAAGGGATGGTGAAGGCACTATGTCCCACCGAACAGCCACCTCAAGGGCTAGCCGCACTTGTGGATCGATTTAGGGGGGCTCAGATAGGCTCGAACTGTGGAAGACGTCGGCCTGTCGCGAAGGACCATGGGAGGCGTGGGCGATGGTCAAGACCCGTTTCACCGGACTTAACCCCGAGGCGTGGGATGGTCCCGTGGGATCATATGGAAAAGATGTGCCACTCCACTTGGTATATGATTAGGTGATGCCAGCCACCCGTCTTTCGCAAGCGGACTGCCCCCTCAACACAATAGTCGATGATCTCGATCAGTAGCCACACATGTAATTTATATGTACATGTGTATAAACAATCCGTGTTGTAAACTTTGGCTTAACCGGCCATCGGCTTCCCCTTCCGTGCGAAGAGCTTGGAAGGGTTCCTCCTTATTATTCCCTCGCAAAAGAGCGAACTGCATTCGGGGAACCAGACAATCCGGCCATGTGGTGCGAACAGACAGAAAGCACACAGAAAGATATGTTATATTATGACGTAGTGTAAGAAACATCTTTCAATGGAAATAGTACCTCTATCGATACCTTTCGTCGGGGTTCTACGAAGAGTGTAGATAGAAATCCGCATACTTGTAGTATGCGGCTAATTGTTCTTTGGGAAGAGAAAACCCAAACAACGGTGATAGCAGCCAGAGCCGTATAAGGTGTTTCCGTCATAGCCGACCAATTGTCTATGTAAGATAGCTAGCTTTCGGCTTCACCTGTCTGAGGTACGTGTCTGGATGACCCGGTCGTAACAATCGCAGAGGTACTCCCTTTACTCTCTAGCCAAACAATCGGGAACATAGAGAGTAACCACAGGAGCGAGGCAACCCAGCTTGGCAAAGTCTTAGTTCGAATTGATGCATACGATGGATAGAACATGACAAAAGAAACATACATGCCCGGTAAGTATGAGTAAATAAAATTTTGGCTACTTGAAAGAATCCCCCCATGTGCTGTGTTCAAATTTAACACTTTATGGTGTATGCCGATTATCTGTAGTACAAGATTGATTCAGCCGAACATAGGGTAAAGAAATTTCCCCTATCGAACAATAAAGTGGGAAGGGAAAAGGCAAAAAAAGGGCAAAAAATAACGAAAAGGAAAAGATATAGAGGAGTTTAGACGACACCGGTTTATCCATAGAAGCGCCGAAGACGAGCTGCGTTCCATGAGTTCGGTTCAAGGCAGTTATCGGATGGACTCCGCAAACGATAGGCCCCTCCCGCGAGAACTTCGTCGATGATGAAAGAACCCTCCCATTTGTGGTTGAGTTTGTGCTTCTGTTTCTCCGAGAACCGTAGGACGAGTTCTCCTATGTTGTATGCCTTTGCCCTAACCTCCCTACTTTGGTACCGCTGAGCTTGGTGTTGATAAAGGGTGGATCGAGCCAGAGCTATGTCCCCTTCCCCCTCCAAGGCGTCTAAGTCGTCCTGACGATGCAACTTGGCCTCCTTTTCCTCATGCATGCACACTCTTGGTGCGTCGTGGATAACATCGCATGGAAGAACTGCCTCTGCCCCATAGACCATAATAAATGGTGTGTAACCTGTTGATCTATTCGGGGTGGTACGCAAGTCCCATAAAATGGAGTCGGGTCCCTCCACCCAATGACAGTCGAACTCGTGAAGAGATAAGACCAAATGTGGCTTGATATCGCTCATAATGAGGCCATTTGCTTGCTCGACCTGTCCATTGGTCTATGGATGATAGACTGATGCGTAATCAAGCTTTATGCCCATTTTTGCGCACCAGTCCTTGACCTCTTGGGCCGTGAAGTTGGATCCATTATCCGTTATTATACTATGCGAGACACCATAATGGTGTACCACGCTAGATATAAAGTCAATCACTCGTCCGGATTTAGCTGATTTAACAGGCTTTGCTTCTATCCATTTGGTGAACTTGTCAACCATGACGAGTAGGTATTTATTTTTCTTGGTTCCCCCTTTAAGGGGTCCGACCATGTCCAGGCCCCAGACCACAAAAGGCCAAGTGATCGGAATAGTTCGAAGAGCTGTATGGGGCATGTGACTTTGATTTGCGAAGAGTTGACACCCAACGCAACGTTGAACAAGTGACTAGGCGTCCGTTCGAGCTGTAGGCAAAAGAAACCGGCTCGCAAGGCCTTGCCAGCATGTGATCTTGTTGCGGCGTGATGCCTGCCCATGCCTGCATGGATTTTGGCGAGGAGCTCCCGTCCTTATTCCTCGGATATGCACATCTGTAATACTCCGGTGGTACTTTTCTTGTATAACACACCCTCATGTACTTTTGTAGGGCTTGGATCGCCGAACTATGCGCCGCGCCTCAATTTGATCATCGGGGAGTTCCTTGTGAAGAAGGTAAGAAAGGAAGGGCTTTGTCCATGATGCAATTATTGCCCTTACTTCATGGGCCGAGGGCGTCTCATTCATCGTTAAGCCACCGATAATGCCATCATCTGGCTTGTTTATAGGGGTAACAACTTCGTCCGCCGTATTTGGACCGACGCCATTATCGTCGTCCTGCCATACTATGGAGGGCTTTAAAAGCTGCTCCAGGAAGTTATTTCTCGAGATAGGATTGCGCTTGGCTCCTATATGGGCAAGTACATCGGTGGCTTGGTTGTTGTCTCGAACAACATGGTGGAATTCCAACCCCTCGAACCGAGCAGATATCTTGAGGGCGGTGTTTCTATATGCCGCCATCTTTAGATTTTTGGCGTCGAACTCGCCGTTAAGTTGGGATATGGCCAGATTTGAGTCTCCCCGTACCTCTAGCCATCGTATGCCCATTGACACCGCCATCCGAAGACCATGAAGAAGAGCTTCATATTCGGCAGCACTGTTGGAATCGGCAAACATGATGTGCAACACATATCGTACGTTGTCGCCTGTGGGGGATGTGAGGATAACTCCAGCCCCCACACCGGACAAGGTCTTGGATCCGTCAAAGTACATTGTCCAATGGGAGTATTCTCTATACTCCTTGGGGAGCTCGGCCTCTGTTCATTCAGCCAAGAAGTCCGCTAGTACCTGAGATTTAATGGCATGGCATGGCTTGTAGGTTATTTCAAAGGGAAGGAGCTCAATGGCCCACTTGACTATGCAACCGGTGGCGTCCCTATTGTTCATTATATCATTCAAGGGGACTTCCGATGCCACTGTTACCATGAACTCCTGGCACTAGTGTCGTAGTTTCCTCGATGCCATGAATACTGTATAGGCTATTTGTTTGATAATGTGGGTATTTGGACTTGCACTATGTTAGCACGATGACACATAATATACCAGATTCTGACTCTGGAATTTATGTCCCTCCTCATCTCGTTCAACGACAAGCACCGCACTGGCGACTTTGTTGGTGGCCGATATGTATAACAACATGGGCTCACTGGCGCCTGGTGCCGTGAGTATGGGTTTGGTTGCCACTAGTGCTTTGATTTCTTCCAACGTAGCCGCTGCTTCATCGGTCCATTCGAAATTGTCGGTCCGTTTTAGCAGCTTATAGAGCGGCGAAGCTTTTATTCTGAGGCGGGAGATAAAGCGGCTTAATGCTGCTACGCACCCAGCTAGCCTCTAGACATGCTTCAGCTCTGTGGGGATTGCAAGTTCTGATAGAGCACGGATTTTAGCTGGATTTGCCTCTATTCCTCTATGGGAGATGATGAACCTAAGCAGCTTACCAGAGGGAACTCCGAATACACATTTTTCCGGATTGAGTCGTATATCATATTCACGTAAATTAGCGAAAGTTTGACGTAAGTCGTCGATCAACTGGTCGACGTGTTTGGTTTTGATTACCACATCATCCACGTACGCCTCAATAGTCTTTCCGACCTGTGTAGCGAGGCAGGTTTGGATCATGCGCTGGTATGTGGCCCGTTTTTTTTAGCCCGAAGGGCATCGTGTTGAAGCAAAATGACCCGTAGGGGGTGATGAATGCAGTAGCCACATGATCAGATTCCTTCATTTTACTTTGATGGTTTCTAGAGTAAGCACCGAGGAAACACAACAAATCGTGTCTGGCTGTGGCATCAATGATCTGGTCTATGCCTGGTAAGGGGAAGGGGTCCTTGGGGTATGCTTTGTTGAGGTCTTTGAAATCGACACACAGCCGCGAGGACTTGTCTTTCTTAGGTACCATCACCAGGTTTGGTAGCCACTCGGGGTGTTTAATATCCCGAATAAATCCGGCCTCGAGCAATTTGGCTAATTCTTCACCCATGGCTTGCCGTTTAGGCTCGGAGAAGCAGCGCAGGGTCTGTTTCACGGGCTTAAAGCCAGGAATAATGTTTAAGATATGTTCGGCGAGCCGCCATGGGATTCCAGGCATATCGGAGGGATGCCAAGCGAAAATGTCCCGATTGTATCAGAGGAAATTCTGCATTGCTTCGTCCATAAGGGGATCGAGCTGGGCTCTGATGGACGCTGTTTTATTGGGGTCCGTTGGATGCACCTGAAATTTGACGATTTCCTCTGCGGGTTTAAAGGACATTGACTTGAGCCTTTTGCTAAGGATCACATCGTCCCTATTGACTGTCGATCGTAAAGCTGTCAACTCTTCGGCGGCGAAATTTTCCACTAATGCCTCGAGGGCGAGTGTTGCCGTTTTGTTTTCACTGGTGATCTTGATCACTCCATTTGGTCCTGGCATTTTGAGTTTCATGTACCCATAATGGGGTATACAGTGGAACTTTGTAAAGGCATCGCATTCCAATAGGGCGTGATAGCCACTTGGGAATGGGACGATGTGGAAGAGAGTTTATTCGGGTCAGTAGTTTTCAGGTGTACCGAACACAATGTCTAGGATGCTACATCCGAAACAACGTGCCTCTTTCCCTGGGATAATTCCTCGGAAGGTTGTCTTGCTATGTTCGATACGGGATAGATCGAACTGCATTTTTTCCAGAGTGGCATCGTATATGAGGTTAAGACCACTGCCGCCGTCCATTAGCACCTTATGTAGCCTATGTCCATCAATGATGGGATTCAAGACTAGAGCGGACGGTGAATGACCAGGAAGTTTGGGCGGCTAGTCAGTGTCCCCGAAAGTAATCGGTATGTCTGCCCATGGGCTAGTAGCTGACACATGGTAGACTTGCTCGTGCTCCCTAAGAGCTCTTTTTGTTGGAGAACGTTACATGGGAAACAAAAAATTTCCTACGCACACGCAAGATCTATCCATGGTGATGAGCATCTACAAGAGGGAGAGTGGATCTACATACCCTTGTAGATCGCTAAGCGGGAAGCGTTAAGAAACGCGGTTGGTGTAGTCGAACGTCTTCGCAATCCAAAAATCGCCGAGCATCCCGCGATCTCATCACGATCCATCCCGCGATCCAACCACGATCCGTCCCGCGAACTCATCACGATCCGCCCCGCGATCTCATGACGATCCGTCTCGCGATCTTGATCACGGTCCTTCCGATCTAGCGCCGAACGGACGACACCTCCGCGTTCAGCACACGTACGGCTCGATGACGATCTCCACCGTCCTGATCTAGCAAGAGAGGGCGGAGAGGTATACGAGTTATCCGGCAGCGCGACGGCATTGCGGTGATGGTGGTGGAGGAATTCCAGCAGGGCTTCGCCTAAGCACCGCTGAAAACCGATCTAGAGGAGAAAACGATCTAGAGGAAGAAGAGGGAAGCAAGTGGCAATTAGGATTAGCTCTTCCCTCTAAATCCTCTAGTATATATAGGATGGAGGGAGGGGAGGAGGCAGCCTCAAACCTGGCCGAAATTGGAGGTGGAGGAGTCCTACTCCAATCCTATTAGGAGTAGGATTCCTCCTTTCCACTTGGAAACTCTTTCCACCTCTCCACCTTTGGATTTTTTCCTTCTCAAACCACTTCAGCCCCATGGTCCCTTAGAGGAGGCTTAGGACAGCCCACCAGGGGCTGGTTTAACTCCTCCCACAGCCCATGTAGCCTCTTGGGTCGAGACACCCCTCCCAATGGTCCCTTGGTACCCTCCCGGCACTCCAGGTACACTATCGATGAGCCCGAAACTTTTTTGGCGACCAGGACAGGACTTCCTATATATCAATCTTTACCTCCGGACCATTCCGGAGCTCCTCGTGACGTCCGGGATCTCATCCAGGACTCCGAACAACCTTCGGTCACCACCATACATAACTCTATACTACCGAAACGTCAACGAACCTTAAGTGTGCAGACCCTGTGGGTTCGAGAACTATGTAGACATGACCGAGACACCTCTACGGTCAAGAACCAATAGCAAGACCTGGATGCCCATATTGGTTCCTACATATTCTACGAAGATCTTCATCGGTCGAACCTCTATGTCAAGGATTCAGTTAAGCCTGTATGATGTTCCCTTTGTTCTTCAGTATGTTACTTGCCCGAGATTCGATTGTCGCTATCTCCATACCTAGTTCAATCTCGTTACCGACAAGTCTCTTTACTCATTCCGTAATACAATATCCCGTGACTAACACTTAGTCACATTGCTTGCAAGGCTTATTGTGATGTTGCATTACTGAGTGGGCCCTGAGATACCTTTCTGTCACATGGAGTAACAAATCCCAGTCTTGATCCATGCCAACCCAACAGACACCCTCGAAGATACCTGTACAACACCTTTATAGTCACCCAGTTACATTGCGACGTTTGGTACACACAAGGCACTCCTCCGGTGTCATTGAGTTGCATGATCTCATGGTCATAGGAATAGATACTTGACATGCAGAAAACAGTAGTAATAAACTGACATGATCATATGCTACGTTTGTAGTTTGGGTCTTGTCAATCACATCATTCTCCTAATGATGTGATCCCATTATAAAATGACATCTCATGTCCATGGCTAGGAAACCTTGACCATCTTTGACCAACGAGCTAGTCTATTGGAGGCATACTAGGGACATGGTGTTGTCTATGTATCCACACATGTATCTAAGTTTCCGATCAATACAATTATAGCATGGATAATAAATGATTATCATGAATAAGGAAATGTGATAATAACCAATTTATTATTGCCTCTAGGGCATATTTCCAACACTTTTATGCCTGCTCCTCGAGGGGAAGATCTCATAGACCGTCAGGACTTCGTCATTAAATCCAGTTGGCGAAGGAGAGTGCCCGTTCGATGGAGGTGTGTTGATGATGGCCTCGCCACTTTTTGCGACTTGCCTGACGGCCCAACAAGCTCGAAGGCTATGAGTAGGGTTTGTGTTCAACAACACGGAATGAATGGGGGCAGGGTTTATCCAAGAGTCCGTCGAGAATGGTGCCAGTCCCAGAAAGGGACTAGTTTGTTTTTTCGATGGGTTCATACCTGGCTGGCTGCTTTGGAGGTTTCCTCTTTTTCCGAGCTCCTCTAGGGTGTTGGGAGAAGATTGGTTCTGAGAACAATCGTTCAGATTGTCAGACACTTGCCATGGCACAGTACTTCTGTACCAATTCGGATAACTCCGAAAAGTCACTTATGCGTCGACGGGCCAGGGCATTGAGAATCCCTTCATCATGGCAATTGCGAATGAAGATTGCCATTACATCTTGGTCACTAAGACTTTTTACTCTGCTCCTAGTGAGGAGGAGTCTTGCCCAAAAGTGGTAGACTGATTCTCATTGTATCTGCTTGATATGCCTAAAGTCCGAAGACATGGGCTTTGGCGTGGTACTTGGATGATCATCTTGGGTGGTGGGTCGGAAAAAAAATTGGTTCCCTGTCACAACGAGTGTTCGGAATTGCCGTTCCAAAATCATGTGACCGATCCTGGACCGGTGACGGTCCGGTTTTAGAGCGGTTCCCCGCCTCTGATTCACCGACGGGGTCTTGGAGATCGAGGACTAGGTTATAGACGGTTTTCAATTCTGGCTGTCGGGTAAAATCCGCGGCCAGACACTCGATGGTAGTGACAAGGTGGGTGACCGGAGGGACATGAATGTCCCTATCATCGGGTCTGATACCGAGCCAATCATAGATCACAATCTGGTCATCCGATATACGCATATCTTCGATCCGATCGAACAACTCGTTTAAGAACGAGTCGATGGTAGGATGCATGTCACTGATACGAGTGGATTCGTCAAGTGGTGTGATGGTTCCAGAGGTTTGCAGAAGCGGATACGTGTTTCGCTACACCGTGGGGCCTGATGTCCTGGATGTCAAAGCATCCAAACTTACAGGTTCTTCTTTGAAGGTTGAAGGTTCCATTGGAACGAGTGTTCCCCGTGAATCTGCCATGAACTCTAGGGTTCTGAACTTGATACTCTGATTAGGGGGAAACCTTCCAATCTGGCCTTGATGGCCGCCCTGGCCGGCATGTGACAAGATGTCGGTCCTGATGAAACCCTGATCGAGGGCGAGAATTCCTTCGATACGGATCTCGCTACTTGCAAATGGGTGAGACATCAATTCATTCGGCGCTCACAGAGGAACTCTCAATGAAAGCACCAATGTCGGTGTCAAAACCGGCGAATCTCGGGTAGGGGGTCCCAAACTATCAGACTAGGATCAACGGTAACATGAGACGAAGGGGACACGAGTTTACCCAGGTTCGAGCCCTCCAATGGAGGTAATACCATACGTCCTGCTTGATTGTATTGAGGGTGTAAGGGATTATAGAGTTGATCTACCTCGAGATTGTATGTCTAACCCTAGATGAGTTGTTCCTTTTCTATACCCTAAAACCCTTCGGCTTATATAGATGACGAGGGTGCCCTTGGCTTACACAAGGTCAATTACATGTCGAAGAGATGACATGCCTAACTAAAGCTAATAACTTGGAGAATACGTCATGACTTCTCGAAGCTTCCATCCGGCATAGGAGATCTTCAATCATTTGACGCCTGCCTTGTGTCCCATACAGTCTAGTCCATGAACAATAGTCCGGATATCCGAGGACCCCCTAATCCAGGACTCCCTTAGAGGGAGCTAGTTGTCGATGGAGTTTAGGTAGAATACGCGGACAAATGAGCGAAAGGGGGAGGGCGTGGGTTTGGCGGAGGGGAGGGGGCATATTGGCGGCTTCGGTGAAAAGGGTGAAAAAAGATCGCCCTGTGCCTGTGGAAAAAACTTTGCAAATGGTTTCATATAGTTACATGTGTGCACAAGCAGCACAAATCTGTTCGAAATGAAAACCTGGAAACTTTGATATGTAGATGTGACCTTGTCGTTTTGTCTCAAAAGTTTTCCCACGGTACGCAGTTATTGTTGTATAAGGACCGCCGTTCAATCTGGATGAATCCTATAGTGCAGACGCACGATCCGTGTGGGTTGGGTTTTGTCCAATCAGAAAGTAGGACTCACGTTGCGTGCACTAGTTTTCAGAGGCCGCGGTTTAGAAAGCATGCAGTTCTAGTTAACGAACCATGTGCTATTTGTCCATGTAGAATAGTACAATTTTCATTTCAAATGAATTTGGGACAGCATCATTTAGCCTCGAATTATTTTCATCCATAGACAATCAACTATTAGCTCATGTATTGATTTCCGGCCGCATTTCATGACTTGTTTGCTAATTTGAAGACATTGTTTCCACCAACATGGGGCTTGTTAGTAATTTCATTGGAGGAAATGCAGATGTATTACGAATATTACAAAAATGGGTGTGTCACCATGGCATGATGTGAAGACCCTATGCGAGAAAATTGGTAATGACTGGCGGAAGTTGTGATGGCCTGCCCTTTGAAAACGAATGCATCTCGCACAAAGGATCATGGTTTACGAAAACTAGAGTTGGCATTTTGGACTCCAACCAGTGTCAATCTCATCCTTTCACCTTGGTTTTTTCCATGGTATGCAAACATCATTGTACTCGTAATATTGATCTTCTGGTGGATTACATGTCTCGTTTGCTATATCTAATTCATATTTTTGCAGTTACCATGTTAATTAGTTCTGATAAATAAAACATCACAACATGAATTACGTGTGGATGGTGGAAAAGAATCTCTTACAAATCATTTGTGTGTCACTTTGTGTGGTTTTCGTCATTGTGCAACGAATGAGAAGAATTGTCAAGAATTTCGGACGGGACATGCGTCCACCTAAATAAATATCAGTAATTTAATTATGGGAAACGCAGACGGAATCAAAAAATCACGAAAATTGGTGTGTCATCATGGCGTGATCTCGAGACACCGTGGAAAAAATTTGGTAAAATTTGGCACAAGCTACAATGATCGCTAATTGGAAACGATGGCATCTGAGTAGAAGGATCATAGTTCCAAGGGGAGAAGTGCCAAATTGAACTCCAATCAACGGTGTCTTCATCGCCTCTACTCCAAATTTTATCCCATGGTAGTTAATCATAATTATATGACAGGCTTGATTTTATGGCGCATTTTTGGGCTCGTTCAATATTTTTAACATTTTTTATAATTTATGAGGCATTTATTGCATACAAACCAAATCCCAACTACAGCAACGATTGTTAACGAGAGGTATAAGGACCGCCATTCGACATGGATGAATCCTACGGTGTAGACGCACGATCCGTGTGGTTTGGGTTTTGTCCAATCAGAAAGCAGGACTCACGTTGCGCGCACTAGGTTTCATAGGCCGCGGTTTAGAAAGCACACGGTTCTAGTTAACGAACCATGTGCTATTTGTCCATGGAGAACAATCAAATTTTCATTTCGAATGAATTTGGGACACCATCATTTTGCCTCGAATTATTTTCATCTATAGACAATCAACTATCAACCCATGTATTGATTTCCAACCGCATTTCATGACTTGGTTGCTAATTTGAAGACATTTTTGCACTAACATGGGGCTTGTTAGTAATTTAACTGGAGGAAATGCAAATGTATTACGAATATTACAAAAATGGGTGTGTCACCATGGCATGGTGTGAAGACCCCATGCGAGAAAATTGGTATTGTCTGGCGGAAGTTGTCATGGCCTGCCCCTTGAAAACGAATGCATCTCGCACAAAGGATCATGGTTTACAAAAAGTAGAGTTGGCATTTCCGACTCCAATCGGTGTCAATCTCATCCTTTTGCCTTGGTTTTTCCATGGTATGCAAACATCATTGTACTCCTAATATTGACCTTCTGGTGGATAACATGTCTTGTTTGCTATATCTAAGTCATATTCTTGCAGTTACCATGTTAATTAGTTCTGATAAATAAAACATCACAACATGAATTACGTGTGGATGGTGGTAAAGAATCTCTTAGAAATCATTTGTGTGTCACTTTGCGTGGTTTTTTTCATTGTGCAACGAATGAGAAGAATTGTCAAGCATTTCGAACGGGACATGTGTCCACCTAAATAAATTCCAGTAATTTAATTACAGGAAATGCAGATGGACTCAGAAAATCATGAAAATCGGTGTGTCATCGTGGAGTGATCTCGAGACACCATGAATTTTTTTTGGTAAAATTTGGCACCAGCTACAATGATCGCTAATTGGAAACCATGGCATCTGAGTAGAAGGATAATAGTTCCAAGTGGAGAAGTGGCAAACCGAACTCCAATCGACGGTGTCTTCATCACCTCTCCTCCAAATTTTATCCCATGGTAGTCAATCCTAATTATAGGCTAGGGTTGATTTTCTGGTGCATTTTTGGTCTCGTTCGATATTTTTTAGCATTTTTATCAATTATGGGGCATTTATTGCATACAAATCAAATCCCAGCTTCAACAACGATTGTTGACGAGAGGTATAAGGACCTTCATTTGATCCTGGTGAATCGGTGCAGATGCCCAGTCCATGTGGTTTGGGTTTTGTCTAATCAGAAAGCAGGACTCATGTTGCACGCACTAGGTTTCATAGGCCGCGGTTTAGAAAGCACACGATTCTAGTTAAGGAACCGTGTGCTATGTGTAAACCAAACTGCGCATGTTCAGTTCGTATGTACCGGAGTGAGATGAACTGAGCATTCTACCTATAAAGTAAATTATCATGAACATTTCAAATTGATTGCTACAGGTGACAATATATTAATCTAGATGAACATAAGGTCATGCATACCTCGCAATACCGTACATGCAAAACTTATAACAGAACAAACTCAGTACACGTCCCTCACAATTCAGTACATGCAACAGTTCAGTACAGTTGACATAATGACTACTTTTTTAAATCAATTCACATGTACATGTTGTGATCGCGATCATTAGGTTGATCCCTAATGAACTTAGGATTTCTGATGATTTTATGCTTCTCCTGTGTTATTTTGCGTGGCCCCTGAGGTGGCAACTCATCATATTGATTGTACTCCTCCTCATCACCAAGATTCTTGATGCCTAGTACCCTCCTCTTCCCATAAATCACTACATGGCAGTGCGTATGCAAGAGGTCTGGCACAAAGAAAATCTGGGTAGCATTGCTGGCAATAATAAATGGGTCCTTGTGATATGCCATAACTCTGAGGTCAACATATGTCTTCCTACTGTAAACATCAACCTTTACGCTACTAAGAGGGACCCATCAGCACTTGAATAATGCCACCTTCATTTTCACATAGTAAATCTCCCAAATATATTCAATGGTTCCATAGTACGCATGTTTATCATCTTCCTCTACAGTTAGGCATTCTATTCGAACAGACCTGTTCTGATATGAGGTCTTAGCATCACGTTCCCAAGTGTAGAACATGTTGCCATTTATTTCGTACGCTTGGTACTTCATAATCGTCGTTGATGGATTTTGTGCCAACCACGTTGAAAGGTCTTCTATGGGGTCCATTTGCCAAACGATCCTTCAGTCATCTTATATAGTCCCTATTGTGTGCATTTGTCTCGGCAGCTGGTGATAGCACATTGGTTAAGTTGCTTTGTCGTATCTCCTCATGTGTTCTGCAGCATAAACGTCGAGTACCGAGCTGTTAAGCAGTACCGTCAAATGGGCTTGATCATATATATATCTAGGTGCAAGAGTCTTATTGCCAGCAAGGAGCGGCTTACAAGCCAGCCTTCCCTCATGGCGAGAGATGGGCACACATATAGGTCTAAGTTTCATGTATTTGGTGCAAAACTCAACCACCTCCTCTTGGGTATAACCTTGTAGGATGCTTGCCTCTGGATGACATCTGTTCTGACAATAGTGCTTCAATATTCCCATGTACCGCTCGAAGGGATACATGTTGCGAAGAAACACAAGACCACAATACTTTATATCATCCACAAAGTGCATAGTGAGATGGACCATGACATCAAAGAATGACGATGGGAAGAACATCTCTAAGTTTGACAATATCAGCTTGCATATTATCTAGCTCTTCAACATCTACCACCTTCTGCCATATTTTGTTGAAGAAATCACAAATATCGATCAATGTTTTCTTATGTTTGTGTCCATCATATTCCTTATGGCCACCGGGAGGATTTGTGTCAACATTACATGGAAATCATGTGACTTCTTGTGAGACAACTTGTTTTTACCCAAGATGTCATCCACGAGACTTCTGATGTTTGCGAAGTACGAAGAGGGTGTCTTAATTGACAACAAAAACGTGAAGAACTGTTTTACTTCTGCTGTAGTTAAATTGTAACTCTAGTGTTGGTGGAGAAATTTGTCATCATCTTCTTCTTCTTCCATGCATTGTGATTGATGACCAAGCCTATCGAGTCATGCACCGTCACCATCCTTTCTTTTGCCTTTAATCTTGAGCAGAGTACCAAGGATGCTTTCACAGACATTCTTCTCTATGTGCATGAAATCAATGCAATGACGTACACTTAGGAACTCCCAGTAAGGTAATTCCCAGAACACTAGTTTCTTCTTAAACACTTGGTCCCTGGGTGTTATTTTTTATGTCAAACGGGATCCCTTGCCAAGCACAACATTAATTCCTTTAATCATGTTGTGGACTTCTTTCCCATCATTGGGTCTTAGGCCCGTTCCTTTCTCTATCGTACCATCAAATTCAGTAGTCATTTTTTGGTAAGGGTGATTTCTCCTTTAGAACCTACAATGACACAAATACATTGTTTTGCGTGAGTTGTAAAGAAATGTACTCTCGGTCCTATCCATGCATGTGACACATCCTACTAGTCCCTTTGTTTTCTGCCCCGAACTGTTGCCTAATGCCAACATATCTTGAATAGTGTGCAACAGTAACCCATGTAGCCGGAAAAACTCCTTTGTGTTGGCATCATAACAGTTCGCACCAAATGTCCACAATGTCTTCAGTTCTTCTACCAGTAGCTCAAAGTAAATGTCGATATCATTTCTAGGTTGCTTAGGGCCTTGGATAATCATCGACATCATGATGTATTTTTTTCTTCATACACAACCAAGGAGGAAGGATATATATGCACAGAAGCACCAGCCAAGTGCTATGTTTGCTGTTCATATCGCCAAATGCATTAAATCCATCACTACACTCCCTGTTGAGGATATATACCTAGGGTAGGGTCCAAGGCACGACCCACATACCCTACCTAAGGACACCACATGGGAGGACTTGAAGATCAAGCATGAACTTCCGAGTGGATCCCTGGAGACGTTCAAAGTCACTCGACAGTAATCCACTCGGAGACTACCGCTCTCACTCGGCAGTCGCGTGTCACTCGGAAGACCTTGCTTTCACTCGACGCCAGAAGACCAGGAGCCATCATCAAGAACCCAACGGGTAGACGCTGGTTCAATGGTCATTAATAGATTTTATTACGTACGTTACCTATAATGGCAAACTTTAAACCCCACGACCAGACCCTTTGATGCGGGGCAATTATGAGGGGCAGCAAACTATATATAAGCCGCCCCTCCCCTCCTGCACAAGGGTTCGCAACCATTGTAAACTCTATACTCCAGTCGACATAAAGCTCCCGAGCATTGAGACATAGGGCTGTTACCTCCACGAGAGGGGCCTGAACTCATAACTCCGTGTGTACACCCTCTCCGTAGCTAGGACTCTGCCCTCTCCATTCGTACCCCTACCATCTACTTTCAGGCTCATTCCCACGACAGTTAGCGCCTGCCGTGGGGCAGGCGTCTAAGCGACATCCGGCGAGGTTGCGATTTTCATCCTTCGACATGTCTTCCAGCGGTGTTTTTGCTGTGGGCCACGAGATCCGTTTCGGAGCGCTCACCTTCATCGCCGACGATTCGGCATGGCTCCAGGAGGTGCCTCTCGATGTCGAGGCGATCCCGGTTCGTGGGGCAACGCACTTCCGCGCGAGTCCCTATGGCGTGTTGTTGCGACAGCCGTCGACCCCCTACGCGTCGGCTCCTCTCGTCGTTCGCGGTCGCAAGCGGTCTAGCCGCTCATGACTCCAGCGGTGGGTCGAACACGCAGCGGCACATCAAGCTTCTCTGCAGGTCGCAGCGCTCGAGCCCGCTGAGTCCCTTCACGATGTGTTCGAGTCGGATTCCGATCCGTCCGACGTGCCTTCCGAGTGCGAAAGTTGGGATCCCGTAGCGGAGGTCTTGATGGCGGGCTCTCATCAGAGTTCACCGCCTAGCTTTGGTCGTGTCAAGCACGAGGCTAGAGGTCCGTCGAACGTGCAGCTGCGTCATGATGGGAAGGTCCTTCATACCACCATCGTCGGCGTGACTGCCGAGGCCCAAGCTTTGGAGGATGTGCGCATTTGTCTAGAAGAGCTCTAGGCATACATTGACGAGTGCGCTCGCCAGCGTCCGCCGCGCCCCAGTCGACGTCATCGACAATTGTTTCCGACTGGATCTCACGATGGCGTTGAGGTATACCGAACTCATATGCTAAATGTTGTTGCTGTTGCTAGGATAGCGGATTCCATTCAGCCGTCCCAGTCAGAGGCTGGTAGAGGGCTGTTGCAGATCAGTGCGCTGTTGGCTGCAGCACAACGTCAGAATTCAGCAGTTTCTCAGTCTCGTAATAGGATATATAGTAATTCACCCAGGGCAGAGACCATTCAGTCGGCACACAACCCTGGATCGCCCTTGCATCGTCGAGGCGGCGTTTTTCGTGAAGGGCAAGACAGAGATCAGCATCACCGTGAGGACCACCGTCGAGTGCCCACTCCTCCGCGAAGTGGTCCATACGCACCCCAGCGCCAGGGCGACATGCACTCCATCGGTGATGAGCGGGACGTGGACTTTAATGCCTGTGCCTATCTTGTTCAGAAGCGGATCGACAAGAGCAGAGCCTACAGATAGGGACTCGACAGAGATGTTCTGAGTGGAAGCTCACCTGTGGTGTCTGGTCCAGAGTGTTTTAGCAGAGCTATACGTTCTGCAGAGATACCCCCAACTTCAGAATGGCGGCGGGGATCGGAAAGTTTTCTAGTGAAACAAAACCAGAGACTTAGTTAGATGATTACCGAGTGGCTGTGCAGATTGGCGGTAGAAATGGCAATGTCGCAATGAAGCACCTGCCCCTCATATTGGATGGTTCAGCTCGAGCTTGGTTGAATCGTTTGGCTCCTTCCGGCATACATTATTGGGAAGATCTTGCCCGAGTGTTTGTCCGGACCTTTGAGGGCACTTGCAAGAGCCCCACAGGTCTGGTCGACTTATAACACTACGTCCAGAAGCCCAATGAAACCTTAAGGGATTATATTCAGCGATGGTCCACCCTGCATCATACGATGGAGAATGTGTCGGAACACCAGGCTGTTTGTGCCTTCAAGGCCGGTGTGAGATAAAGGGAGTTGTACCTGAAGTTTGGGCGCACTAGTGACATTTCACTCGGCAAGATGATGGAAATGGCCACTTGCTACGCCAATGGCAAGGAAGAAGACCGCCTCCATAGCGGCAAAGGAAAAATAGTCGCCAACGAGTCTGGCGGCGGCAACAATTGGAAACAGAAGCGAAAGGCTAAAGACCCGGCTCCGGCAGAGGCAGCAGCACTGGCGACTCAGTCGAAGAACAAGGGCAAAGCCAAGGCCCGGTATGCCCCCAAGAAGGGGAAGGGTCAGTCAGGAACTGATATCTTGGATCAACCGAGTGTAATTCACACAAGGAAAGATGCAGAAGGCAACCTGATTTTGCTCAAGCACACCACTTGACAGTGTCGAACCCTTTTCCAGCAATTCAAGGGAGACCAATCGAGTGCGAAATCTCCTGAAAAAGGAGATGAAGATGAGGAAAAGGAAACATTCCCGGATACGCTGGAGATCTTTGCTGATGTCGAGAGCAAGAGTCGTCTGAAAGTCATCAATAGAGAAATCAACATGGCTATGCCAGACACCCTCACCTACCTCAAATGGTCTCAATATGCTATCACATTCGACCAGACAGACCATCCTGCTCATGTGGCCACTCCCGGACAACATGCTTCGGTAGTTGATCCGATGATGCAAGGGACTTGACTCAAAAAGGTCCTCATGGACGGCGGTAGTGGCCTGAACATTCTGTATGCGGATAACCTGAAAGGGATGGGCATTCCGATGTCCCGTCTGAGCGAGAGCAGCATGCATTTTCACGGGGTCATCCCAGGAAAGAAGGCCAAGTCACTTGGCCAGATAGCATTGGATGTGACATTGAGAGATTGCAAAAATTTCCAAAAAGAAAAGTTGACATTTGAAGTCGTGGATTTCAAGAGTGCTTACCACGCCATCTTGGGTCGACCCGCTTATGCACGTTTCATGGCCTGACCATGTTACGTGTATCTCAAGTTGATCACGGTCACTGGCAATCGACAGCGGGCCAAAGAGTGTCTGCGGCAAGGATCCAAGATCGCCGATCAACAGATGGCCATGGTCGAGCTGGAGGAGTACAAGAAAACGACTGACCCTGCTGATTTGCTCCGCAAAAAAACCCGGCTTCCGAGTCGGCATTTCAGTCGGCAGGGGAAGTGAAGAAGGTGCACATCCACCCGACGGATCCAACTTCCGCCCCGACGAATATCTCAACAACACTTGACAGTAAATAGGAAGCCGAGCTCATCCAGTTCCTCCATGAGAACTGGGATATCTTTGCATGGAAGCCTGCTGACATGCCGGGGATTCCCAGGGAGCTAGCTGAGCACCGTTTGCGAGTGGATCCGAAAGCCAAGCCCGTCGGGGAGCATTTGCGTCGATCTGTGGCGGAGAAGCGCAAGGCAATCGGAGAAGAAGTGGCCCGTCTCTTGCAAGCCAAGTTCATTCGGGAGATTTACCACTCCGAGTGGTTCTCGAATGTTGTTATGGTGCCCAAGAAAGATAAGTCATTGCGCATGTGCATTGACTTCAAACATCTCAATAAGGTGTGCCCAAAAGACCATTTTTCGCTCACCCGCATAGATCAAATTGTTGACTCGACAGCAGGGTGCGAGCGGTTATCGTTTTTGGATGCCTATTCTGGGTACCATCAGATCCGTCTGTATGGCCCGGACGAAATAAAGACAACCTTCATCACCCCGTTTGGGTGCTTTTTCTACATCACCATGCCTTTTGGTCTTAAGAATGCTGGCGCTACTTTTGTGCGCATGATTCAGAAATGTTTACTCGACCAGATCCCTCGGAATGTTGAGGCGTACATGGACGATATAATGGTCAAGTACCACAAAGGTTCTGACCTATTGGCTGACTTGGCCGAGACATTCGCCAATCTGAGACAATTCGACATAAAGCTGAATTCGGCCAAATGTACCTTCTGTGTCCCTGGAGGCAAGTTGCTCGGTTTTCTCATTTCCGAGCAAGGAATTGATGTCAATCCCGAGAAGATTAGTGCCATTACCCGTATGAAGACTCCCGTGCAAGTGCACGACGTTCAAATGCTCACAGGTTGCTTGGTAGCATTGAGTCGATTCATTTCTTGTCTTGGTGAGAAGGCTCTGCACTTATATCAGTTGATGAAGAAATCCGACACATTCGACTGGACTCCCGAAGCCGAAGCAGCATTTGTTGAGCTCAAAACCCTGCTCTCCACCCAGCCGGTGCTCGCCACTCCTGCTAGCAAAGAGCCCCTGCTCCTGTACATCGCGGCCAAAAATCAAGTCGTAAGTACAGTGCTGACTGTCGAGCGAGAAGAGGAGGGTAAAGCCTAGAAGGTCCAGCGGCCAGTTTATTATGTCTCGGAAGTATTGTCCCCCTCAAAGCAAAGATATCCACACTATCAGAAGCTGGTGTATGGTATTTACGTGTCAGCGAAGAAGGTGGCACATTATTTCCAAGACCATTCGATCTTAGTCGTCAGTGATGCTCCTTTATCCGAGATTTTCAATAATCGCGACGCATCAGGTTGAGTGGCTAAATGGGCAATTGAGCTTGGACACTTTGACATCAGATTTGAGGCCAAGAAGGCAATCAAGTCCCAAGCATTGGCAGATTTCATGGCCGAGTGGACTGAACAGCAACAACCCATCCAAGTTCACTCAACACATTGGACAATGTTCTTTGACGGCTCCAAAATGTTGAATGGGTCCGGTGCTGGTGTTGTTTTGATATCCCCTAGAGGCGACAAGCTCAGCTATGTCTTGCAAATTCATTTCGATTCCTCCAACAATGAGGCAGAGTATGAAGCACTTTTGTATGGGTTGCGCATGGCTATCTCACTCGGCGTCAAGCGCCGGATGGTTTATGGCGACTCAGATTTGGTGGTGAATCAAGTGATCAAAGAGTGGGATGCTAGAAACCCCGCTATGAATGGATACCGCAATGCAGTCCGGAAGTTGGAGAAGAAATTTGAAGGCCTGGAACTTCATCATGTTCCCCGATTGAAAAATCAAGCGGCTGATGAGCTGTCCAAGATTGGTTCCACTTGACAGCATGTCCCTAGCGGAGTGTTCCTGGAGCATTTGCACACTCCTTTGATTCAAGAGGATCCCTTCACCGAAGAGCCCCCACAAGCTTTAAGTTCCTCTGACTCGACTGAAGTTGATGTTCCTGCTATGATTGACCTGGTCATGTAGATGCTAGTTATCATTCCCGACTGGATTGTGCCATACATTGCCTATATCCTCAGACAAGAACTCCCTGAAGATGAAGCAGAGGCTCGACTGATTGTGCGCAGGTCCAAGGCTTTCACTATGATGGGAGATCAGTTATTCAGAGAGAGTGTCACTGGTGTCACCCAGCGCTGCATTTCCCCGAGGAAGGTCGGATGATTCCTGACGAAATCCACTCAGGACCTTGCGGCCACCATGCGTCTTCAAGGGCGATCGTTGCTAAAGCATACCGAGCTGGTTTTTACTGGCCACGAGCTAATGAGATGGCTAAGGACATTGTTGCTCACTGCGAAGGCTGCTAGTTCTATGCGAATCTATCACACAAGCCGGTGTCTGCTCTAAAGACAATTCCTCTCGCCTGGCCGTTTGCGGTTTGGGGACTCGACACGGTTGGTCCCTTCAGACCCGGAAAAGGAGGATTCACCCACTTGTTCGTAGCAGTCGACAAATTTACCAAGTGGATTGAAGCCAAGCCCATCAAGAAGCTGAATTCCTGCACGACGGTCACGTTCATGAGGGAGATCTGTAACATCCCAAAATTTCATTTTGGAATGTTATGAAATATAGCTATGCATCATCATCATCATTGCTTGAATGTATGGAATTGTTGAAATGCTTCTTCTTACTTTCTGAAAGCCTCTTCCTATTTCCCCTATGTTGCTTTCACCTATTTGAAAACCTTTGTAAAATGTTCAAAATAAGAGGGGAGTAACATGACACTCCACACCAGGGTCATCTTGGTGATATATTTGAACAATAAGAACCAGGGGGTCTTTTGAAAAATATTTGCAAAAGGATTTAAAAGCAAATAGGCCATTTCTGAAAATAATATTTTTTTCAAGTGTTCAAATGACAAAATAAAAATGTTCAATAAATGGAATTTATTATTCTGTTCATTTTGATATATAATACTCCTATATTTGGAAACATTTTGAATGCTTTTAAAGACGTTTTACTGCACTGGTTATTAAAAAGAATAACGGATTTGCATTTAAACGGGCCGGCCCACGGGCATTTATTCGCGAATTGATTAGGAGCCGGTCGACCGCCGCGCCTCCACCGCTTCTCCCTCACTAACAGCAGGACCCACCCGTCCGATCTCGCACGCGCCGCGGTCGCCTCCTTCCTCGCGCGCGCGCCGCCGTCGCCGAGATTCCCTCGCCCCGGATCTCCCTCCTCTCTCCTCCCCGCACCCACCTGAGCAACCTATAAGTAGCGCCCCTCCCCGCGCTCCATTTCCCCTCCCAAGCCCCTCTTTCCCCTTGCCAGAATGCCGCAACCACGCGCCGGAGATACTCCGACCACCGAACCCTTCCCCGCTCGTGCCCATCGCCTCGGTTGCCCCCTCGCCCCTCCGACCCCACCGTCCGACGCCGGACCTCGCCCGCCGTCGTCTGAACCCCTCCACTGCCTCCCTTGACCACCGGAGCTCCTCGTCGACGTTTTCGCCGATTCGGACTCGCCGGAGAATCCCCACGCCGGCGACCTCTACACTGTGAGCCCTCCCATCCATTCGATCTAAATCCTACGGCTAGGATTAGAACGGGTTAATTCCCGAATCGTTTTCTGCTTAGCCTCGGTCGTCCGCCCGTAACACCCACTCGCACGCGCTAGCCAGCCACTCACAGGTCACCACGTCACCCTAGCCGACCGTTAGTTAGTTTTTCTTTTCGGTTTTGTTTTTCTGAAAAAATATTGTATTCCAAATTTGTTTTAGCTATATCTTTTAATCTGTTTAATGTTTTGAACTAATTCTTTTTGCATTAGGTTCCTAATTTCATGTAGTTTCATCCTGTAGTTTTAGATTTAAAATTTGAACTATAAAATTTGAATTTAATCAAATTTGTTCAAATCATTCAAATCTGAATAACTAGAGTTTAAAAATAGATTTTGATATGAATCTTTTTGCTACTGTTTGGTATTAGTTAGGACTATCTTATTGTTTAGCTTGAGGATTTTTAGGATGATTTTGATTAGTGTTCTAGCTATAAACAGAATCTGCCTAGTATTATAGTATAGTTTTATTTACTTAGTTTTAGTTAGTTTCAATTAGATTTAGTTTTAATTTGGTTTAGTAGGTTCTATTACTTGAACATTTAGTGTTTTACTTACTGTTAATAAAAATATTATTTGTCTAGTTTATTTTCTTAGTTAATATAGGCATCACAACTTCTTTTCAAATAGGTTTAATTTGATTAAAACAACTAGTTTAGTAATAGATTTCTTTTAACAGAGTTTTTATAATTTAATTTTGTTTTCTAAGACAAGTTTATTTGTAAATTCTTTCCTGTTAAGAACATGTTTTGTTAATAAATAATAAGTTTTGTTTTGCTCTTTTGTTAGTAAAACTATAGTTGTTTCATATAGTGTTTATCAAAACTTAAAAAAAAAACCTTACTAAAGTTTCTCCCAACAAACTTTAATGAATTCAGTTCTGTTATTAATAAAATATTTTATTGTTTTCTTGCTGTCAACTATTGTTTTGGTTAATGCAAATGGTTTCATTATGTTAGTAGTTTTTTGACAATCATCTTTTAGAAAACAAAACTTTGTGTGTTTTCTTGCTTGTGATTATGCATTATTTGTCTTGATTGTTTACTATTTCCTTGCTGATTTTGTGAGTTACATTATTTTGTTGTATGCTTATTGAGTGCTTGTTTGCTTCGTTAGATTATCCGGAGTGCGAAGCTTGTTACTTAGAGTCACTCACATACGAAGATCATCAATCAGGCAAGTCACTTTAATCATCTTTACCCATGTTTTTATTGCATTAGTTCTACTATTTCCCCCCAGTTGCATGCAAAGTAGGTAATTGGAAACTTGGTTACTGTTGTAGTATCATGTGGTAGGTACCCCCTCAACCTTTGACACATTTGGCCCCGGGAAACATTGTTTTACTTTTTGCTATGCTATTAGTAGACGGGGTTGGTTGTGTGATTCATGAGAGTTGAGAGAGTTAAAAATTTCAAGACCTACATAATGATCAAGACTTCAAGACTCCGAGTTTTCAACATACCTCTGGGTGGATGATGGTTGAACGGCACCCTGGAGAAACCAGTGGTTTTGCCTAGGTGATGTTGGAGTTGGCCAGTATTCACGCGGAAAGATCCACCCAGGCACAAAGAGATGGATGGATGCTTCAAGACCCAAGGCTTACCTGCACAGCCACAAGTCATTATGGGCTCTGGCTTGGTTGGATATCATGGTGACCCTGGACAGGCGGTGCTATGAGATGTAGAAGAACGGTAGGAAAGGATGGGCACCGATAGAGTCGTAGGGAAACCCTTTGGAAGACCATGTTTTGGTCATCCGTTTCTCAAACACCCTGAAGTGCGAGAAATCAAACAGAGGTGACCAAATCTTGTGGGGAACATGTGCAAACACTCTACAGAGTACTCAAACCTAATCGATTAGCCGTGTCCACGGTCATGGACGACTTGAACCAAAGGAACTGAAACATTTGGAACCCTCAACACAATTAATATGATGATGAGGGTATTAATAACTTGGGTATGAGAATTGGTTGGTGGAACCATCTCATTAATCAACCAACTTAGTATTAATTTTTGCTTACCCCTCTCTTGATGTAGGAAAAATTGGCTTTACGCAAAAACTTACTACCCCACCTGCCATATAAGCATATAGACTAGATGATTATCTTTTCACCCCTCTCTTGTGACTTTGCCGGCATATTCCATATGTTGACCTACACGGCTGCAACGTATCATGTTGCAGAGTACTTTTCCGACCAGGAGTGAGGACATGTTCTACGCTCAGTGAGATGCCCTTGGAGTCAGATGGACTCATCTACCTTCGACGCTTCCACAAGACTTAGTTATTCTCATGAGTTGGCCTTCGGCCACTTTATTGTAATGATTATTGTAATAAAGGACTCGATATGAGATCCCGATTAATATAATGTTGTGTGATTTCCCTTTGATATATATATACATTGATGTACCGTGTGTGTACCAGCACGATCTTGGGATGGTACGGAAACACCGGAGATTCGACCAATTATCCGATACGGTATTCCGCACAACATCATCACGGACAATGACACTAATTTTGACTCGAAAGAATTTAGGAGATTATGTAACTCCCAAGGCACCCGAGTGGATTACACTTCCATTGCAATCCTCAAACCAATGGGCAAGTTGAGTGGGCTAATGGTCTCATTCTGCAAGGTCTAAAGCCTCATCTCATGCGCGATTTGGATCATGCCGCCAGTGCATGGGTAACTGAGCTGTTGTCTATTTTGTGGGGATTTAGGACAATGCCTAATCGTTCGACTGGACGAACTCCTTTCTTGCTTGTCTATGGTGCTGAAGCCATATTGCCGAGTGACTTGGCCCACAATTCTCCTTGAGTGGAGCTATATTCTCAGGCTGAAGCTGAACAGGCCAGACAGGATGGGGTAGATCTTCTGGAGGAGGAGTATGAGATGGCTCTGATCCGGACCACTGCCTATCAGCAAGACCTATGACGCTTCCATGCAAGGAATGTCAAAAGCCAAGCGTTCCATGAAGGAGATTTGCTGCTCCAAGTGAATCAACACCGACCTCACAAGCTTGCTCCTGCATGGGAAGGTCCTTTTGGTGTCACTAAGGTGCTAAAGCACGGAGCCTATCATCTGTATAATCTCATGAAACAGATAGATGAGCCACGAGCCTGGAATGCAGACCTGCTCCAGCGTTTTTACACTTGAGACAAGAGTTTTCTGATGTAATAAGAGTACTTCATCAATGCACTTCGTGTTTCTACGATTAATACTTCGTCCATTCCAACCGCGCAGTTACATTCCTGGGGATACTCCGAGTGATGAGCAATCCTCACACTCGGGGGCTTAGCTGCGAAACATGTTTCGCCTAAGTTAAAAACCCTGTCGGGTGGATAGTAGTCCATTCACTCGACGGCCTATTTGCGAATCCGTTTTCGCTTTGGTTAAAAACCTCGTTGAGTGGATGGTAATCCGTTCACTCGACTACTTAGCTGCGAATCGACATTCGCCTAAGTTCGAAAATACTCCGAGTGAAGAGCAATCCTCACACTCAGAGGCTTAGCTGCGAAACATGTTTTGCCTAAGTTAAAAACCATGTCGGCTGGATAGCAGTCCATTCACTTGACGGCCTATTTGCGAATCCGTCTTCGCTTGGGTTCAAAAAAAATATTCCGAGTGATGAGCAATCCTCACACTCAGGGGCTTAGCTGCGAAACATGTTTCGCCTAAGTTAAAAACCTTGTCGAGTGGATAGAAATCCATTCACTCAACAACTTAGATGCGAACCAACATTCGCCCAAGTTCAAAAAATACTCCGAGTGATGAGCGATCCTCACACTCGGGGGCTTAGCTGTGAAACACGTTTCGTCTAAGTTAAAAACCTTGTTGAATAGATAGTAATCCATTAACTAGACAACTTAGATGCGAATCGACATTCGCCTAAGTTCAAAAATACTCCGAGTGATGAGCGATCCTCACACTCGGGGGCTTAGCTGCGAAACACGTTTCGCCTAAGTTAAAAACCTCATCGAGTGGATAGTAATCCATTCACTTGACAACTTAGCTGTGAATCGACATTCTCCTAAGTTCAAAAATACTCTGAGTGATGAGCAATCCTCACACTTGGGGGTCTTAGCTGCGAACACGCTTCGCCTAAGTTAAAAACAAACTCAGTCGAACAAACGATTGAAAGCCAACTACGAACAAAATCCAAAGGATAAACCATGGATAACGTTTCGTATGATAGCAAATGTGCTAAGTCCCAAGGGCTGAATGAAGTTTTTAAGGATACAAATCCACTCGGCGTACCGAGGCAAATTTAACTGTTTCTTTCAAAGACAAGTTTTTCAAGTAGGAGACGGACTGGCAGGCTCAACGAAAAGTGTCCAGGTCGATGCCGTCGGCGATTCTGGTGGCCACTTCGATGAAGGTCTCCATGAAGTCCTTAAACTAGAGTTTCTTTGTGTTGACCACCTGAAGCTCCTTCAGCCTCTCCTCCTTCACGTCCCTGCAATGAACCCTGACGAGTGATAACGCCTCGTCGGCCTTGCAATGAGAGGTATATTTCTTCCAAGGCTGCACTCGACTTGGAAGTTCGTCTAGGTGAGTCATCATAGAGTTGAGTTCGAGCCGAAGGGTGTCCTCAAGCCATAGCTCTTTGTCGATTCTCTCCATTGCAGAATTTAGTCGGACAAGATATACCTGGATGCCCTGGAGCCAGAAATTGAGTCGGAGCATGTTCATGGCCACCACGTCTGCGATAGGAGACTTGGTGGGATCTAGATTGGGCTCAACCTCCTATATCTCCTTCTCGAAGTCTTGGCAGAATTCTGTTGAAGAGTGGAGAATGGGAGGAGAATCGGTGAGCTATGAAATTCAAATTTTTTACAAACTTCAGTCGACAAGAAACACTTATCGTCGAGCAGGATATACATCTTCCGCGAGAACTCGCCCAAATGCTTCTCCAGGCCATTGCTCCTCTTGTTCAGCTGCTCGGCCCTTTTGACGAGGTTCGTGCGCTCCTACTTCTGCTTGTTGTTCTCCTCTTCCAGCTTCTGGGCGGCCGCCATCTTCTGATCTGCAGCTTCAGTTTTGTCCCTGGCCACCCGTTGGGCGTCGGTGAGTGCATTGTCCTTCTCCTGTAGTGCCTTCTTCATGGAATCTAAAGAAACAACGTTGTTCAGTCGCGCTTCGAGTTGACGGTTTTCAAGCCATCTGGAACCAACAAAAGGCAGCAATTCAATCAGCAAGTGGTTCCTGGACAGTCGACTGAGTTATGAACACCAGTGAATGACCATCTTGGAAGAATTCTAGCAAAAAGTCCACTCGGCATGTCAAGTGGCCCTGGCGCTCCGCGCGCCGTAAACAAATTTAAAGCTATCTCTATTAAGACCCCTGCCGGCGCAAGCACTCGACAGCGGTCTCGGGGACTACACCAAGTGGGTGCGCTAAGAGCGCCCCCACTGATACGGTTAACCCTCGATCCGTCGAGTAACTCATCAGAAAATACACTCGACATGTCGAGTGACACTAGTACCACGCATACGACAAGTTTTCAAGCCTACTATTTATCGCGTGTGATGAACAGTAGCCTCGGGGACTACACCCAGTGGGTGCACTTAGCGTCCCCCACTGGTTATTCAAACATTCGACAAGGTCAGCCCTGTCATGACACTCGATTCGTCGAGTGACGCGCCTCCCTACTCTATGAAGTGCAGTCTATCCTTATGCAGCGTCATATCATGGTTTGTCGATAATATCCATGAAACATGCAAGGTAGCTACGGAGTGGTGTGATTCAAAGGCAAAGTATATCCTGTATACAACAGACTATTGCCGATGCAAGCACTCGATAATGATCTCGGGGACTACACCCAGTGGGTGCGCTAAGAGCGCCCCCACTGAGACGGTTAACTCTCGATCCGTCAAGTAACTCGTCAGAAAATACACTCGACATGTCGAGTGACACTAGTACCACGCGTACTATCAATCCCAATCCTACTCGACTACGATCCGATCTATTCAAGTGGAGAAAGTTCAAACATTCTACAACAGTCACCCAGTGGGTGTGCAGCAGCCAAGAGAAGACAAGAAGTCGATCGACAATGGACTTACAATCGAACTTACTCAGACATTGGTGCGGAGGGCTATGCTGACGTAAAAAGCCAGTTTGCTCGCCTCGTACGCCTCCTTGGTCCTCAGCATGAGCTGCTCCGCTGGGATCATGCCTTCCTTCGCAGCTCCGGTTTGATCATCCGGGGTGCGATGCAGAAAGAAGGCCGTCACAGGTGAGGTCGGCGTGGTCGCAGGAGCAGCTGAGGCAGTCTGAGGAGGCCCAGTGGGAGTCGACGCCACAACGGTCGAGACGGTTGGAGGGGCATGTGAAAGAGGTGCTGCAACTTCAGCCCTGGGTTTTGCCGAGCCACTCCCCCTGGGAAGATTCTGCAGTAGAACACTGAAGCGCTTGCGCCGATGACGCTCCTTGGATGCGAGGGCACGAAGTGTCCAGTCGCTCCTCATCGTCCTCCACCTGAATGACCTCTGCATCGACAACCGATAGTGTTAACATCTGCATGTGTCGAGTCCCATTCGGACGAACCAACAACTATCTAACCTCTATGAGAAGTGGCCGCGTCAGCAGTGTCGACATCCATTGCTTCCCCTCCATCTCGATGAGGTGAAGACACAGATGTTGCAGCTCCGATAGATTGAATGACATTCGGTCAGATACAACTCCAGACTTCAGTCGAAAGAACAAGTACGGAAATAAATACTTACGTGGAGACAACAGGCACTACCACCCTCATGCGAGGCAGGGCCTTGCAAGGCTTTGTGACGGCTGGCTTGGGCTGCTTGGCCAGTTTTTCGCTCGGCTCAGTGGTCGAGGGGTGGCTGCACTTCAGGTTCTTCTCACTAGGGCCCGGAGCCCTGTCCTCAACAGTTGACGGATCTTGGCGAGACTTGGTGTGGCTTTCGCGTCGGGGAGGTGACTCGATTTCTTCCTCCTCACCGGAGTCCTCGTATTCTTCCTTGGAGTCGGAAGAACCGTCGCCGTCCACACTGCCACCCTCGCTCACCACACCATCTTCAACATGGTTCCCGTTGGGAATGGGCGAGTGCATGTGAGTCCATTCCTGCATGATTCAAGCAAAGAAGTCAGTTCAATATATCACTCGACAGTACAATACATCAGTCGACATCACACAACTCACCAGGTTCTTCGGCAGTTCGGCCGAATATGGCCAGATCCTCTTGGCTCCCAAAGGATTGTCGCAGGCTCCGGTGATGCTATGGAGCCACTGCTTGACAGTTTTCTAAGGAACTTCCTCAGGATGCGTCCTTGTTGAGTCCTTAGGGACCGCGTAGTGCCACATGGTGTGGTCTCTGGCTTGGAGCGGTTGGATACGTCGACTCAGAAACGTCTCCAATAGATCCATGCCAATCACCCCACCCCGGATCAGTTGCACCACCGCTTCAACCAAGATGCCAACTTGGACATGCTCCTCTTCAGTCACCTTCAGGGACTTGGGAACAACTGGACGGTCGGGTGTATATGGGGGAAGGCCAGTCGACATATTGGGCGATGCTGGATCCTTGCAATAGAACTAGATCGACTGCCAACCTCTGACGGACTCCGGAAAGGTCATGGCAGGGAAGGAGCTACGAGCCCTTTTCTGAACCCTTAAACCTCCGCATAGCTGGAGTACATGGGTCTTCCCATTAGCGGGGAGGGCTTTCTTCGTGGTCTGAGATATGACAGTGAAGAGGTGTTTGAACAATCCCCAATGGGGAGAGCAGCCTAGGAAACATTCGCACAGAGTGACGAATGCACACAGATAGGCGATGGTCTTGGGTGAGAGGTGGTGCAGTTGGGGACTGAAAAAATTCAGAAAGCCCCTAAAGAACAGGTGGGCGGTAGAGAAAAACCTCGCTCTACATGGGAGAGAAGGAGGACACGCTCTCCGTCGAGGGAGATCGGAGTTGGGCACTGGGAGCAGAGGAGGCGGAGGAAAAGAGAGAAAGAACTGGCCGAGGTACTGTGCAAACCACAGCGAAGACAACTTTATACGCTGCCGAGTGTCTCACTGACCAGTGGACCCGCAAGGTTACGGCACACGCCAACCGCTGACGGCGCTCGGTACGTGGAGATACGATCGGCACGAATATCGAGGCGTCGCGCCTCCACTTGCCCTGATCGTGGTGTAATCATCGCGCGAGCGCGCGCTTCCCAAATTTTCGGATCCCGGAAAATCTGGGTCTGTCAAACCGACCCGTCACCTCCCAAGATACTGCCAGCTCACTCGGACCAAAACAAATGTTGAACATCCACTTGGACGCCTTTAAGGCTGAATGGATCCGGGCGAGCGGAGAAGAATTCAATCGACACAAGTTTCGTTGAAGCCCCGAATATCATTCGGAAGATTTTGCGTGTTGACTCTGAATGAATGCTAATGCTCAGAGTTCAATCGACACAAGTTTCATGGAAATCCCAAATATCATTCGGAGGATCTGATGCAGTAACTCAAGGCCTACGAAGATACCTCCTTCCACCACTCAAACCCCGATCCATTCGGGGGCTAATGACAAGGATATGTACCTAGGGTAGGTTCCTACGCACGGACCACATACCCTACCTAAGGACACCACATGGGAGGACATGAATATCAAGCATGAACTTCCGAGTGGATCCTTGGAGACGTTCAAAGTCACTCGATAGTAATCCACTCGGAGACTCTCGCTCTCACTCGGTAGTCGCGTGTCACTCGGAAGACCTCGCTTTCGCTCGACGCCAGAAGACCAGGAGCCATCATGAAGAACCCAACGGGCAGACGCTGGTTCAATGGCCATTAATAGCTTTTATTACGTACGTTACCTGTAACGACAGACTTTAAGCCCCACGACCAGACCCTTTGATGCGGGGCAATTATGAGGGGCAGCGAACTCTATATAAGCCGCCCCTCCCCTCCTACACAAGGGTTCGCAACCATTGTAATCTCAACATTCCACACGACATAAAGCTCCCGAGCACTGAGACGTAGGGTTGTTACCTCCACGAGAGGGGCCTGAACTCATGCATCCGTGTGTACACCCTCGCCGTAGCTAGGACTCTGCCCTCTCCACTCGTACCCTTACCATCTACTGTCAGGATCGTTCCCACGACAGTTGGCGCCCACCATGGGGCAGGCGTCTAAGCGACTTCCGGCAAGGTTGCGATGTTGAGGCGCTCCCGGTCTGCGGGGCTGCGCACTTCCGTGCCAGTCCCTGCGGTGTGTTGTTGCAATAGCCGTCGACCCCCTACGCATCGGCTCCTCTCGTCGTTCGCGGTCGCAAGTGGTCCAGACGCTCACGACTCCAGCGGTGGGTCGAACACGCAGCGGCACGTCAAGCTTTCCGCAGGTTGCAGCGCTCGAGCCCGCCGAGTCCCTTCATGGCGTGTCCGAGTCAGATTCCGATCCATCCGACGTGCCTTCCGAGTGCGAAAGCTACGATCCCACAGCGGAGATCTTGATGGCGGGCTCTCATCAGAGTTCACCGCCTGGCTTCGGCCGTGTCAAGCGCAAGTCTGGAGGTCCGTTGAACGTGCAGCTGCGTCGTGATGAGGAGGTCCTTCATACCCCCATCGTCGGTGGAATTGCCGAGGACCAAGCTATGGAGGCCGCGAGCATTTGTCTGGAAGAGCTCCAGGAAGAGATCGACGAGTGCGCCCGCCAGCGTCCGCCGCGCCCCAGTTGACGTCATCGACAGCTGTTTCCGACTGGATCTCACGATGGCATTGAGGTATACCAAACTCCTGTGCTCAATGTTACTGCTACTAGGATAGCGGATTCCATTTAGCCGTGCTAGTCAGAGGCTGGTAGAGGGCTATTGCAGATCAGAGCGCTGTTGGATGCAGCACAACGTCAGAATTTAGAAGTTTCTTAGTCCCATAACAGGAAATACAGCAATTCACCCAAGGCAGAGACCGTTCAGTCGGCACACAGCCCTGGATCGCCCTTGCTTCGTCGAGGCGGCAGTTTTCATGAAGGGCAAGACAGAGATCAGCATCATCGTGAAGACCATCGTCGAGTGCCCACTCCTCCACGGAGTGGTCCGTATGCGCCCCGACGAAAGGACGACAGGCACTCCCACGGCGATGACCAGGACACGGACTTTGACGCCCGCGCCTATCTTGTTTAGAAGCGGATCGACAAGAGCAGAGCCTACAGAGAGGGACTCGACAGAGATGTTCCGAGTGGAAGCTCAGCTATGGTGTTTGGTCCAGAGTGTTTTGCAGAGATTCCCCCCAACTTCAGAATGGCGGCGGGGATCGGAAAGTTTTCTGGTGAAACAAAACCAGAGACTTGGTTAGATGATTACCGAGTGGTTGTGCAGATTGGCGGCGGAAATTACAATGTCGCAATGAAGCACCTTCCCCTCATGTTGGATGGTTCAGCTCGAGCTTGGTTGAATCGTTTGGCTTCTTCCAGCATACATTGTTGGGAAGATCTTGCCCGAGTGTTTGTTCGGACTTTTGAGGGCACTTGCAAGCGCCCCGCAGGGCACTGCGTCCAGAAGCCTAATGAAACCTTAAGGGATTATATTCAGCGACGGTCCACCCTGCATCATATGATGGAGAATGTGTCGGAACACCAGGCTGTTTGTGCCTTCAAGGCCGGTGTGACATACAGGGAGCTGTACCTGAAGTTCAGGCACACTGGTGACATTTCACTCGACAAGATGATGGAAATTCCCTCTCGCTCCACCAATGGCGAGGAAGAAGACTGCCTCCGTAGTGGCAAAGTAAAAGCAGTCGCCAACGAGTCTGGCGGTGGCAACAATCGGAAACGAAAGCGGAAGGCTGAAGACCTAGCTCTGGCAGAGGCAGCAACATTGGCGACTCAGTGAAAGAACAAGGGCAAGGCCAAGGCTCAGTATGCCCCCAAGAAGGGGAAAGGTCAGTCAGGAACTGATATCTTGGATCAGCCGTGTGTAATTCACACGAGGAAAGATACAGAAGGCAACCTGATTTTGCCCAAGCACACCACTCGACAGTGTCGAACCCTTATCTAGCATTTCAAGGGAGACCAGTCGAGTGGGAAATCTCCTGAAAAAGAAGATGAAGATGAGGAAAAGGAAAAAATCCCAGATGTCACTACTACACTGGTGATCTTTGCTGATTCCGAGAGCAAGAGTCGTCTGAAAGTCATCAATAGAGAAATCAACATGGTTGTGCCAGACGCCCCCACCTACCTCAAATGGTCTCAATATGCTGTCACATTTGACCAGACAGACCATCCTGCTCATGTGGCCACTCCCGGTCGACTGGCTCTGGTAGTTGATTCGGTGGTGCAGGGGACTTGACTAAGAAAGGTCCTCATGGATGGCGGCAGCGGCCTGAATATTCTGTATGCGTATACCCTGAAAGGGATGGGCATTCTGATGTCCCGTCTGAGCGAGAGCAGCATGCATTTTCACGGGGTCATCCCAGGAAAGAAGGCCAAGTCACCTGGCCAAATAGCATTGGATGTGACATTCGGAGATAGCAAAAAAATTCGGAAAGAAAAGTAGACGTTTGAAGTCATGGATTTCAAGAGTGCTTACCATGCCATCTTGGGTCGACCCGCTTATGCACGTTTCATGGCCCGGCCATGTTATTGTTGGGGAACGTTGCATGGGAAACAAAAATTTTCCTACGCGCACGCAGATCTATCCATGGTGATGAGCATCTACGAGAGGGAGAGTGGATCTACATACCCTTGTAGATCGCTAAGCGGGAAGTGTTAAGAAACGCTGTTGGTGTAGTCGAACGTTTTCGCATTCCAATCATCGTGCGTCCCACAATCCAATCATGATCTGCCCCGCGATCCAATCACGATCCGTCCCTCAAAATTGATCACGATCCGTCCCACGAGCTTGATCATGATCCTTCTGATCTAGCGCCAAACGGACGGCACCTCCGCGTTCAGCACACGTACAGCTTGATGACGATCTCCGCCATCTTGATCCAGCAAGAAGGAGCAGAGAGGAAGAAGAGTTCTCTCGCAGCGTGACGGTGCTCCGGCGATGGTGGTGGAGCTATTCCGGCAGGGCTTCGCCTAAGCGCTGCAGAAAACCAATCTAGAGGAGAAACTATGCACTGGAGGAACGGGCAGCACGTGGCTGAAAATTCTATGCAAAAACCCTAAAACCTCCATTATATATAAGAGGAATAGAGGAGGAGTCTTGGCACAAGGGCCAAGCCTCCAAGGAGTCGGCCGAACCAGGTGGATGAGGTGGACTCCACCTCCAATCCTAGTAGGACTAGGATTCACCCTATTTTTGCCTTTTTCCACTTTTTCTCTTTGGGCATTTTTTCCCAAACCGCATGGGCCTTTTGTGGGACTTACACAAGCCCACTAAGGGCTGGTAAACACTCTCTCACAGTCCATGGAGCCTCTTGGGTCGAAATACACCTCCTGATGGTCTCCTGGTACACTACCGGCACTCCCAGTACACTACCGATGAGCCCGAAACTTTTCCGGCGACCAAAACATGACTTCCTATATAAGAATCTTTACCTCTAGACCATTCCGGAGCTCCTCGTGATGTCCGATATCTCATCCGGGACTCCGAGCAACCTTTGGTCACCACCATACATAAGTCTATACTACTGAAACGTCACCAAACCTTAAGTGTGCAGACCCAGCGGGTTCGAGAACTATGTAGACATGACCGAGACACCTCTACGGTCAAAAACCAATAGTGGGACCTGGATGCCCATATTGGTTCCTACATATTCTACGAAGATCTTTATTGGTCGAACCTCTATGTCAAGGATTCAGTTAATCCCATATGATGGTCCCTTTGTTCTTCGGTATGTTACTTGCCCGAGAATCGAATGTCGGTATGTCCATACCTACTTCAACCTCGTTATCGGCAAGTCTCTTTACTCGTTACGTAATACAAGATCCCGTGACTAACACTTAGACAAATTGCTTGCAAGGCTCATTGTGATGTTGTATTACCGAGTGGGTCCTGAGATACCTCTCCGTCACACGGAGCAACAAATTCCAGTCTTGATCCATGCCAACTCAACAGACACCCTCGGAGATACCTGTAGAGCACCTTTATAGTCACCCAATTCCGTTGCGACATTTGATACACACAAGGCACTCCTCCGGTATCCGTGAGTTGCATGATCTCATGGTCATAGGAACATATACCTGACATGCAGAAAAGAGTAGCAATAAATTGACACGATCATATGCTACGTTTGTAGTTTGGGTCTTGTCCATCACATCATTGTCCTAATGATGTGATCCTGTTATCAAATGACATCTCATGTGAATGGCTAGGAAACCTTGACCATCTTTGATCAACGAGCTAGTTCACTAGAGGCATACTAGGGACAAAGTGTTGTCTATTTACCCACACATGTAATGTGTTTCCAATTAATAAAATTATAGCATGGATAATAAACGATTATCATGAACAAGGAAATATAATAATAAACACTTTATTTATTGCCTCTAGGGCATATTTCCAATAGTCTCCCACTTGCACTAGAGTCACTAATCTAGGTCACATCACTATGTGATTTACATGGTAATGATCAAACACCCATGCAGTCCTGGTGTTGATCATGTTTAGCCCTTGGAAGAGGTTTAGTCAACGGGTCTGCAACATTCAGATCCGTGTGCACTTTGCAAATATTTATGTCCTTCTCCTCGATGTAATCGCGGATGGATTTGAAGTGTCGCTTTATGTGTCTGGTCCTCTTGTGAAACCTTGGTTCCTTGGCCAGAGCAATGGCACCAGTGTTGTCACAGAACAGGTTCATTGCATTTAGTGCACTGGGCACTACTCCAAGATTTGTCATGAACTTCTTCATCCAGACACCTTCCTTCGCCGCCTCCAAGGCTACCATGTACTCTGCTTCACATGTAGAATCGGCTACCACGCTTTGCTTGGAACTGCACCAGCTTACCGCTCCCCCGTTGAGAATAAATACGTATCCGGTTTGTGACTTAGAGTCATCCGGATCAGTGTCAAAGTTTGCATCGACGTAACCCTTTACGATGAGATCTTCATCACCTCCATAAACGAGAAACATTTACTTAGTCCTTTTCAAGTACATAAGGATATTCTTGACCACTGCCCAGTGTTCCATTCCAGGATCACTTTGAAACCTTCCGGCCATACTTATGGCAAGGCTGGCATCGGGTCTTGTGCACAGCATTGCATACATGATAGAGCCTATGGCTGAAGCATAGGGGATGACACTCATCGTTTCTCTATCCTCTGCAGTCACTGGGCATTGAGTCTTACTCAACTTCACACCTTGTAACACAGGCAAGAACCCCTTCTTGGACTGATCCATTTTGAACTTCTTCAAAACTTTATCAAGGTATGTGCTCTGTGAAAGTGCTATTAAGCGTCTCGATCTATCTCTATAGATCTTAATGCCTAATATGAAAGCAGCTTCTCCTAGGTCCTTCATTGAAAAACTCTTGTTCAAATATTCCTTCATGCTTTCCAGCATTTCTATATTGTTTCCAATCAGCAATATGTCATCCACATATAATATTAGAAATGCTATAGAGCTCCCACTCACTTTCTTGTAAATACAAGCTTCTCCATAAACTTGTATAAACTCAAACACTTTGATCACCTCATCAAAACGCTTATTCCAACTTCGAGATGCTTGCACCAGCCCATAAATGGATCGCTGGAGTTTGCAAACTTTGTCAGCATTCTCTGGATTGACAAAACCTTCTGGTTGCATCATATACAACTCTTCCTCAAGGAAACCGTTGAGAAACGATGTTTTGACATCCATCTGCCAAATTTCATAGTCGAAATAAGAAGCTATTGCCAACATAATTCTGACAAACTTAAGCATCGCTACGGGTGAGAAGGTCTCATCGTAGTCAACTCCTTGAACTTGTGAAAAACCCTTTCCCGCAAGTCGATCTTTATAGACGGTGATATTACCGTCCGCGTCTGTCTTCTTCTTAAAGATCCATTTGTTCTGAATGGACTTTCGCCCTTCAGGTAATACTTCCAAAGTCCATACTTTGTTTTCATACATGGATCCCATCTCGGATTTCATGGCCTCTAACCATTTCTCGGAATCCAGGCCCATCGCTGCTCCTCCATAGCTCGTAGGTTAATTGTTGTCCAACAACATGACCTCCAAGACAGGGTTGTCGTACCACTCAGGAGTAGTACGCGGCCGTGTTGACCTACGACGTTCAATAGTAGCTTGATCTGAAGCTTCATGATCATCATCATTAACTTCCTCTTCTACCTTCGTAGGTTCCACAGAAACATCTTTCTGCGCTACGCTAATTTCTGGTTGAAGTAAAGATTCAATAACCTCATCGAGCTCTATTTTCCTCCCACTCAATTTTTCGAGAGAAACTCTTTCTCAAGAAATGTTCCGTTCTTAGCGACAAACACTTTGCCTTCGGATCTGAGATAGAAGGTATACCCGACTGTCTCTTTCGGGTATCCTATGAAGATGCATTTCTCCGCTTTGGGTTCCAGCTTTTCAGGCTGAAGCTTTTTGACATAAGCATCACATCCCCAAACTTTAAGAAACGACAACTTTGGCCTCTTGCCAAACCATAGTTCATATGGCATTGTCTCAATGGATTTCGATGGTGCCCTATTTAAAGTGAATGCAGTTGTCTCTAATGCATAACCCCAAAAGGATAGTGGCAAATCAGCAAGAGACATCATAGAATGCACCATATCTAATAAGGTTTGATTACGAAGTTCAGACACACCATTACACTGTGGTGTTCCGAGCGGTGTCAACTGTGAAACAATTCCACACTGTCTTAAGCGATTGCCAAAATCATAACTCAGATATTCACCTCCTCGATCAGATCGCAGGAACTTAATCTTCTTGTTACGATGATTCTCAACTTCACTCTAAAATTGCTTGAACTTTTCAGACGTTTCAGACTTGTGTTTCATTAAGTAAATATACGCATATCTACTTAAGTCATCAGTGAAGGTGAGAAAATAATGATATCCACCACGTGCTGTAACATTCACTAGACCACACACATCAGTATGTATGATTTCTAATAAGTCACTTGCCCGTTCCGTTGTTCCAGAGAACGGCGTTTTAGTCATCTTGCCCATGAGGCATGGTTCACATGTGTCAAGTGATTCAAAATCAAGTGGCTCCAAAAGTCCATCAGCATGGAGCTTCCTCATGCGTTTTACACCAATATGAACTAAATGGCAGTGCCACAAGAAAGTGGTACTATCATTATCAACTCTACATCTTTTAGCATCAATGTTATGAACATGTGTGTCATCACTATCAAGATTCAATATGAATAAGCCCCTAACATTGGGTGCATGACCATAAAATATATTACTCATATAAATAGAACAACCTTTATTCTCTGATTTAAATGAGTAACCGTCTCGCAATAAACAAGATCCAGATATAATGTTCATGCTTAACGCAGGAACTAAATAACAATTATTCAGGTTCATCACTAATCCCGGTGATAATCGAAGAGAGAGCGTGCCGATGGTGATCACATCAACCTTGGAACCATTTCCCACGCGCATCGTCACTTCGTCCTTTGCCAGCCTTCGTTTATTCCGTAGTTCCTGCTTTGAGATGGAAATGTGAGCAACCGAACCGGTATCAAATACCCAGGCACTACTACGAGAGCTAGTAAGGTACATATCAATAACATGTATATCATATATACCTTGCTTGTCATTGGCCGCCTTCTTGTCAGCCAGGTACTTGGGGCAGTTCCGCTTCCAGTGACCAGTTCCCTTGCAATGAAAGCACTCAGTTTCTGGCTTGGGTCCATGCTTGGGCTTCTTTACAGGAGTAGCAACTCCTTTGCCATCCTTCTTGGTTTTACCCTTCTTGCCATTGCCCTTGACCTTGCCATTTTTTTGAAACTAGTGGTTTTATTGACCATCAACACTTGATGTTCTTTCTGGATTTCAGACTCAGCGACTTTTAGCATCACAAACAACTCGGCGACTGACTTGTTCATCCCGTGCATGTTATAGTTCATCACAAAGCTCTTGTAACTAGGTGGCAGTGATTGAAGAACTCTGTCAGTGATCGCCTCTGGCGGAAGGGCAATTCCCAACTCCGCTAGACGAGTTGAATACCCAAACATTCTGAGTATATGTTCACTGATAGACCCGTTCTCCTCCATCTTGCAAGCATAGAACTTATCGGAGGTTTCATACCTTTTGATTCGGGCATTCTTTTGAAAGATAAACTTTAACTCCCGGAACATCTCATATGCTCCATGACGTTCAAAACGTCTTTGAAGTCCCGGTTCTAAGCCATACAATATTGCACACTGAACTATTGAGTAATCTCTAGTACGTGCCTCCGAAGCGTTCTTAACATCTTCGGAGGTCATGTGTTCTGGTTGGTCACCGAGCGGTGCATCAAGGACATATGATTTCTAGGAAGCCATGAGGATAATCCTCAAATTACGGGCCCGGTCAACAAAGTTACTTCCATCATCTTTCAACTTAGCTTTCTCTAGGAACGCATTAAAATTCAGGGGTGCTACTGCGCGAGCCATTGATCTACAACATAAATATGAAAAGTTTACTTAGACTATTGTTCAAGATAATGAGTTTAGTTAATCAAATTACTAAAGCTCCCACTCAAATCGACATCCCTCAGGTCATCTGAGTGTCACATGATCCAAATTCACCAACTCAAGTCCGATCGTCACGTGAGTTGAGGTGGCTTCAATGGTGAACATCTCATGTTGATCATATCTACTATATGACTCATGTTCGACCTTTCGGTCTCTTGTGTTCTGAGGCCATGTCTGTACATGCTAGGCTCATCAAGTTTAGCCCAAGTGTTCTGTGTGTGCAACACTAGCTTGCACCCATTGTATGTGAATGTAGAGTCTATCACACCCGATCATCACGTGGTGTCTCGACACGACGAACTTTCGCAACGATGCACACTCGAGGAGAACACAATTCATCTTGAAATTTAAGTGAGGGATCACCTTATAATGCTACTGTCGTCCTAAGAAAAACAAGGTGCATAAAAGGATTAACATCACATGCAATTCATAAGTGACATGATATGGCCTTGAACTTGTGCTTTAGATCTCCATCTTGAAAGCACCGGCATGATCTTCATCGTCACCGGCACGACACCATGATCTCCATCATCTTGATCTCCATCAACGTGTCACCATCGAGGTTGTCACGCCCTGCATTCTTCTACTACTATTGCTACCGTTTAGCGATAAAGTAAAGCATTACATAGCGCTTAATGATTGACATGCAGGTCATACAATAATTAAAGACAACCCTATGGCTCCTGCCGGTTGCCATACGCATCGACATGCAAGTCGTGATAATCTATACATCACATGATCATCTCATACATCACATATATCACATCATGTAATAGGCCATATCACATCACAACATACCCTGCAAAAATAAGTTAGACGTCATCTAATTGTTGTTGCATGTTTTACGTGGCTGCTACGGGTATCTAGCAAGAACAATTCTCATCTACGCAAAAACCACAACGGTGATACACTAGTCGCTTTTCAACCTTCTCAAGGACCGCCTTTGTCGAATCCTATCCAACTAAAGTGAGAGAAACTGGCACCCGCAAGCCATCTATGCAACAAGTTGCGGTCAAGGGAATCGGTCTCTCGTAAGCGTACGATTAATGTTGGTCCGGGCGCTTCAACTCATAATACCGCTGAACCAAAATCCGACCAAGGGAGGAAGCAATCTAAGCATCAATGCCCACAAACCTTTTGTGTTCTACTCGAGATCTCCTCTACACATAGACCTAGCTCTGTTACCACTGTTAGGAAACGTTGCATGGGAAACAAAAAAATTCCTATGCGCACGCAGATCTATCCATGGTGATGAGCATCTACGAGAGGGAGAGTGGATCTACGTACCCTTGTAGATCGCTAAGCGGGAAGCGTTAAGAAACGCGGTTGGTGTAGTCGAACGTTTTCGCGATCCAAATCGCCGTGCGTCCCGCGATCCAATCACGATCCGTCCCACGATCCAATCACGATGCGTCCCGCTAAATTGATCATGATCCGTCCCACGAGCTTGATCATGATCCTTCCGATCTAGCACCGAATGGACGGCACCTCCGCGTTCAGCACACGTACAGCTTGATGACGATCTCCGCCGTCTTGATCCAGCAAGAAGGAGCAGAGAGGAAGAAGAGTTCTACAGCAGTGTGACGGTGCTCCGGCGATGGTGGTGGAGCTATTCTGACAGGGCTTCGCCTAAGCGCTGCAGAAAACCGATCTAGAGGAGAAACTATGCACTTGAGGAACGGGCAGCACGTGGCTGAAAATTCTGTGCAAAAACCCTAAAACCTTCATTATATATAAGAGGAAGAGAGGAGGAGGCTTGGCACAAGGACCAAGCCTCCAAGGAGTCGGCCGAAGCAGGTGGAGGAGGTGGACTCCACCTCCAATCCTAGTAGGACTAGGATTCACCCTATTTTTTCCTTTTTCCACTTTTTCTCTTTGGGCCTTTTTTCCCAAACCACATGGGCCTTGTGTGGCACTTCCACCATCCCACTAAGGGATGGTAAACACTCTACCACATCCCATGGAGCCTCTTGGGTCGAAATACCCCTCCCGATGGTCTCCCGATACACTACCGACACTCCCGGTACACTACCGATGAGCCTAAAACTTTTCGAGCGAACAAAACAGGACTTCGTATATATGAATCGTTACCCCCGGACCATTCCGGAGCTACTCGTGATGTCCGGGATCTCATCTGGGACTCTGAACAACCTTCGGTCACCACCATACGTAACTCTATACTACCGAAACGTCACCAAACCTTAAGTGTGCAGACCCTGCAGGTTCGAGAACTATGTAGACATGACCGAGATACCTCTATGGTCAATAACCAATAGTGGAACCTGGATGCCCATATTGGTTCCTACATATTCTATGAAGATCTTTATCGGTCGAACCTCTATGTCAAGGATTCAGTTAATCCCGTATGATGTTCCCTTTATTCTTCGGTATGTTACTTACCCGAGATTCGATCGTCGGTGTCTCCATACCTAGTTCAACCTCGTTATCGGCAAGTCTTTTTTCTCGTTCTGTAATACAAGATCCCGTGACTAAAACTTAGACACATTGCTTGCAAGGCTCATTGTGATGTTGTATTACCGAGTGGGTCGTGAGGTACCTCTCCGTCACACGGAGTAACAAATTCCAGTCTTGATCCATGCCAACTCAACAGACACCCTCGGAGATACCTGTAGAGCACCTTTATAGTCACCCAGTTACGTTGCGATGTTTGATACACACAAGGCACTCCTCCGGTATCCGTGAGTTGCATGATCTCATGGTCATAGGAACATATACTTGACATGCAGAAAACAATAGCAATAAACTGACACGATCAGATGCTACGTTTGTAGTTTGGGTCTTGTCCATCACATCATTCTCCTAATGATGTGACCCCATTATCAAATGACATCTCATGTCAATGGCTAGGAAACCTTGATCATGTTTGATCAATGAGCTAGTTCACTAGAGGCATACTAGGGACAAAGTGTTATCTATTTACCCACACATGTAATGTGTTTCCAATTAATACAATTATAGCATGGATAATAAATGATTAACATGAACAAGGAAATATAATAATAAACACTTTATTTATTGCCTCTAGGGCATATTTCCAGCAGTTACGTGTATCTCAAGTTGAAAATGCCAGGCCCTAAGGGCGTGATCACGGTCACTGGCAATCGACAACGGGCCGAAGAGTGTCTCCATCAAGGATCCAATATCACCGATCAACAGATGGCCATGGTCGAGATGGAGGAGTACAAGAAAACCGCTAACCCTGCTGATTTGCTTCGCGCAAAAAAGCCGGCTTCCGAGTCGGCATTTCAGTCGGCAGGGGAAGTGAAGAAGGTGCACATCCACCCGACGGATCCAACTGTTGCTCCGACGAATATCTCAACAATACTCGACAGTAAATAGGAAGCCGAGCTCATCCAGTTCCTCCATGAGAACTAGGATATCTTTGCATGGAAGTCTGCTGACTTGCCGGGGATTCCCAGGGAGCTGGCTAAGCACCGTCTGCGAGTGGATCCGAAAGCCAAGCCCATCAGGGAGCATTTGCATCGATCTGCGGCAGAGAAGCGCAAGGCAATCGGAGAAGAAGTGGCCCGTCTTTTTTAAGCCAAGTTCATTCGGGAGATTTACCACTCCGAGTGGCTCTCGAATGTTGTGATGGTGCCCAAGAAAGATAAGTCGTTGCGCATGTGCATTGACTTCAAACATCTCAATAAGGTGTGCCCAAAAGACCATTTTCCACTCCCCGCATAGATCAAATTGTTGACTCGACAACGGGGTGTGAGCGGTTATCGTTTTTGGATGCCTATTCTGGGTACCATCAGATCTGTTTGTGTGGCCCGGACGAAATAAAGACAGCCTTCATCACCCTGTTTGGGTGCTTTTGCTACATCACCATGCCTTTTGGTCTTAAGAATGCCGGCGCTACTTTTATGCGCATGATTCAGAAATGTTTACTCGACCAGATCCCTTGGAATGTCAAGGCGTACATGGAAGATATAGTGGTCAAGTCCCGCAAAGGTTCCGACCTGCTGGCTAACTTGGCCGAGACATTCGCCAATCTGAGGCGATTCGAAATAAAGCTGAATCCGGCCAAATGTACCTTCGGTGTCCCTGGCGGCAAATTGCTCAGTTTTCTCGTTTCCGAGCGAGGAATTGATGTCAATCCCGAGAAGATCAGCACCATTGCCCGTATGAAGACTCCTGTGCGAGTGCACGGCGTTCAGAAGCTCATAGTTGCTTGGCAGCATTAAGTCGATTGTTTTCTTGTCTTGGTGAGAAGGCTCTGCCTTTGTATTAGTTGATGAAGAAGTCCGACACATTCGACTGGACTCCTGAAGCCGAAGCAGCGTTTGTTGAGATCAAAGCCCTACTCTCCACCTAGCCGATGCTTGCCGCTCCTACCAGCAAAGAGCCCTTGCTCCTGTACATCGCGGCCACAAATCAGGTCGTCAATATAGTGCTGACTGTCGAGCGAGAAGAGGAGGGTAAAGCCTATAAAGTCCAGCGGCCAGTTTATTATGTCTCGGAAGTATTGTCCCCTCAAAGCAAAGATATCCACACTATCAGAACTGGTGTATAGTATTCACCTGTCAGCGAAGAAGGTGGCACACTATTTCCAAGACCATTCGATCTTAGTCGTTAGTGATGCTCCTTTATTCGAGATTTCAATAATCGCGATGCATGAGGTCAAGTGGCTAAATGGGCAATTGAGCTTGGACACTTTGACATCAGATTCGAGGCCAAGAAGGCAATCAAGTCCCAAGCATTGGCAGATTTCATGGCCGAGTGGACTGAACAACAACAGCCCATCCAAGTTCACTCGGCGCATTGCACAATGTTCTTCGATGGATCCAAAATGTTGAATGGGTCCGGTGCTGGTGTGGTCTTGATATCTCCTAGAGGTGACAAGCTCAGCTATGTTTTGCAGATTCACTTTGATTCCTCCAACAATGAGGCAGAGTATGAAGCACTTTTGTATGGGTTGCGCATGGCTATCTCACTAGGCATCAAGCGCCTGATGGCTTATGGCGACTCAGATTTGGTTGTGAATCAAGTGATGAAAGAATGGGATGTTAGAAACCCCGCCATGACCGGATACTGCAATGCAGTCCGGAAGTTGGAGAAGAAATTTGAAGGCCTGAACTTCATCATGTTCCCCGATTGAAAAATCAAGGGGCTGATGAGTTGTCCAAGATTGATTCCACTCGATGGCCTGTCCCCAGCGTAGTGTTCCTGGAGCATTTGCACACTCCTTCGATTCAAGAGGATCCCTTCACCGAAGAGCCCCCACAAGCTTTAAGCTCCTATGACTCGACTAAAGTTAATGTTCCTACTGTGATTGAACTGGTCATTGAGGTGCTAGTTATCATTCCCGACTAGACTGTGCCATACATTGCCTATATCCTCAGACAAGAGCTCCCTGAAGATGAAGCAGAGGCTCGACAGATTGTGCGTAGGTCCAAGGCTTTCACTGTGATGGGAGATCAGTTATTCAGAGAGAGTGTGACTGGTGTCAGCCAGCGCTGCATTTCCCCCGAAGAAGGTCGGATGATTCTAGACAAAATCCACTCGGGAACTTGTGTCCACCATGCGTCTTCAAGGGAGATCGTCGCTAAAGCATACCGAGCTGGTTTTTACTGGCCACGAGCTAATGAGATGGCTAAGGACATTGTTTCTCACTATGAGGGCTGCCTGTTCTATGCAAATCTATCACACAAGCTGGCGTCTGCTCTGAAGACGATTCCTCTCGCCTAGCCGTTTGCGGTTTGGGGACTCGACATGGTTGGTCCCTTCCGACCTGGAAAAGGAGGATTCACCCACCTGCTGGTAGCAGTCGACAAATTCACCAAGTGGATTGAAGCCAAGCCCATCAAGAAGCTGAATTCCTGCACGGCGGTCACGTCCATGAGGGAGATCATTATCCGGTACGGCATTCCGCACAGCATGATCACGGACAACGGCACTAATTTTGACTTGGAAGCATTCAGGAGATTCTATAACTCCCAAGGCACCCGAGTGGATTACGCTTCCGTTGCACATCCTCAAACCAATGGGCAAGTTGAGCGGGCTAATGGTCTCATTCTGCAAGGTCTACAACCTCGTCTCATGCACAATTTGGATCATGCCGCCAGTGCGTGGGTAACTAAGATGTTGTTTGTTTTGTGGGGGTTGAGGACAACACCTAATCAGTCGACTGGACGAACTCCTTTCTTCCTTGCCTATGGTGCTGAAGCCATATTGCCGAGTGCTTGGCCCACAATTCTCCTCGAGTGGAGCTATATTCTCAGGCTGAAGCTGAACAGGCGAGATGTGATGGGTTAGATCTTCTGGAGGAGGAGCGTGAGATGGCTCTGATCTGTACCACTGCCTATTAGCAAGACCTACGACGCTTCCATGCAAGGAATGTCAGAAGCCAAGCGTTCCATGAGGGAAATTGGTGCTCCAAGTGAATCAGCACCGACCTCACAAGCTTTCTCCTGCATGGGAGGGCCCTTTTGTCGTCACAAAGGTGCTAAACAATGGAGCCTATCACTTGTATAATCTCATGAAGCAGATGGATGAGCCACGAGCCTGGAATGCAGACTTGCTCCGACGTTTTTAAACTTGAGACAAGAGTTTTCTGATGTAATAAGAGTACTTCATCAATGCAATTCGTGTTTCTGCGATTAATACTTCGTCGATTCCAACCGTGCAGTTACATTCTTGGGGATACTCCGAGTGATGAGCTATCCTCACACTCGGGGGCTTAGCTATGAAACATGTTTCACCTAAGTTAAAAACCCTGTCGGGTGGATAGCAGTCCAGTCACTCGACGACCTATTTGTGAATCCCTTCGCTTGGGTTAAAAACTTCGTTGAGTGGATGGTAATCCGTTCATTCCATAACTTAGCTGCGAATCGACATTCGCTTAAGTTTGAAAATACTCCGAGTGAAGAGCAATCCTCACACTCAGGGGCTTAGCTGCGAAACATGTTTTGCCTAAGTTAAAAACCCTGTCAGGTGGATAGCAGTCCATTCACTTGATGGCCTACCTGCGAATCCATCTTCGCTTGGGTTCAAAAAAAACCTCGTTGAGGTGATGGTAATCCATTCGCTCGACAACTTAGACGCGAATCGACATTCGCCTAAGTTCAAAAATACTTCAAGTGATGAGCGATCCTCACACTCGGGGGCTTAGCTGCGAACACGTTTCGCCTAAGTTAAAAACCTCGTCGGGGCGATGGTAATCCATTAACTCGACAACTTAGCTACGAATCAACATTCGCCTAAGTTCAAATATACTTCGAGTGACGAGCAATCCTCACACTCGGGGGCTTAGCTGCGAACATGTTTCGCCTAAGTTAAAAACCTCGTCGAGTGGATAATAATCCATTCACTCGACAACTTAGCTGCGAATCGACATTCGCCTAAGTTCAAATATACTTCGATTGATGAGCAATCCTCACACCCGAGGGCTTAGCTGCGAAACATGTTTTGCCTAAGTTAAAAACCTCGTCGGGTGGACAGTAATCCATCCACTCGACAGCTTAGCTGCGAATTGACATTCTCCTAAGTTCGAAAATACTCTGACTGATGAGCAATCCTCACACTCGGGGGCTTAGCTGCGAACATGCTTCGCCTAAGTTAAAAACAAACTCAGTCGAACAGACGATTGAAAGCCAAATACGAACAAAATCCAAAGGGTGAACCACGGATAAACGTTTTGTACGAAAGCAAATGTGCTCAGGCCTAAGGCCTGAATGAAGTTTTTAAGGATACAAATCCACTCGGCATACCGAGGCAAATTGAACTGTTTCTTTCAAAGACGAGTTTTTCAAGCAGGAGACGGACTAGCGGGCTCGACAAAAGTGTCCAGGTCGATGACGTCGGTGATTCTGGTGGCCGCTTCGATGAAGGTCTCTATGAAGTCCTCGAACCAGAGTTTCTTCGTGTTGACCACCTGAAGCTGCTTCAGCCTCTCCTCCTTCACGTCCCTGCAATGGACGCTGACGAGCGATAACGCCACGTCGGCCCCACAACGAGCGGCAAATTTCTTCCAGGCCTGCACTCAACTTGGAAGTTTGTCCAGGTGAGCCATCATAGAGTTGAGGTCGAGCTGAAGGGTGTCCTTAGGCCATAGCTCTTTGTTGATCCTCTTCACTGCAGACTTCAGTCAGACAAGATACGCCTGGACACCCTGGAGCTGGAAGTTGAGTCGGAGCATGTTCATGGCCACCGCGTCTACGACAGGAGACTTGGTGGGATCTAGATTGGGCTCACCTCCTCTGTCTCCGTCTCAAAGTCTTGGAAGAATTCTGTTGAAGAATGGGGAATGGGAGGAGAATCGGTGAGCTGGGACTCTCAAAGATTTGACAAAGCTCAGTCGAATAAAATACTTACCGTCGAGCAGAATATACATCTTCCTCGAGAACTCGCCTAAATGCTTCTCTAGGCCATTGCTCCTCTTGGTCAGCTGCTCGGCCCTTTTGACGAGGTCCACGCGCTCCTGCTTCAGTTTGGTGTTCTCCTCTTCCAGCTTTTGGGCGGCCGCATTCTTCTGATCTGCAGCTTCAGTTTTGTCCCTGGCCACCCGTTAGGTGTCGGCGAGTGCTTTGTCCTTCTCCTCCAGTGCCTTCTTCATGGAATCTAAAGAAACAACATTGTTGAGTCGCGGTTGGAGTCAACGGTTTTCATTGCGCACGTCTGTTCGAGTGAGAGCACTTGGTTCAAAACATGAAAAGTGAAGATGGGAATGCTGATAGTCGATAGTAATTACCTCCCAGAGACTTCAGCTCAGCACGCACGCGCTCCAGGGCATTGTTGGCAACCGCCAGATCCACCTATAACCGGTTCCTCTCTTCCTCCATGTCCTTGTACTACGTCCCAAGTTTGCAAGCCGTCTGGAACCAACAAAAGACAGGAGTTCAATCAGCAAGTGGTTCCTAGACAGTCGACTGAGTTATGAACACCGGTGAATGACCATCTTGGAAGAATTCAAGCAAAAAGTCCACTCGGCATGTCGAGTGGCCCTGGCGCTCCGCGCACCGTAAACAAATTTAAAGCTATCTCTATTAAGACCCTTGCCGGCGCAAGCACTCGACAGCGATCTCGGGGACTACACCAAGTGGGTGTGCTAAGAGCGCCCCCACTGAGACGGTTAACCCTCGATCTGTCGAGTAACTCATCAAAAAAACACTTGACATGTCGAGTGACACTAGTACCACGCGTACGACAAGTTTTCAAGCCTACTATTTATCGTCTGTGATGAACAGTAGTCTCGGGGACTACACCCAGTGGGTGCACTTAGGTTGCCCCCACTGGTTATTCAAACGTTCGACAAGGTCAGCCCTGTCACGACACTCGACCCGTCGAGTGACGTGCCTACCTACTCCATGAAGTACAGTCTATCCTTATGCAGTGTCATATCATGGTTTGTCTATAATATCCATGAAACCTACAAGGTAGCTATGGAGTGGTGTGATTCAAAGGTGAAGTGTATCCTGTATACAACAGACTCTAAGACCCCTGCCGGTTCACTAGATACTGCTGGAGGAGCATGTGACATAGGTACTGCTGGTTCAGCCCTGGGTTGTGTCGAGCCACCTCCCCCCTAGGAAGACTCTGCAGTCGACCGCTGAAGTGCTTGCGCCGATGACGCTCCTTGAATGTGAGGGCGCAAAGTGTCCAGTCGCTCCTCGTCGTCCTCCACCTGAATTACCTCTGCTTCGACAACCGACGGTGTTAACATCTGCATATCTCGAGTCCCATTCGGACGAACCAACAACTATCTAACCTCTATGAGAAGTAGCCGCGTCAATAGTGTCGACATCAATTGGATCCCCTCCATCTCGATGAGGCGAAGACACAGATGTAGCAGCTCTGACGAATTGAGTGGCATTCGGTCAAATACAGCTCCAAATTTCAGTTGACAGAACAAGTACGGAAATAAATGCTTACATGGAGACGACATGCACGGCCACCCTCATGCGAGGCAGTGCCTTGCGAGGCTTGGTGATGGCTGGCTTGGGCTGCTTGGCCAGTTTTTCGCTCGGCTCAGTGGTCGAGGGGCGGTTGCGCTTCAGGTTCTTCTCGCTATGGCCCGGAGTCCTGTCCTCAACAGTCGACGGATCTTGGCAGGACTTGGTGCGTCTTTCGCGGCGGGGAGGTGACTCGACTTCTTCCTCCTCGTCGGAGTCCTCGTATTCTTCCTTGGAGTCGGAAGAACCGTCGTCGCCCACACTACCGCCCTCCCTCACCATGCCATCTTCAACATGGTTCCCGTTAGGAATGGGCGAGTGCATGTGCATCCATTCCTACACGATTAAAGAAAAGAAGTCAGTTCAATATATCGCTCGACAGTACAATACATCAGTCGACATCACACAACTCACCAGGTTCTTCGGCGGGTTTTCGGCCAAATATGACTGGATCCTCTTGGCTCCCAAAGGATTGTCGCAGGCTCCGGTGATGCTGCTGAGCCACTGCTCAATATTTTTCTGAGGAACTTCCTTAGGATGCGTCCTTGTCGAGTCCTCAGGGCCCGCGTAGTGCCACATGGTGTGGTCCCTGGCTTGGAGTGGCTGAATATGTCAACCGAGAAACGTCTCCAACAGGTCCATGCTAGTCACTCCACCCCGAATCAGCTGCACCACCGCTTCAACCAAGATGCCTACTTGGACGTGCTCCTCTTCAGTCACCTTCAGGGACTTGGGAATAGCTGGGGTGTATATGGGGGAAGGCCAGTCAACATATTGGGCGATGTTGCATCCTTGCAGTAGAACCAGGTCGACTGCCAACCTCTTACAGATTCAGGGAAGGTCATGGCAGGGAAGGAGCTACGAGCTCCTTTTTGAACTCCTAACCCTCCGCACAGCTAGAGTATGAGGGTCTTCCCATCAGCGGGGAGGGCTTTCTTCACGGTCTGGGATCTGACTGTGAAGAGGTGTTTGAACAATCCCCAATGGGGAGAGCAGCCCAGGAAACATTCGCACAGGGTGACGAATGCGGACAGATAGGCTATGGTGTTGGGCGAGAGGTCGTGCAGTTGGGCACCGAAAAAATTCAGAAAGCCTGTAAAGAATGGGTGGGGCGGCAGAGAAAAACGTTGCTCGGCATGGGAGAGAAGGAGGACCCGCTCCCAGTAGCGCGGCTCTGGCTCGTGCTCCTCCCCCGACAGCCTCCGGGCGCCGTCCGCCACGAGCCCGTCGGAGATGAGGCCCTCCATGTCTTTGCGGGTGACGACTGAGGGGAGAAAATCCCCCTGCATCCAGCCCGCCGGCATGGTGAATCTGGCGGTCGAGGGCTTCTTGCCTTCAACTTCACCGCCCCCCTCTTCGCACGCTCTAGCTTCTCCGTCAGATTCTTCGTCTTCGTCGTGGCGGCTCTCGTCGAGGGAGATCGGAGTTCGGCGCTAGGAGCGGAGGAAGCGGAGGAAAGGAGAGAAAGAACTGGCGGAGGTACTGTGCAAACTGTGGCACTGACGACTTTATACGCTACTGAGTGTCTCACTAACCAGTGGATCCGCGAGGATACCGCACATGCCAACCGCTGACGACGCTCGGTACGTGGTGATACGACCAGCACGAAAATCGAGCCGTCACGTCCTCCACTTGCCCCGATCGTGGCGTAATCACCAGGAGGCCGGTGTATTACAGATCTAAATCGTCTTGTTAGATCCCAATCATTCCTCATCTTTTTAGCATGACACACACACAGGAAATCGATCAAATGCCGGATCCAGAGTTTGACTCCAGCAGACTCCCGCAACATGAGTTAGATTCCGAGTTTTGCGCCACCGAGAAGTACCAAAAGCTGAGTTGTGTGCACGGACACACTCCCGCTCGACGAGTATGCGCGGAGGGATTCAACATTGGTAGACGGTTTCAGGGTTGCCCCTTAGAGGTTAGTGATAAGTTCATCCCTTAAGTTCAGTTAATGCCCCCACTCATCCTGATTATTTAACATTCGCAGGGATATGAGTCTTGTGACTTTGTTAACTGGCTAGATGATGAATGACATCACAGGGCTCGGAATGTAATCACCAAGCTTTCAGAAGATAATGTAAAGCTGAAGAAGAAACTGACTAATCTGGAGTGTACAATCACTATGATGAAGCAAGAAAGAATCAATCACAGGCAACAGATGAAAGCAGGAGACAAGAAGGAATTAGCATGTGTAGTTGTAGTTGCAGCATTAGCCATTTTCTATGCATTGTTTGCAATGATCATTAGGGGTTTTGTTTGATTATTAATGGCTACATCAATAAGCAGAGCTCATCTATTGCTTACCAACTATCCTATGTTAAATGCTTACTATTTCACACCACTTGTGTTTCATATAAGCGTGTCTGTAGTTAAAAAATGCATCTAGCGAACCGTGTGAACTCCTAAAATGTACATTGTGAAACATTTGGCATGTTGAGAACTACACAATAGCAGGAATTTAGAGCGACGGACCGGGTGCACACAATTGCGATTGATTATATAGGAATCATAACCGACAACCAAGGCATCAATATAATATGTCAATCCCCCGCTTCAATAGCCATTCCTCTTGTCATGCTTCAGTTGCCACCATATTCATCGTCCCAGATGGCCACTCTACACTTCCACGCACTCTGTATTCTCACTTTCTAACCGGTTGTTTAATTATGTAGCGCAACATTGCCGAGCTCAGCACGGACGATAGTTCTGCCAGTCTAGATTCAACCACAAAATCATCGCGCTCATCTTCCATGATTTCGGCATCAAGCCCTGACCTCCATTTTATCCGTCTCATGGAAGGGCCGGTGCTACTTCTCGAGCATGCTTTGGTTTCCCGTGAAGAGGAACGGTTTGATGCAGCAAAGTAGATAAGTATTTCCCTCAGTTTTTGAGAACCAGTATCAATCCAGTAGGAGATACAAGTGAGCCACCAATAGATATACCTGCACAAGGAATCAAACTCTGGCACCCAATGCTATAAAGGGGTTGTCAATCCCTTCACGGTTATTTGCAAGGATGAGATCTAGTAGAGATAGATATAATAAGATGCTTGAACGGAAAGTAAAACTAAAAGTAAAAATAGGGCAGCAAGTATTTTTGGTGTTTTTGGTTTTAGATCAGAAAGTATAATATGGAAAATAGACCCCGGGGGCATAAGTTTCACTAGATAGCTTCTCTCATGATGGCAAGTATTACGGTGGGTGAACAAACTACTGTCGAGCAATTGATAGAAAAGAGAATACTTATGAAGATATCCAAGGCAATGATTATGCATATAGGCATCACGTCCGTGACAAGTAGACCGAAACAATTCTGCATCTACTACTATTACTCCACACATCGACCGATTCCTGCCTGCATCTAGAGTATTAAGTTCATGAAGAACAGAGTGACGCATTAAGCAAGATGACATGATGTAGAGGGATAAACTCAAGCAATATGATGAAAACCCCATATTTTTACCCTTGATGGCAACAATACAATACGTGCCTCGCTACCCCTACTTTGTCACTGGGTGAGGACACCGCAAGATTGAACCCAAAACTAAGCACTTCTCCTATTGCAAGAATTACCAATCTAGTTGGCCAAACCAAACCAATAAATCAAACAGACTTGCAAAGATATGAAATCATGCATATAAGAATTAAGGAAAGACTCAAATAATATTCATGGATAATCTGAACATAAACCCACAATTCATCGGATCTCGACAAACACACTGCAAAAGAGTATTACATCTCATAGATCTCCATGAAGATCTTGAAGAACATGGTATTGAGAAGAAAAGAGAGAGAAGAAGCCATCTAGCTACTAGCTATGGACCCGTAGGTCTATGGTGAACTACTCACGCATCATCGGAGGGGCAATGGAGTTGATGTAGATGCCCTCCGTGATCGAATCCCCCTACAGCAGATTACCGGAAAAGGCTCCAAGACTGGATCTCTCGGGAACGGAGGCTTCTGGTGACGGAAAAGTGTTTTCATGGCTCCTCTCGATAACTATGGAATATTTGAGTATTTATAGGCCAATTATTAGGGTTAGGGGAGTTGCTAGGGGCCCACAAGCCTGCAAGGCGCGGGTGGCCCCCCTGGCCGCGACAAGCGGGCTTGTGGCCCCATGGCAGCTCCTCTGCCTTGGTTCTCAAGTCTCGTGGCTTCCTTTTATTCCGGAAAAAATCATTTTGCAGGTTTTGTTCTATTTGGACTCCATTTAGTATGCCTTATCTGCGAAACTCAAAAACAAGGAAAAAACATAAACTGGCACTAGGCTCTAGATTAATAGGTTAGTTCCAAAAATAATAGAAAATGGCATATTAACGCATAAAAACATCCAAAAGAGATAATGTAATAGCATGGAACAATCAAAAATTATAGATACGTTGGAGACGTATCAGCCGCCGCCGCCGAAGTCATCAGACGATGACGAGAAGGACGAGGAGCCACTGAAGGACAAAGAAGATGACAATGATGATGATGAGGAGGAGGAATGTTCGGACAACGAGGAGGATGCCGAGGAGCCTCCGAAGGACGAAGAAGATGACGATGAGGAGGAGGAGGAATGGCCGAACAAGGAGAACAACGATGAGGACATCAACGACGATGGCAATGAAAATCCAGCGGTCAGCGGCAAGAAACGTCCATGTCAAGACGATGGCACGGGGCCATCTAACAACAACAACAAGAAGTAAAATAGATCGTAATACTTAAACCTTCTCGATCGAATCGCAAATGGTTAAGAATACAGATTCTTCAGTGATCATTCACAATATTGCACACATTTGGTTTCTTGACTTGTGTGCCATGTCGAGCACATGGTTCTGATTATCAAACTGTTTGCAGCCTATCAGACACACCTTGTTACACCACATCATTTGTGTTCTTACGTATCATCGCAAACAGTTCATATGAGGGACATGTATGTCATCCATCACACACATCTATATTTGATTAACCATTTGTGCCATTTCGCCTCATCACAAAAAGTTCTTAAAAGTCAAATGTCTGTCGTAGATCACACACACAAATATTTTTTGAATCATATTTGATGGATCCTGCATCGCACAAAGTTCGTGTAATTGGCAACGGATCTTGAACTATACCGTTTGTGATTCATGCATCACACATAGTTTTGTCGAAGGGTCTCTAATTGCAATGTCACGTTAGCAGCATCCTGCAGTAGTGTGATCACCCTGTTAGGCACTCCAAAGCGGCACACCACTCCTTTCATGAATTTATAGTTGAGTGTGCGGCCACCTTTCTCACTGGTTCTACCTCAGGCCACTTTGTGAACTTTTCGGTTGCCACAAAGAAGAACTCAAAGCCCCCGACAGCACAAGGGAAGGGGCCCAAGATATCGAGCCCCCGGACCGAGAATGGCCAGGATAGAGGCATCGTTTGCAGAGCTTGTGCTGGTTGATGGATGTTCTTGGAATGAAACTGGTAGGCTTCACACTTGGTGACCAGCTCACTAGCGTCTTGGAGGGTAGTGGGCCAACAGAAACCCTGCCAAAAAACTTTATCGACAAGGGCCCTTGATCCTATGTGAGAGCCACATACTCCTCGGGTGAATCTCTACCAACAGCTTCAGTCCATCCTCCCAGAAGATGCACCTTAATTTCCCACTGTTCGATCATCTTCTATACAAGATGTCATCGACAAACTGGTACATACTTGACTGACCGCCTACTTTTTCAGCTTTTTCTTGCTTTTCGGGGAGTTCTCCTGTTTGGAGGAAGTGGACTATATGTTGTGCCCAGGTCGGAGCCTGTGGATTTACGGCCCCGCTCGATGCTCCGTCTTACTCTACGCGGGGCGCACGCCTAGTAGCCCCACTAGTGACGGGCGTAGCTGAAGGGTCACGGCGTGCACCAGAACGGCCGCTGCCAAGGCGGCCGCGGCTATCAGCATGGTGGGGAGGCGGACAATGGTCGTTTTCTTCACCCACGACATCAGGGCCGGGAACGCCAAGTTGTTGTTGTGGTCACTCCTCTCCGGTAGCTCCTTCTCCATCTCCGTCCGGAGGGGACTGGACGGTGGTGCCGTCTACACCGGCTGCGTCGCCCACGATGCCCACCTCACTTGCGACCGCTACGGTGTCGACGACGCTCATGGCCGCGTGTGAGGGAGCCTTCGAATTGGAGGGTGCGTGGCTGGACCGGACTTCTTCTTGGGAGCCATTATTGGAGAAGATGATGGAGAACAACATGCCGATCAGAACCTCAGGTTTGCACCAAAGCAGCGTCCTACCTGGCGCGCCAAAGATGTCGGGGCTGGATGCACTCGATCACCTATGGGTCCATCGGCCCCTTTGTGCTTCGGTGGGGGCATGGACATAAGCACAAAGAGCATAGATAGTGAGACGAGATGGCAATTTACCTAGGTTCAGACAGCTGTCAAGCGTAAAACACTACTCCTACTTTGTGGGTGGATTGATCAGAGGAACATGAAGAGCATGCAACACTCCAGCACGGCAAGGGTTGCCTTCTGGGGAGTTACTATGCGTGTACAAGTGTTCAAAAGTCCGAATCCTGGGCTAGGTTGCCTTGTGCCTCCTTTCATAGCACAAAGGGAACCCATAGTGGCAAAACAGACATTGTCTGATGATTAGATAGCTAGCAGAGCTTATTATACCTAACTCTGGCATTAGGGACAAAATACCATCATTGCTAGTCTAGGTGGCATGCGGGGGTGCATCCCCAGCAATCTTATGCCACCGCTCTAGCTAACTATCGCACCCCATCTTGACACCTCTATGGACGGGTGTCAAGGAGGCTTAATTTGTCTTCTGGTGTGTCGCCACGTGCTTAGCGAGAGCCACTTAGCCATCTGGGGCTCGACACCACATCGACAAGTGACTGGCCTTGCGATGAGGTGGAGCGGTGGCCGATCAGCTCGCGCTTGTCGGGGGATGGCTTGCCGGGTCTTCAAGAAGGGGTGCATGTCCTGGTCGCCGGCAAGCGTCGAGGGTGCGCTTGTTGCGCATCAGTCCAGGTTTGGTCTTCCACGTCGGGCTTGTTGGAGTCTGTCTTGATTATTTACCGGGTTGGCTCTATGTCGAAGGGTTCAGCTACTACCGCATGTGCATAAGTCAGGGGCACTGGGTACCCCTGTCCTAGTGCACCGATAGACAACTACTAAACAAAACATCAACCATGCCCGCAACATGTACTAACATATACTAAAGAAGACAACTACCACTACGTAAACAAAAAAGCAAAATATACTAACACATACTAAACAAAACATCAACTAAAATGACATCTGCTGCCTCTTGTCGTCTTGAACTATTTTGATATAGAATGTGTCACCTTACATGGGCGAATCGACATCTGTTGCCTCTTCTCGTCTTGAACTATTTCTAGAGGCAACATAGATCAAAATGATTATCGTGCCAAAATATGAAATTATACATGCTTCGTTTGGCCTTCTTATACATTGATTGACTTTTATATGCATGATTTAAATGTGCATAATTCAAATTTGAACTACAATCACATGGTCCGGTGCATCACAATGGGTTGAAAATCATATAAGTGTACATGCATCTTTAGGTACCATGCAAGATATGTGAATGAATTTCAAACATCTCGGGGTCTTGGCTCAGCCACACAAACATTAAGAAACTTGGGTTTTCAATCATGTAAATCAAAAACTCGTCAGAAGATTCACTACTACATAATGGTCCAAACATGACACATTAATCAGAGACCCTTCGACGAAACTGTGTGTGATGCATGAATCGCAAATGGTATAGTGCAAGCTCCGTCACTAATGGCACGAACTATGTGCAAAGGTGGATCCATAAAATACGATTCGGAAAGTAGTTGTGTGTGTGATCTATGATAGAAAGTTTGTTCTTATGAACCGTTTGTGAGTAGAGAAGATGACAAAAAAGGTTACCAAAACTACATATGGGTGCTAAGTACGACATATAGTTCACTTGGATAAACTGCCTGCGTTGATACAGCAGAACACAAACGATTCGGCGTAACAAGATGTGTGTGATATACAACAAACAGGTGAGTAATAAGAATCCTCTGCAAACACCTAATATAACACAGACGGTTGGTGCTAATAACCTGTGTGTGTTGTGGGGAAATGTTTGCTGGTATACAACTGTCAGCGATTGATGAAATCATCATCGACGGGTTTCGTAGTTTAGTCCATGTGTAATGTGATTTGCTTGGTCCGCACAACATCAATGCTGCGCCTACAGAACAACAACATATGTACTTATAATAACATGATTGTATAAACAAAAAAGAACACAATGCAATTCCGAATATTGTACCACAAATACCAGCAATATTAGAAGGTTCAAATTCTAGCATAACGAAGCCCAAATTCAAAGATTACAAGGTACAAACTGACATTAGAAATCAAATTCAATCTTCAGGATCCATGGGATGAAATATTTCTGCGAAGGGATCATCCACCGAGAAGTCATATATCGGCTCGATAGAATCGCTTCCGAATAATCTGTCATATGAACTTCCAAAGTGAAAATCAGCTTCTGCAGAGCCTTTTCCATTCCGCCGTAGACGCCTCCGCTGGTCAATAAACCATCCATTGTGGCCCACTAAATATAGTGCAAACCTGATTACCTTGAGCACCCTACTATTTTTTAAAAAATATTAGTTTTTTTAAAAAAAATTGACAAATATTGTGCCATCTGTAGAAATTTCAAAAATGTGATCCCTTTGGCTGCGCCCAGGCTGATTAGATCCTATCGGCTATGTCGCGGCCGACTGGATCCTATCGGCTATGGCTAAGCTGAGAGGCTTGTCGGCCCTGGGGGTTGGCCACTAATCGGCTTTGGTGTAGCCGATTAGTACCTTTCGGCTTAGGTGTGGCCGAAAGGTACTAATCGGCCTACTCGTGGCCAATTAGTGTTGGCTACCCTACTTGGTGCATGCATCCCCGTTTTTCCCGCCAAGTGTTCCCGCCTGATTTCCTGCCTTCTTTTGCCGCCAAATTTTCCCGCCATCTTTCTTTCTCCACCTCTCAGCCTCACAGGCCTCCTCTCGTTGCTGGTAGACCTCCACCGGTCGAAGTTGGTCTTCTTGGTTTTTCTTCTTCATCTCAGCAAGAAAAGCCCTTTTCTCCACACAATACTCTTTCCATGCTCTCTCCTGCCAAATATAAAATCAAATCAACAATAATATCAACAACATATTTGTTCTTGGTGATTGAAACATACCGGAGGCGTGATGTACGGTGAAGGGGTAACGGGTGGATCTCCTCATAATTAGCGCACATGAAACACTTCATGCCCAACTAATCTGAAAAATTCGTCACCTCCTTCACCTTGTAGAGATTGCCACACCAACAATGAACTACTTCCACCCCCTGGAGGCAAATTCGCACTCTTCCATTTCCTAGGCCTAATGCTTTGATCCGAACAAGGCAAACTCATAATGACTATCGCGTTGGTGTTTTCAAGTGTTGCTGGCCAATGAAGGAAGACAGTTACAATGCCTCCTTTCATAGGCAGATGACAACAGCAATGGCGGGAAAAGAAGGCGGGAAATTGGGCGGGAAAAGATGTCGGGAAAATTTGGCGGCAAAAGAAGGCGGAAAATCGGGTGGGAAAAGATGGCGGGAACATTTGGCGGGAAAAAATGGGGATGCATGCACCAAATGGGGTAGCCAGCACTAATTGTCCATGAGTAGGCTGATTAGTACCTTTCGGCCACACCTAGGCCGAAAGGTACTAATCGGCTACACCAAAGCCGATTAGTGGCCAACCCCCAGGGCCGACAGGCCTCTCGGGCTAGCCGTAGCCAACAAGATCCAGTCGGCCGCAGCATAGTCGATAGGATCTAATTGGCCTGGGCGCGGCCAAAGGGATCACATTTTTGAAATTTCTACAGATGGCACAATATTTGTCAAAAAATAAAAAAAGATGAATATTGAAAAAAACTAGCGAGCACCCTTGCTTTCTGAACAAAGAAACTGGCAAATTGAATCTCTAGATTGGTGCCTCGATACTCGTTCAAAGTAATTTCCGTGAGATGGAATTCAAGGAATTCGATGTGATTGTTATATTGCGCCACCTTTTCCACTCCAACTCATGCTTGTGTTTGCAAATGAAGACAACATATCAGTGTTTAGATGTTGTATCAAACACTACGGGCCTCTTTGATTTGCATGATTTATAAAATACACTAATAGATTGATATGCCATCTTCGACCGTTCATGATTAACATCTCAAAAAAGTTCTATATTACACATTTCATTGTAATCATGGGTAAAAGTACCAACAAATTGAACTTCGTTGTGGTTAAGAATTAACAGGAAAGGAATATCACCTCGACGAATAGCTTCTCCGTGCATGGAAAGCATATAAGGAACTTAACAACTTCATGCAGATTGGGGTCGATAGATTGTAGTGCCAAGATCTTCACTATGCGCAGAGACAATGCGAGGCTTGTGGGAATCATTTTTTGGATGACAGCCAAACATAGATTAATAAACTAGATAAAATGTGATGTACAATAATAAGAATGAGAAGAAGATTGTTGTACCTGAATGGTTATGGATCCAACTATAACAAGTTTAGAGAATTCAGCACACGAATACCCCAACATTGTCAATTTTGGTGCGCCAATGACCCTGTTTCTTGTTTGACCTTCTTTATCAAGTACAAAAAATCTCTCTAGGAAAGGCGCATTCTCAATGACCATATCATGAAACTCCCCAACTGACAGCATATTGTGGCACCAGCCATGCACATAAATCGTACGGAGATTCGTCGTAGCGATGTGAAGGCTACTGAACCCAAACATCATCTAAACACAAAGCTACTCGAGCGTTGTACAGCCGCCAAGAAGGCGCTCCAAATCTGACTTCGGGATGCTGACGCCAATGAGCTCGAGGTGCTTCAGTTTAGGGAGATGAATAGCGTGCACAACATTAATCTTGGGGAAAAGGCACCGCATGAACATAGCGCAATGCAGCATGGGAGCGAGGCGGGGGACGGACGGAGGAAGTGAGCGCCCATGTCCAGCATCAAAGTTGAGCTCCTCGAGCTGATTTAGGGTGGGGGATAAGAACCAGTCATGAAACTTGGGTTCCGCCTTGCAGATTGAATGGAAAGTGCCGATGGCAAGGCATCTGACGGGTGCAGTGTGCGTGGCGAGGATGTGGGACAATGTGTCCAAGTGTTTGTGCTCCCCGCTGCAGAGCTCGTCGTCGAGGAGGTCAATGGGGATGGAGTGCCATAGGGGGGCGCCGCCTCCTGGACAGGATGGTGGTCTGCATGGCAGATTTGATGGGGAGGAGAGACATGATGGTTACCAACATCTCATCGGGGATGCTGCTGATGAAGTCCATGCTCTCCGGAGGCTCGTGTGGTTCAGCCCCCTCCTGCCCCCGCTTGTTGGCCGCCTAGTCGTCCATCGAAAAAGGAGGTGATCCGTGGCGGCGGCCCAAATAGATAAGACCAAAGGAGAAGGTTTAGCAACTAATGTAGAACTTGGGAGAGAATAGGGCTGTGGGTGGAAGCCCGAGGTCCAAGGGCTTGATTCCCGGTGAGCCATCTGGGCCTACACGGCAGACTGCTTGCACGCATCCCTTTGAGCCTGCATGGCGGATCCTCGCACGCGTCCCGTCTAATCAAACCTGCACCCACAACACAGGCAAGGCCCACCTCTCATAGAGGCAGGGCCACACGTGTGATCGATGAGCCCGTTCCCAAACGGTTTCTAAAAACCATAAAGCATTCCGTGCTTGGGAAGTAAAACCGTCAATGAATATTGAGCTTGTTTCCTTTCACATTCCAAATTACCATGCGCTATTTTTTCACAAATCAGTTCACACCTACAAACCTAAACGTGTTCTCACTTAGTAGTTGTTTACTGTAGTAAGCTGTATAAACGCAAACTTGTACTCAAAAATTACTGTACATTCTTCACCCCCTGTCAGCAAAAAACAGGCCTTTCTTTGTTATTCCTTCACTCCATCTGCCATGGCAGATGGGGGGGGGGGTTCTGGGTCGAGATATAACTAGGGAAGAAAGACCAAAGTTGTGGAAGCAACTGAGAGGTCCCGCCACCATGCCGCGGAAGAGCCAGAGACCTCCAGCCACACCGCTTTGGCCGTAGGAAAGATGTCCGGTGGTGTCGCGGATGCCCAGGGGAATCTTTCGTGGAGAGACGGCATGTCTCACAGTCACAAGCGCATTTGCCTCAGAGGCAAACTGGACGATTTGGCAGTCTTTGACTCCTCAGCCAGCGATGACATGCACGCTGAGCTCGATAGGAAGGACACCATGATCGATGACCTGGTGAAGCTGCTAGAGAAGAGCGACGCCTCGGTTGACAGGGCGACCGGCCTCATGGAGAAACTAATGGAGGAGAAGGACGCCTGGAAGAAACTGCTCGATAAGAAAAGTTCCTCCGAGGGGAGGCTAAAAGAGCTCGTCGAGGAATTTTTGGAAGACTTGGCGAAGCTCCACATCGAGCCGGAGGGGCTGGTGAAGGAATCTATGGAGCGTATGAAGGAACTTCATATGTACGTGACGCAGGCCATCGACGCTCTAGAGCAAAGAGCCCACACCATGGCCACAATGCGGAAGATGTCAGATGAAAGGCAACATGAGATGGAGCTCGTGGAGCTGATGAAGAAGGAGATTGAGGAACTCCGTGCTCAGCAATCCATGAAGAATTAGATAGATTGTTTTCTTTGTCTTCCTTCTTAAACCTCTTCCTTCTTCTTTTGCCCCCGTGTCTTTGGGGAGTTACCACTTGTGGCATTTTTTATTATCATGAATATCTAATTGTCGGTGCTAATTTGTTGTTATATTATTTTGTTCATTTATACATGTATACAAGTCGAAAACAAACAAAAATGTCAAAGTTCTTAGCTAGGCACGAACAAAACAGTGATCACAAGCAAACTAGTCCCTACGTGCAGGCGCATTAACCACATGATAAACAATGGGTAGGACACCATTAATTCAAAAGTTGGGAGCAAGGCGAGTTGGGGTGAAGGTCAAAGTATCGCTTCCTGATGAGCATGCGCAGTAGACTCTCATGTGTCCCTCGAGCATGCACGGCGGACAGCTCTCACGCATCATGTCAAGCATGCGCTACGGACGGCTCGCACGCGTCCCGTCAAGCCTGTGTGGCAGAAAGCTCACGTGTCATGTCATCAACATGCAAGTACCCGCATAGCTCCCCCATATCAAGTACTCACTCCGTTTCTTTTAAATTAGCATACAAAAGTTGGTCAAATTCAAAATTTGTAAAGTTTGTCTTGCTTTATAGAAAAATAAATAATCATTTATAATTTAAAATCAACATTGTTAGATGCATCGTCAAATTAACTTTCATACTATATAACATTAGCATTGTAGACATTGATGTGTTTTTTGTATAAATTTAGTCAGACTATGTTTAGCTTGACTTTATGCGAGTAAAAAAGAAATGGAGGGAGTAAAAAAATGGATAAGGGGGCACCAAATGGTTATCATACAAGTTTTGTATGTACAAGAATTCAATAAACCAATATTATCAATGATTGAGGCCGAGCGAGCATGCCTAAATGTTTCTAGTTCATTCACTTTCGTATGAAAAGGGCCCTAGAAAACTCAATTGGTGTATAAAAAGGGTCGAATTGGTACACTAGAGGACACGTTGAATGTAGTTTTGTCACAAAAGGTGACATGTTCCCTATCAAAACCATGAGGTCAGAGAATATGCCTCCAGTTCAAAATTTGAACTACGCATATTAAATCCCTAGAAAACTCAATCAATGTATAAAAGGTTCCAATTCGGTGGACTAACGACTCATTGAATGTAGTTTCACCAACAAAGGTGACATGTTCCCTATCATGGCGAGCTTTGGCTTGTAAGATGCATGTCCCAATATTTGTCCCAAATTCGTCAAAAAACAAAATGCACACCATAGATGTGTCGTGGCATGACATTGTGTAAGTTTCGTGAAATCATGGTGAGCTTTGGGTTCTCTCGGACTTTCAAACCAAGATTATCAATGTTTGCGGTCTAGTAACGACACCAAGATGTCTGTAATTCAGTGACCATTAGTGCATGGGATGTAAACATGGACCCAATGACACAAAAAGGTTTTTAATCCATTTTGGTGCACATGAGCATGTGCTTGTAATTCAAACTTGAGTTCTTCACATTAAGTGCATGCCTAGAAAACTCAAATGTCGTTTCGACCACAAAGGTGACATGTTCCATATCGAAACCACCATGTGTGTCGTGGGAAGCTCCAATTTGTAATAGGTTTGTCCCAAATTTTATATACCATGTCCTATAAGTGTCGTGTCGACACACCGGTTTCAATAATTTCACATTTTATCATTGGAGTTGTATTAGCCTATGTTGCATGTAGAAAAAATATCAACGCAAGAAGAGACATCAAATGTCGTTCCCTCCACAAAGGTGACATGTTCCGTATCGAAACCACGATGGTTCTTGAGAGAAGTTTTGGTCCCACATTGGACAAAAAATATCATGTCCTATAAGTGTCGTGTAATGACACTGGGGTAAGTTTCAAGAATTCTAGAATATTTGTGGATTTATGATGATTTAATAGCCAAGTTTCTCAATGTTTGTGGCCTCGTCATGACTTCGAGATGTTTGCAATCCATTCATGTTCATGGCATGGGACCTAAACAAGGAACCCAAGGACACAAACAATTTTTTTCAACCCATTTTAGTGACACGAAGCATGTTCTTTTAGTTCAAATTTGAATTATGCACAGAAAATGTCTACAAACTTGATTAGTGTAGTATACAAAAAGGTAACGAACAATGAATAATTTAAAGCAGTTATATACGCCCGTCTGAAGCTCGTGCGTGTGTAAGCATGGTGTGCGTGTGTCGTGCTAGCTCGAGCTTCCTTCTTTGATAAGTTATCCAATTTCTATTAAAATGATGTTCTATCCAAACACGCTTCTCCCGTCACTCCCTAATCGGTCTCCCGCCACTCCCCCAATTGGTTTCCCGCCGAAGCACCAGCCCCGTCATCAACCTCCTGGACGAGGAGGACGAGACGAAGCCGGCAAAAGCGGTATAATGCTATCGAGCATGAGCAAGACATCATCATCAACCCCCATGCCACCATCGCACACGGTTTCCAATACTACCAGAAATGTCTATGATGTGTGTCTGGTCCGACCAGGTGCCCAGAACCCATTCAATGGAACTCATTCAATGGACGCGTGTCTGGTCCGACCAGGTGTGTGTCTGGTCCGACCCGTAACCCATTCAATGAAACTCGGAAGTTAAGCGTCCTTCGGTGGAGTAGTCAAGGATGGGTGACCGGTTAGGAAGTTGCTAGATTTCAAGGTTCATTTAGGCAGTGTGATATGATCACTATAGGCATAAATAAAATGCATATAGTGATATGTCATTCCGGCTAAATAAATCTTGAGATCCTTTTGTTTGAAAATATCTATGATTTTCTTTTGCTTCTTTTGCTGTTTTGAAAATGTCAAGGATCGAGTGTGTGTGATATGTCATTCCGGCTAAATAAATCTTGAGATCCTTGTTTTGAAAATATCCACGATTTTCTTTTGCTTTTTTGAAAATGTCAAGGATTGAGTGTGTGTGTGTGTGTGTGTGTGCGCGCGCGCGTGTGTGTATACCAATGCCTGTGTGTGGATCATTTGCCTACATTGTGCGGTTTCTGATGACAAACCTATCGGTGGGCCCTTAAGGTCTGCCATGTCTTTTACTGATAACGCTAGAAGGCCAATGATGGATGACGATGTGTGTGTGTGTGAACATATGCTTGTGTGTGGAACATGTGTCTACATTGTGACACCTAGGTGCCTGGGCAACTTATCTCATAGCCGTTAGATGATGAATTGATGCATGACGTTGATGTTGATATGGTAAAACCATTAATGTGATTATTTATGGCATTAGTTAATGAGTATGGTAAGCATGCGTGCATGCATGGCAATCATTTATGACAGAATATTTTGTTTTCACATATACATAGCATTATAATTTAGTTATTATGCTTTCCGAGCCTTTATACCTTGGATACATCTTTGTCACGTATATACACACAAATTTTACGTCGGGGTACGTCCCCATATATTTCACATCAGAATATGTACGCATAATTTTTATGCCTGGGTATACACACATATATTTCGCGTTGGGTACATACATCTATAGGTATGTACACATAGATTTCACATCGGGGTATGTGCAAATAAATTTCACATTGGGGTATCGTATATTTATAGGTATGTACACATAAATTTCATATTGGTGTATGTATATTTATGAGTATATAAATATCATGTCGGAGTATGTACATGTACGAGTATGAACATATAAATATCACATCGGGATATGTACATTCAAATGCACATTTTCATTTTTAATATCCAAAAAAAAAGATGAGTGCAGCATATGTGTGCGCACATTGTATTGCGGTTAAAAAAGTACACAAAGTATTATAGTTTGGACATTATCAATAAATATTTATAAGGAAACTAAGACGTCATATCATATATGAAAATAAATCGTAGGCTATTATAATGATGTGCATTTTTATGGTAGATATAGCATACACAAAAATTTGGAAAGGTATCAATCACATATGGCAATAGTTGCATGGTTTCTAGGTGCAATATATATATATATATATATATATATATATATATATATATATATATATATATATATATATATATATATATATATATATAATGATCTAGGTATTATATATATATATATATATATATATATATATAACAAATCTTAACGGGGGTATACATATCCAGTTATCTCAGCTAGGTGCATGCCACATCATAGATAGTGTATCATTGTATATTAATTGTTGAAAGACCGGACCATACCATTTTCGCATATACATCTGGCCATATGCAGGGGGTGATGTTCTTCTAGTCCCGCTCAACTGATCTTCGACGATGCGCCAACTTGTGAGACTGCGTCATCTATATATCCCTGTTGTTCGACAACAATATGTGATGGTTTGGCCATGTTAAGGTACAAATTCTCTTGGTTGTCTTATAAAAATTCAGACATGGATAAATGTGTGACAAAGTTTGAACCATGTCATGTGTTCATAGGACCCCATATATCGTCCAGCACATAGTGTAGGGGGCAACACCCTATATTATGTTTGTCATGAAACCCTTTTCTCTCACACTAGACACTTTTAGGCATGCACATATGCAGCATGTGCCACACATTAAAGTTGCATTGTCAATTTAAATATGACAACGCCATGTTCGTACATATATATACTTCATCCAAACCTAATTACAAGTCTTTTTTAGAGATTTAACTATGAACTACATGTATATTTATGAACTAAGGGAGTATATATTTGGGCCACTAGCGGGCGTGGTTGTGTTTTGACCCTCTCTTGCATTTTTTTCTCCTTTATCTCAAAGATGATAGTATTATGTAAAATAGCAAACAAAACTAACGAAACAACCGTATGCGATTGTACCCCGAGCAAACACGAGTGTGCTACTCTAACCGTGTGTGATGCTCGTACACAGCAAAACCGGTATGGCCTAGTGGTGCCAACCGCAAGCGTCAGGCAGTGCAAAGGGGTAATGTGCACAATACAAACTCAAACCCGACAACGACCTAGAAAAGATCTCACCGGCGGTGGCTAAGAGCTAATTTTTTCGCCGATAGCTCGCCACCACCACCACACACACACCAAATGGAACCGTTGCTCAACCATGGGGATGTGCATGGCACCGTCCTGATAGTGTTGGACGATGACGTGATAGAGGATTCCGACAAGTTGGACGCCATGGAGGGCAACGACAAACAGCCAGCTGTCGTGGCCGATGACGACGGGATAGAGGATTCTGATGTGCTGTCCTTCATGTCAGTCAACGGTCAAGTGTCATCTGCCACGGTCAACGACGACGATGAAGACCCCGAGTTTCAGCGTCAGATGCAGATGGCCATTGCTCTGGCCGTCCAGGAATCGGGCCTCGATGCGTTTTTGCACGATGAGGACAAGCGACGTCTCAATGTTGGTGTGGAACAATCTATTGCACCTGCGGATGCCATCCGCAATGCGGATAGGGATCTGAAGCAGTAGAAACGGCAGGAGAGTGCGAAGAGGAAGCAGAACTCAGATGTAGAGGGAAAAAAGAGAGGGAGAAGGACCAGAAGGCGGTGGAGCAGGATGCCGCATGCCTCTCAGCCGTGTTGGAGGCCAGTGCAGGCCTTGCAGCTACGGCGACAGCCCTGGCAACAGCGGCCACGGCGACCAGGGACGTAGCTGTAGCGAGATCGGCGCCCCTCTGTATCCCGATGGCCCAACTGGACACCACGACATCTTCTTCAACAACAGCAAACCTGGAGAGAGGCGCCGTGGTCGCTCCGGCCGAGGTATCCCCGCCGGTCTCCGCCGTGAAACCAGTGGATCTCATCAACTTAACGAGCTCCTCTGAATACTCGTTCTGAGGCGAGGAAGGACATGACGACGGTGGAGGCGTGGCGTTTGTATGCATCCATGGCGTAGTGAATATGTTGTGTGGTTCATCTTCATGTAAATTAACGAACTGTTTGTAAACTATTGAGCATATGAACTGATGTCAACTAATCTTCTGCAAAATAAGGCATTTTCTATTGGAAATTTGCGAAATGTTTTTGTCATCTGTTCGTGGGCATGTAGAAATTTAGGATGAATTTGACGTCTGTGACTAAAACTGAGGATGAACCATGTGAGATGAACCCGCCTCGATAAATCTTAGAAATATCTACCCGCCTCGAGCGATGCAAAAATTCGTGGTTTCGCGGCACGACATGTCGTTACAGCATAGAGTGTACATGCTTTATTATGTTTGGACCATGTGCGGTCTTGGTTGCTCCTGCCCAGTTCGTTTGCCAAAATTTAATTAGAAGCAATATTTCAACTGCATGCCGCCTTTCCTCGTCCACCGCACAGACCCTATAGTAAAATTTCTGCCACCGAGGCATTTGAACCGTCGCCATCCGTCGTCCACCACCATCTCCACCCACACCAATACTACTAAAATTTTCAGCAGCAGCGGCACATCCGCAACCCCCCCCCCCCATCCGCACAACACCCCTCCCCCTTCCTCCCTGCTTGAACCCTAGCTCACCGTCGCCGCCTCACACCACCTACCTCAGCCGGTCTGCCCGTGCCTCATAGCTAAACAAGTTCAGGGTCCCCACCGATCCACATACACCATCGCCGCCCTGAGTTTTTAGATGAGGCCGGCGGTGTCCCTTTCCCCTAGATCCCCATCCCGTACTCTAGAGAGTCACAGTCTAATCAGCCCGACCGCATCTCCAGTGGACCTCGAGGAGTGTATGAGCAAAAATAGGTCTATCATGGCCTCTCCTCCGTACGCTACCGAGGTGGGCGCCGTTCGCACCGACCCTTCGATCCCGAGCGAACACCTCGCCGCGGGAGCTCGTGAGGATGCTGCCTATGTTGCCATGCCAAAGGTTTCAAGTCTGCAGGAATGCATGTTCCTATATCTCAGGAGAGACGGCTATGACATCAAGCTCATCAACATCACCGGCTTCACCTGGGCCATGTCACAAGTTAAGTGGTCCACCGGCAACGCCTCTGGTTCAATCGTTGTCGATCTCTCCAAAGGCCCCAACGCTAATCTCCTTCGCCTCGCGATCATGGATTTGCGATCCTTCTACACCATCGAGCCCCTTTTGTCATTTCTTAAGGAAACATTCTACGGCGGTGGCTTGGGATCCTTAGCTCCAAAGTCATCTCTCATCCACCTATGGCCCATGCTACGGTTGTTACAAGGGGAAACGTCCCATCACCAACATTAGGGAGCGAACCTTGGGCAATTCATATCCCAAGTGAAAGGATCCCATCCATGACAAGTGAGGCAACATCCTATGAGGAAATCATACTCTTTCTAGCTACCCATCTCGTACCCATTGTTGTAGTAGCTTTTGCCATGCGATAATCATGCAATGCTTAATTAAGCATTTGTCCAGCTGTGAAGAAAATGCCTTGCTTTTCTATATCTCGTTATTAGGTTGGTCGCATTGAGTATTTTTCTAGTTTTCAATGGCTATAGTTGGTTGTTATAGTGAGCATGAATGCCTTGTTTCTTTCAGTTATTCATAGCGTGATGTTCATTATGTGCCAGTATGAACTATGCAATTCAATTTCATCAATACCACCTATTATGCCTGGTGTTGTTAACCTGTGCCCTTAACTCCCGCTTTAATCATTTATGCCTTGTTTCTGTGAATTTGGTTGCCAAGTTGGTTGTAGTAAGCATTTGTCTAGTTTTCAAGCAGATGCCTTGCTTTTCTGTGTGTGGTTGTTAGGTTGATTGTAGTGAGCATTTGTCTAGTTTTCAAGCAGACCCTTTGCTTTTCGTTATCTGGTTGCTAGGTTGGTTCCATTGAGCATTTGTCCAGTATAAAATGGCTAAATTTGGTTGTTATAGTGAGAATATATGTCTTGTTTATTTCAAGCAGATACCTCGTATACTTGGTTGATATTAAGCCTGATGTACTTATCATGACTTTCCATGTGCTTGCACAGGAGAAGAATGAGAGTGGCCAACATTTTTCACCGAGGTTCTTTTCATCCCTCTGCTTATAGTCCATGTGTTCCATCATGCAATGCATATAGATTTTTGTGATGTATCAACATATACCTTCTAAAGTGTATACAATATAAAATTTTGTGATGTATCTAATGAAACAAAATTGCGATTCTAGATGTAAATGTTTTTCTCTACAAACTTGGTCAAAATGTTTCTCTACAAACTTAAGTAAATGTTGACTTCTCAAAATGTTTACATGCAACACATTGTGGAACTGATGGAGTAATATAGTACACCATTCTGCAACTGCATTTTAGCTTGTAATATTGGCTTCTTGCTTGTAGGTACATATGTCTTAGGTAAAGATCCATTCTTGGACCATTTTTGCGTGTGGGGTAATGGAATATTCAAGAACCAGCATCAAGTGAGGAAACTGAAAATGATTGTTAGGGAAAAGATACGAATAATGCCAATTGGACTATTTGTTTATGTTCTATCCAACACAACAGTGAGCTGTAGGATGGTAACTACGAACTCTGTATGCTTCTATTAGTAGTGCCCATAATGAGTTGTCACACAACAATGTCTGAATCTTTTTCTTTTGCAGTGGTTCCCAAAGCAGTTTAATCAAGATTACTTCGCAAAGTACATGATTGTTGGACATGCAATGAAGGTTAAAATATATCATCGAGACTACAATGAGAATCGAGAAGTCGTAATTAAGACAGTGAAGGGTCAACAGGCGGCCATCACTAGGGATTGGCCTAGAGTCGTTCGTGTGTTAGGCATGTTGGAGGGCACAATATGGGCATTCCGCTTCACCTTCTTCAGCATACAAAATGTCTTTCGGCTCTCTCTTTACTGTCTTTAGTACAACCGTGCTTCCATCATTCTTTATTTGTCCCTTCTGTAGTTTTCCTTTTTTGCGAATTGATGCTTTTGTAGTTCTTGAGTATATGTCATGTGAATCAAATTATACATTCCTTCTTAAACCTAAACATGACTCGATATGAAATACATGAATTCCTACTTTCAAATTTAAATTATGTGAATTATGAACAAAGGTATTTAATTAGGGGCAAATCCTGCTCTGCGGGCCATTACAATGCACACAATTTGAGAAAGCAAAACTTCTGCGATCAACTCCAACATCACATACATTTCTCCACTTGAGGCATGTGTGATGAATCTCGTCTTCCCGCACGGTCAGACGAGAAAGAACGTGTGAGATTAACAACACCAACGTTTTTGCTAGTCTCCTTATCACACACAATTTCGTATTTTGAACCGTGTACCATCATAAACATTGGTCAAACAAGACAGCGTGCGATAGGCCTTCATCCGACACAGTGATAAACGTATGCACTCTTATATCATATCACAGACGGTCATAGTGGAACTAACTGTGTGTGATTGTCTCCTTATCGTATACGCTTTATAATCGTGAACTGTTTGCGATTCGATGCACATCGTAAATGGTGCTTCACAGAATAGCGTGTGTGATGTTAGTGTGATCTCAGATGAGTTGCAAGGATGAACCCTATGGGAAATACATATATCTCAAACGATTATCCGGTGACCCTCGTTTTTGATAGGTGCGGACATCGCTTACGCTTAGTTTTGCCAAACGTTTGCATTTGTTCGCCACCATCGTCGACGGGTTTGCCATGTCGTGTGGGATGGAGCCCCCTATCGCCCACACATGCAAGACGACGGTTTAGAACTAGTCGTGAAAAGGGGTTAAAAGCCGTTTGTATAGCACGTCGTTGCACCAGTGATTCATGAAACTTGGCATGATGTCATGAACATGGCACATATGTACCACGTTAAAAAAAATGACCAATTTGGGACAAGTATTGGCACAAGCCCATTACAAACTAGAGTTTCTTACAGGAAACTTTGGTTTCGATATGGAACACATCACCTTATGTGCGTGAAACAACATCCGGTGCCTCTTCTCGCCTAAACCAATTCTAGAGGCAACATAGACCAATACGAGTGTCGTGCTAAAATATGAAATTATTCAGGGTTTGTTTGACCCTTCTTATACATTAAGTAATGAAACTTGGCATGATGTCATGACATGGCACATAAAGGCGTCATAGCATTTTGTTTTCCTATTTGAGACTCATTTTTTAATATATATTTTCTTCTAGAGCCAACGTTGAGAATATTACTTCAAATTGTAGTAAAGCTAGAACTTATCTTACACAAAATTCAAGAAGTTGGGCATGGAGTCATGATATAGCACAAATATACCGTGGTATTTTTTGTGTCCACTCTAGGAAAAGGCACACACATTAATAGCAAACAAAAGCTTTTTGAAATAAATAACTATCACGTTTCCACACAAACAGGTGCATTATTTTCAATCCGTGGGCATTTTACTGCCCTTACGTGCTTCCAAGCGTCGCACTATTTTATTGGCTAGGGCATAGGAGGTGTCGTGCGAGCAGCTACTTGAGTTGATGGGAGGCATGACAGTCGGCCTTCATTGTGCATGCTCACTAGGAGGCGTGCAGGCAGTACGCCACGGGCTCACCGGGAAGCGAGCCCTTTGACTTTCATATCCACACGCCTCGCTTCAAACCTGTCCATCAATGGCGCCTGACCCGTTGTTTAATAGGCGGCTTTAACACCCACTCACTCACAATCCTCTATATATCTTCGCCTCCCATTCTCCTCCATCACTCAGACTTCCACAGTGACATACGCCATGGCGCACAAAGATCACATGCCACTAGTCTTCCGGTTTGGTGAAGTAGACACCAAGCCGGATGAGATAGAACATAAATACGAATGCGACACCATGGACATGGCTCTGGAAGAGCTGCATGCCGCAGCGGATGCTGCCCCGATGCACTCGCCAACAACCATCCTCATGGCATTGACGGGTTGGTCATCGAGCATCATCGCAACGCCAGAAACCACGGGCGTTAGGGAGGTCCCCGTGGACCCACGTGAGCTCGTGTATGTGCAAGCACCATCGCCTCCTCCTGCGCACGTGCTCGTGCGCGCCCCTGCACACGCCGCATCGGTCCCCATGCGTATGCCCGTACCCATGGTGCTTGTCCCCGTGCGCGCGCCTGCACCCATCACGCATGTGCCCGTGCTTGCGCCTGCACCCGTCATGACCCCCTTAGCAGACTGGCTCACCGCCATCGACAGCTTCCTTGCAGCACCGCTAGTCGTCGCCTCCCGGTCCCAGGCCCGTCGATCGCGCGACGACCGACTCTTTGATTGGGAAGTCCATAACATTTTGGTCTCGTTTGAAGAACTGAACAACTGCGCCCCGGAGCACGACAACGTCGTCGCAAGCCGCCACCGCCGTCGCAACTAGTTTCCTTTATATTGTATCTTGGTCATATGAATGTAAAGTCAAATCTTGACTAGATGAAATCTATGGTTTGATCAACTAAGTACTTATCTATGAATTCACATAGTAAACAAAAACCATCATAGTTTTCTCTGAATAAATAATCATCACAAATGGTTCAGGTTGAATACCCATTTGCAGATTGACAGCTATCTTTCTTCGCCCGTAAGCCAAGTGAAAAATCGGCGCGAAGATTGGTGCAATGCTTCATCGCAAACATTTCTCTAATATGACCCGTGTGCTTAGTACAAACAATTCGGGAAGATTTGCATCTATCATATTGGGTAAATTGCCATTTATCAAATTGGCAACCTTGAAATTTGTTGATCTAGTAACATTGACATTTGTCAACATTGTAGCATTGGCATTTTTCAAATTTTACGCGAACAAAATCACAAGTAGGGTGCAATTTTGCAACTAAAATTCACTAAATATGGATTTCATTCATACATTAAGCAATGGTCTTTGTACAAAACAGTCCAACTCAATAGCTGAACCGAACACACTTTCCTCGATTATTGCCAGCCAGATATTGAAATAGCTAGTTGAACTATATATACTAGCTAATTGAAAGTATGTGGTATAGTTCAATCATATCTATATTTAGATGAACTGAACAAAATAGCCCGTCAATACTAGTACGATGGAGGGGTTTTGTACTACTTTTAGTAGAATCGAGCGTGCTCAATAAGAGCCAGTGGAGGAGGAGCCTGTCGACAAGTTGGTGGAGTCGTGTCTGTTGCCTGCTAGTGCTGCCCTCCGATGCTCAAGACGCCCCTCCTCGAAGCAGCTGGACTCAGCGTAGTTCTCCACATTTCGCGCCACCGCTGCGGCTTCTCCTGTGGCCACGGTGTCGATGAGCTTCTTCGGATGCACGACCTGGCGCTCCACCTCCTTATCTAAGTAGTAGATGTAGCGCGCAAGGTTTGCGACTCGGAAGCCCGTCAATGGCCTCTGGCATCCTCCACCTCCCACATTCGGGTCGTGGTGGTGGAGCGCGTGATGACGCCGCCGCCTGACGGCGTGGTCATGGCCAAGACAGACAATGGTGTGATGGAGGCCAAGGCGGCCTCCGGTAGGATGGCGGCCCCGACATCTGTCGGTGTGATGGCGACCACGATGGCCACAACCAGCAGGTGCCTTCGGGCAGCGGTGGTGGAGCCTGTAGTGGGTGACATGCGCACACTCACCAAGGACGCCACGTGCACTACACGCTTTAGAGGATTGTCGTGCCAAAATGGTGAAGCCTCCCAGCTGGAGCTGTCCTTTGGCGGAGTGACTGAGAGACGATGAACATCCGGTGCCATTAGCGATTGGGCGGAAGTAAACTAGATAAGCTATGGGGAGGGAGGGGTGATGGAAATGTGGAGTCGTCGGCCGTAAGTGTTTATATAGTAGGCCGACAAGCATTCGGGATTTGGCGATTTCACCGAGCCAGACAAGAAGCTATAACGGTAGCACGGTTTTGTGCACGGGAACCTGCATAGTTGTGCGGGGGAACGGGCTCATCGAGACGACGTGTGGCCAAGATGCGGTGTGGAACCATGCACTAGAATCCTCGGGCAGCAACATAGTGACATGACATGAGAGAGGAGGATGGGGTGATGTGCAGGTAGATGGGTCATAATAATAAAACGTCTGTGATATTAATATAGGCAAACGACACTTCCCAACATAGCATTGGTAATTATTTCATCCATCGCTGACAATTGTTTGGCAGCAACCATGTGCCCACAACACACACAACTTGTCAGTCTGAATCATTTGGGTTAATATTGGTCTTCACACACAAATCTGATGAATGAACTGTTTGTCGGGTATCACATACACCTTGTTCTGGTAACTCGTTTGTGTTCTAGCTAGATCAACACAAACAGTTTGTCCGAGTGAACTGTATGTCGTACTTGTCACACATATGTATTTTGTGATTGCATGAACCAATTCCTGAGGTTGAGAGGCTAGATCCTCCATTTCATCCAACACATGGTCCAGATCAACCCCAGAAAGCCCATGACTGGTTAAGGCATTAATCATGGGATATAAAGATTTTAGGGCTTTTCTTTCCTCTTTGATGAAAGGCCTGGAACTCCTTGATACGTCTCCAACGTATCGATAATTTAAGAAGTATTCATGCCATGTTTACCTATGTTTACAATACTTTCATATGGTTTTGATGCACTTTATATGATTTATTTAGAACTAACCCAGAATAACACCATTTTCAGTAGAATTACCGTGGTTTTGTTTTTTTTGTCTGTGCAGAAAATGAAAGTTCTCGGAATCACCTAAAATTTTTTGACGTTTTTTTCTAGAACATATGAGAAATATTGGAGCGATGAACCACCAGAGGGGAGCCACTTGTGGGACACAAGCCAATAGGGCGCAGCCACCTCCCCTGGTCGCGCCTTGATGGCTTGTGGGGACCACATGGCTCCGTTTAGCGTGATTCCAGCTCCAAAAATCCAATATATGCGGAAAACCTTCAAAATAAATGGAGACTCTCTGCTCCGCCACCGCAACTCTCTGTATCAATGAAAAACCCATCTGGAGCTATTTTAGTACCCTGCCGAAGAGGGGAAATCATCATTGGTGGCCATCTTCATCATCCCAGTGAAGGCCATGACGAGGAGGGAGTAGTTCACCCTCGGGGCTAAGGGTATGCACCAGTAGCTATGTGTTTATCTCTCTCTAGTGTTATTGAGATGGCACGATCTTGATGTATCACGGGCTTTGTTAATATAGTTGGATCATATGGTGTTCTTCCCTTGCTATCTTGTTGTGATGAATTGAATATTTCCCCTTGAGATCTCATTATGTTGGATTGAATATTGTATTTAGGAACACTTGATGTATGTCTTGCATGTGGATACCCTAGTGATAATGGGGTATTCTATTGATTCACTTGATATATGTTATGGCATCAAGTTGTGGATTCCAGTGACCTTGGGGATCTATGCATAGGGGTTGATTGCATATTTTCATCCTACTACCTTCTCTATAAAAATCTTGGGGTACTCTTTAAAGTTCTTTGTGTTGGATTAAATATGATGAATCTAAAATTGTTTGATGCATTTTGCATAATTTACCCACGGATACTTGAGGTGACATTGGAGTATCTAGGTGATATTAGGGTTGATTGATATATATCATTGGTGTTATTTTAGTATGAACTCTAGGGTTGTTTGTGACACTTATAGGAATAGCTCAAAAGATTGATCAAAAGAATAACTTTGAGGTGGTTCTACTACCTACACCAATTTCATCGTATGTTCTCTGCTACATAGGAACTTTGGGGTGATTCTTTGTTGCACATTGAGGGATGATCATATGATTCAACTATGTTAGCATTGTTGGAAGATTGCACCAGTGAAAGTCTGAACCCTAGGCCTTGTTTGCAAGCATTAATATACCATTTTGCTCGTTGTTTACCACTTGTTACCTTGTCATTTTTTTATTTTCAGATTACAAAAACCTATTTCTATCATCCATATTGCACTTGTAACACTATCTCTTTGCCGAATTAGTGCACCTATACAATTTGCCATTGTATTGGTTGTGTTGGGGACACAAGAGGTTTCTTGTATTTGATTGTAGGCTTGTTTGAGAGAGACCATCTTTATCCTACACCTTCCACAGATTGATAAACCTTAGGTCATCCACTTGAGGGAAAATTATTACTGTCCTACAAAACTCTACGCTTGGAGGGCCAACGGAGTCTACAAGAATAAAGTTGTGTAGTAGAGATCACTCCTTCGTGGCATCAAGTTGGTCCAGCCTATAACCCGACAGCTATTTCTGTTGGTTTGGAGATGTATTTTTTGCAATAGAACCAAGTCTTATGACAACCTCCGGGATGGCTTGCCAAAGCCATGTCACGGAAAGCAGAGTTCCTGCGCCATTGGATGGTGACCCCACCTAGCTCCAGACTCAGTCCTTCCTTGCACTCTATTTGACTATTGGAGTAGCAAAATTCTTGGAACAAGCTGGCGGTTAGTTCCATATAAATATAAACTTCGCAGAAAACCTGGAAATTGCTCAAGTTTAGGATTGAATTGGGTGCCCAATCTTCTGGCCTGAGGTCAAAATAGTGGAGAACATCTTGGAAAAACTTTGAACCCGGAGGACGGAATCCCCTACCCAAGTGATCCACAAAGATAAAAACCTAATTGTGAGTCGGCTAGGGATGGGTCTCCTCATCAAGAACCCACCATTCTATCTCATCTTGAGTAGGCAGAATTCTGGCTCTCACAAATTCTTCTAGGATGAGTTGAGTCATGTTTGACTTTGTCCAACTGAAAGCTTTGGTGAACTTGGGGGCCATCGCTTAAAACACTTAAGGATGGCTACAAATGGTAGAATTATGAAGATAAGCCAGAGGAAATTAAGACAAGGATTTATGCATACGATGATTACGAAGGTAATACCAAGCCGACAATTCAAACAAGCCGGTTGGTGCACTAAAGTTTTGAGCCGGCCAGAGAGCCTCAAGTCAATCAAACTGACTTGAAGTTTGGTTTCCCAATATTGGACGGGAAAATTACTAAGTTCTAAAGTGGTGAGAAAAACAATTACTATTCGAATTCACCTAAAGTTATGGATCTAGAAAATTGTGGACAAAGGGAAATAATAGAAACCTATCTACGGTGGCTAGTATGAAGAGCAATCATGGGATCTATTTACCAAAGCATGGGTTGCGGTATGACGGAAAATTAGTTGTGGAGTTGTTCCGACGTACGAATGCTACCAAATCTCACTATCAAACTACTACCTTGTGGTGAACTATGAAGAACTACTAGAAGAACCGTAGTGGATGAAAATGGGAGAACACAACTCACAGATGTGCGAAGAGGACAACGAAGGTCTTTGATAAGTCTCCAACGTATCTGTAATTTTTGATTGTTCCATGCTATAATATCATCATTCTAGGATGCTTTTTTGGGTGATTATTTACAGATTCATATTATTTTTTAGCACTAACCTATTAACCCAGTGCACAATGCCAGTGCTGTTTTTTTGCATGTTTTTGACTTTTCAGGTTTACAGTACCAAACAAAGTCCAATTGCCCTGAATTTTTTTATGATTTTTTATGGACCAAAAGAAGACCTAGAAGCTTCGAGAGGGGATCGGGACGCACGAGGGAACAAGCACACAATAGGGCATGCCTAGGGGGTGGTCACGCCCTATTGTGTGCTGGCCCCCTCGGGCATCGCCCAACGCCCTCTCTCACCTATAAATTCTAATAAATCCTCCAGACCCCAGAGAGCCTCCCGAAACACTAATTCTGCCACTGCAAGTATCTGTTCCATCGTGTGCCCATTTGGAGGCATGTTTCAGTACCTCGCCGGAGGGGGGATCAATCACGGAGGGCCTCTGCACCAACCTTACTACTCCCATGGTGATGTGTGAGTAGTTCCCTATAGACCTACGGGTCCATAGTTAGTACCTATATGGCTATCTCTCTCTCTCGCTTGCTTGATCTTCAATACAAAGTTCACCGCATCTTCAAAGTGATCTATTCGATGTAATCACTTTGCGCGGTGCGTTTGTTGGGATCTGATGAATTGTAGGTTTATGTTCAGATTACTCATGAAAAAGATTTGATTCTTCTCTGATTTCTATTATGATTCTTATTTGCATGAGTATTAAAGCTTCGTAAATCTCTCTGATCTATTGAAATAGTTTGGCCAACTAGATTTATATTTCTTCATTGAGAGGGGTGCGTTGTAGTGGGTTCAATCTGGCGGTGCACTATATACTAGTGATAGAAGAGTACAAGACACGTCTTTGTATTGTTGCCACTAAGGATAAAATGATGGGGTTAATTCATATTGGTTGATTTTTGTTTGTCTACATCATGTCATCGTTCTCCAAGCATTACTCTGTTTGTCATGAGCTTAATACTTAGAGAGGCAAGCATAGAAGTGCTCTCAACGTGGAGTAATAGTAATAGGTGCAGACATGAGTCGGCCTATTTGTTTATGGATGTGATACATATATACACATGATCATTATCGTGAATAAATATGTGCTTTGCTATCAATTGCCTATTAACTATGCACTTTGCTATCAATTGCCCAACAGTAATTTGTTTACCACCGTATGCCTACTACATGAGAGATGCCACTAGAGAACACTATGGCCCCCGGGTCTATTCACTTATATATTTACAAAAGATTTCAATACCTTGCTGCCATTTATTATATTATATTATATTTTGTAATTTATTTTATCCAACTATCATCTACACACTTCATTTGCTTGCAAATAACGACTCCAAGGGGATTGACAACCTTCTTGCCCGCGCTGGGTGCAGGTGTTTGCTTCTTTGTGTGCACTCGCTAAAGACGAGGGTTGCGTGCTACTCCTATTGGTTTGATAAACCTTGGTTCTTAGTGAGGGAAATACTTACCTATACTATGCTGCATCACCCGTTCCTTTTCAAGGAAAACCCAATGTAGATCACAAGTATCAGGAAGGATTTCTAGCGCCGTTGCCGGGGAGTATCACCAACCTACTATCAAGTAACTTCGCACAATTTATCATTCACACGTTCCACTTTTTATTTGATGTTATATTTTGATTGCTTGTAAACATAAAAAAATGTGTATCTTCGATAGCTTACTTCTTTGCTTGCTAGTTTATTTGTCTTTGCTTGCTACTATGTCTAGTTCCCCTCCGGACATGCCTTACCGTCCTTACCTGGGAGAGGTTTCTCCAATCTTGGATTTTAAGCAATTGGGCGATGAGTCCCTTAAAGAAGCTAGGGATAGATTACTAGAGATATAAATGAGAGCTAATCCCAAAAGTCATATCAAACTGCTTCTTAGAAGTTTTTCTGTTCGTCTATGTTTATCTCATTGACATGTCTTGCATTCTATGTTCGAAAAAGATTTCCTTAGGAATAGTGCTTTTGACACCTATGAAAAAGATGAAAAACATATTTGTACAACCCAAAATAGAAACCAATGAACCAACCATATTGGTGTGCTTACCTCAAACCAAGTTAATAAAAGAAACTAAGGTCATTATGGAAACCAATTTTAGAGGGCTATACAACATGTCTACTAAAATCAATGGGAATATAGTCATGCAAAATAAGAGATTGATACTATGGACCAAAATATTGATGCTTTTAGTGTTCTGATTTCTGAAAGATGAAATGAAAATTCTCAATAGCAAGTTGGAACAACTTGTTCTTAGTGTCAAAGATGACAACACTTGAAATGCATTATGCCTAGCTAGGGGCGTAAAACAATAGTGCTAGTTGGGAGGCAACCCAATAGTTATCTTATGTTCCTGCTTTTTACTTTCTGTTTGGTTTTTATAACATGATTATTAAATCTATAACGATTGATTGTTATGTTTAAATTAGTTTTTTTACCAAGTAAAACCTTTGGGATGACTTACAAGATGAGTAGAATTGATATGGTGCAAAAACAGAAACTTTAGCGTCCAATGCAGAATTTCTCTGATTTTACTGGAATGTCGTTTTGATCTGATTTTTATCACAGTATTTATATAAAAATTAATCAGGTTTTCCTAATTTTTTCAGATTTTTTAGAGTTACAGAAGTATAGGTTCTCTACATATCTTTACAGACTGTTCTGTTTTAGACAGATTCTGTTTTTGCTTGCATAGTTTGCTTGTTTTGATGATGCTATGAATTGTATCGGGAGGTATAATCTATGGAGAAGTTATAATATTGTACCTTATGAAATAATAAAATAATAATCAATTTATAAAAATACCTAAAGTATTGATATGTCTTCTATACTAACGGGTCTCACGAAGGTTTTGTTGAGTTTTGTGTGCTGAAGTTTTCAAATTTTGGGTGCTATCATGATGGATGAAGGAATAAGGAGCGGCAAGATCCTAATATTGGGGATTCCCAAGGCACCCCAAGATAATATTCAAGGAATACTCAAGCTTCTAAGCTTGGGGATGCGCCAGAAGGCATCCCCTCTTTCGGTCAATCCACCGGTATGTCACTTGGAGCTATATTTTAATTCATCTCGTGATATGAGTTTTGCTTGGAGCTTCGTTTGCTTTAGTTTTTGTTTGTTTTTAATTTTACACAATAATTTTTTGGTGGATAAACCCACTTGATAGAGACACAAGTTCACCATAATTTATTATAATACTCTTTGTGCTTCGCTTAAATCTTTTGAGCTTAGCATTTTCTCTAGTGCTTTACTTACATCTTTGAGTGTAGGGTGGAGTATGGATTTTATAGAAATTATTGCACTATATTTCTTCTCTTATATTTGTTTGAGAATTAATAAATAGTTTCATTAATTTTCATGGGTTATAAGACTAGTCCAAAAATAATAGGTATCAAACAAGTGCTTAATCAAACCACATGTAGCACATAAAAGAGAAATTGTGGGTTAATGCTATTGATGTGGTAATATGAAAGGACATGAGTGCATGATCATTGGTTAGTAAGAATATTGTGAATTGTAGGGTGTTAAATTTTTGTTCATCTAAATATTCTTTATGGCATGGTGCTGATGTGTGAGCATACTTATTTCTCGTTGAAATCCTAGTGTTGTTTAAGTCGAAGGCACTCGATGATTAACTCCTCCCAACCTCTTCCCTAGGGTATGCCAATAATACTTTGCTTCAAGGGAGCTCACAAAATCTTGCAATAAGTATTTGATTCCTTTATGAATAATGTGAATCCATGGATGTAAACACTCTCACCACCTCATATTTGCTAGCCTCTTTGGTACCATGTATTACCCGTTCTCACCTCGAGGAACGGTGTAACCTTTGTCGGTGCATCCAAACCCCATGACATGATACGCTCTATTGCACAGAAGCATTATTATATCTTCCTCAAAATATCCACCATACCTACCTATTATCACATTTCCATAGCCATTCTATCATATATTGCCATGCAACTTACACCGTTACATCATATGACTAGTACACTCATTGTCATATTGCTTTGCTTGATCGTAAGATAGCTAGCAGGATATTTCCATGGCTTGTCTGTTTTTATATCCTTTGCTATGCTAGATCATTCCACATCCTAGCTATAATATTATCATTCTAGGATGCTTTTTGGGTGATTATTTACCAATTCATATTATCTTTTAGCACTAACCTATTAACCCAGTGCCCAGTGCCAGTTGTTGTTTTCTGCATGTTTTTAAATTTCCAGGTTTACAGTACCAAATGAAGTCCAATTGCCCCGACACTTTTTATTATTTTGTATGGACCACAAGAAGACATGGATGCTTCGGGAGGGGACCGGAGGCCGCACGAGGGAGCGAGCATGCAACGGGGCGTCCTTGGGGGTGGCTGCACCCTGTTATGTGATGCCCCCCTCAGGCATCCCCTGATGCCCCTCTATGGCCTATAAATTCTAATAAATCCCCAAAACCCTAGAGAGCCTCCCAAAACACTTTTTCACCGCCGCAAGTATCTATTCCTCCGTGTGCCCATCTGGAGACCTATCTCGGTGCCCTGATGGAGGGGGGTCGATCACGGAGGGCCTCTGTATCAACCTTGCGGCTCCCATGATGATGTGCGAGTAATTCCCTATAGACCTACGGGTCCCTAGTTAGTACCTAGATGGCTCTCTCTCTCTATCTATCTATCTATCTATCTCGCTCTCCCTCTATCTCTATTGATCTTTAATACAAAGCTCATCGCATCTTCGCGTTGATCTATTCGATGTAATCATTTTGTGTGGTGCGTTTGTTGGGATCCGATGAATTGTGGGTTTATGTTCAGATTAGCCAGGAAAATGATTTGAGTTTTCTCTGATTTATATTAAGATTCTTATTTGCATGATTATTATAGGTTCATAAATCTCTATGATCTATTGAAATAGTTTGGCCAACTAGATTGATATTTCTTCAGTGAGAGGGGTGCGCTGTAGTGGGTTCAATCTGGCAGTGCTCTATGTCCCAGTGACAAGAGGGGACAAGACACGTCTTTGTATTGTTTCCACTAAGAATAAAACGATGGGGTTAATTCATATTGATTTAGTTTTCTTTGTCTACATCATGTCATCGTCCTCCAAGCATTACTCTATTTGTCATGAACTTAATACTTGGATAGGCAAGCATAGAAGCGTGTCATAGGTGCAAGTAGGAGTCGGCCTATTTGTTTATGGACGTGATGCCTATATACACATGATCATTTCCATGAATAAATATTGTGTAACTATGTGCTTTTCTATAAATTGTCCAACAATAATTTGTTTACCCACTGTATACCTACTACATGAGAGATGCCACTAAAGAAAACTATGGCCCCCAGGTCTATTTACTTATATATTTACAAAAGATTTCAATACCTTTCTGCCATTTATTTTATTTTGTAATTTACTTTATTCAACTATCATCCACACACTTCACTTGCTTGCAAATAACGAGTCCAAGGGGATTGACAACCCTCCTGCCTGCGATGGGTGCAAGTGTTTGCTTCTTTGTATGCAGTCGCTGAATATGGGGTTGCGTGTTACTCCTGTTTGTTCGATAAACCTTGGTTCTCACTGAGGTACATACTTATCTCTATTATGTTGCATTACCCGTTCCTCTTCATAGAAAACCCAATACAGATCACAAGTATCAGTCTTGTACTTCGCTGGTGTGGTCACGGCGGATTCTGACGAGTCTTGGTGACGGCGTGAATGGAGTAGCCTTTGTCGATGGCTCGTGTCGGAGACCTCGAAGGTCGCAAGGACGTCGAGAGAGAGGAGTACGAAGATCTTGAAGATCCGGGTAAACATGGATATAGGACCCTGTCGGCCTACTTATACGAAAGGTAAAACTGAAACGGCATGGTGGAAACCTGGGTCGGTGTAGTAATGGCTAAAATGGTGCCTCGATTCCCGTGCCAATAAGATTTGATATATCTACTTAAAGATCTGTTGTGAGGTCACGACCGCGTGTCGTCGTAATTACTAGTGATGTCACAGCAAGGAGCAGCAAGTTTTGCTAAGTATCAAAGGAGTCCTATGACCTGGCCTTGACAGCGACCCAGCCATGAGATGCAATGAAGCAATGAAGATGAAGCTGGCAGGTGGAGTTTAACATGGATAAATCCAAATTAAAATTGGGCCTAATGTTGGTGATGTTTCCTAGTGATGAGACCCGACTACTCATTGACCTGGGCAGAAAGGCAAGTGGCCTCATGGGTCAGTTCGTCCGGATCAAGAAGAGGAGCTTGTCACAAGGGGGGCGGAGGCCCATACAATACCCAACCCATGTAGTCGGCTAAAGGACAAGGAGAAAGGGCCAGATCATGGAGAACTTGAGGAATATTTCCCTAAACTTGGTAGATATGTATACTAAGAGTTAGAGTTGAACACGGGTTATGAGTATGACCTGGATTCATTTGTAACCCAGGGATTTGACCTATTATATAAAGGGGATCCGTGGGACGAGAAAAAACATGTTAGAAACCCTCTAGAGCTAGGTAGCAAGAGCAATACCTTATAATCGAAATCATAATGAATAAAAATCAAGTAGGAGGTAGGCTTTTACCTACAAGGGAGGGACCGAACATAGTAAACTTGCATCTGTGGTTTCCGATCAACCCCATTCAAGCGATCACCTAGCAGTGATGCCCTCATGACTTAGTCTTCTCATGAGGACATCTGTCGTGACAAAATGATACGTCCATTTTTCATCATGATTTCCTACTTTTATTTATAATTTTTTATGCATAATAATGCTTTATGGAGTAATTCTAATGCCTTTTCTCTGATAATATGCAAGGTTTTCACAAATAGGGAGAATGCCGCCAGCTGGAATTCTGGACCTGAAAAAGCATATCAGAGATACCTATTTTGCACATCTTCAAATGAGTTGAAACTTTACGGAGAATTATTCTGGAATACATAAAAAACACTGGAGCAAATAACTATCGCAGGGGGTCCACTTGGTGAGAACAATACACCAGGGCGTGCGAGGCCCCGCAAGCGCGCCTTGGTGGGTTGTGCTCAGCACGGCCCACCTCCGGAGCCCATCTTCTAGTATTTAAGGTGTTTTAATGCTATGGTTAGTGTTGGGGAACATTGCATGGGAAACAAAAATTGTCCTACGCACACACAAGATCTATCCATGGTGATGAGCATCTACGAGAGGGAGAGTGGATCTACATACCCTTGTAGATCGCTAAGCGGGAAGCGTTAAGAAACGCGGTTGATGTAGTCGACCGTCTTCGCGATCCTAAACGCCGAGCGTCCCACGATACGTCCCGTGATCCCATCACGATCCATCCCGCGATCTCATCACGATCCGTCCCGCGATCCAATCACGAATCGTCTCGCGATCTTGATCACGGTCCTTCCGATCTAGCGCCGAACGGACGGCACCTCCGCGTTCAGCACACGTATAGCTCGATGATGATCTCCGCATTCTTGATCCAGCAAGAGGGAGAAGAGATGTAGATGAGTTCTCCACTAGCACAATGGCATGGTGGAAGTGGTGCTGAACTAATCCTGCACGGCTTCGCATGAGCACCACAGAACTAATCTAGAGGAGAAACACATCTAGAGGAAGAAGAGGGCAGCACGTGGCAATTAGGGTTAGGAATGCCCTCAAAACCTCTAGTATATAGAGTAGAGGGGAGGGAGGAGACTTGGCTCCCAAGGAGCCAAATCTGGTTCGGACGAACTGGGAGGGAGGAGTCCTCCTCCTCCACTCCTAGTAGGATTAGGACTCCTTCCTTATTTTCCCACTTTTGCCTTCTTTCTACCTTGGGTTTCCTTCCCTGGCCGCATGGGCCTTATATGGGACTTTGGCCAGCCCACTAAGGGCTGGTATTCCTTCTCCCACATCCCATGTAGCCTCTTGGGTCGAAATACCCCTCCCGGTGGTCCCCCGGTACCCTCCCGGCACTCCCGATACACTACCGATGAGCCCGAAACTTTTCTGGTGACCAAAATAGGACTTCCTATATATCAATCTTTACCTCTGGACCATTCCAGAGCTCCTTGTGATGTCCGAGATCTCATCCGGGACTCCGAACAACCTTCGGTCACCATCATACATAACTCTATACTACCGAAACGTCACCGAACCTTAAGTGTGCAGACCCTACGGGGTCGAGAACTATGTAGACATGACCGAGATACCTCTACGGTCAATAAAAAATAGTGGGAATTTGATGCACATATTGGTTCCTACATATTCTACGAAGATCTTTATCGGTGGAACCTCTATGTCAAGGATTCAGTTAATCCCGTATGTTGTTCCCTTTGTTCTTCGGTATGTTACTTGCCCGAGATTCGATCGTCGGCATCTCCATACCTAGTTCAATATCGTTACTGGCAAGTCTCTTTACTCGTTCTATAATACAAGATCCCGTGTCTAACACTTAGTCACATTGCTTGCAAGGCTTATTTTTATGTTGTATTACCGAGTGGGCCCTGAGATACCTCTCCGTCACATGGAGCAACAAATCCCAGTCTTGATCCATGTCAACCCAACAGACACCCACGGAGATACCTGTAGAGCACCTTTATAGTCACCCAGTTACGTTGTGACGTTTGATACACACAAGGCACTCCTTTAGTGTCAGTGAGTTACATGATCTCATGGTCATAGGAACAGATACTTGACATGCAGAAAACATTAGCAATAAACTGACACAATTATATGCTACATTCATAGTTTGGGTCTTGTCCATCACATCATTCTCCTAATGAAGTGATCCCGTTATCAAATGACATCTCATGTCCATGACTAGGAAACCATAGCCATCTTTGATCAATGAGCTAGTCTATTAAAGGCATACTAGGGACATGGTGTTGTCTATGTATCCACACATGTATGTGAGTTTCCGAACAATACAATTATAGCATGGATAATAAACGATTATCATGAACAAGGAAATATGATAATAACCAATTTATTATTGCCTCTAGGGCATATTTCCAACAGTCTCACACTTGCACTAGAGTCAATAATCTAGTTCACATCACCATGTGATTCGCATTGTTATGAATCTAACACCCAATGAGTTCTGGGGCTCGATCATGCTTGGCATGTGATAGAGGTCTTTTAGTCAATGGGTCTACGATGTTCAGATCCATGTGTACTTTGCAAATCTCTATGTCATACTGTAGACACTGCTACCACACTCCACTTGGAGCTATTCCAAATGGCTGCTCCACTATACGTATTCGGATTGCTACTAAGAGTCATCCGGATTGGTGTTAAAGCTTGCATCGACATAATTCTTTACGACGAACTCTTTATCACCTCCATAACAGAGAAACATTTCCTTAGTCTTTTAGTTACTAAGGATAATCTTGACCGCTGTCTAGTGATCCACTCCTGGATCACTCTTGTACCCCATGATGGACTCATGGAAAGGCACACACAGGTGCGGTACACAGCATGGCATACTATATAGAGCCTATGGCTAGAGCATAGGGGACGACCTTCGTCATTTCTCTTTCTTCTGCCATGGTCGAGCTTTGAGTCTTACTCAACTTCACACCTTACAAATCAGGCAAGAACTCTTTCTCTGACTGGTCCATTTTGAAGTCTTTCAAAATCTTGTCAAGGTATGTACTCATTGAAAGTCTCATCAAGCATCTTGATATATCTTTATAGATTTTGATGCTCAACAATTAGGTAGCTTTATCCAGGTCTTCCTTTGATAAACTCTTTTCAAACAACCGTTTATGCTTTCCAGAAATTCTACATCATTTTCGATCAATAATATGTCAACCACGTATGCTTATCAAAAATTATATAGTGCTCCCACTCACTTTATTGTAAATACAAGTTTCTCATAAACTTTGTATAGACTCAAAAACTTTGATCACCTCATCAAAGCGTATATTCCAACTTCGAGATGCTTGCTCTAGTCCATAGAAGGATCACTGGAGCTTGCACACCTTTTACCTTCCTTAGGACTGACAAAACCTTCTGGTTGTTTCACATACAACCTTTCCCCAAGTAAACCGTTAAGGAAACGATGTTTTGACATCTATCTACCAGATTTCATAATTAAAAAATGCAGCAACTGCTAACATAATTCCAACAGACTTTAGCATCGCTACGAGTGAGAAAGTCTCGTCACCGTCAACTCCTTGAACTTGTCGAAAACTTCTTTGCGACATGTCGAGCTTTATAAATGGTGACATTTACCATCAATGTCTATCTTCATCTTAAAGGTCCATTTGTACTCGACGACCTGCCATCCAACGAGCAAGTCTACCAAAGCCTATACTTGGTTTTCATACATGGATCCTTTCTCGCATTTCATGGCCTCTAACCAATTTTTGGAATCCGGGCCCATCATCGCTTCTCCATAGCTCGTAGGTTCATCGTTGTCCAACAACATGACCTCCAAGATAGGGTTGTCATACCATTCAGGAGCAGTACGCGTCCTTGTCGACCTACGAGGTTCGATAGTAACTTGATCCTAAGCTTCATGATCATCATCATTAACTTCCTCTTCAACTAACGTAGGCTCCATAGAAACATCTTTCTGCGATGCGCTACTCTCTGATTAAACAAAGGTTCAACAACCTCATCAAGTTCTATCTTCCTCCCACTCAATTCTTTTGAGAGAAACTCTTTCTCGAGAAAGGATCTAGTTTTAGCAACAAACACTTTGTACTCGGATCTGAGATAGAAGGTATACCCAACTGTTCTTATGGTATTCTATGAAAATGCATTTCCGCTTTGGGTTCGAGCTTATCAGACATAAGTGTCGCATTCCCAAACTCTAAGAAATCATAGCTTAGGTTTCTGCCAAACCATATGGTGTCATCTCAACGGATTTAGATGGTTCCCTATTTAAAGTTAATGTAGTTGTCTCTAATGCATAACCCCAAAACGATAGTGGCAAAACGATAAGAGACATCATAGTATGCATCATATCCAATAGAGCATGACCATGACGTTCGAACACACCATCACACTATGGTGTTCCAGGTGGCGTGAGTTGTGAAACAACTTACACTTGTCTAAAGTTGTATGCCAAACTCGTAACTCAGATATTCACCTCCACGATCATATCGCAAACATTTTTATCTTCTTGTCACGATGATCTTAAACTTCACTCTGAATTTGCTTGAACTTTTCAAATGATTTAGACTTGTGTTTCATTAAGTAAATATACACTATATCTACTCAAATCATCAGTGAAGGTAAGAAAATAACGATATCCACCGCACGCTACAAGACTCATTGGATTGCATACATCAACATGTATCATTTCCAATAAATCACTTGTCCTCTCCATCAAACCGGAAAACGGGGTCCTTAGTCATCTTGCCCAAGAGGAATGGTTCGCATGTCTCAACCGATTCGAAATCGAATGGGTCCATAGATCCATCAGCATGGAGTTTCTTCATGCGATTTATACCAATATGACATTTAGTGGCAGTGCCACAAGTATGTGGTACTATCATTATTAACTTTGTACCTTTTGGCATCAATGTTATGAACATGTGTACTACTACGATCAAGATTCAACAAACCATTCTCACTTGGTGCATGACCATTGAAGGTATTATTCATGTAAACAGAATAACCATTATTCTCTAACTTAAATGAATAACCGTGTTGCAATAAACACGATCTAATTATGTTCATGCTTAACGCAAACACCAAATAACATTTATTTAGGTTTGTCACTAATCCCGAAGGTAGAGAGAGTGTGCGATGTTGATCACATCAACCTTGGAAACATTTCCAACACACATCGTCACCTCACACTTAGCTAGTCTCCGTTTATTCCGTAGCTTTTTCTTCGAGTTACTAACATTTAGCAACCGAACCCGTATCCAATACCCATGTGCAACTAGGAGTACTAGCAAGGTACACATCAATAACATGTATATCAAATATACTTTTGTCGACGTTGCCAGCCTTCTTATCTACCAGGTATCTAGGGTTGTTCCGCTTTAGCGACCGCTCTCCTTATAATAGAAGCACTTAGTCTCGGGTTTGGGTTCAACTTTGGGTTGCTTCACTGGAGCAACAACTGACTTGCCATCCATGAAGTTTCCCTCCTTGCCCTTGCCCTTCTCGAAACTAGTGGTTTTACTAACCATCAACACTTGATGCTCCTTCTTGATTTCTACCTTCGCGGTGTCAAACATCGCGAACAACTTAGGGTTCCATCCCTGGCATAATTATAGTTCATCGTGAAGTTCTAGTAGCTTAGCGATAGTGACTCAGAGAACTATATCAATCACTATCTTATCTGGAAGATCAACTCCCACTCGATTCAAGCAATTGTAGAACCCAGACAATCTGAGCACATGCTCAATGATTGAGCTATTCTCCTTCATCTTACAGGGAAAGAATCTTGTTGGAGATCTCATATCTCACAACACGGGCACGAGCCTGAGATACCAATTTCAGTTCTTAGAACATCCCATATGTTCCGTGACGTTCAAAACGTTTTGGAGCCTCAATTATAAGCCATAATGCATGACGCACTAAACTATCAAGTAGTCATCGGAACGTGCCTGTCAGATGCTCACAACATCTACAGTCGACGCTAGAGGGGGTGGCGCACCGAGCGGTGCATTAAGGACATAAGCCTTCTGTGCAGCAATGAGGACAATCCTCAGATCACGGACACAGTCCACAATATTGCCACCATCATCTTTCAACTCTATTTCTCTAGGAACATATAAAATTCAAGGGAGCTACATCGTGAGCTAGTAATCTACAACATAATTTGCAAAGACACTACTGACTATGTTCATGATAATGAGTTCAATTAATCATATTACTTAAGAACTCCCACTCAAATTGACATCCCTCCGGTCATTTGAGTGATACATGATCCAAATTCACCAACTCAAGTCCGATCATCATGTGAGTTGAGGTGGTTTCAATGGTGAACATCATCATGTTGATCATATCTACTATATGACTCATGTTCGACCTTTCGGTCTCTTATGTTTCGAGGCCATGTCTATACATGCTAGGCTCGTCAAGTTTAACCCGAGTGTTCTGCACGTGCAACACTGGCTTGCACCCGTTGTATGTCAACGTAGAGTCTATCACACCCGATCATCACGTGGTGTCTCGACACGACGAACTTTCACAACGGTGCACACTCGGGGAGAACACAATTGATCTTGAAATTTTAGTGAGGGATCACCTTATAATGCTACCGTCATCCTAAGCAAAACAAGGTGCATAAAAGGATTAACATCACATGCAAATCATAAGTGACATGATATGGCCATGAACTTGTGCTTTTGATCTCCATGTTGAAAGCACCAGCATGATCTCCATTGTCACCGGCATGACACCATGATCTCCATCATCTTGATCTCCATCAACGTGTCACCATCAGGGTTGTCGCGCCCACCATGCTTCTACTACTATTGCTACCATTTAGTGATAAAGTAAAGCATTACATAGCGCTTAATGATTGACACGCAGGTCATACAATAATTAAAGACAACCCTATGGCTCCTGCCGGTTGCCGTGCTCATTGACATGCAAGTCCTGATATTCTATACAATACATGATCATCTCATACATCACATATATCTCATCATGTAATTGGCCATATCACATCACAACATACCCTGCAAAAACAAGTTAGATGTCATCTAATTGTTGCTGCAAGTTTTACGTGGCTGCTATGGGTATCTAGTTCTCACCTACGCAAAAACCACAACGGTGATACATAAGTTGCTTTTCAACCTTCTCAAGGACCTCCTTTGTCGAATCCGATCCAACTAAAGTAGGAGAAACACACACCCGTCAGCCATCTTTGTGCAACGAAGTTACACATCAGTCGATGGAACCGGTCTCTCATAAGCGTACGCGTAAGGTTGGTCCGAGACGCTTCATCCCACAATACCGTTGAACCAAAACATGACCAAGGGAGGAAGCAATCTAGGCATCAACGCCCACAAACTCTTTATGTTCTACTCGAAATCTCATCTACACATAGACCTAGATCATGATGCCACTGTTGAGGAACGTTGCATGGGAAACAAAAAATTTCCTACGCACACGCAAGATCTATCCATGGTGATGAGCATCTACGAGAGGGAGAGTGGATCGACATACCCTTGTAGATCGCTAAGCGGGAAGCGTTAAGAAACGCGGTTGATGTAGTCGAACGTCTTCGCGATCCAAATCGCCGAGTGTCCCACGATCCGTCCCGCAATCCAATCACGATCCGTCCCGCGATCCAATCACGAATCGTCTCGCGATCTTGATCATGGTCCTTCCTATCTAGCACCGAACGGATGGCACCTCCGCGTTCAGCACACGTATAGCTCGATGATGATCTCCGCCTTCTTGATCTAGCAAGAGGGAGCGGAGAGGTAGATGAGTTCTTCGGCAGCACAACGGCATAGTGGCGGTGGTGGTGAACTAATCCTGCAGGGCTTCGCGTGAGCACCACAGAACTAATCTAGAGGAGAAACAAATCTAGAGGAAGAAGAGGGCAGCACGTGGCAATTAGGGTTAGGGCTTCCCTCAAAACCTCTAGTATATATAGGAGGAGGGGAGGGAGGAGACTTGGCTCCCAAGGAGCCAAATCTGGTTCGGACAAAGTGGGATGGAGGAGTCCTCCTCCGCCACTCCTAGTAGGATTAGGACTCCTTCCTTATTTTCCCACTTTTGCCTTCTTTCCACCTTGGGTTTTCTTCCCTAGCCGCATGGGCCTTCTGTGGGACTTCGGCCAGCCCACTAAGGGTTTGTATTCCATATACCATAGCCCATGTATCCTCTTGGGTCGAAATACCCCTCCCGATGGTCCCTCGGTACCCTCCTGGCACTCCTGGTACACTACCGATGAGCCCGAAACTTTTCAGGTGACCAAAACAGGACTTCCTATGTATCAATCTTTACCTCCGGACCATTACGGAGCTCCTCATGATGTCCAGGATCTCATCTGGGACTCCGAAAAACCTTCGGTCACCACCATACATAACTCTATACTACCGAAACGTCATCGAACCTTAAGTGTGCAGACCCTGCGGGTTCGAGAACTATGTAGACATGACCGAGACACCTCTACGGTCAATAACCAATAGCAGGACCTAGATGCCCATATTGGTTCCTACATATTCTACGAAGATCTTTATCGGTCGAACCTGTATGTCAAGGATTCAGTCAATCCCGTATGTTGTTCCCTTTGTTCTTCGGTATGTTACTTGCCCAAGATTCGATCGTCGGCGTCTCCATACCTAGTTCAATCTCATTACCGGCAAGTCTCTTTAGTCGTTCCATAATACAAGATCCCGTGGATAACACTTAGTCACATTTCTTGCAAGGCTTATTGTGATGTTGTATTACCGAGTGGGCCCTGAGATACCTCTCCGTCACACGGAGCAACAAATCCCAGTCTTGATCCATGCCAACCCAACAGAAACCATCGAAGATACCTGTAGAGCACCTTTATAGTCACCCAGTTACGTTGTGAGGTTTGATACACACAAGGCACTCCTTCGGTGTCAGTGAGTTGCATGATCTTATGGTCATAGGAACAGATACTTGACATGCAGAAAACAGTAGCAATAAACTAACACAATCATATGCTACGTTCATAGTTTGGGTCTTGTCCATCACATCATTCTCCTAATGATGTGATCCCGTTATCAAATGACATCTCATGTCCATGACTAGGAAACCATAGCCATCTTTGATCAACGAGCTAGTCTATTAGAGGCATACTAGGGACATGGTGTTGTCTATGTATCCACACATGTATGTGAGTTTCTGAACAATACAATTATAGCATGGATAATAAACGATTATCATGAACAAGGAAATATGATAATAACCATTTTATTATTGCCTCTAGGGCATATTTCCAACAGTTAGGTTTTATCTTAATAATTTTTTCGTAGTTGTGGATGCTTGCGAGGGGGCTAATCATAAGTGGGAGGTTGTCAAGTAAGAACAACATCCAAGCACCGGGCCACTGACATATCAAATTATCAAAGTACGTAGCGAACACGAATCAAACCAACATGATGAAAGTGACTAGATGAAATCACCGTGTAACCTCAAGAATGCTTTGCTCATTATAAGAGATTGTTTTGGCCCGTCCTTTTCCACAAAAGTATTGGGCTACGTTGCTTCACTTTATTTACCATTACTTGCCTGTTACCAATTATCTTGCTATCAAACTACGTGTTACCTATAATTTCAATGCTTGCAGAAACTACCTTGTTGAAAACCGCTTGTCATTTTCTTCAGCTCCTTGTTGGGTTCGACACTCTTACTTATCGAAAGGACTACGATTGACCCCCTACACTTGTGGGTCATTACAAAACCCCGACTGTGTCCCTCTTAATAGTATAGTGATCTTATGACTCAATGAAAGAGACGAAGACCAATGACATAAAATGCTACGTCTTTTCTCCATCTTCAAAATCTCTAGCGCAGCCAATTTCTTGGGGAGGCATTGAACCAATTGCTTAGCGTCAACAATTTTTTTTGGGGGGGGGGCACTCTCTGCAAGCATAATCTTTGGTGATAACCTTCTCTGCCTCGCATAAGATTATATTTAGAGTTTTTTCCAAACTCCACATGACTCTAGGGACTTTTTACTCTATGTATACTAGCAAAAACATTAGTCCCTCACTCTTTTTGACAACAATATCCAAAACACAAGGAGGCAAATTATTTCACCAACAAAGGGCACAAACGAGATGGGATGAATTAGGATGAACATGGTGATCTCACACAAGCAACACACGATTGAATCCTCTCCAACTATTGTATTACAAATGGATAAGGATGAGATTATGGTGGTGATGGTGGCCATGATGGAACCCTCTTGATAGAGCGTTGTGGCAGCGAAGCCATTCGATTGATTCCCCCTCCGAAGGCTAGGGTTCTCGGTTCTAGATGTGCTTCTGGTGGCTTTTTGCGTCTGGTTTTTGATCCGACTTCAAGGGGTGGACGTACTAGACTAGGAGGTACCGTTGGAAGGTCATACGACCGCGCATATGAGCGTGTACACTTGTATGCTAGGTTGTCTTGTGCTCTGTACTGGCCATATGCTCTACTTTTGTTTCTCCTTGGGACTACCATATGTTCCCCGTTTGAGGGACAAAACAACCAAACTGGTAGGATTCTCTTGACAATGCTCCATCTCTAGCGGTGAAACTACAGAAGAATGTAAAAATGAACAGGTAATGAGTTAGCAAGTTTTCTTTATATTTCAGAAGACTTGTAGGATTCTCCTCGCAGCGCTCATATCATGATCTTACTTTAATCTTAAAAATTAGTAACTTGTCTTTAAATTATAAGAGATGAAGTATTGCCAAGCTACATTTACATGAAATGTGTAGTTTATTTCATCAACAACAACAACTATAACCTTTATCCATTGTCTCGCGTGCTTTTCCTTTGGATTTATTATCATATGTAGTGTTCGAGATCGCCTATGTGCGGTGAACGCTCGGGGTGATGTCATGCTCCTATCCAGCCTTGGAGACATGCCTCAAATTGGCCGAGTACATCTATATGCTTGTTGACCATGTTTTTAACACATTTCACATGTATATCAAGTGCATTCAACATTGTCACAATAAATAACAAACAAGCGTACAGAGACAACATAGCACCAACATAAGCTAGTTAACGTACACAACCCACATGGCAATGCAAAAGAACGCTCTTGAGAGGCCCGCAAGGTGTCCCCAACCACTTGTGTGAAGAAACGTGTTGCGAGTGTTTCAAAGGATGTCTAGATGAGCTAAATAGTACATGCTTAACATTTTGGAAAATATGGGAATATATGAAGCAAATTAAGCATTAAAGAAATGGATCCTGGGAGGAAAATCAGTATCTATTCTGAATTTGGCAATTTTTTCACGAGGCTCATGTAAAAACTCTCTTGACGCCAGTAGCAATTCTAAATCCATGCCAGAACCGAAGGTTCTTACTTAACATTGGTTTGTCAAAGAAATGGCCTTAATCACACACTGGAATCTATGAGATAAGTTCAGTACTTGACTAGCCAAAGCTTTGACCCATTCCATATAAATTAATAGTAGATCAAAAGCTGAACAATGGAGTTTAGTTTCCATATCAGCTAAAAGGTTCTCGGGATATGCGAACTGATGATCTTCAAACTGAATTTCAGGAAGGTGGAGTTGGGTGAAGCTATACCTTTGGTTTCCTAGTGCACGTCGATTTTTTTCATTTTAGTGAACGATAGCTTCAGCAATGCGTTCAAGCTAATCAGAAAGGAGAACGCAATGCCACATATGACAAAAAATATATAAAAGTATTTGGTTTTGTATCCACCGATTTAAAGAGCTGAAGTGGAAGAGTGACGGTCCACAAAGAGTGGGTTGTTGATAACCCAGGACATATATAAGGCATCCCGGGATCCTCGTGAGTTCCTATTTGATGAATTGTGCGTCAAAATAGAAAACATCTAGGTCTCACTCACGTCACCTCAAGCACCATTTGTAATGACCCAGTCCCACTACAACATTGTCATATGAATGCACGATATATATACTAAAAATTGCTTTACTTAATTTTCCAAAAGTTCACCGCGCATTAAAAAAAATGTTCATGTAATTTAAAACTTTGCTCGTTTAGGTAAAATATGTTCATATCATTCAAACAATTGTTCATCGTTTTTTCAAAACGTTCAATATTCTAAAAAAAATACATAATATAAAAGTATGTTCAGAGTTAAAAAAATGTTTGTACAATTCAAAAATAAAATTTTGGTGACAATTTAAAAATGTTCACATGTTAAAAATGTGTTCCCGTAATCCTTTAAAAGTGGTCGTAACATTTCAAAGAAAAGCCGTAACATTGTAAAATGTCCACACATTTAATAATATGTTTTAGGGCATTTTAAAAATGTTAATGAACTGTAATAAATTATTCAAACCATATAAAAAAGTGTTAAGTGTTTTAAAAAATAAAAAATGTTCACTCTTTATTTTATAAATATTTAATGTGCATACTATATATATTAAAACATGTATTTGAATAAAATGTTTAATATGTATTACAAAATACTCAATGTGCATCTAAAAATTGTTTTACATGTATATGAAAAATGTTCATCATGGCTAAAAAAGTGGACTTGTATTTCGAAAAATAAAAAGTAAAACGAAAGCAAAAAATCGAAAGAGAAACCATGAAAACGTATAATGAAATAAATAGAAAAAGAAAAAAGGAACCATTTTAAGGTTCCACGGACCAGTGTTGGAAGCTTCCCAAAACTGCTAGTTGACACATTTATTTTGCCAACCCACTTTGTTGGCCTGTCTATGTATCCGAAGTCACTAATTTAGGAGTATTTTTTAAAGATCACTCCCACTTTCTCAGATAATGATAAAGTGGTACACATGCAGTGCGCCATCTCTCGCAACATGTGAGTTTTCTTTTCATAGTTTCGTATTTTCAAAACGCTTAATCTTTTAAATCGTGTGTCTAAATCTCTAACCATTTTCATCGTTGAATTTCTTGCGTCGAGATCTTCAAAACTAAACCCATGTTGATAGATTTTTAAACTTTTTTTCATGAAAAAAAATTGGACAAAAAATCTGTGCCTCTCCTGGAAGGAAAAAAACAGGCACGATCGTGCCTCTCACGGAAGCAAAGATGTGCTTCTCGCGGAAGGCAAATCGTGCCTCCCGCGAAAGAAAAAAAATAGAAAACTTATTTTTTTCATTTTCGAGGGGCACCGTGAAAGCAAATTCGTACCTCTCGCGGAAGTAAAACCGTACCTTTCATGAAAGAAAAAACCTAGAAAACATGTACATTTTCATTTTCGAGGCTTGCGAAAGCAAATCCGTGCCTCTCGCGGAAGCAAAACCATGGCTCTCAAGGAATGAAAAAAACATGTTTTGTTTTCGTTTCAGATAGGCATGGCCGTGCCTCTCAAGGAATGGAAAAACATGTTTTGTTTTCGTTTCCGAGAGGCACGGTCATGCCTCACGCGAAAGCAAATCCGTGCCTCTCGTCGAAGAAAAACGATGCTTTTCGAGAAAGAAAAAAATGTGCTTTTTGTGGATTTTTTGTTTTGAATTTTTTCGTCCAAAAGATAAGAAAGACTGATGGAAAACTGAAACATCGAAAAACCACATCTAAAAAGCGGAAAAGGCATGCAAAAAAATAAAATAAAAATCCAAAAAAAATGCTCAGAACACGACATGTGACGACGGCTGAAAACACGTCAAGTAAAAACGCATGGAAGTGATCGCCGGAAGGCTCCGGATGAAACGCTCACCAACTAGTTGCTCTCCTATGTATCGCTTAATGCGAGACAGGTGAAAGTCTCACCTCAAACGAAGGTCTGTAGTGTCCCAGCCCACTAACTGTTAGCTCGTCCGTAATCTTCGATTGTTTGTTTCGTTGTTATTTTTTATTTTTAGTTCATTCAAGTTTAAATATTAAAATATTATAGATTTATTGTATACCAAAATTTTCTTCTGATTTTTCCTGCTGTCCATAAAAAACATGAAAATATTTATTTATTAGAAAGTAGAAAAATGTGTATGCCTTAAAAAACTTAAACATTTTCTAAAAAGACGCAAATATTTTTTGAAATTTAAAGACATTTATTTATAATTTGGAAAAAATTATTTTATTTCTAAAAATGTGAAAAGTTTGTGAACTTCAATTGTTTTGTATTTTTTGAACCAGCTTGTGGTTGGATGGTCAGGAGGACAGTGATATCCCCTGTCAACCAGAGTTTATTGGTGCTCGCAATTTTTTGGATTTATTTTAGACTTTTCGGCGATGTGTATTTAGTGGGAGGAGATGTTCCCAGCGACAAGGAAGCCTTCTATGGTGACCTCGTCAGTCTCAAGCTGATGTGCCAGCTTAGTCTTTCGGATGTGCTCTTAGGGGTAGGACGTGCGTGTGTTCATACAGATGAGTGTATATACGTATGTATGATCGTCTGCGTTCATCCTATGTTTCAAAAAAAGTTGTTTTGCAATTTTAAAAAATGGTAAATAAAAGATAGACAAGGAAAAAAAGGGACCATTGGGTCGGGCATGTCGTCATGTTTATTTTCACTTCAGGCCCATGTCATGTCTGTGTTGCATTTATGTGTGCCCAAACCAATCTTACATCTTTACCTTACAAAATGTTATAGGCGAAATTTCAAATTTTGGTGAATTTACAAGTTTTTAGTTAGTGAGCTACAATATATTTGCTATGTATAGTTTTTGTAACATTCACAGAAAATATATTTGGAAACGAGCACATAAAAAAATTGACAAGCGTCCAAAGAATTACCAAGTTCCTGTATATAGCCAAAAAACACTGTACATAAGAATTGGGCACAAATCAATACTAGTATTTTTTTCTCTATGTCAATTTCTTTAAGAGATAAAAAGCAAATAAGAAGATACCCGTTTTATGATGAAAACTAGGCCGAAAACCACAAGCAGACTACCGGCACCAAACAGGCTTTGGTTCAGGGAAAATTGAAGGCGGCATCTTCGAAAACATCTTTAGACCTCTTTCGATGCATTAGTGCTTATGTGAGATGCTAAGTGCATTAAAAATCTTAACAATTAATGTCCTCAATGCATAGGTGCTTGGCTTTTGTTGCTAACCTTCTTCCATTCAATTGCTTCTAATGGTTGGTACTCCCTCCGTCCAGATGCATAGGGCATCTAAGGAGTTGCATCGTAACCTAGGTGTGTGTAAATTGGATGAAGAATAATACTTCCTCCATCTCAGTTTACAAGTCCGGCACATGTATCTAGGTCATCAAGTTGACCAACTTAATGAAAGGCATATATTACAAAAAATATATCATTAAAAACTTTAGATGTTCTATTTTCTATATATTTTGTATGTTAAACAATATATTTTAAATAAGTCCAATTGATGACCAAGATACACATGCACGCCTTCTAAACTATGACGGAGAAAGTAAACTAAAAATTAGCTGCAATAATGACTCCTATTTGACCCACTTGAAAAATTGTGAGGAGTCAACCACAACGTTGGTTTTTCATGTCATTAATTTCTAAATAACAACATGCAAATCCTATTTAATGCACCAACCAATGAAAATATTGGCATGCAAAATGAATATTAATGATCACAAGGAATGAGGAGGTTTTTTCATGCATGATGCCTTACGTATTTGGAATATTACATTTTCATTAGATGCCATATACACTTGGACGGAGGGAGTAGCCATTTTGTATAAGTTTACGTGCTTAGTGTCATTTCTTCTTGGGGTCAGGAATCACCACAGTGCTTTCTTTCCTCTTTAATTGTGTTGCCATATTTCTTTTTTGCATATGTGACATCCTTAGCACCTGTACATAATGAAGCATCGGGAAAAGCCTCTAAAAAGATAAACAACGTTGGAGGACGCCGCCGTTACCAACATCGTCCCCGTCAACTTCAAAGCTATGGCCCAGGTCCGCGCACGAGTGCCCTAGCAAACCCTCGGAATGGTTCGGCCTAGAGAACAGCCTCCAACGCCACTCCCATCCCGACAGGCCTGCACAACCCGGACCTTTCCTGCCATAGCACAACATTTGGTATCCACTCCTGCATGATTTAGTGGGCAAGCGTGACATCAACTGTCGAACTGTGGAGCAGGCACTGATTAGCGATCGATGGATCGTGGACATGAGTGGACCCCTAGCTCACCTTCAGCTGATGCATCTAAGGCACGCAATCGCAACTGTGTAGCGTGTTGTAAGTGAGTCTGACGTCTTCTCTTGGCCTTCTGTGGCTGCCAACATCATTTCAGCTAAGTCTACCTACGACAGGTTGTGCGCTGGCAGAGAACACATGGCCACCGCCATTTGCATCTCGAGAAATTTCGCCCCACTCAAGGTCAAGATCTTCTTATGGCTAGCTAGATATCCAATATCGGCTATGGACTACCGATCGCCGTGCGAGATTCAGCCTTCAAGACGCCCCTTCCGTTTGCTACACTTGCGCCCAAGAGGAGGACAGCGTCGACCACATCCTCATGAGATGTGTTTACGCGCGAGAGGTCTGGCACATATGGTTGGAATCCTTGCACCTACCGATCGTCAGGCCAACCGGGGAAGACACTCTAGAGGAGTTGACGAGGATATGTACCTAGGATAGGGTCCTAGACAAGGCCTACATACCCTACCTAAGGACACTACATGGGAGGACTTGAAGATCAAGCATGAAGTATCGAGTGGATTCTTGGAGACGTTCAAAGCCACTCGACAGATATCCACTCGGAGACTCCTTCTTTCACTCGGCAGTCACGTGTCACTCGGAAGACCGCACTTTCACTCGACGCCAGAAGACCAGGAGCCATCATCAAGAGCCCAACAGGCAGACGTTGGTTCAATTGTCACTAGTAGCTTTTATTGCGTACGTTACCAGTAACGGCAGACTTTAACCCCACGATCGAACCCTTAGATGCTGGGTAATTATGAGGGGCAGCGAACTCTATATAAGACGCCCCTCCCCTCCTGCATAGGGGTTCACAACCATTGTAATCTTTATATTCCACATGACATAAGCTCCCGAGCACTGAGACATAGGGTTGTTACCTCCACGAGAGGGGCCTGAACTCATACATCCGTGTGTACATCCTCGCCATAGCTAGGACTCTGCCCTCTCCTTTTGTACCCCTACCATCTACTGCCAGGCTCATTCCCACGACAGTTGGCGCCCACCATGGGGCAGGCGTCTAAGCGACTTCCGGCGAGGTTGCATTTTTCATCCTTCGACATGTCTTCCGGCGGTGTTTTTGTCCTGGGCCACGAGATCCATTTCGGAGCGCTCACCTTCATCGCCGACAATTCGGCATGGCTTCAGGAAGCGCCTCTCGATGTCAAGGCGCTCCCGGTCCGCGGGGCCGCGCACTTCCGTGTGAGTTCCTACGGCGTGTTGCTGTGTCAGCCTTCGACTCCTTATTCATCGGCTCCCATCGCTGTTTGCGATTGCAAGCGGTCCGGCCGCTCACGACTCCAGCGCTGGGTCGAACACGCAGTGGCACGTCAAACTTCTCCGCAGATTGCAGCACTTGAGCCCGCCGAGTCCCTTCACGACGTGTTCGAGTCGTATTCCGATCCGTCCGATGTGCCTTCCGAGTGCGAAAGCTGTGATCCTGCGGTGGAGGTCTTGATGACGGGCTCCCATCAGAGTTCACCGCCTGGCTTTGGCCGTGGCAGGCGCGAGGATTGAGGTCCATCGAAAGAGCAGTCGCGTCGCGAGGGTAACACCCAGGTGTTAGTGCTACAGTGATGATGTAATTAAGCTACAGTAATGGCATGATTAGCAACTAATTATTTTGTTAAGTGGAACATGATCAAGATGGAATTCCAAAGTCCAATTCAAAATTCCATTCAAATGCTCTATAGTTTCAAGTGAAAAATTTAAATCCTCAAACATAAAAGATAAAATGTTGCATGCTTGTAAAATATTCTAAAATAAATAATGTTAAGGAAACAACATCACCAAGATTCTGATGTGGTCCCCACCATTAATAACAGAAGCTAAAAGTATTTCTAAGGGCATTTAAATTCAAATTTAAATATTCAAACAGCTTTGAAAATTGCTTAAACTTGATGTGGCCATTCCAAATAATGCTTGCTATTTTTGAGGCCCTGACACATATTTTTGCTAAGGAAATTGTGACTAGAAATAATAGGAAAGGAAATGGGAAAACACAGAAAAGAAAAAAAGGGAAAAGAAAGGAGACTACTAGGCACCTAGGCCCAGCGGCTACAGTACGGCCCAGGCCCACTCCCCCCCCCCCCCCGTTGTCTTCTTCCTCTATAGCGACCTGCACGGTCGCTACAGAGTGGCCGGCCGCGGCGCTGCCGACACACCGCGTCGTCCCCGCCGGCGAGGGGGATAAGGCCACCCCCATGACCTCTCTCTCCCTTTCCCGAAACCCTAGCCCCTCCAGATCTCGCTCTCTCCCTCTCCCCGCTCGCTTGCACCTCGCCCAAATGCCACTGTCGCCATGGACGCCGGCTAGCCGCGGCCACCATGTCTCTCGTGCCCTGCCACCGCACCCACGAGCTCCGCCACGTCCTCCTCGTCCCCCTCGACCACACGCACGACACTCGGAGCCCTTGCACCGACGACCCGGAGCTGCTTCCCCCTCGGATCGCCGCCGCTCGCCATCATCGATTCCGGCGACATCGAGCCTCCCCCGAGCCCACTAAGCACCCCTACAGGACCCCAGTGAGCTCCTACTTCTTTCCCCCTTCCTCTCGACGAACCCGAGCTCATAGCGTAGGATTTCGCCGGAGTTCGCCCGAAACCCGCCTCCGCTGCCGTCGACCTGCCGCTCGCCACCGTCCATCGTAGCCCCCACCGTTGGCCGGAATGGGTCGGCGACGTCCCCAGCTCGTGAACGCGCCAGACGGCACTCGTTTTGGTGCCCTGTGCGCCGTTTCCAACCCTCCCCGCCGTTTCGGGAGCTCACCGGAGCTCCTCCGGTGGCCGGCCGGCACCGCTGCCCACGTGGCCGACCTGGGGCCACTGCCAGGGTCACTGACCCGTGGGCCCCGCGGTCCTGGTTGACCTGTTGACCAGGTCAACCATGCTGACTAGGCACCCATGTGCCACTGACATGTGGGGCCCTACCCCTAGTGTCCATGACATTGGGCCCCACCCTGTCAGATGCTTAATTAGTGAATTGATTAATTAAACTAATTAAATTGCCTAAATTAGTCACTGACATGTGGGCCCCCTTTTAGTTAATCATGTTTAGTTTAATTTAATAAGCTGGAATTGGTCTGTGTCAATGACATGTGGCCCCACATGTCAAGTTTGACCCGGCCAGATCCTGTTGACCTGCTGACGTCACAGTGATGTCATGCTGGCATCACCTCTTACTATTCTGGATAATGTTGGATTTAATTAATTAAAATAATTCTAGAAAATTAATAAAATTTTAGAAAATCATATCTTTTAAACCGTAGCTCAGATGAAAATAATTTATACATGAAAGTTGATCAGAAAAATCCCATGAATCCAATTACGCTGTCCATTCATCTGTCACATGCTCCTAGCATGATAAGCATGGAACTTTCCCCTCCGGATCAACTGTCCGATAAATCCAAAAGACCTGGGAAATATCGTCAGATATTCTTCCGAACCGTCTGCGACGTATAATACTGCGTTAGTGCATGCCTAGCCCTGCGTATTGCCATGTCATGCATTGTGATCGCATCTTTGCTTTATTTTTATTGTTTCTTCCCCCTCTTCTCTCCGGTAGGCCCCGAGACTGACGTTGCTACCGAGTACGACTACGCCCCTGACGACCAGACTTTTTCAGCAGAGCAGCAAGGCAAGCAAAACCCCCCTTGAGCATTCCAATATCACCCACCTCTCTCCCTCTTATTCTTGCATTAGAATTTTGCTACTGTTTTAGTTAACTCCTATTCTGATGCATAGCCTGATTTTGATGAACTACTACTATTCCTGCAATCATACCAACTGCTTAGTATAGGTTGGTTAGAGAACCCCCAGTGACCCCTTAGTCCCAGTTGCCCCTGCTTCTTCATCGATGACTTGATGACTTGACGACTCGAAGGCTCGGTCAACTGACTGACAAGCCAGGCCGCTCACATCACCGCACTCCCCTGAATTGTATGACTCTGCAATGCTACTATCGAGTACCGAGGGTGACACCTCGCGAAGTACTCATGATGTTAGCCCTGTAGTGCAACTAGTCGGTCGTGGTTATCGAGGGTGATTCCTCCTTCACCATTCCGACAAATGGTTAGAGGCCATGAAATCTGAGAAAGGATCCATGTATGAAAACTAAGTATAGACTTTGGTAGACTTGCTCGTTGGACGGCAGGTCATTGAGTATAAATGGACCTTTAAGATGAAATCAGACGCTGATGGTGAATGTCACCATTTATAAAGCTCGATTTGTCGCAAAGAAGTTTCCGCCAAGTACAAGGAGTTGACTGCGATGAGACTTTCTCACTCGTAGCGATGCTAAAGTCTGTTGGAATTATGTTAGCAGTTGCTGCATTTTTCAATTATGAAATCTGGCAGATGGATGCCAAAACATCGTTTCCTTCCTTAAGGAAAGGTTGTATGAGATACAACTAGAAGGTTTTGTCAGTCCTAAGGATGCTGAAAGGTGTGCAAGCTTTAGTGATCCTTCTATGGACTGAAGCAAGCATCTCGAAGTTGGAATATACACTTTGATGAGGCGATCAAAGTTTTTGAGTCTATAAAAAGTTTATGAGAGACTTGTATTTACAATAAAGTGAGTGGGAGCACTATAGAGTTTCTGGTAAGCATATGTGGTTGACATATTGTTGATCGGAAATGATGTAGAATTTCCAGAAAGCATAAACGGTTGTTTGAAAAGAGTTTTTTCAAAGGAAGACCTGGATAAAGCTACCTAATTGTTGAGCATCAAGATCTATAGAGATAGATCAATATGCTTGATGAGACTTTCAATGAGTACATACCTTGAAAAGATTTCGAAAGAGTTCAAAATGGATCAGTCAGAGAAAGAGTTCCCGCCTGATTTGTAAGGTGTGAAGTTGAGTGAGACTCAAAGCTCGACAACGGCAGAAGAAAGAGAAAGGATGAACATCGTCCCCTATGCCTTAGCCATAGGCTCTTGATTATGCCATGTTGTGTACCGCACCTGGTGTGTGCCTTGCCATGAGTCTGTCAAGGGGTACAAAAGTGATCCAGGAATGGATCACTGGACAGCGGTCAAGATTATCCTTAGTAACTAAGAGACTAAGGAGATGTTTCTCGATTATGGAGGTGATAAAGAGTTCATCGTAAAGAGTTATGTCGATGCAAGCTTTAACACCAATCCGGATGACTCATAGTAGCAGTCTGGATACGTATAGTGGAGCAGCCATTTGGAATAGTACCAAGTGGAGTGTGGTAGCAGTGTTTACGGTTTGACATAGAGATTTGCAAAGTACACACGGATCTGAATGTCGCAGACCCGTTGACTATTTGACCTCTCTCACATGCAAAGCATGATCGAGCCCCGGAACTCATTGGGTATTAGATTCATAACAATGCAAATCACATGGTGATGTGAACTAGATTATTGACTCTAGTGCAAGCGGGAGACTATTGGAAATATGCCCTAGAGGCAATAATAAATTAGTTATTATCATATTTACTTGTTCATGATAATTGTTTATTATCCATGCTATAATTGTATTGATCGGAGACTTAGATGCATGTGTGGATACATAGACAAAACCATGTCCCTAGTATGCCTCTAATAGACTAGCTCGTTAATCAAAGATGGTTGAGGTTTCCTAGCCATGGACATGATATGTCATTTGATAACGAGGTCACATCATTGGGAGAATGGTGTGATGGACAAGACCCAAACTACAAATGTAGCATATGGTCATGTCAGTTTAATGCTACTGTTTTCTGCATTTCAAGTATCTGTTCCTATGACCATGAGATCATGCAACTCACTGACACCGGAGGAGTGCCTTGTGTGTATCAAACGTCGCAACGTAACTGGGTGACTACAAAGGTACTCTACAAGTATCTTCGAGGGTGTCTGTTGGGTTGGCATGGATCAAGACTGGGATTTGTTACTCCGTGTGATGGAGAGGTATCTCAGGGCCCACTCGGTAATACAACATCACAACAAGCCTTGCAAGCAATGTGACTAAGTGTTAGTCATGAGATCTTGTATTACGAAATGAGTAAAGAGACTTGCCGGTAACAAGGTTGACCTAGGTATGAAGATACCGGATATCGAATCTCGGGCAAGTAACATACCGAAGAACAAAGGGAACATCATACGGGATTAACTGAATCCTTGACATAGAGGTTCGACCGATAAAGATCTTCGTAGAATATGTAGGAACCAATATGGGAATCTAGTTCCCGCTATTGGTTATTTACCGTAGAGGTGTCTCGGTCATGTCTACATAGTTCTCGAACCTGCAGGGTCTGCACACTTAAGGTTCGGTGACGTTTTGGTAGTATAAAGTTATGTATGGTGGTGATCGAAGGTTGTTCGGAGTCCCGGATGAGATCCCGGACGTCACCAGGAGCTACGGAATGGTCCAGAGGTAAAGATTTATATATAGGAAGTCCTATTTTGGTCACGCGGAAAAGTTTTGGGCTCACCGGTAGTGTACCGGGAGTGCCGGTAGTGTACCGGTAGACCATCGGGAGGGGTATTTCGACCCAAGATGCTACATGGGCTGTGGGAGAGTGAATACCAGCCCTTAGTGGGCTGGTGGAAGTCCCACACAAGGCCCATGCGGCTGGGAAGAAAAACCCAAAGAGAAAATGTGGAAAAAGGCCAAAAGGCCAAAATAAGGAGGAGTCCTAGTCCTACTAGGATTAGAGGAGGATTCCTCCTCTCCTCCCACTTCGACCGAAGCCTAGAGGGCTTGGCCCTTGTGCCAAGTCTCCTCCTCTCTTCCTCTTATATATACTAGAGGTTTTAGGATTTTTGCACTATATTTTCAGCCACGTGCTACCCGTTCCTCTAGTGCATAGTTTCTCCTCTAGATCGGTTTTCTGCAGTGCTTAGGCAAAGCCCTGCCGGAATTACTCCACCACCATCACCGCGGCACCGTCACGCTGCCGGAGAACTCGTCTACCTCTCTTCTCCCTCTTGCTGGACCAAGAAGGTAGAGATCGTCATCGAGCTGTACGCGTGCTGAATGCGGAGGTGCCGTCCGTTCGGCGCTAGATCGGAAGGACCGTGATCAAGATCGCGAGACGGATCGTGATGAGTTCGCGGGACGAATCGTGATGAGATCGCAGGACGGATCGTGATGAGTTCGCGGGACGGATCGTGATTGGATCGCGGGACAGATCGTGATGAGATCGCGGGACGCTCGGCGATTTGGATCACGAAGACGTTCGACTACACCAACCGCGTTTCTTAATGCTTCCCGCTTAGCGATCTACAAGGGTATGTAGATCCACTCTCCCTCTCGTAGATGCTCATCACCATGGATAGATCTTGCGTGCGCGTAGGAAATTTTTTGTTTCCCATGCAACGTTCCCCAATAGATTCAACTAAGGAAGTCAGTTTATAAGTCAATGTATCACTCAACAGTACAAACACATCAGTCAACACCACGTAACTCACCAGATTCTTCGGCGGGTTTTCGGCCGAGTAAGGTCCGATCCTCTTGGCTCCCAAAGGATTGTCACAAGCTCCAGTGATGCTACGAAGCCACTACTCGACAATTTTCTATGGAACCTCTTCTAGATGCGTCCTGGTCGAGTCCTCAGGGCCCGCGTAGTGCCACATGGTGTGGTCTCTGGCTTGGAGCGGCTGAATACGTCGACCGAGAAACTTCTCCAACAGATCCATACCAATCACTCCACCCCGGACCAGCTGCACCACCGCTTCAACTAACATACCCACTTGGACATGCTCCTCTTCGGTCAAACTCAGAGACTTGGGGACAGCTGGACGGTCAGGTGTATAGGGGGAAGGCCATTCGACATATTGGGTGATGCTACATCTTTGCAGTAGAACCAGGTCGACTGCCAGCCTCTAACAGGCTCAGGAAAGGTCATGGCAGGGAAGGAACTACGGGCTCTTTTCTGAACTCCTAACCCTCCACACAGCTGAAGCACATGAGTCTTCCCATCAATGGGGAGAGCTTTCTTCACGGTCTGGGATCTGACCGTAAAGAGGTGCTTGAACAGCCCCCAATGGGGAGAGCAACCCACAAAACACTCGCACAAAGTAACGAAGGCAAACAAATATGCAATGATATTCGGCGAGAGGTGATGTAGTTGGGCGCTGAAGAAATTCAGCAATCCCCTAAAGAACGGGTGGGGTGGCATGGAGAAACCTCTTTCAACGTGGGAGAGAAGGAGGATCCTTTCCCCGTCGCGCGGTTTCGGCTCGCGCTCTTCCCCCGGCAGCCTCCAGGCGCCGTCCGCCACTAGCCTGTCGGCGACAAGGCCCTCCATGTCCGCGCGAGTGACTACAGAGGGGAGAAAATCCCCCTGCATCCATCCCGCCGGCGCGGTGAACCGAGCGGTCGAGGGCTTCTTGCCCTTGAGCTTCGTCGCCCCCTTCTTAGCCCGCTCCAGCTTCTCCGTCGCGTTCTTCGTCATCGGCGCGGCGGCTCTTGTCGAGGAGGAACGGAGTATGGCGTTGGGGGCAGAGGAGGCGGAGGAAAAGAGAGGAAGAATGGGCGGAAGTATTGTGCCATCCGCGGCGCGTGAGGCTTTATACTCCGTCGAGTGTCCCACTGATCAGTGGACCCGCAAGATCACCACGCACGCCAACCACTGACGGCGCCCAGTACGTTGCATATGACCGGCACGAGAATCGAGGCGCGTGCCTCCACTTGCTCTGATCGTGGCGTCATCATCGTGCACGCACGCTTCCCAAATTTTCGTATCCCGCAAAATCCGGGTCTGTTAGACCGACCCGTCGCCTCCCAAGATACTTTCAGTTCACTCAGAGCAAAATATGCGTTGAACATCCACTCGGGCACTTTTAAGGCAGAATGGATCCGGGCGAACGGAGAAGAATTCAATCGACGCAAGTTTCGTTGAAGTCCCGAATATCATTCGGAAGATTTTGCGTGCCGATCCTGAATGGACGTTAATACCCAGAGTTCAGTCAACGCAAGTTCCATTGAAACCCCAAATATCATTCGGAGAATTTGATGCCCTAACTCAAGGTCGACATTGATACCTCATTTCACCACTCGAACCCCGATCCATTCGGGGGCTAATGACGAGGATATGTACCTAGGATAGGGTCCTAGACAAGGCCTACATATCCTACCTAAGGACACTACATGGGAGGACTTGAAGATCAAGCATGAAGTACCGAGTGGATTCCTAGAGACGTTCAAAGCCAGTCGACAAATATCCATTCGGAGACTCCTTTCACTCGACAGTCGCGTGTTACTCGGAAGACCTCACTTTCACTCGACGCCAGAAGACCAGGAGCCATCATCAAGAGCCCAACGGGCAGACGTTGGTTCAATTGTCATTAGTAGCTTTTATTGCGTACGTTACCAGTAACGGTAGACTTTAACCCCACGATCGAACCCTTAGATGCTGGATAATTATGAGGGGCAGCGAACTCTATATAAGCCGTCCTTCCCCTCCTGCACAGGGGTTCGCAACCATTGTAATTCTATATTCCACACGACATAAGCTCCCGAGCACTGAGACGTAGGAGTGTTACCTCCACGAGAAGGACCTGAACTCATAGATCCGTGTGTACGTCCTCGCCGTAGCTAGGACTCTGCCCTCTCCTTTCGTACCCCTACCATCTACTGTCAGGCTCGTTCCCACGACAGGAATGGTGTCTTAGATCGTGCTCCACCTTTACGCGCGGCAGCAGGAAAGGCTTTGATTCTTTGGTGGCATGCACAACTTGGCTATTGTGGAAGCAGGAGAACGCGAGAGTCTTTAACTGCATTGAGCATCAATTGGGTGTTCTAGATTTGGTAGAAGCTATTTCGGTTGAAGTGAAGCAATGGTACTTAGCGAGTAAAGTGAGAGGTGTAGTTAGTTTCGAGAGAGAGTAGGCTTAGAGTTTCGTGGGGTGTTTCTTTTTCGCTTTTTTTCTTCTTTTGGTGTATCTACGCTGGTGCTCGTACCGCGTGAGGATTCTTGTACATGTCATTGTTCTCTTCTATAAAATTACGGCACACATTTTGCGTGCTTTCGAAACAAATTAGAAGCAAATGCATGGAGGTCAGTGAAGACTGAAGAATGAAGATCACTCAATCAGCACATCTCACTTACTACGTGTTTACATGTTCTTCTTTCCGTTTTAAACATCTCATCGGCACGGAGGTCGGTCCTGCCTTTCGTTTGCAAAGATTAGAGAAGTACTTACGCAGCACATAACATCCTTACAGACAGACAGAGCAGGTTACGTCTGTCAAGAAGTCACTGGGCTACCCTTTTGATATGATATGTTATTAACAAAGAGGAGCGGTAGAAGGGTGTCGTGATAAAGAGAGGGCAGAAGATTCCCGCGTAACATGGAACTAGAATTAGACGCGGCGGTGAGATCTCTGATCCCGAGGATTTGCGAACATGCTCGTTCTCTGACCAAATGATACGCGCGCACGCAGCTTTCTTTCCGGCGCAAACCAACCTGACAGCAGGCTGACACGCTTTCCTGCCTCTTCCTTTCCATCCATTCCCATGTCCGACACGATCGAGCCATGCATGCTAATGGAGTCCGAAAGTACTAGTACTAGACATGAACGAACGAACGAACGAACGAGAGAATGTTCATCCCCCTCTCGTAATCGATAGTAATCAGACAAGCACAATCAGCAGCAGCATGCCCATTAATTCAAAGCACGCACGCAGATCAGATCTAGCTGCTGCTGACATCCGGCCCATTTTGGGCGACAACGACGGTTACTTGCAGCTCTCGCCATATATACACAGGCAGCGAGCTACCAGAGGTAATGATGGGAGAATGAGATCCATGGACGGAAGGACGGATGGATGGATGGATGGATAGATCGATGGACAGCGGCACGTGGATGGGGATTCCTGCCCACCTACTAAAAACTGCCTCGCTTAAAACCGTTGATCCCCACCATCCATCCATCCATCCATGCATCCATCCTTCCCGCGCGCACCACCCCGCTCCGGCCAAGCTAGCTGGCTCAGGCTGTCCTCATGTTCCAAAAGTCTCGTCCCATGTGACTCCCCGATTCCAATTCCCATCAATCTCCATCCCCCATCTCACCCAAGCAAGTGTAGCTGCGAAGGCTGCTCTATGCCCTCGGCCGGTATAAAACAAAGCTCTACGCGCGCCGGCACATCGCATTACGCAACTCATCGCTGGTTGAGCGGCTAGCTAGCTTTGGTGGAGCTAGGAGAGGCAGCGGCCGGCTAGCTGTCGCGCATTGCCGGGTTCGCTCGCTCTCGAGCGTAATGGCCCAGCTCCCGCCCAAGATCCCCATGGCTGCCGGGGCGCACCACTGGCCCGGCGCCGGCGTGGAGCACCAGGGGCACGGGGCCGCCGTGGTGTGGGCGGACGAGTTCGCCGAGTTCGCGGCGGCGCGCCGGGGCGCGCACCGCAGGTCGCTGAGCGACTCGGTGGCCTTCGTGGAGATGGCGCCGGGGGGCTGCGGCGGGGCGGGCGACTTCGACAGGCTGGACGACGACCAGCTCATGTCCATGTTCCCCGACGAGGGCGGGTCGACGGCCCCGGGCTCCGAGAACGGCACCAGCGACAGCGACGGCGACAAGCACGGCAAGGACCGGTACGACGACGGGCAGAACGACGATGCTAACCCGGAGGAGCCGGGGCCGGGGCAAGCCACGCCGACCTCGTCCACCGAGACGATCCGCGACCCCAAGAGGGTCAAGAGGTGCGCGCGCAATTGCCAATACCAATGCATGGATGAGATTCCTTGATTAACGTGTTGGTTATCAAGCTCGATTATGGACCGACCGAATTGTGTGTTTCCAGGATACTGGCTAATCGTCAGTCGGCTCAGAGATCTCGGGTGAGGAAGCTGCAGTACATCTCCGAGCTCGAGCGGTGCGTCACAACGCTGCAGGTACATATATATATACTCACCCACTGCTACTTCTATCTAATAGTAATTGCTTGACTAAGAACAGTCTAATGAGCTAGTGCGTGCAAAACTCATAACTTCTGGGCTTAGAGTCTATCTAGTGCTACTCAATTCTAGTTAGCTATAGCCGAAATAGATCTCAATTCTAGGGGCGATACTTAAAAAAGCTGACGACACGTACGCCACTCATTCGCTCCATGCATGCCTCCGATCTTTTGTCGCCAAAAAACGAAAGGCATAGTAGAAAGATGAGTATCAGTAGATCATAGACGTACGCTACATAATGCTAAGGAAATTCCGTGGACACACCACACATAAGCACAATTTCAGCATGCATGAGCAGATGACCTCATATATACACGCTCTTTGTCATGCACGCATGCATGCATGCATGCATGCACGAGAGCTAGGGCACACTCGGCCTTGTGGTTTTGTATCACAAAATGTGCACGTCAGGGCGTTGTATACATACGTGCCCATTAATTTGGTGTACGCACGACATGCCACCACGTACCCCGTATACCGATGTTTTCGGCCGTGCGCACGCACTGACACAAACGTATCGGTCGCCGCGTGCACCAGAGGGCTAGATCGATGGTGCAGGCAGGATGGCTGGCTAGCAGCAGCACGCAAGCTAGCGAAATGATGTTGGTGAGAACCCATGTGGGGTGGGGTGGGGTGGGATCATGAATGAGACCGATGAGTAGCTAGGCTCCCCTCCCCTCTCGTGCGTACGCACAGCGATGTACGGTATACCTACCTACCAAGGGGGTGGCGTCGCGTGATCCAAATGCACATGGCGCTGCGTGCTCGCATCTCACGGAGTGGCGGTCCCTCTCCCGCTCCAATTACCACGGCCAGTGAGTGGTACGGCACATGCAGAGGCAGGCGCCTCCCGGCCCCGCCTACTAGTGAGTGGTGACACATCTGATTATTGTCTTAAGCAATGATGTGAGCCTTAGTGCACTGCTAGCATTTAACAACCGTACTGTGCCCACTTGCATGCGGCGCACGTTAAGGGCATATGCTGTGTGCGTATGCGTATTCTATCACAAGCTGGGTGCACATGCCACATGGAGACATCACAAAGGGAAAAAGAGGATGTTTGGGGGCAAACCCAGGGGTTAATCTGACAAGTCATCAGTCCAAACTAATTAACTAACGGCGTGTGAATTAATCTCACGTGATGGTTTGATCTGCAGAACGAGGTGTCCGTGCTGTCTCCTCGGGTGGCCTTCCTGGATCAGCAGCGGACGATCCTCACCGTCGGCAACAGCCACCTCAAGCAGCGGATCGCGGCTCTGGCGCAGGACAAGCTTTTCAAGGACGGTGAGTGCTCCTACTCCATCACATATTCACAAGTCCATCCTGCATTACTCGTGATGATAATATTAACCAAAGTCATCTTGATCCGCAGCTCATCAGGAGGCGCTGAAGGAGGAGATCGAGAGGCTGCGGCAGGTGTACCAGCAGCAGAACCTCAGGATGTCGTCCGGCGCGGGCGCGGCCTCCGACCACGGCGGGCCGCCTCCTGTGCGCGCGGAGAAGGAGCTCATGAGCTAGCTGGGCGATCATCGCATGTCCCTTCCGTGCAGCCCGCCGCGCCGCCGCCGCATCATTGACCTGGAAATGGGAGGGGAACATGCATGGCATCAATGCATGAATGAAACCGTCCATGCCTTTTTTTTCTTTCTTGTTCTTCTTTTTTTTTTTGCCCATTGACCTGTATCATTCTTTGCATATCGATTTCAGTTTTCGTTTTTTTACTGTGAAGAAAAACCAAAGTGTACCTCCGTTGTAAATTCTGTGTGCAGCATTGCATCTTGTGTACGTAGACTGTTTTCAGTTTTGTTTAGGAGCCATCGCTTTTTAGGAAAGTTTTCTGGGAAATCACATAAGCACAACTCTTGCTTTGTATCCTCGTACTGATTTTTGCGGAATTCTTGTATGTATTCTTCTGAATCCTCTGGTTCTCGGTAAATGTATATGTGTCCATAGGGCTTATGTTTCCTTTTGTAGCTTTATCCTTTTATTATGATGCTTCACTTAACTTTGTAGTCCGTCCGTTTCAGAATATAAGGTGCATTAATATTTACGAGTCAAACATTTATATTTTTACAACTGTTACGATGATTGGCGATTTTACGAGCCGTCCATCCATCCTAATCTGATGGTGGAAAATTAGGAGTTACGAGGAGTTACAAAATTAAAATTACGGAAAATTACATGTAATGGTGGGACCAGTTAATTTTTAAAAGGGTAAATCCGTTGCTCTGTTGTGTAAAATTCCCCATGGCAATATGCCAATATCGTCGACAGATCCAGCCTTCTCTTCTCAGAAGTCACACCAAAAAATCGCCATGGCTCCTCCCCGCGACACCGGCGACCGCCGCCTCCTCTTGTTCCCGTGACACCAATCCATCCCGTGCATGTGCACCGTAATGCCAATGGGTGGCTGGAGAGGAAGCAGTGCCGTATTGCACATGCCAGCTAGATGATCGCCGCCGGCTTTGATCCCCTGGGTGTGGTTGGCGGGTTCGAGCGAACTGCGTGTAGTGCACACGCAATGAGGCGGCTGCGTGTGCGGGTGAGTCAGGCCGTGTGGACGTGCTGGGCACTCCTATTTTATCTCTGTTTCTCTAGATCAGGCATTGGAGATTCAGACTTTGACCAGTTTCAGACTTTGCAATGGAGATTTTGTCTCTGTTTCTCTGGATCAGGCATTGGGGATTCAGACTATGCATATCTGGAAAATCAAGACCTAGATCTGCTTAACAAGAGGCACTAATTTGGTGTATCGTTTGCATGATGTGGGTTTTTTGTTTTCTTGGTATGGTCCAAGGACAGACTGTTCTATGCATTTCTGCAAAAAAGCTTGGGAGTTCACGGGCCTGCTTTTTTATTCTGGTTACAAGTGAAGAGTGACGAGTTAGTCTGATCAGTTTCCATGTCCTAAGATAGGGCTCGGGATGTTATAACAGTGAACGAGTTGTAAGTTGGTGCCGTTTGGAGAACAAATATTGTGTTGTTTCTATTGGGCTTCTGGTTCTGGTAGCACACCAGGAGTGCCTGAATTCAAGATCAAAACCAAGCCACTGACAGCTACGCCAACTGACACTTTGGTGTAGTTATCATCTATGTGCATCCACATCATGTACTTGGCAACCCCATAGATGAAATATCTCCTCATTGTATGGACAAAAATAAACAAGAGGGTTTAGGGCGCTAGTCTTAACATGTAGTTGTCTATTCTTTGTCCTTGCAAGTCCATTCTTCGTGGAGTCGTTGACACTTCGGTAGACATCAGTTCTGATTTGTGAGATGCAAGTATTCGGTACCGGGAAAATCTCTGAATAACTCTGAATTAATCAAGTTCCACTGAACTGAGATAATGAAGTGGTCTTTAGCTTTCCAAAGTAACAGAAACATCAGCATGGGGTATATGGCAAAAATCCCCACGCTAAAAGAGGAATTTGATGTTGAGATGAAGAACATAACATGCATGATGAGTACCACATCCAAAGATAGACAAGTAAGAAGCAATATAACAGTCGGTCATTACAGAAATGCACATGACTAGTACGTGGATGTCCCAGCATTACAAAACTTTTGAGGCCTAACCAAAATTGAACTGTACAAGGCTCTTCTTGGCAATTGCACGCCAAGTTTCTACTCCATAAGCAAATGAGGCACATTATATCAAATACATAAGTTTATTGGCAGTAACTAGGACTGGCTGAAACTCCCAAAAGCGACAAGACCAATTGTCGGACACCAATGAACAATCATGCGCCCTTCAGTCTTCACTACAAGAGGATTTGAACATGTCCGCATTTCAGTAGAGAGCCAGATGTTTCTGAGCCCAGAAACCATCCGCGGAGATGGGGGGAAAGCTCCATGTATTTTTCAAAGCCAACCACTGACATTCCATGACCTTGTCTCCTTACATGAAAGCTGAGAAGAAGCCTGGGCAAATATATTTTATTCCCCGACCACACAAGCGTTTGATGCCAGATTCCGTTCTTCTGATAATGCTATCCTGCAAAATATATGCATTTGGTTACCATTTTTTAATGGAAGCATTCAGAGTAATCAAATTAGACGATTACAAACCTAGACTAAAATTGGTTAGAACGATAATTTGTTTGAAGATGTCTCCTCAGTTTCCACGATTATGGCCTTGAGCTAGTTTTCCCTCTGCTCATAGTCCAATTCTAATTTAGATTTCTAAATCCAATGATCAAGTTAAGATTTATCCCTGTCTAAATTCATATTGGGGTTATCTTTGACATTATAGTCAACTAGGGACCAAAGATGAAGAATTGCCCTTGTCAAAACCGGAGGCAAGGATTGTCAACCCATAGCTCAAAAGAACATCTTCCGTTCCCCTAAAAAAATCAATTCATAATTATAAGTGAATGAATCGGTTAATTAAACAAAGTGAATGAATCGATGTCACATGAGGTGTCAAGAAAGAGTCTGAGAAATTGCATATTCTATTGTGAATTTATGTATATTTCGCCAGCAATAGATGTTCATAGGAGACCAACATTAGTCCTATTTATTTTGGTCAAAAGTATTAGTAACATTTTCCTAAGTTTTCCTAAGAAAATGAGGCAGCAATTTTGTTAGAATAAAAAGACACTTGGAAACTTGTAAATCCCTAAAGTCTAACTCTTTCAAGTTCCACTTAATAAAATTCAAATAGGAGTAGATATTTTGAAGGAAAGATAGATCTCCATTCATTAAGAACAATTCCCTAAGAATAGGAAGCATCATTAAAGGACGTCTGTACTGAAGTGTCACATTCCGACGACAAGATTTCATTTGCTCTCTATCCACTTTCATGATCCAATCTTATTATATTTCAGCACTAAAATTTGTAGAAAGTATAATTAAATAATTTATGATATGAACCACTACCTCTGTTCCAAAATATAAGACGTTTTAGTAGGCTAAACTAGCAGCTGGTTGCAGATCAGAGGAGCAGTAGTACTTAGTTGAGTGGCAATCACACCATGCGACAGCGGCTGCACAGCGTCCACATGAGGATCAGAGGAGCTAGTACAACATGTATGCACCTACATGTAGTGGGCGGGAAGGTTGCCGGCGGTAGGCTGTAAGGTAGGTATCCGGCATACGGCGGACAAGAGCAGTTCAATTAATTGGATATGCAACTATGCAAGCAATTCCTGTGCAACGATTTGTGTTGAATCCCAGAAACAAGAAAGTGCAGAGCAGAAACTGAACTGGGGAATGATTAACTCCTGGAAAGAGAACAAATTTTGGTGTTTTCCAATCGTTCATTAATCAGAGTTGAAGAAACATATTTTCCAGGAATCAATCAAGAACAAGAAAAGGGCTCTGAGGGAGACTAACCTGGATGGGAGTCTGGCCACAGGGGTAAGGAAAGGGGCCGGACCCGTTCCACGCCTTTCCGGCGAAGCTCCCGATGGTGGCGTACAGGGCCAGCCGATAGGCAGATTGGATCCGCCGCAACGTAGGGCCTGCAGGACCGACAACAAGGTCCTGCGACGCAAGGAGCAGGGCCTGCAGGAGCGCCGCGACCTAAGACCTGCACGCGGAATCTTGTTGGCAGGAGCCAGAACAAGGTCGCGGACTGCTGCTTCTCGCCGGTATTGGGGCCGCTGCCCGGGGGGTGATCCGAACGGCGCACGAGAGGGGTGGGCGGCGGCGGCGGCGAGGGGAATCCGGCTCATTCGTGCGTCGGGATGGCCTCTGAACGTCTGTGAGGAATGGAAAGTACCGTTATACCTTTTTAGAACGCAAAAAAATCATGAAGTGATTTTCCCAGATCTAATGGTCAGAAAAATTTAGAGATGGAGTTACATGAAATTACAAATCGTAAGCCGCCAATCACCATAAAAGAGCTCTTATATTTTTGACCTAAATTATCTATACCTACTAATAAAGTACGGAGCGTTTCTATCTGTTCGTCATACATTTTATTAAAAAAGCCCTTGAGTTTTTTTAGTAACCCATAGTCCAATATTAAGTGCCTTGGGCTTCGGTCCAACTGCAATAGCCACTATCTCGCGCGTCTGGGCAGGTTAGTATACCGCGTTCAACTGCAGTGTAGTAGGCCCAGTTCATCTTGTTTTTAGACCGTTTATGTCACTAGCTTTTATTATTTACAGAGAATATGATATAACTTTGCAATCGTAATTCAGATTAAAAAATAATTTGTATATATAATTTGATCAGAAAATGTGTAGTTTCCAACCGTGTTATTATTATTTTCTTGTGAACCACATTATTAATCTTAATTAATCTTGTGAACCGCTTAGGCCTAGTTCATACTACTTAGGGCATAATCTTAATTAATCTTATTAATTGCTATGATGTATTTCGAAAATTCTAGCACACAATATAATGGTTACATATATGAGGAATGCTAGGAAGGTCTATATATATATATGGATCACATGGAGTATAAAATATAAGTTTTAATGGGCATATAGGAGTAATAAAGAAAGAAGAATATGAAGGGTGTGAGATTTTTTTATTAATCTTCAAGTGTATGCAGAGATGGCGTAAAACATATTTAATAGAATCCTTTTATTATGATTTTCTCACGACTTGGTGCAAATTCCAAACACTGCTTCAACTTACAAATAATACCTAGGTATGTTTTTTTTTGAAAATTAGGTTCTTTATGATCAGATTAGTCATACAAAAATTGTAGCAAAAGTATTGTATGCATGCTACTTCATGTACTACTAATATGAATCTATGTTAGAACTGTGTGTGCCTCTTTGCCGTGGCTGGGCACAATTCGAATGTTGATGGGTCGTGTTGGCGAGAGGTGGACACATCAACTGTATCTCCCGTTGCAACACATGGACATATGTACCAGTTAAATAAAAATAGCAACATCTACAACAACTAATAGATAAAAGTATGAAAATGATCAAATGATATAGGTTTAATATTGCAGATATTGATGTTTTTCCTATATACTTGGTCAAACATGCACGAGTTTGAATTCTGAAAAACTAATAGATTTCATATTTTAGAACAAATGGAATAATATTTTTTACCTCTTACATGTGGTTGGAAGTGCAATAAATCAGATTCTGCATTTTTATGCACCACTTCCTGTGTAAGATTGATCCGTCGATTGTTCCATGTTTCTTAAATTTTCAACATGACCTACTTCTAGTGTAAAAAATGGTTATATCCCATTTTAGGGCATCAGTTGGAGATGAAGGTTTTTGATGCCCTAAGAAACACTTTTTGGTGCTGTAAATTTTACTCCAAGTAGTTTTGATGCCCTATTATAGGGCAGCTATTGGAGATGCTCTAAAGGAACATCGTAGTTAAGAGATCCAGTGCCAAAAAAGGGGGGGTGAAAGCACATATGATTCCTTGGGGTTTTTGATAATTCATGACAACATACATTGTCTCTTGGTCTGATAGTTTTACCTAGCTTATTTCAAGTTTAGTCCATAGAGAGGATTGGCTAAGGATTGTGAGGAGAATTCCCAAGAATGAAGAAGGGAAGGAATAGGATTGGAAAAGCTTCAAGCTTATTGATACAAGACTCTACATTTTACAATTTGTGAGGAATCACTTTTGAGTCCATAGGAAAGCCAATACTATTAAAAGGGGACGCGGAATTATTATGACCTGGTTGCTCAAGTGCTTAGAGATTAGCCACCAGAAGTACTCACCCATTCTCCCACAAAATTTTCTTTCCAAAGTCCAAAATCGATGCCACCAAGTTTTTCCATTCGATCATACCGATTTTCCCTTGAGATAGTACGTGTGCCAAAACCCTAAGGTCTCAGTGACACCAACTTCACTTTCTGTAAAACCGAAAACAGTGACCAACCTTCTGTTATCCCATTTCTAAAATCGGAATTTCCGAGTTTTAGGAATCGGTGACACTGATTTGGAAACTGTCTAGGTTAGCCAATTTGGTCCCACCGAGATTTATATATCAGTCTCACCGAAACACCAAAAGTTGCCACGTTTTGCACTAGTCTATGCAACCAAGTTTTCACTCCAGTTTCATCGAGTTGGGAAATAATGTTGTAGCAATTTGTTTTTTAGAGATGCCTATATATACCCCTCCACCAGCTCTCACTCGTAGAGGAAGCACTCAGAACATACCTACACTTGCCCCATCCATTTTTTTGAGAGAGACACGTACTCATGTGTTGAGATCAAGATCATCCACTCCAACCATACGGATCTTGATTTCTAGCCTCTCCAAGTTGCTTTCCACCCAATCAATCTCTTCTACCCATCCCAAATCTGTGAGAGAGTGATTGAGTGTTGACGAGACTATCTTTTGAAGCACAAGAGTAAGGAGTTCATCATACTTACCACATCTATTACCTTTTGGAGGGTGGTACCTCCTATATTTGTTAGGTGTCGCTTGGGAGCCTCCTTCTTCGTGTTGTGGTGTTTAACCAAGAAGTTTGTAATCGCCTACTTCATGAAGATCTACCCATAGTGAGGCTATTCCTTCATGGAAGAAAGTCGTGATGGAATAGACGAGGTTGCTACTTTGTTGACCCTAACGGGTGGATCCCTCCATGGACTCTCGCGGCGCTACCCTCTGTGGGTTGAAGTCTCCATCAGCGTGGACGTACGATAGCATCACCTATCGAAACCATAGGAAAAATCTTTGTGTCATCCATTGCATTTGATCTTCCTATCTCTACTCCTTCTCACATATGCGTGTCTTTACTTTCAGTTGCCATACTTGTTGACTAGCATGTGTAGGGTGCACTAGACTTGTTATAATTGCTAATATCTGCCAACCGTTAAATTTGGGAAAAGGTTAGATTTTCATTTTATCAAGTAGTCTATTCACTCCCCCTCTAGACGTCCCTTCTCGATCCCACAGGGGGGCTTAGTTTATGCCTCTCTTGTGAGAGGTAGGGCAAACTCTAGGCACCACCATTCGGTCCCTCCCATCGGCTCCTTCCCTTATAGCCGCTGGTGGCAGGATCTCCCTTCCTCCTCCCCTGGTGTGGGCCGTGGCATGGGATGCGACTGCTTGGAGGGAGCACCATGCTCTAGTGCAGGGAAATATGTGGGTCATCGTGTAGCCATGTTGTGGCATTAAGGTGTTGTGGTGGCTATGTGGCTGCGGTGCATGCGCAATGTGCGGAACACCATGATGGGGCTAGTCTGGCATAGTAGCGACTGTGCATTTTATATCTGGTGGTCAACGGACTTTGCATGGTGTAGTTGGGAGGCGTGGTACTGGATGGCACGAAGTGTCGGGGCGGTCTAGTCATGGCTGTAGTTCGTAGTGGGCATCCTTCCCCTCTCAGCGAGCACTCGAGCTTAAGGTGGATCCATCTTAATGGTGGCCCTTGACATGTAGCGATGGTGGCTAGCTTCACGTGTGGTAGGCTGGAGGCGAATGGTGCTAGTGTCGATGAGATTTCCCGGCGGCTTGAGTTGTCGGCAGCCATGAACCGCCCCCTATCTAGATCGGGAGAGGTTTCGATCTTACAAGGATGGTGCCGGTACCCCCACCTCCACCACTGCTGGTATTGTCCGGCAGTTGGATGTGTCGTGGTCTAGTCATCGGTGTAGGGGTTATGCCCCCTTGAAAGCACATTTGCTCCCTTGGTGCTTTTGGTAATTAATAACAACATATATATCATTGAATAATATTTTCACTAAGCATATTTCAGGAAAATTTCAATGATGGGTTGGCAAAAGGATTGTGGAGAAACCCCTAGATGCAAGGAAATGGATTGGCAAAAGCTTCAAGCAAAGAGGACTCTACATTTTACTTTGTGAGAAATCACTTTGAGTCCATAGGAAATCTAATACTATTAAAAGGGGGTAAGGTACTGCTGGTGAACAAGATGCTCAAACATACACAAGTGATAGTCACCAAAAACATCCAAAAACTCTCCCACATATTCTATCTAAGCCATTCTTGCAAATCGGTGCAACCAACACATTCCACTCAGTCCCACCGGTTCCCAGAACCCTGCCAAACCCTAGCACATCGGTGCAATTGATCCCACTTCGGCGCCACCGAGTTCAGCTTGCCAACTTTCTGTTACCTCAATTCACAAAATCGAAAGCTTCGAGTTCTTGGATCAGCATCACCGAGATTTGGATTCTGACCATTGGACCCTGATCGGTACTGCCAAGATTTCTATATCGGTCTCACCGAGATTCAAAAGTTGCTACCTTTGGAGCAACTCGGTACCACCAAGATTCACACATCGGTGTCACCGAGTTGGTCACTTTAGGTGTAACGGTTGGATTTTTGGAGATGCCTATATATACCCCTCCACCACCACTCACTCATAAGATAAGCACTCAGAATAGATCTCCACTTATCCCATCAGATTTTTTAAGAGAGCCACCTACTCATGTGTTGAGATCATGACATTCCATTCCAACCATATGAATCTTGATCTATAGCCTCCCCAAGTTGCTTTCCACCCAATCAATCTCTTCCACCAAAGCCAAATATGTGAGAGAGTGATTGAGTGTTGAGGAGTCTATCATCTTGAAGCACAAGAGCAAGGAGTTTATTGACATTATCGGGCCTATTACCTTTTGGAGGGTGGTGCCTCCTTGATTGGTTAGGTGTCGCTTGGGAGCCTCCTACTTCATGTTGTGGAGTGAACCAAGAAGTTTGTAAGGGCAAGGAGATAACCTACTTCGTGAAGATCTACCCCGAGTTAGGCTAGTCCTCCATGGACGTAGGCCATCATGGTATAGTCAAGGTTGCTTCTTCGTGGAACCCTTCGTGGGTAGAGCCCTCCATGGACTCTCACGACCGTTACCATTTGTGGGTTGAAGACTCCATAAATATGGATGTACGATAGCACCACCTAACGTTGTGTCTTCAAATTGCGTTTGATCTTCCTACCCTTCCTTTTCTACTCATGCTTGTCTTTAATTTCCGCCGCTGTACTCGTAGACATGCATGTGTAGGGTGTGCTTGACTTGTTATCAATGCTAAAATCTGCCAACACTTAAAATTAGGAAAAGGTAGAATTTTTATTTGGTCAAGTAGTCTAATCACCCCCTCTAGACCTACTTTCGATCCTATAAGTGGTATCAAAGCTTTGGTATCCATTTCATTGGTTTCACAACCTAGGAGAGTATGGCGTCTAGCGAGGGAAATTATCACCGTAGAGGTCCGTACTTTCATGGCACAAATTTTTCTAGTTGGAAGGACAAAATGAAAATGCATATTCTTTGTCACAACCCCGCTGTTTGGGCTGTTGTTCGTGTTGGATTGCAAGGTGAATTCTTTGCGGATGGAAGGGAGCCGGATCGTGAAGCGACCACGGAAGAATTGATGACGTTGCAATACAATGCTGAAGCATGTGACATTCTCTTCAACTGCCTATGCCCGGAAGAATTCAACAAAATTAGCCACCTTGAGAATGCAAAAGAGATTTGGGATACTTTGGTTGATATGCATGAAGGTACCGAATCCATGAGAGAATCCAGGTTGGATGTTCTTCAGAGTCGGCTTGACAAGTTCAAGATGAAGGATGGTGAAGGAGTTGCAGAGATGTACTCTAGGCTAGCTCTCATCACCAATGAGATTGCCGGCTTAGGAAGCGAAGAAATGACCGACAAATTCATCATCAAGAAGATATTTCGAGCTTTTGATGATAGATATGACACTGTGTGCACATTGATCCAAATGATGACTAACTACAAAGATCTCAAGCCTACGGAAGTCATTGGATTGTTGCTCATGAGATGACACTCATGTACAAGGAAGAGCTTCACAACAATTCTAGCGGTGCTTACAAAGCCACAAGTGATGCCCCTGATGTCTACTACGCAACTTTATTCTTGTAGACTTTGTTGGGCCTCCAAGCGCAGAGTTTTGTAAGACGGTCGAAATTTTCCCTCAAGTGGATGACCTAAGGTTTATCAATCCGTGGGAGGTGTAGGATGAAGATGGTCTCTCTCAAACAACCCTGCAATCAAATACAAGAAATCTCTTGTGTCCCCAACACACCCAGCACAATGGCAAATTGTATAGGTGCACTAGTTCGGCCAAGAGATGGTGATACAAGTGCAATATGGATGGTAGATATAAGTTTTTGTAATATGAAAATATAAAAACAGCAAGGTAACTAATGACAAAAGTGAGCACAAACAGTATTGCAATGCTTAGAAACAAGGCCTAGGATTCATACTTTCACTAGTGCAAGTTCTCTCAACAATACTGACATAGTTGAATCATATGTAAATCCCTCACGTGCAACAAAGAGTTCACTCAAAAGTCACAAAATAGTGGATAACAAATGAATAAATTATTGTATGGTATGAAACCACCTCAAATTTATCTTTTTCGATCGATCTATTCAAGAGTTTGTACTAACATAACCAAGTTATCCTTTCCGATCGATCTATTCAAGAGTTCGTACTAACATAACCAAGTTATCCTTTCCGATCTATCTATCTAGGAGTTCGTACTAGAATAACACCTTAAGATACACATCAACCAAACCCTAATGTCACCTAGATACTCCAATGTCACCACGAGTACCCATGGGCTTGATTATACGATATGCATCACACAATTTCAGATTCATCATGTTCAATCTAACACAAAGAACTTCAAATAATGCCCCAAAGTTTCTACCGTAGAGTCAAGACGAAAACGTGTGCCAACCCCTATGCATAAATTCCGAAGGTCACGGAACCCGCAAGTTGATCACCAAAACATACATCAAGTGGATCAATAGAACATCCCATTGTCACCACGGATATTCCATCGCAAGACATACATCAAGTGTCATGGTTTTGTCACGTTAGATGTCCGAAGACTTAGGTTCGAGGCCATCTCTAAGGTGGTGGACTCAAAGGGGTTGATTGGGACAAGAGACACGAGTTTACCAAGGTTCGGCCCCTCAGAAAGAGGTAAAGCCTACGTCCTGCTTTGTGTTGTATTGATGGAGTATCGATTACAAGGGAGCGGATTCGCTTGACCTAGCTATCGATCAATTGGTTTATGTCCTAAGCCTCCCCAAGGACTCACCCTTATATAGGAGGTTGAGTCCCTAGGGTTACTAGAGTCCAAACCGACTCATACAAAGTATTTGACCCTGTCTCTAAGCTGCCTTGCCTTCTTGTGCAAGCCGTCTCCGGGCGGCTTACACGCCCAGGTCTCGCGCCATCTTCCATCTCTGGGCCTTCATATTGGCCCATCTGGTAAGTCCCATGTGACCTTGCCTTCAATCTTCAGGCCCACCCTTAGGGTCTTGACTATGAGCCGCCAGGCGTAACCTGACCCCTCCTGGGAGGGTCTCACCATGGGGTTATATCCCCAACATTAGGCCCCATATTGATTTGAATTTGTTCATGTCAATCTTCAAACTCATTCGGCGGCGAGTCTCACGTCTTTGTTAGCTAAGAGAGAAAATATCATAAACCGCCATGGATGACGTCATCTTGGATATGTCAAAAAGATTCCGCGACATTGCAACGGATCGCCTCGTTAAACGGTCGACCTGAAAATCAAGGTGTCTCCTTCGGTCAATCATCACTGCGCCTCCTCAATTCTCACGTGGACTGTTGCTGCCCCATCTCATAAATAGGCAAATGAGGGGTATCATTTATTTTCTCCTCTCCGCTGCCACCATCTCTCTTCTTCTTCCTCCTCTAGCACTCTTGCATCTGAAGCTCTGTCGCCGTCACTGTAGATTTCTCATCTGCACCAACATTGGCCGCTGCATCACCCTAATCAGACCAGAGCTTGCTGACGTCCTATCATTTCACGGGATCCTTTCAGGTTCTTATTCTTCTCTTTCATGGATACACATTAGTCCACCAAAGATTTTTCTGATTCCTCCGCCACTCGCCGGAAAACCGATCCGAGAACAAGAACACCGTAGGCTCTAGCCCATATGTGTGGCACTCCATTTAGTAGGTCTGAGATACTCAACATAGATCCTTTCATTGACAGGCTTTAAACACGAGTGGTTCATAGTTCCGCTGCCCTTTTTTAGTCGTCCGTAGATCTTGCAGCGTTTGCCATAATTCGGGAAATCTATTTGCACATACTTTGTAGAATTTCCACTAGTTGTTGCCTATTAACCCGCCATTGTACTACCAGATCTCAAAATAATTTTGACCCGCCAAATATCATTATGGATAGCTGTAGTTGTTCTATTGCAAGGTTTCTTAACCCACCATACTTATTCCCCTTCAAATATCCTAACCATCCATCATGTCGAAAGCCCCTGCATCTTGTGATTGGGTTGGCTCTGGAGTCACCGAGTTGTTTCGCCATGACCTCATGGAGATGCGGGTCCTGCCGGCTCAGAACATCGTTCACTGGTGGGTTCCAGGGCCAGAGATCAGACCCAACCCTCAGGAAGGGGAAGTGGTCATATTTTTTGATCACCTCCTCCGAGGTTTTAGCCCATCCGGGTCAAAGTCTTTCCGGGATGTCCTTTACTTTTTCAAACTCCATCCACAAGATATAGGCCCCAATTCTGTCACCAACATATGCTAGTTCCAAGTCTTATGTGAGGCATATCTGCAAGAAGAGCCATCTATTAACCTCTTCCGCGACTTCTTTTACATCGAGCACCAAACTGAAGTGGCGGCTGGACCGAGTTTGGAACTTGAAGGCGTCTCTATCTAGAGACGGAGAGATATGACCTTTCTAGCGGCCACCTTGCCGAGTCACCCTAAGGGCTCGAACAAAACTTGGTTTTATTGCAAGGATACTTCTCCAGAAGGATAGAAACCACTGCCGGGTTACCGCCCTACCTGGCTTTGCATCTCCACCGAGCTTCTAGATCGGATGTCCATCGCAGAGCAAGTAAAATATGCTCCAGTCTTCACAAAAATTAGGGCCTTAATGGCTAACGGCTTGACTGGTGTTGATATAACCCGCTACTGGGTCACTTGGAGGATCTTGCCGCTCAGCCGGCGGGATAAACTCATGTGTGAGTATACGGGTGCGGTGGATGACCCTCTTCATTTCAAGACCACCCCTCTGACGGAGCAAGATCTCAATTCCATCGTCAAGTTACTTCTAGGTGAACCTCAAGATGTTTGCAACAAAACCGGGTTGAACCCTTTCTGCATTAAGAACTCGGCTCCAGACGTAAGAATCCTTTCTAGCAACTTATATGCAGGCTGACTCTAATTTCTGGAAGAAGAGATACACTGCCCCTTCGAAGAAGAAAACTAACGCGGGTAAAACCCGCGGTCGCAAGAAGAAAACTTCCGCCCAGGAGCTGCTCGAGCTTGAAGACTCGGAGGTAGAACTTGACTCTCTTGCCTGTCTCTTTGTACAACTCATTGACAATGATTGTTCACAAGAAGAAGCAGAAACAAGCCATGCTGATGCTCCAAAGGTAATTATCGTCTCCTCAAACTGAGAACCTTTCCTAGTAAAGAGAATTCGAGGGGTTCTTCGTAAGATAAAACGTTCACACCCTTTAGCTCACTCGGATCCTGACTTTATTTTGAGGAAATAACAAGATGACACCAGACGTCAAACCCAGAGCACCGACTCTAAGGATCTTTTGGCCGGCTTGCCTAGTTCTCCGGCTCCCAGGAAACGTCGTACTGAGGTATTCCTTCGACCGACTCCAATGTCTGTATACTATTTTTGCATTGTAACTTACTTTGTTCTTACCATCTTAACCTTTTAGGAAACGCCCCCTTCTTCTGGCGACTTGACCGCCTCCAAGCTGCCTCCTCTTAAAATAAACCCGGAGTATGTACCTTTATACTTCCACGGCATATGTTAACACTCTTGACCTTATGTTTGTATAACAATCTTTTTGCTCCCAGGGCTCAAGCGAAACGAAGGAAAGTGGGTGGGTCAACCACCACTCCTATTGCTCAAGAGCCAGAGAATCCCAAGCCAGACTCTCCTGTAGCTCATGTTGAGCCCTCTGAGGCCGAAAAAGGTGCTCCCGAAGACGCTCCTCAATCCTCTAAGCCGGTTGATCTTGTTATGGCCGCTCCTAAAGGCCCTCCAGAGACTGAACCTAAGCCGCCCAATCCTTCACCAGCCGACGAGGATGCGGCTCCTCCAGAAGAAGTTGTTATCACTAGGACGGGCTACAATTCTCCTGCTCCTTGCTACTTCTCGAGCATGCATTGGTTTCCCGTGAAGAGGAACAGTTTGATGCAGCAAAGTAGATAAGTATTTCCCTCAGTTTTTGAGAACCAAGGTATGAATCCAGTAGGAGATACAAGCGAGCCACCAATAGATGTACCTGCACAAAGAATCAATCTCTTGCACCCAACGCTATAAAGGGGTTGTCAATCCCTTCACGATTACTTTCAAGGATGAGATCTAATAGAGATAGATATAATAGGATGCTTGAACGGAAAGTAAAACTAAAAGTAAAAATAATGCAGCAAGTATTTTTGGTATTTTTGGTTTTAGATCTGAAAGTATAATATGGAAAATAGACCCGGGGGCCATAGGTTTCACTAGATGGCTTCTCTCATGATGGCAAGTATTACGGTGGGTGAACAAATTACTGTCGAGCAATTGATAGAAAAGCGAATAATTATGAAGGTATCCAAGGCAATGATTATGCATATAGGCATCACGTCCGTGACAACTAGACTGAAATGATTCTGCATCTACTACTATTACTCCACACATTGTCCGACTCCTGCCTGCATCTAGAGTATTAAGTTCATGAAGAACGGAGTAACGCATTAAGTAAGATGACATGATGTAGAGGGATAAACTCAAGCAATATGATGAAAACCCCATCTTTTTACCCTTGATGGCAACAATACAATACGTGCCTCGCTACCCCTACTTTGTCACTAGGTGAGGGCACCGCAAGATTGAACCCAAAACTAAGCACTTATCCCATTGCAAGAATTACCAATCTAGTTGGCCAAACCAAGCCAATAACTCGAAGAGACTTGCAAAGATATGAAATCATGCATATAAGAATTCAGGAAAGACTCAAATAATATTCATGGATAATCTGAACATAAACCCACAATTCATCGGATCTCGACAAACACACCGCAAAAGAGTATTACATCGGATAGATCTCCATGAAGAGCATGACGAATATGGTATTGAGAAGCAAAGAGAGAGAAGAAGCCATCTAGCTACTAGATATGGACCTGTAGGTCTGTGATGAACTACTCACGCATCATCGGAGGGGCGATGGAGTTGATGTAGATGCCCTCCATGATCGAATCCCCCTCCGGCAGATTACGGAAAAAGGCTCCAAGATTGGATCTCTCGGGAACGGAGGCTTCTGGCGGCAGAAAAGTGTTTTCGTGGCTCTTCCTGATAATGATGGAATATTTGGCAATTTATAGGCCGAAGATTAGGGTTAGGGGAGCAGTCATGGGCCCACAAGCCTGCCCGGTGCGGCCACCCCCTAGCTGCGGCCCTAGGGCTTGTGGCCCCACGGAGGCTCCTCTGCCTTGGTTCTCAAGTCTCGTAGTTTCCTTCTGTTTCAGAAAAAATCATTCCGAAGGTTTTATTCCGTTTGGACTCCGTTTAATACTCCTTATCTACGAAACTCAAAAACAAGGAAAAACAGAAACTGGCACTAGGCTCTAGATTAATAGGTTAGTCCCAAAAATAATATAAAATAGCATATTAATGCATATAAAACATCCAAAATAGATAATTTAATAGCATGGAACAATCAAAATTTATAGATACGTTGGAGACATATCAACATCCCCAAGCTTAATTCCTGCTCGTCCTCGAGTAGGTAAATGATAAAAACAGAATTTTTGATGTGGAATGCTACCTAACATATTTATCCATGTAGTATTCTTTATTGTGGCATGAATATTCAGATCCGTAAGATTCAAACAATAGTCTAATATTGACATAAAAACAGTAATACTTCGAGCACACCAACAAGGTAGTCGTGTCCTTTCGAAATAACATGGCCTTAGAAAGTTATCCCTACAAAATCATATGGTCTGGCTATGCTCCATCTTCTCCACACAAAGTATCTAAATCATGCACAACCCCAATGAACAAGTCAAGCAATTGTTTCACACTTTTGGTGTTCTCAAACCTTTTCAACTCTCACGCAATACATGAGCGTGAGTCATGGATATAGCATTATAGGTGGAATAGAATATGGAGGAGGTGCAAGGGAAAAAGAAGAAGATAGTCTCACATCAACTAGGCGTATCAACGGGTTATGGAGATTCCCATCAATAGATATCAATGTGAGTGAGTAGGGATTTCCATGCAATAAATGCACTTAGAGCTATAAGTGTATGAAAGCTCAAAAAGAAAACTAAGTGGTCGTGCAAGATGAATATCCACTAGCTATATGAAAGTGACAAAATAGGAGACTCTCTATCATGAAGATCATGGTGTTACTTTGAAGCACAAGTGTGGAAAAAGGTAGTAGCAATTGTCCCTTCTCTCTTTCTCTCATTTTTTTATTTTGGTGGGCTTCTTTGGCCTCTTTTATCTTTTTGTTCGGGCTTTGCTGGCCTCTTTTATTTTTTAAAGTCCGGATACTCATCCCAACTTGTGAGGGAGTGATAGCCTCCGTCATCCTTTTCTCTCATGGGACAATGCTCTATTGATGAAAAATCATCACACTTTTATTTACTTATAACTCAAAGAAAAAGAAATTACAACTCGATTCCTATGACAAAATATGACTCTATATGCAATATGAAGTGATGATGCAAGTCATAGAAAAACTACATGGTGGAAGTTACATGGCAATATATCTCGGTATGGCTATGGAAATGCCATAATAGGTAGGTATGGTGGCTGTTTTGAGGAATATATGGTGGCTGTTTTGAGGAAGGAAGGTTTGGTGTACCAGCAAAAGTTGTGCGGTACTAGAGAGGCTAGCAAAGATGGAAGGGTGAGAGTGCGTATAATCCATGGACTCAACATTAGTCATAGAGAACTCACATACTTATTGCAAAAGTCTATTAGTTATCAAACAACGCATTAGACGCGTTCTCCTAGGGGAGAGGTTGGTAGGAGTTAACCATTGCGCGCTCCCGACCCTCACACAAAGGTCGACAATCATTAGACAAATCATGCCCCGACTTCGTTACATAACGGTTCACCATACGTGCAAGCTATGGGAATCACAAGCTTTAACACACGTATCTATTCAATTCACAACTACTCACTAGCATGACTCTCATATTACCATCCCTATTATCTCAAAACTATATTCAAGGAATCTAACTTCTCATAGTTTTTCATGCACTTAATATGAAAGTTTTTATTATATCCCTCTAGGATGCCCATTATATTAGGACTAAATTCATAACCTAAACAAATTACCATGCTGTTTTAAGAAACTCTCAAAATAATATAAGTGAGGAAAGAGAGTTCAATAATATCTATATAATATAACACCACCATTCTCTAAAAAGATATAAGGGAAGCACTAGAGCAACATTGCCTAGCTCAAAAGATATAAGTGAAGCACATAGAGTATTCTAACAAATTCACAATTCAGCGTCTCTCTCTCAAAAGATGTGTGCAGCAAGGATGATTGTGGCAAACTGACAAGCAAAGACTCATTCATACAAGACGCTCCAAGCAAAACACATATCATGTGGTGAATACAAATATAGCCTCAAGTAAATTTACCGATGGATTGAAGACGAAAGAGGGGATGCCTTCTGGGGCATCCCTAAGCTTAGGCTTTTTTGTATCCTTGAATATGACTTGGGGAGCCTTGGGCATCCCCAAGCTTAGGCTCTTGCCACTCTTTATTCCATAGTCCATCAAATCTTCACCCAAAACTTGAAAACTTGACAACACAAAACTCAACAAAAAACTTGTGAGATCCATTAGTACAAGAAAAATAAATCACCACTTTAGGTACTGTTGTGAACTCATTCTTTAGTTGTATTTGTGTAACACTATTGGAATCAGGACATTTGCCGTCTGCCATGGCAGACGACAAAGGGCAGAAAGCAGACGGCAAAGACCTTTGCCGTCCGCTAGCGGACGACACAATTTTGGGCCTAGCGAACTCCGAAAAAGGGGTCCTTTGCCGTCTGCTTCGGTCAAGCAGACGGCAAAGATTCTTTGCCGTTCGCTTGCAGACAGCAAAGGAACTGGACGGCGTACTGCTGACGGCGCCATCATTAGGCGGCTAACAGACCCCAAGCGTTTGTCGTCTGCCCCCTAGCTGGTCTTTGCCGTCTGCTGCGGACGGCAAAGAGGCCGTTGCCGTCTGCCTCCAGCCCCTCTTTGCCGTCTGCCGCACACGGCAAAGAGGCAAAGCGCCTAGCCTGGCAACAGGCCAGCCTTTGCCGTCTGCCTCCAGTCCCTCTTTGCCGTCTGCCGTGGACGGCAAAGAGGCTTCCCCGGTTTATAGGTGTCCGCCACGTGGCAACTTTGCCGTCCGCGGCAGATGGCAAAGGGGCTGTATTGCCACTTTTTATTCTGTTTTTTGTTATATCAAAGCAATTTCAATGCAAATATATGATATATATATATTTTACATAATAAGGCAAACAATAGTCTCATCCAACACATAATAAACTATATCCAACACATATACCAAATCAAATCTGCAAATCATATCCAACACATATACCATATATGATCATCCAACACATATACCAAATCAAAACATACGCAAGTTCCACCATATTACAATAGTTTCACACTGTTCATCCTACAAAATCAAAACAAAAAAGGAAGGACAAGGACTCCATGAACGCAAGCTTCCGTGAAGTGAATCAAATCTGCAAAATGGGAAATAAGGAAGTTAGAAGAAGAAGAAGAGAAGAATAAGAAGAGAAGAAGAAGAAGAAGAAGACTAGAAGAAGAAGAAAAAGAAGAAGAAGAAGGAGAAGAAGAGAAGAAGAATAAGAACTTCTCCTTCTCCTTCTTCTTATTATTCTATTCCTTTTTTTCTCCTCTTCCTTGTTTTTCTTCATCTTATTCCTTATTTGTGTCATTTTAGAGCTAACCTATGTAAGCATGCCATTTTTTTGTGCTAACCTAGGAAAAATTAGGTAAGTATAGGTCATTTTTGTGCTAACCTAGGTAATGATGCCATCTTTGAGCCAAATTATGTAAGTATAGGTCATTTTAGAGCTAACTTAGGTAATTATGTCATTTTGGAGAATAATAAGCTAAGTATATGACATTTATGAGGTAACCATGGTTATTGTGCCATTTTTAAATGAATAAGCTAATTATGTCATAAATGGACTAAATAAGCTAATTATGTCATTGTGGAGGATAATTAGCTATATAAGTATGTCTTTTTTGGGGAAAATAACCTAAGAAGAAGAAGAAGACTAGAAGAAGAAGAAGAAGAAGAAAAAGAAGAAGAAGAAGAAGAAGAAGACTAGAAGAAGAAGAAAAAGAAGAAGAAGAAGAAGAGTAGAAGAAGAAGAAAAAAAAAGAAGAAGACTAGAAGAATAAGAAGAAGGAAGAAGAAGAACAAGACTAGAAGAAGAAGAAGAAGAAGAAGAAGAAGAAGAAGAAGAAGAAGAAGACTAGAAGAAGAAGAAAAAGAAGAAGAAGACTAGAAGAAGAAGAAGAAGAAGAAGAAGAAGAAGAAGAGAAGAAGATGAATAAGAAGACTGGAAGAAGAAGAAGAAGAAGAAGACTAGAAGAAGAAGATGAAAAAGAAGAAGACTAGAAGAAGAAGAAGAAGAAGAAGAGAATAATAAGAAGAAGAAGACTAGAAGAAGAATAAGAAGAAGTCTAGAAGAAGAAGAAGAAAAAGAAGAAGACTAGAAGAAGAAGAAGAAGAGTTTCTTCTTCTTCTTCTTCTCTTCTTCTTCTTCTTCTTCTAGTCTTCTTCTTTTTCTTCTTATTCTTCTATTCCTTTTTTTCTCCTCTTCCTTGTTTTTCTTCATCTTATTCCTTATTTGTGTCATTTTAGAGCTAACCTATGTAAGTATGCCATTTTTGTGCTAACCTAGGAAAATTAGGTAAGTATAGGTCATTTTTGTGCTAACTTAGGTAATGATGCCATCTTTGAGCTAAATTATGTAAGTATAGGTCATTTTAGAGCTAACTTAGGTAATTATGTCATTTTGGAGAATAATAAGCTAAGAATATGACATTTATGAGGTAACCATGGTTATTATGCCATTTTTGAAACGAATAAGCTAATTATGTCATAAATGGACTAAATAAGCTAATTATGTCATTGTGGAGGATAAGCTAATTGTGCTAAGTTTGTCTAAGTGCTATGTTTGTCTTTGTTTGAGAAAATGAGCCAAGTAAGTGGCATATTAGGGCTTACCGTCCTCGTCATCATGGACGTGAAACACCGAGGGTGCTCGGGTCGTGCGATGCGGCTCGGGAGTTATGCTGTACCAAAGATCATTTGCGTTAGAATGATGACGCTGAAATGTTAAGACTAGTAAATAATGAACATTGAAATGAAACTCACTGTTCCAGCCGTGGTAATGACTGGCATCTGCGGAGGGGTCTGGCCATTCTGCGCATACATCGTCTGCACATTTGGTTTTCACAAGTCAAACATATTGGTTATTAATGAAAAGAACATGTAGTGCAAGATTTGGCTAATATGAAGAAGAAACTTACCACGATGAGGTCGTACATGGCCCGGTTAAATGCATCGTTACGTGCCCTCTCCTCCTCCACCAACTTTGTCGTCCTCTCCTCCAGATCCCTCTTCTCCTCCGCCGCCTGCCGGGCCTGTTCCGCCAGAAGCTCCTGGGTTTTCTCTCTCTCTTTCTGCAGAGCAGCCTGCAACACAAATCGTCGTTAGCATTGTAATCATCTTTTTTCGCACACATTTTAATGGAGGAAAGATATCTGAGTCCGTATGACTAACCTCGATGTCGAGATCGATTGGCCGTGGATGAGACGACATCGCAGGACAGGAGCTCGTTTGGCGTGCCTTGATCTCTCGGAGAGTGCTCGAAGACCGTATATGTCCATCTCCAATGGCTATCGAGCCATGGGGCCTCCCATGGCCAGCTATCATCACCAGGTCTGGATCAATAGGATGCTGGCTCGGGTTGAAGTCCTCCCCATTCACCGCCTTCCCCACATCTCTGTACCTCACGAGCTTGTTGTGGGAGGAGATATTGGTGAAGTTCTCGGGATCATCGAGGTCAGACTCAGAGAATGCCTTGACCTTCTTGTATGAGGCAGTATGGGCCATGGCATAGACATCGTACAACTCTGGCACCTCCGTCTTATTGTGATGAGCCTACAAGAGAGGAACAAAGTATTAATAAAGGGAGGTCTTCTGCAGCAGTAACCTCTTCTTCTTCCGTCTCTTCTTGTTCCGGCTCAGGGGTGAAGTCGGATTCACTGTCGCTGTCTACCTCAATGTTCTGGGGTGAAGTAGAGCGGTTCTTGAAACATTTTTTGGAAAGACGTGTTTCTTGGAAGAATTCTCCTTCATATGTGTCTGGGTTAATGTGAGGTTCATAATCATATTCATTGAGGGGAGGTGGTCTAAAATGTGGCGGCACATCATAAACGACATCCCAACCATTCAGATTTGGATCAGTTTGGCAGGCCCACGGTAGATAGAAAACTTGGGTCGCCTGTTGAGTCGTAATATAGACATTGGGAACATCTAAATGGGTGCTTTGTTTGATTTCGACTAGCCCTATATGTTCATGATTCCTTCTAGTCTCCTTTGGCTGGAACCAATAACATTTGAAGACTACGATGTTTGGTGGGTTTTCACCAAAGAATGTAAGTTCATAAATTGCTTCAACTCTTCCATAATACTCGATCCCTCCTTCGCCGACAGTAGAGACACAATAATTTGTAGACTTTCGGTCGGCCATAGATAGCTCTTTGCCAAAAGTACAAAAAGAGATACCCGTTGATGTCGTATTTGTCAAACGAACGGACCTTATAGTCAAAACCATTAGCGACTTGTCTCAATTCGGAGTCCATAGACTCTGCATTAGCCTACAAGTTTAATACGAAAGGATTGTTGCATTAGCTGCAAACTAGACAAAGAAATGAAATGGTCTAATGGAAATTACCGTTTGTTTGAACCAAGAGATGAAACCGGGATAGCTGCCTCCATGCTTTGCCAGAAGCTCATACTCTTCGATGGAATCCTTTTGGATCACCGCTCCATCCGAGAATTTGGCGACGTATCGACTGTATCACATTTCTGGGAATAAGAGCATTTCAAAGCAATTAGAAGTTGCAAAACAATGTACCGAGAACTTACTCGATGTACGGCCGCACTTCTGTTAGGTTGTTGAAGATATACAACGAAATGGTCCGCCATTCTTCGACATCCAACACTATTGCTTTCGAAGCATCGGCTGGCGCGAGCTTCCCTTTGAATAGGCTGAGGTTGGATCGACCTTTTTCACGGTCGCCATCATTGTACCGAGGCTTCGGATTATGCAAATGACAATTCTTGGCTTTGTAGTGTGCTGTCATGAAGTTTGCCGCCTCCTCAGTAATGAATGCCTCAGTCATCGATGCTTCAATTCTACGTTTATTTTTACATTTTGCTCGAAGCGTCTTCTGCATCCTCTCAGTTGCGAAGCACCAATGATTTTGCATGGGCCCCCCCAATCTTGCCTCGATCGGGAGATGCAAAATCAAATGCTGCATTGGATTAAGGAATCCCAGTGGAAAGATCTTTTCTAACTTGCAGATCAACTCCGGCGCCAACTCTTCCAGTTCGTCTAGCACGTCAGGCGATAGTTCTTTTGCACAAAGAGCATGGAATAAATAGCTCAGCTCTACCAGTACTAGCCATTCATCCTCAGGGGTAAAGCCACGCAACATCACCGGCATTACCCGCTCAAGCCATATGTGCCAATCATGACTCTTGAGACCAAATATTTTTAATTTGTCAAGACTCGCTCCCCTCTTTTGATTCACTGCATACCCATCGGGGAACATCAACTGCATTTTCACGCACAAGATCATTTCCCTCATAGCTGGCCTTCCAAGATTGAACCATGCCTTTGGCTTCCTCCAGTTCTTTTTTCCTTTCGGTTGTCGCATGTTTTGTAACGATCTATCACATAGAGCCTCCTGATCGACTCTAGCCTTTGGATTATCCTTTGACTTCCCCTCTATGCCGAACAATGTACCAAAAAGGGCCTCGACAATATTCTTTTCAGTGTGCATCATGTCGATGTTGTGTGGGCAAAGGAGGTCTTTAAAGTAAGGTAGATCCCACAAGCATATCTTGTGAGTCCAGGCATGTTTTGAATTATACCCTTTGAAATACCCTGGACAATCTGGATCCGGCTCGAGAGCATTTATCTGATCCAGGGTCCGTTGGCCTGTCAATGCAGGTGGTGCAGAGTTTTTGACAATTCTACCTTTCATGAAATTCTTCTTGTCTTTTCTGAACTTATGGCGAGGATCCAGGAACTGTCTATGCAAGTCGAAGCAAGAATACTTGCGACCCGCCTGTAGCCAACGGAACTCAAGAGCTGCCTTGCATGTGGGGCACGGGAACCTTCCATGCACACACCAGCCAATGAATAGCGCATACGCTGGCAAGTCATGCGACGAGTACATATACCACACATGCATTTTGAAGTTTTTTTTTGTAGCGGCGTCATATGTCTTGATCCCATTATCCCAAGCTTCTTGCAATTCATCCTTAAGCGGCTGCATGTACACATTCATATTCTTCCCCGGATAGTTGGGCCCTGGAATTATCAACGTCAAGAAAATGTTCTTTCTTTTCATAATCTCTCCGGGGGGGAGATTGAGTGGAATGACAAATACAGGCCAACAACTGTATTGGGTCGCCGTGCTGATGGCGACTCGAGAAAGCCTTGGATCTGCCGCTTTATCCTTATGTAATGCATCGAAGTGCTTCCATGCAAAAGCGTCTGAAGTGTGTCCCAACATCGGATTCCCATCTGCATCCAATTCGGTTCTTTTGCCCAATATATGCCACATCATCTGTCTGTCCGTCTCTTCGACCATGAAAAGATGTTGAAGTCTTGGTATGATTGGCATATACCGAAGAACATTAACTGGGATTTTGGTCTGACTCTTCTCACTCATACCGTTGTCTACCACAACATACCCGGAAGACTTGCAAATGGGACAATAGTTGAAGCCCGCATACTCAAGCCTAAATAAGGCACATCCATTCTCACAGGCATCTATCTTCTCATAAGGCATCTTAAGCGCACGTAGGATTTTGTCCGACTGGTATAGGTTTGCTGGCAATACATGGCCTTTGGGTAGAAAGCGTCCAAATATCGTCATCATCGCGTCGTAGCATTCTCTGCCTAGGTTGAACTGAGCCTTCAGAGCCATTACTTGCGCGATGGCATCCAGCTGACAAAGCTCAGTGTGCTCGTGGACAGGACGTTTTGAAGACTCCAACATTTCATAGAAGGTCTTTGCAGATTCCTCCATCTCATCGTCCGAATGTCGAGCATCATCAAAGTCTTGCACCATGTCTTCGATCCCGGTACCATGCTTGTCGGTGCGACGACAAACAACCTCAGCTCTGGCACGTTGGGCAGACTCACCATGATATCTCCACACCGTATAATCAGGCGTAAAACCCCACTTCTGCAAGTGTTTACCCATTTCATCCCGTGTCCACTTTTTATGGTTGTCGCACCGGACACACGGGCACCATGTTATTTCCTGGCCATTTGCAAATGCGGCACTCAGAAACCCCTTGGTTTTTCTTAACCATTCAATGGTCATTTCTTTCTGACTAGGGTGACCGGTGTACATCCAAGCACGATCACTCATCTTGCGTACCTACTAAACACACAAGAAATATATATATATATAATTCATCATCTATATTCATCCGTTAATCAAGTTTTGTCAGTTTTATTATGTCCATGCAACCTACACGCTAATAGGTAGAGATAGGTCCTAATCCCACCCGAGTATGTGTAGATTGGGTTCGTTTTCCCATGCTCTGCTCCGGATCCGACGCAGAATTTCGGCAGCACCTCCCCGCTATTCTCCTCATACACGTCTCGGTAATAAGCAGAGAGGATGTCTACCTGGAGAACAACAGGGAGACACTGACGAAATTCCGCATCGGATCCGGAGCAGAGCATAAGGGAAAACGAACCCAATCTACACATACTCGGGCTGTCCATGGATAACGTTGGACAATTCGAAAGGATGGCGGTTATAAATATGCAAAGACATGCATATTTATAGATGCCACCCTTTCAAATGAGAGACGCATACTGGTCACGCATACTGATGATTGAAGACACCTATAGCTAGCAAGTTTCATCGGCACGAAGACCGGAACCGAGCAAATTAAGGGGGCCGGGGGAGGAGATGTCATTTGTGCTCACCCACAAACGCAGCAGGGGAGCTCGTCCAACGCACGGGGAGGTCGTCGAACCACTGCACATTAAAATTCACCCGATCAACACAAATATGATGTTTTTTATAACAAAATCAGAAAATATGTGACCTAACTCATAATTTACAAAACTATGACCTCCTCAGCTTCTGGAAGGCCAAAGAGCAGCTTTTCGGTCAACAGGAGGCAGAATAGGTGTCGAGGGTCGGGGGTCAGTGGCATCGGGAGTGAGTGGCGTCAGGGGTCAGTGGCGTCGGGAGTCAGTGGCGTCGGGGGTCAGTGGCGTCGGGGGTAGGGGTCGGTGGTCGGTGGTGTCGGGGGTCGGGGGTCGGTGGCATCGGTGGTCGGGGGTCGATGGCGTCGGGGGTCGGGGGTCGGTGGCGTCGGGGGTCGGGGGTCGGGGGACGGGGGTCGGTGGCGTCGGGGGTAGTGGTTAGTGGCGTCGGGGGTCGGTGGCATTAGGGGTCGGTGGCGTCGGGGGTCGGGGGTCCATAGCGTCGGGGTTCAGTGGGGTCAGTGTCGAGCCATTTCCTTTTTTCCTTCTTCTTATTCTTCTTCTCCTCCTCCTCCTCCTCTCTTCTTCTTCTTCTTTTCCTTTTTTCCTTGTTCTACTTCTTCTTCTTCTTCTACTTTTTCTTCTTTTGTTCTACTAAACAGGAATATAACCTAAGACTAAAACTAAACTAAACTAAAACAAAACCTAAACTAAACTAAAACTAAACCTATACTAAAACTAACCCTAAACCACAACAAAACTAAAACCTAAAACTAAACAGGAAAAAAACAAATGTCCTAAACTAAACTATGTTGTCTACAATATAGCAGCAGCAACAGAAGAAGCAGCGGTAACTACTAACTACTAACTATTGTCTACAATATAGCTGCAGCATTAGCACAAATGCACAAGCAACATAAGCAGCAGTAACTACTAACTATTGAATCAACATGAGCAGCCAGCCAGCTACCATCGGCAGCATCATAGAAGCGGCCAACAGCTAGCAGGAACAAAACTAGCACGGCAGCAGTGCATTAGAGCATCAACAGCAGCAGTACAGCTAGAGGCCTAGAGCATCAATAGCAGCAATACATCGAGATTCTAGAGCAGTAGAGCATCAACAACAGCAGTATAGCTAGAGGCCTAGAACATTGATCATCAAATTCTAATACTTTTACAATACCATAAATTCAGTCAAACTCTAATGAGCACAGCAAGGGATTCAAAATGAAAATTTCCACACCCAAAGTTGTATCTTCTATATGTCAATAGCACAAACACATCAAGTGTTTATGTGTCTGAACATCATCTGAATCAAAACGAAAGGAGACAGGGAGGCGGTGACCTGCGGTGGAGGGCTCACCTTGGATCAGGGATGGCGTGGCCTGGCTCCGATGGCCATAGTGGTGGAGGAGGGCCGCGGGGAGGGGGGCGGGCGGGCGCCATGGCCTGGCTCCAGCGGTGGTGGAGGAGGGCCGCGGGAAGGGGGCGGTGGTGGCGGAGGGCCGCGGGGAGGGGGCGACACCACGGTGGTGGAGGTGGGCCACGAGGAGAGGGGCGGGCGGCGCCGCGGCGTGGCTCCGGCGGTGGTGGAGGAGGGCCGCGGGAAGGGGGCGGTGCCGTAGCCTGGCGCTGCTGCGAGGTGGTCAGGGTGGCGGGCCGGCGGCGGTGCTGGGCACGCGACGTCAGTAGGGCGGGGCGGCGGCGGTGAGAGGGAGAGAGAGGGGCGTGGTGTGTGTGTGTGGGTGAGAGAGAGAGAGGCGCGGGGCCGAAAATTAAAACCCTTTCTTTGCCGTCTGCCAGCAGACGGCAAAGAGGGTGAACGTTAGCCGCGCCACGCCGTGACACTACGGGCCCACACTCAGCTCGTTGCCGTCTGTTGGCAGACGACAAAGAAATCTTTGCCGTCTGCCAGCAGACGACAGAGAGGTGGCAGACGACAAAGGGTTTGACCTAGCGAGTGCCGTGCCCCGTGGGGCCCATTGTGTTCTTTGCCGTCTGCCATGAGGCTCTTTGCCGTCAACTGGCAGACGACAAAGAAGCAGCTGATGGCAAAGACTCTCTTTATCATCAGCTGCTTCTTTGCCGTCTGCTTTGGAAAGATAGATGGCAAACCACCTCTTTGCCATCAGCTGGCAGACGACAAAGAGCTGGCAGATGGCAAATTTCCTGATTCCAGTAGTGTAATACCTACTGTATTCTAACTTTTCCATGACCCATAGATACATCGAAATAAGCAAACGACACAAAGGAAACAAAATCTGTCAAAAACAGAACAGTCTGTACAATCTGTAAACTTCGAATACTTCTGGAACTCTAAAATTCTGAAGTATTAGGAAAATCAGGTAAATTTTTATACCAATCTTGTGTAAAAATTTCAGATCAATTCTACGCTCTTAAAAATGTGGAAAATTCCTGGACCGAGCGCAAAAGTTTCTGTTTTCTAGCAAGATCAAATCAATAACTACCATAGATCACCCCAAAGGTTTTACTTGGCTCAAACACTAATTTAAACACAAAAACACAATTACTACAGAAGTAATAATGTGCCAAACACACCGAAACAAAGGCTCCGAAACGTTTTGAACGTCACGGAACATATGAGATGTTCTAAGAGCTGAAATTAGGATCTCAGGCTCGTGCCCATGTTGTGAGATATGAGATCCCCAACAAGATTCTTTGCCTGCAAGATAAAAGAGAATAGCTCAATCGTTGAGCATGTGCTCAGATTGCCTGGGTGCTACAATCGCTTGAATCGAGTGGGAGTTGATCTTCCAGATAAGATAGTGATTGATATAATTCTCCAAGTCACTGTCACTAAGCTACTAGAACTTGGTGATGAACAATAAAATGCCAGGGATAGAAATAATGATCCCTGAGCTGTTCGGGATGTTTGACACCGTGAAGGTAGAAATCAAGAAGGAGCGTCAAGTGTTGATGGTTAGTAAAACCACTAGTTTCGAGAAGGGCAAGGGCAAGGAGGAAAACTTCATGGATGGCAAGTCGGTTGCTGCTCCAATGAAGCAACCCAAAGTTGAACCCAAACCCGAGACTAAGTGCTTTGATTATGAGGAGAGCGGTCGCTGAAGCGGAACAACCCTAGATACTTGGTAGATTAGAAGGCTGGCAACATCGACAGAAGTATATTTGATATACGTGTTATTGATGTGTACCTTGCGAGTACTCCTAGTAGCACCTAGGTATTGGATACCGTTTCAGTTGCTAAATTTTAGTAACTCGAAGTAAAAGCTACGGAATAAACGGAGACTAGCTAAGTGTGAGGTGACGATGTGTGTTGGAAATGTTTCCAAGGTTGATGTGATCAACATCACACGCTCCCTCTACCTTCGGGATAAGTGGCAAACCTAAATAATTGCTATTTGGTGTTTGCGTTAAGCATGAACATGATTAGATCGTGTTTGTTGCAACACGGTTATTCATGTAAGTTAGAGAATAATGGTTATTCTGTTTACATGAATAATACCTTCAATGGTCATGCACCCAGTGAGAATGGTTTATTGTATCTTGATCGTAGTAATACACATGTTCATAACATTGATGCGAAAAGATACAAAGTTAATAATGATAGTACCACATACTTGTGGCACTGCCACTAAATGTCATGTTGGTATAAATTGCATGAAGAAACTCCATGCTGATGGATCTTTGGACTCATTCGATTTTGAATTGGTTGAGACATGTGAACCATGCCTCTTGGGCAAGATGACTAAGGACCCCGTTTTCCGGTTTGATGGAGCGGGCAAGTGATTTATTGGAAATGATACATGTTGATGTATGCAATTCAATGAGTCTTGTAGCATGCGGTGGACATCGTTATTTTCTTACCTTCACTGATGATTTGAGTAGATATAGTGTATGTTTACTTAATGAAACATAAGTCTGAATCGTTTGAAAAGTTCAAGAAAGTTCAGAGTGAAGTTTAAGATCATCATGACAAGAAGATAAAAATGTCTGCGATATGATCGTGGAGGTGAATATGTGAGTTATGAGTTTGGCATACAACTTTAGACAATGTGAAAGTCGTTTCACAACTCATGCCATTGGGAACACCAAAGTGTAATGGTGTGTCAAAACGTCATAGTCGTGCTCTATTGGATATGGTGTGTGCTATGATGTCTCTTATTGTTTTTTGCCACTATCATTTTGGGGTTATGCATTAGAGACAACTACATTCACTTTGAATAGGACACCATCTAAATCCGTTGAGATGACACCGTGTGAATTATGGTTTCATAGAAACCTAAGCTGTCATTTCTTAATGTTTGGGGCTACGACGCTTATGTGAAAAAGGATCCATGTATGAAAACCAAGTATAGACTTTGGTAGACTTGCTTGTTGGACGGCAGGTTGTCGAGTACAAATGGACCTTTGAGATGATGATAGACGCTGATGGTAAATGTCACCATTTATAGAGCTCAACTTGTCACAAAGAAGTTTCCGACAAGTTCAAGGAGTTGACTACGATGAGACTTTCTCACTCGTAGCGATGCTAAAGTCTGTTGGAATTATACTAGCAGTTGCTGCATTTTCGATTATGAAATCTAGCAGATGGATGTCAAAACATCGTTTCCTTCCTTAAGGAAAGGTTGTATGAGATACAACCAGAAGGTTTTGTCAGTCCTAAGGATGCTAAAAGGTGTGCACGCTTCAGTGATCCTTCTATTTACTGAAGCAAGCATCTCAGAGTTGGAATATACACTTTGATGAGGTGATCAAAGTTTTTGAGTCTATACAAATTTTATGAGAAACTTGTATTGACAATAAAGTGAGTGGGAGCACTATAGAGTTTCTGGTAAGAATATGTGGTTGACATATTGTGGATCGGAAATGATGTAGAATTTCTGGAAAGCATAAACGGTTGTTTGAAAAGAGTTTTTCAAAGGAAGACCTGGATAAAGCTACCTAATTTTCGAGCATCAAGATCTATAGAGATAAATCAAGATGCTTGATGAGACTTTCAATGAGTACATACCTTGACAAGTTTTTGAAAGAGTTCAAAATGGATCGGTCAGAGAAAGAGTTCTCGCCCGATCTGTAAGGTGTGAAGTTGAGTGAGACTCAAATCTCGACGACGACAGAAGAAAGAGAAAGGACGAACGTCGTCCCCTATGCCTTAGCCATAGGCTCTGTATAATATGCTATGCTGTGTACCGCACCTGTGTGTGCCTTGCCATGAGTCTCTCAAGGGGTACAAGAGTGATCCAGGAGTGGATCATTGTATAACGGTCAAGATTATCCTTAGTGACTAAAAGACTAAGGAAATGTTTCGCGATTATGGAGGTGAGAAAGAGTTTGTCGTAAAGAGTTGCGTCGATGCAAGCTTTGACACCAATCCGAATGACTCTTAGTAGCAATCCGGATACGTATAGTAGAGCAGCCATTTGGAATAGCTCCAAGTGGAATGTGGTAGCAGTGTTTACAGTTTGACATAAAGATTTGCAAATTACACACAGATCTGAATGTCGTAGACCCATTGACTATAAGACCTCTCTCACATGCAAAGCATGATCGAACCCTAGAACTCATTGGGTGTTAGATTCATAACAAAGCAAAACACATGGTGATGTGAACTAGATTATTGACTCTAGTGCAAGTGGGAGACTGTTGGAAATATGCCCTAGAGGCAATAATAAATTGGTTACTATCATATTTCCTTGTTCATGATAATCGTTTATTATCCATGCTATAATTGTGTTGATTGGAAACTCAGATACATGTGTGGATAGACAACACCATGTCCCTAGTATGCCTGTAATAGACTAGCTCGTTGATCAAAGATGGCTATGGTTTCCTAGTCATGGACATGAGATGTCATTTGGTAACGGGATCACATCATTAGGAGAATGATGTGATGGACAAGACCCAAACTACAAACGTAGCATATGATCGTGTCAGTTTATTGCTACTGTTTTCTGCATGTCAAGTATATGTTCCTATGACCATGAGATCATGCAACTCACTGACACCAGAGGAGTACCTTGCGTGTATCAAACGTCGCAACGTAACTGGGTGACTATAAAGGTGCTCTACAGGTATCTCCGAGGGTGTCTATTGGGTTGGCATGGATCAAGACTGGGATTTGTTACTCCGTGTGATGGAGAGGTATCTCAGGGCCACTCGGTAATACAACATCACAATAAGCCTTGCAAGCAATGTGACTAAGTGTTAGTCATGGGATCTTGTATTTACGGAACGAGTAAAGTGACTTGCCGGTAACGAGGTTGAACTAGGTATGGAGATACCGACGATCGAATCTCGAGCAAGTAACATACCGAAGAACAAAGGGAACAACATACATGATTAACTGAATCCTTGACATAGAGGTTCGACCGATAAAGATCTTCATAGAATATGTAGGAACGAATATGGGCATCTTGGTCCCGCTATTAGTTATTGACCGTAGAGGTGTCTCGGTCATGTCTACATAGTTCTCGAACCCGCAGGGTCTGCACACTTAAGGTTTGGTGATGTTTCGGTAGTATACAGTTATGCATGGTGGTGACCGAAGGTTGTTCGGAGTCCCGGATGAGATCCTGGATGTCACAAGGAGATCCGGAATGGTCCAGAGGTAAAGATTGATATATAGGAAGTCCTGTTTTGGTCGTCGGAAAAGTTTCGGGCTCATCGGTAGTGTACCGGGAGTGCCGGTAGTGTACCGGGAGACCATCAGGAGGGATATTTCGACCCAAGAGGCTACATGTGCTGTGGGAGAGTGAATACCAGCCCTTAGTGGTCTGGTGGAAGTCCCGCACAAGGCCCATGCAGCTGGGAAAGAAAAGCCCAAAGAGAAAAGGTGGAAAAAGGCAAAAAAGGCAAAAAAGGAAGGAGTCCTAGTCCTACTAGGATTGGAGGAGGATTCCTTCTCTCCTCTCAAGTCGGCCGAAGCCTAGAGAGGCTTGGCCCTTGTCCTCTCTTCCTCTTACATATACTAGAGGTTTTAGGGTTTTTGCACTTGATTTTCAGCCACGTGCTACCCGTTCCTCTAGTGCATAGTTTCTCCTCTAGATCGGTTTTTTTGTAGTGCTTAGGTGAAGCCTTTCCGGAATTGCTCCACCACCATCGCCGTGGCATCGTCACACTGTCGGAGAACTCGTCTACCTATCCACTCCCTCTTTCTGGATGAAGAAGGCGGAGATCGTCATCAAGCTATACGTGTGCTGAACGCGGAGGTGCCATCCGTTTGGCGCTAGATCGGAAGGATCATGATCAAGATCGCAAGACAGATCATGATGAGATCGCGGGACAGATCGTGATGAGTTCGCAGGATGTATCGTGATTGGATCGTGGGATGGATCGCGATGAGATCGCGGGATGCTCGGCGATTTGGATCGTGAAGACGTTCGACTACACCCACCATGTTTCTTAACGCTTCCCACTTAGCGATCTACAAGGGTATGTAGATCCACTCTCCCTATCGTAGATGCTCATCACCATGGATAGATCTTGCATGTGCATAGGAAATTTTTTGTTTCCCATGCAATGTTCCCCATCAAAAACTTGTGACAGAAGAGCTGACAACCCTCAAGCGTCATATATCTCGGATGACTACTGCCATCTTTGGTAAGTACTTGTCAATTAGAAAAATTCCTTAGCTTTTTGAAAAACTCTTTAGGCGGCTTATAACTCTGATTTTGTTTGCAGGCCAGCGAAGCCGCTAGCTATTCCCGACAGCTTGTTCAAGCTAAAAGCAGTATATACTCTGACAGAACAACTGTACTGCGGGACCCTTTGCACCATCAAGTCGATTCTGATGGAGAAAGGTGTCCCCAAGTTCATTAAAGGGGTGATAGAAGTCTTGTCCACCCTCCCAAAACAAATTGAAGAGCTAAAATGATCATCCGCCCGCAAGGGAGCAATGGCCGCGTTAAGCCGGTGGCTGACTTTTGCCCCTGAACTTACCACTAAAGAGATGATGAATGGCTTCCCGTTGAAGAAGGATGACGGCTCAGAGTTTACACAAGTAGACTATGCCCACTGTATGAAGGCCTCCTGAGTTCTCACGTTGACACTCGTTATTGAGATTAACTTGACGTCTTATCAGGTGGCTTATGGCGAGGATAGCAAACAAGTGCGCGGACCAACTTTTGAAGCCAAAGACTTGATTCCTGCACACCGTAAGCAACTCTTTGCTCCTAACATTGACCCATCTCCCATCTTTGATGATGAAGCTCGGTTTGAGGCTTTAATAAACTGCAACTGGGATGTGGACAACCTTGAGATTGAAGACCCGACGCAGGATGACCCGACGGTGAGTTGAACAAATTGCCCTGGCTAAAGGTAACCCAGCTGGGTTGAGCCTCCAGGTTATATGTGATTCCAAAAATCGTTAAGTTCGCAGATTTTTGGGATCTCGAAGAGCTTTGTAATAGCTATAGAAAAAACTTGATTGCCTTTGTCGTGCCATCGTGCCCATTTGGAATTTGAATAGCTTTATGTGCTTATCTGTCTTCCTTCTGGCTATAACCATCTTTCTTCAATATTAATGGCGGCTTATCATAGAAGACAAGACCTGCAAAAACAAACAAGACACCGTATATTTTTTATCATTTTAAGGCGGCTTTAGAGGCACAACCCAAGATGTTAAATCTCTTTATGACCTTGCTTTTATTTTTCCAAAAACTTAGGCGTGTTTTCCCAAACCTCATATGCCGGCTCTCCCATGGCACAGATTCATCGTTTGAACCTTAACAATGCAGGGTCTTAAAAATAGTAATTGTTAAGAGTACAACGAGCCATATAATGGAGAGGCACAACAGGGCTTGAGTACCCCCAGACCCAAAACCGGCTCTCACGTGACATAAATCCGTCATTTGAACCTTAAACTGCTCAGGGTCTTTAAAAAGAGTGATTGAATAAGAGTACGAACGGGCCACAAGGCGGAGATGCTCAGCATATAGGTGAGTTTATCCTCACTTTCCGTAAGCCGGCCCTCACGTGACATAAGCCGCCGTTTTAACCTGAATCAGTACATGGTCTCATGTTAAGAGTGAATGTCAAGTATTTTGATCAGCTCAGGGTCTTTGGTCAAGATTAACTGGTAAGAGTTCGGCGGGTCACCTAGCGGAGTAGCATCACCATATAGGCAGGTTTAACCCGGTCTTGCGGTGGCTGAAGAGCCGATCAAGAGGGTGTGAAAGCTAAACCCGGTGGGTTGGAAGCCCCCAAATGACCTTGTTGAAGTATCAACCCTTGCACAATCTTGTATGAAGAAACGGCGGAAACCCCGTCTTGTAGGGATGCCAAATTTATTATATTGAAAAGGTATATACAATGATAGATGCATGTACATTGATGAGAGTCCATAACTCAAGTGTAGTAAGACCGAAGACGAGCAATATTCCACGGCTTGTTGGTCTCCTGCCCAGAGGTATGTGACTTGTCGTCTTCCCGCACATCAATGAGGTAATATGACCCATTATTGAGATTTCTGCTGACCACGAAAGATCCTTCCCAAGGGGGAGATAACTTGTGCATATCCTTCTGATCTTGAATCAAACGTAACACCAAGTCATCTTCTTGAAACGTCCGGGTCTTGACTCTACAACTATGATAGATACGCAGGTCTTGCTGATAAATCGCCGATCGTGCTGCTGCAAGATCTCGCTCTTCATCCAAATCATCTAACATGTTCTGACGCATCGTCTCGTTGTCAGCTTCAATGTAATCTACCACCCTAGGCGAGTCATGACGAATATCATTTGGTAAAACGGCTTCTGCGCCATAAACCATGAAGAAAGGCATATAACCCGTTGACCTGTTGGGGATGGTTCTGATACTCTAGAGAACTGTGGTAACTCCTCCACCGAACAACCAGGCGTCCTCTTGATAACCCACAAGTATAGGGGATCGCAAGAGTTTTTGAGGGTAGAGTATTCAACCCAAATTTATTGATTCTACACAAGGGGAGCCAAAGAATATTCTCGAGTATCCGCAACTGAGTTATCAATTCAACCACACATGAAAGATTTAATAACTACAACAAAGTATTCAGTAGCAAAGTAGTATGGAAGTAACGTTAATGATGGCAAAAGTGACAATAGTAGTTTGGTAGCGATTGTAACAGTAGCAACGGAGAAGTAACTTAGCAAGGATCAATATGTGGAAAGTTCATAGGCAATGGATTTGTGATGGATAATTATGTCGGATGGCATTCATCATGCAACAGTTATAACATAGGGTGACACAGAACTAGCTCCAATTCATTAATGTAATGTAGGCATGTATTCCATATATAGTCATACGTGCTTATGGAAAAGAACTTGCATGACATCTTTTGTCCTACCCTCCCGTGGCAGCGGGATCCTAATGGAAACTAAAGGATATTAAATTCTCCTTTTAATAGAGAAACAGACCAAAGCATTAGCACTTAGTGAATACATGAACTCCTCATACTACGGTAATCACCAGAAAGAGTCCCAGTTATTTTCACCCTGGGGGATGCGGATCATAACTTGTAATAGGTGTCTACAACTTGCAAGATAGGATCAAGAACATATATATATATATATATATATATTCATGCAAACGTAATAGGTTCAGATCTGAAATCATGGCACTCGGGCCCTCGTGACAAGCATTAAGAATAGCAAAGTCATAGCAACATCAATCTCAGAACATAGTGGATACTAGGGATCAAACCCTAACAAAACTAACGCAATTACATGATAAATCTCATCCAATCCATCACCGTCCAGCAAGCCTATGATGGGATTACTCACGAACGTCGGAGAGCATCCTGGAATTGGTGATGAAGGATGGTTGGTGATGACGATGGCGTCGATTTCCCCTCTCCGAAGCCCAAAACGGACTCCAGATCTGACCTCCCAAGGAAGAACAGGAGGTGGCGGCGGCTCCACATCGTGAAACGCGTTGAACTCTTCTCCTTTATTTTTTCTCCATGAATATGAATATATAGGAGTGGAATTGAGGTCGGTGGAGCCATAGGGGGCCCACAAGCCTGCCAGGTGCAACCAGGGGAGTGGCCGCGCCTGGTGGGCTTGTCACTTGTGGGTGGCCCCCTCCGGTTGATTCTTTGGTCAGTATTTTTTATTAATTCCAAAAATAATATGCGTAATGTTTTAGGTCAATCCGAGAACTTTTATTTCTGCACAAAAATAACACCAAGGCAATTCTACCGAACACAGCGTCAGTCCAGCTTAGTTCCATTCAAATCATACAAATTGGAGTCCAAAACAAGGGCAAAAGAGTTTGGAAAAGTGGATACGATGGAGACGTATCACCTGTGTAGAGTAACTATAAGTCGGGGTTTTATTCCTCTTAGGATCTCCTGATTGGCACATTCCGCCTAACCATTGGACTACAAATGAGCGATAGCAGAAACATCAAGCCGGATGTGCTCACTTTCACAAAATGCTTTCACTTGGACAGATTTGTTCCATAGTCCGTGATGATGTTGTGAAGGTAACCGAAATGATAGATCAACTTCTTGACAAATTGAACCATCGTGTCCGCATCACACTTGCTAACTGGCTCTGCCTCGACCCACTTGGTAAACTTATCAACCGCCACCAAAAGGTGGGTCTTATTGTCTTTAGATCTCTTGGAAGTTCCAACCATATCAAGCCCCTAGACCGCAAATGGCCAGGTTATTGGAATCATCCGCAATTCTTGAGCCGGCACGTGAGCACGTCGTCCAAATTTCTGACATCCATCACACTTGGTGACCAAGTCCTCTGCGTCCTTATGAGCCATCAACCAGAAGAAACCATGTCAAAAAGCTTTTGTCACCAAAGACTTTGAGCCGGCGTGATGACCGCAGTCACCGTCGTGTATTTCATTTAGAATCTCTTTAGCCTCTTCGAGGCAAACACAATGCTGAAAGACGACGGTGACACTACACTTATGCAACTCGCCGTTGATGAGAGTCATAGACTTAGACCGCCTCACGATTTGTCTCGCCAAGGTCTCGTCCTCGAGCAACTCACCGTGAGTTAGATACGCCAGATAAGGCAACATCCAATCAGGAATAGCTTGTAGAGCCGCTACCAGCTGCCCCTCCGAGTCAGGTATAGAAAGATCCTCCTCTGAAGGAACCTAACAGAGGGGCAATGCAACACGTCCAAAAATACGTTAGGAGGCACCGACTTACGTTGAGAGCCTGGCCTTGATAATGCATCAGCCGCCTCGTTCTTGCGACGGTCAATATGATCCACCTGATAACCCTTGAAGTGGTCAGCAATGATATCCACCGCCTGACACTAAGCCGCCATTCGTGGGTCTTTGGAATCCCACGTGCCTGAGACTTGCTGATCCACGAGGTCTGAGTCGCCAAGGCATCTAACGCGGCTCAGATTCATCTCCTTAGCCGCACGGAGCCCATGAAGCAAAGCTGCATACTCAGCTGTATTGTTAGTACAAGGAAACATTAACCTCAACACATAACAAAATCTGTCACCTCTAGGGGAATTCAAGAAACTCTAGCCCCCGATCCTTCCAATTGCTTGGATCCATCAAAGTGAATTGTCCAATATGTGTTGTCCGGCTTCTCCTCGGGCGACTGACACTCTGTCCAATCCTCTATGAAATCCACCAAAGCCTGAGATTTCACTACCGTGTGAGGCACATACTTCAAATTAAGGGGTCCAAGCTCCAGTGCCCATTTGGCAAACCTGCTAGTAGCCTCTCTATTTTGGATGATATCTCCCAATGGGGCCGAGCTCATTACTGTAATCTGGTGTCCAGGGAAATAGTGCTTCAACTTGCGGTTTGCCATGAACACCCCATCGATCAGTTTCTGCCAATGTGGGTATCTTTGCTTGGATTCTATCAAGACCTCGCTGACGTAGTAAACCGGCCTCTGGACTGGATACTCTTTCCCTGCCTCCTTACGCTCCACAACAATCGTGGCGCTGACTGCCCTATTATTAGCTGCCACGTATAAGAACAAAGGTTCTTTCTCAGCCGGAGAAGCCAAGATCGGCAGCTCAACCAACTGTTTTTTGAGCGCCTCAAGAGCCTCATCCGCAGCCTTGCTCCAGACAAAGTCATCCGTCTTTTTCATCATCTGATACGGAGGAATAGTCTTCTCACCCAAGAGGATGATGAAGCAGCTTAAAGCGGCGATACGACCCACCAAGCACTGCACATCGTTAACGCTTGCCAGCTTAGAAAATGACGTGATGGCCTTTATCTTATCCGGATTTGCCTCAATGCCTCGCTCTGAAACTAAGAAACCCAAGAGTTTGCCTGCAGGAACCCCAAATACGCACTTGGCCGGGTTAAGCATCATTTTTATAGACCTGTCAGTTGTTAAACGTTTCCTTTAGGTCATCAAGAAGAGTCTCCTTCTTCCCTGACTTAACCACAATATCATCCACATAAGCATGAACGGCGCCCAATCTGACTATGAAGGGAATTTTGCACATAGCGCTAATAAGTCGCCTGCACGCTCTTAAGCCCAAAAGGCATAGGCACATAGAAGAAAGCCCCAAAAGGTGTTATAAACGATGTCTTCTCTTGGTCCTTAACTGCCATCTTGATCTGATGATAACCTGAATAAGTGTCCAGGAAGCATAAACTCTCACAACCCGCTGTTGCATCAATAATTTGGTCGATGCGGGGGAAAGCAACCGGATCAACTGGATAGGTCTTGTTAAGATCCATGTAGTCTACACACATACAACACGTGCCATTGTTTTTTATCACAAGCATGAGGTTTGCTAACCACTCTGGGTGAAAAACTTCCACGATGAACCCTGCGGCCCAGAGCCGGGCCACCTCTTCTCCAATTGCTTTACGCCGCTCTTCATTGAAACGGCGGAGGAACTGTTTAATCGGCTTAAACTTGGCATCCACATTAAGGTGGTGCTCGGTGAACTCTCTCGGTACACCCGACATGTAAGATGGCTTCCATGCAAAGATGTCCTGATTCTCATGGATGAATTCGATGAGCGCGCTTTGCTATGCGAGGTCCATGTTAGCCCCAATAGTGAACTATTTTGATGAGTTGCCCAGAGAGAAATCCACTAGCTTAGTATCATATTCCGCAAACTTCAAGGGCGGCTCAGACTCTCCATTTGTCTTCTTCAATGGAGTCATATCCCTCGGCTCAACATTATCTTTCTAAAACTTGAGCTCTGCCTCAGAACAACTTGATTCCGCATAAGCAGCGTCACCCTCCTCACACTCAAGGGCCACCTTCCCATCACCATGCACGTTAATCGTCCCTTTGAGAGCCGACATCTTGAGCTGCAAGTAAACATAACAAGGCTTGGCCATAAACTTTGCAAAAGCCAGCCTGCCAAACAAGGCGTGATATGGGCTCTTAATTTTCACCACCTCAAACCACAAGATGTCCACCTTGTAGTTGTAGTCATCTCCAAACGCCATATCGAGGGAAATCTTGCCTACCGGGTAAGCCGATTTTCCCGGCACAACACCGTGAAATACTATTGATGACGGCTTAAGAGCCTTATCAGTCGGCTCCATACGACAAAAAGTGTCATAGTACAAGATATTGATGCTGCTGCCACCGTCCATCAGTACGTTTGTAAACTTGTAACCTCCAACCTGAGGTGCTACCACAAGTGCTAAGTGCCTTGGGTTATCGATACATGGTGGGTGATCTTCCCTACTCCATGAGATAGGATATTCAGACCACTTCAAATACTGTGGGAGAGCCGGTGTTGCCGTATTGACTGCCCTCTTGTGTAGCTTTTGATCTTGTTTGTCTAGGCTTGTAGTGAAAACATGATACTGGCCTCCACTGAGTTGCTTCGGGTCACTCTGGTACCCTGACTGGTTGTTTTGCTGCTGACCACCGTTGCCGGACTGTTGATGGTGACCACCTTGATTGCCTTGACCCTGATAACCCGAACCCGAGCCGCCTCCATCGAAACTTGTCCCTGAGCCGCCTGGACCTGACCCTCCTGACGACACATTACCGTTATTGTGATGTTGGTTAAGGATATAGTCCCGGAACTACCGCATAATACTGCAATCCCTCCACGCGTGGCCCGCCGGCTTACCTAGTTGGCTGTGCTCTAGGCAAGGCTTACTGAGAATTTCCTCCAAGTTAAAGGGAGCTTTAACTTTGTTAAAGGTCGGCCTACCATTACCCTTGGCACGATTGTTCCCAGCGTTGGCGTTTGCCACCAGTTCTGACCCGTCATCTGGGTTCTTTCTCTTGCCCGGGTTGCTATTTCCAGCTCTATTCTGTTGTTGACTCTTGCCATTGTTATTCTTCTTACCCTTAGTTGACCTCTCATCATCAGAGCTTGGATCCTTAGTAGTGTTTGAATCTTCATGTTTTGTGTGAGCCATCATGAGCTTACCCATGTCTTGACAAGAACGCTTCAACCGCCCGAGTTTCTGCTTAAGGGGTAAGAAGTGACAGTTTTTCTCTAGAATCGGGACCGCTTGAGACGCTGAGATGTTCTCGGATGAGTGGATAACCATTGAAACCCGCCAGACCCAATGATTGGGCAACTCATCCTCATACTCTACACAGTGGTCAAGATCTACAATCATCATAGGCTGCTTGCATGTTCCTTGGAAGTTCTTGATAAAGTGTGCCTTCAACTCGGCCCAAGATACGATGGTATTAGGAGGCAAACCCTTCAACCACGTGCGTGCCGGCCCTTCTAACATCATGATGAAGTACTTTGCACAAACCGTCTCACTGACGTCCAACATCTCCATGGCGAGCTCATAACTTTCAATCCAAGCCTCAGGGGGTAAATCAGACATATAGTTAGGAACTTTACGCGGCCCCTTAAAGTCCTTGGGCAAATGCTCGTTCCGTAGAGCCACCGTCAGGCAAGGCACACCAACCCCCCTTAATGAGACGCCAGCTCCCACTAAGGTGGAAGGGGTAATTGGAGCCGGCTCAGGGATTACCGGGTAATCTATCACTGAAGTTGACCCCCGATGAGCTCAGCCCCTATCCACAATCTCCTGAGCATTAATCCGAGGCGAGTTATCATTGGGCGGGTTGTGTCTTCGTTCGCTGCTGGAAATCACCAACGACTCTATGCATTGGCTGTAGCTACGGCTTGGGACGGGCATGGAGTGTACACGACTTCAGCTGTATGTGTACTTTTCCTGTTGAGCCACCACTGTCTGTAGAAAATTAATTGCGTTTCACGCCTCCTTAGCAAACGGCGTCCCTTCGGATAAGGGGAGCGCATTGAGCCTGGTAGCCGCCGCTATCATGTTCTCCACTGGGTTAGAATAATGGCCAGGTGGTGTCACAAGGTGCCGCGGTGCGGTCCGATCCCTTTGGGGCGGGTCTGGCTGCCGTGGCGCCTCAGTGTCCCGGTTACAACGGGCTGCGTGCTCGGCCTCGCTCCGGGAGTGTTAAAGAGGTTTCGGGGCTGAAGCTGTACAGGGAGGCTGACTTGGGTCCTCCTCCGAAGAATCACTTCTGAAGCGTGCTGGTCTAAGCTAAAACGGAGAGCCTCCGTCCTTAGATGTTCCGACTCAGCGTTCATCTGAATTTGCAACACGTTGATTTCCTCCTAGGACTGAGCCATCAGTCCCTTAATCCTAGTAATCTCTGCATTGCGCTCTGCCTGATTCCCGACTGTTACTTCACTAGCCATGAGGGTTGTTAACTCATCCATTAGCTCCAGCAAGACCTGAGCCGACGGCTTAGGAGGCCAGTTATCTGGCGTGGCGGCTCCTGCCGCTACTCTGGACGTCATGCTGTTGAAAGCCAGCGCCGAGCCTGCCATGAAGACAGCGGCTCGGCTCGGCGGGTCATAGGGCTCTAGAATACTGTTACCATCGGCATAGCCCCCGAGCCCGCCGTCGTGAAGCTGGTAAATTGACTTCGCATCTCCACTGGAGGATCCTTCGTCTAAAAGGGCAAAAGTTTCCCCCTAACATGGAATCTTCCCTGCCTTGCGTGAAGACGACAAAAATGCTCCTTCGCCCGAGTTGAACACAGGCGGGTTGCGCACGTCGGGCCATCTCGACAAGGTCGGTGCAGATGTCCGGCCCGGGCATAGATCTGACGATTTTGCCGATAAATACGTGAATCTTGCCGAAGGGAACCCGGTGCCCGTACTCAATTGAGTCGGCCTCTGGTCCCCATCCAGCATCGTCGATGTAGAGCTTTCCATAGCGACTCTTAGTCATCATGCCGACAACATATCCCTCGATCCTATGGAGAGAGCCCTTTGAGAACTCCACAACACCACGCGCTAGCCCCACTGTGGGTGCCAACTGTCATGGTTTTGTCACGGCAGAGGTCCGAAGTCTTAGGTTTGAGGCCATCGCTAAGGCGGTGGACTCAAAGAAGTTGATCGGGACGAGAGACACGAGTTTACCTAGGTTCAGCCCCTCGGAAAGAGGTAAAGCCTAAATCCTTCTTTGTGTTGTATTGATGGAGTATCGATTACAAGGGAGTGGATTCGCTTGACCTAGCTATAGATCAATTGGTTTCTGTCCTAAGCCGCCCCACGGACTCACCCTTGTATAGGAGGCCGAGGCCCTGGGGTTACAAGAGTCCAAACCAACTCATACAAAGTATTTGACCCTATCTCTAAGCCACCTCGCCTTCTGATAACCCATAAGTGTGGGGGATCAGTTGTAGCCTCTTTCGATAAGTAAGAGTGTCGAACCCAATGAGGAGCTAAAGGTAGAACAAATATTCCCTCAATTCTATCGACCACCGGTACAACTCTACACACGCTTAACGTTCGCTTTACCTAGAACAAGTATGAAACTAGAAGTACTTTGTAGGTGTGACGGGATAGGTTTGTAAGATAATGAAGAACACGTAAATAAAAACTAGGGGATGCTAAGATAAATAAACAACTAAGTTAGTTTAACGAGTGTCGAAAACTAGTGGTAGGAGTTGCGGAATTGTCCCTAGGCAATCGATAACTAGACCGATCATCATTATTGCAATTTTGTATGAGGGAGAGGCATAAGCTAACATACTTTATCTACTTGGATCATATGCACTTATGATTGGAACTCTAGCAAGCATCCACAACTACTAAATATCATTAAAGTAAAACCCAACCATAGCATTATAAGGTATCAAGTCCTCTTTACTCCCATATGCAACAACCCCACCTACTCGGGTTTATGCTTCCATCACTCAGGCAACCCACCATAGGCGAATCATGAACACATTGCAACACCCTACAGTGAGGATCCCTCATGCTTGCGTGACACGGAGAGAACCATAGGACAACACCAATAATGAAACATGCAACTCAAACCAATCATGATCATTAATCAACCTATAGGACAAAAAAATCTAGTCAGACATCATAGGATGGCAACACATCATTGGATAATAATATGAAGCGTAAAGCACCATGTTCAAGTAGAGGGTACAATGGGTTGCGGGAGAGTGGACTACTTTAGATAGATGGGGGAAGGTGACAGAGGTGTTGGTGAAGATGACGGAGGTGTTGGTGAAGATGACGGAGTTCCGGTGCCACCGGGAGTGTAACATCCCAAATTATGGAATGTTATAATAATTATAGAATGATTGTTAGTTTGCTTGAATGATTGTAAGTGAGTGCAATTTGAAACTTTTGAAAATTTTGAAAGTTTGATGAGAGGGAATGAAATGACTTTCCCAAAATTTTCAATCTGCATTTTGATCACCAGGAAATTCAAATTCATTTCATCACAAAACCCTAGAGTGAAGATGACATGACTTCTTCCATTTAAAGAAATGAAAAGGGAGTTGAAAATGATCTGAATTTCCATTTTGAAAATATTTCAAATTCAGAAAACTTTATGCAACTCAATGATTTTCATGAGAGAAAATAATATGACTTCTTCAAATTATATGAAATATGAGTTGGAAGTTAAAAGAAGGAATTGAAAGAGCTTTCGAAAACCTCTGGATTATTTTGAAAATCCATTTCATATTGGTCCTTATCCAAAATTTTCAAATAATTCAAAACCCTGACAAAATTTTTTTTGAGAGGAGTAACATGACACTCCAAGACAGGGGGTAATTTGTGAAGTTTTTGAATCATCAAACCCAAAAAGTTATTTGAAAAATATTTGCAAAAGTAAATAAAGCCAATTAAGGCATTTTCTGAAAAAATGATTTTTTTAAAAGTATTCAAATGCCAGAATAAAAATGTTCATTAAATTGAATTTATTATTCTGTTAATTTTGATATATAATACCCCTATATTTACAAAAGATTTGAATGCTTGAAAAACTTTTGAACGTCTCTGGAAAATTATTAAAGGAAAAACGGTAACCGTTTCCGGTATTAAACGGGCCGGCCCACGGCAGTTACTCGCGTATTTATTAGAAGCCGGCCGACCGCGCGTAACGGACACGCCCTCCTCTCACTGACGCTGGACCCCACCCGACCGACCGTTTCACCGAACGGTCATCTTCTCCCTTCCCCGCACGCGCCGGAGACTCGTCGGCCGTTTCCTCCCCTCGCCGCGGACCCCCTCCCTCCTTACTCCCCGACCCCCTGAGACCCCTATAAGTAGCCGGCACCTCTCTTCCCTCCATTCTTGTTGTTTCCCCCTCTCCCAGAGCCTTCCCCTCGCCGGAATCACTCGCCGGACTTCACCACGGCCGCCGCGCCATTTCTGCTCCACAGCTCCACTCCAACCTCCCCGAGCGCCACCGAATCCTCCTTCGACCTCACCGCACCCATGCGCACCACCCCACCCCTATGCTTCGCCGGAGACCCCCTGGAATGCCCTAACCTACGACCTCGCCGGAGCCCCACCTCCACCGAGCCGCCCCGGAGCTCGTGCCGCTCGCTCCTGTCGCCTTCGAGCCTCGCCGACGCCACCATCGTCATCGCCACGCTCGCCGCCGTCGACCGGACCCTTTCCCCGACACCAAAGACCACCGGAGGCGCATCCTCGGCGACCTCGACGCCTCTGTCGTCGCCGGAACCCTCGCCGGAACCAGCAACCACCACGGTGAGCACCCTCCCCGTCCGTCCCTAATCAACGGCATAGATTAGATCCCCGTACCCCTTCGGTTCTCTTAGAAAGAACCGGCCGGTTTTCTTTTAAAATAAATTGACCGAACCGTTTTCTGTTATGTCTCGGTCGTCCGCCCGAAACTCCCTAGCACACGCACACTTAGACCAATCAGGTGATGCCACGTAGTCCACCTATCCGTTCGAAACAAAACTTTTTCTTTTGTTTTAATTTCTGTTACCAGAATAGTTTCAAATTTGTTTTGCTTATATCTTTTACGTTTTTAACTATTTTAAATTGATTCTTTTTGCATTAGATCAAAAATTTTATCTAGTTTCCATACATATCAAATTTGACCATGTTTGAACAGATAAATTTGAATTTGAACAGATTTGATTTAAATTTTGTTTTCCGAATATCATGAGTTCCAAAATGAATTTTTGAATGATTATTTTTCCTACTTGTCACTAGTGACCATAGCTATCATTTGGTAGAGTTTGAGAATTTTATAATAATTTTAAATAGTGTTTTCAAAACCAAACAGAATCTGTTTAGTTTCATATTAGTTTATTTACCTTGTTTTATTTTTTGAAAATCTGAATATGATTTATATTAAGTTTCAGATTTCATTTAGTTTTGTTGTTCCAAACCTTAGTAATTTACTTGCTGTTAACAAAAGTTAATTTGTTTAGTTATAAATGTTGTTGTAGGGATCTATACCCTCTTTCAAATAGGTATAGTTGTTTTAAAAGCAAATTTGTTAGTAACTATTCTTTTAACTAAAACTTTAAGTATTAGATTGTGTTTTCAAATAAAGTTTTTACTAATTCTTTTCTGGAAATAAATGTTTTAAACAAAAATAGTTTAGTTTTACTCTATTATTATAGGAAACCATATTTTTCTTCATTAGGTAATGTTTTATAAAACAATTTAGTTTTAATAGTAATTCTTTTACAAAAGTTTTAAATGACTTAATTCTGTTTTGTAATAAAGATTTTATTTAATTATTTTCTGTTAACTTAGTTGTTTTACAATATGTTTTATCTTAGTTTATGTTTGCTTGTTGTTAAGTTTATTAGGCAAACACTTATATTGTTTAGAAGGTTGTTTTTATAGTTCTAGTTGTCTTTCAAAAGTGATTCATTTTTTCTAGAAAAATATTTACAAAAATCTTTTATTATATTTTACTTTGTTTTGGGTTTTGTGTTACTTTTGAATTTGTTGGAGTTTTGTGTTTCAACTTTGTCTTAAGTATTTCTTTCACCAACCTTGTTGATTTTGTTTCTTGTGTTACCTTGTGATTGTTAGAATTGATTGCTAGTATGATTGCTTATATGTATGCAATGTTTGCTATATAGATTTTCATCGGAGAGTGACGAATAGTCTATCAAGTTATTTCTGAGAGCGATCTTTATCTTCATCAACAGTACAGGCAAGTTCACCTTGACCATCTATTTCATACCTATGTTTTTATTGCATGTAGTGACATCATTCAACACATCCCTCCCGTAGTGTTATTGAAATTCTTGTAGTTGAGTAGAATGCATGAGGTAGGAACCCACCACTGGTTACTAAAGCCCCGAGAACGTTAGTTACTTTTATGCTATGCTAAAGTAGACGGGGTTTGGTATGAGCGTTCGTGAGTGGTGTGAAGAAAGACTCTACGTCAAGATGACAACTTCATGAAGACATTTTCAAGTCCTGCATCTTCAAGTCCTCAAGACTTCAAGACTCGAGAAGACAAGTTTTCAATACACACTACTGGGTGAAGGATGGTTGATTGGGCATCCCTGGAGAAACTAGTGGATGGCCGGGATGCATGGAGAAGCGCCATGACATCTTGCGGAAAGCTTCACCCAGACTCAAAGAGAAGGATGAATACTTCATGCCCGGAAGCTTACCTGTGTAGCCACAAGTCATTATGGGCTCTGGCTTGGTTGATCTTTGTTGTGACTCTGCTGGGCAGTGCTACGAGATGTAGTCGACGTTAGGATTGGATGGGCACTGTCGGACAGTCAGGGAAACACTCTGAAAGACCATGTTTCTTTCATCCTGTTCTCAAACACCAGGTAGTGCGAGGACTTACCAGGAGGGAAAGAAATCTTGTGGGTAAAGTACACAACACTCTGCAGAGTTTAAACCTAATCGATTAGCCGTGTCCCCGGTTACGGACAATTTGAGCTTCTAGACTTGGCTCTATCTCTGAACTCTCAACACTGGACTGATAACTTAATTGTGGGCAACTTAAGATACTTGTGGGTATTGAGACATTGGTTGGCGGAACCTTGTCATGATAGGTAACTCCATAGTGAAATTCCTGATATTCTTTTGTTGTAGGAAAATAAAATCAGCTTTTACGCAAAAAAAAAACTCAGACACAGAGCCACAAAGCCTTTGCATATAGAATAGTCTTTATTTTTCTGTTCTACTATGGTGATCTTGCCAGTACATTCAATGTACTGACCTACACGGCTGCAACGTCTTATGTTGCAGATACTCTTCTACGACGGGTAAGAGTACGATTCAGGGTTACGGTCCGCACTCAACTTGCCGTTGGTGTTATTGGGACTCCACTCCCGTTGACTGTATCCGCTGCTATTTTAAGGTATATATCAGTTTTACGCTATTTACATCTGATTGCACTTTGATATATACATTGATGTACTGTGTGTGCCAGCATACTGATCCAGGGATGGCACAGAAAACACAGAGGCTTGACTCGTTTTGAGTCGGGTCGTTACAGGGAGAGAGGGGGAGAGAGCCCCCCTCCTTCTTCTTATTCCTTGACCTCCCCCTAGATGGGAGAATGGTTTCCCCTCTAGTCCATGGCATCCATGGCGGCGGAGGGGCGAGAGCCTTTTTGAGATTGGATCTCTCTCTCTCTGTTTCCTTCTGTTTCTGCGCTCTCAGATTCTGGCCTTTCACCGTTTCTTAAATATCCTCCGATCGGGCTGAAATTTTGAGGGGAAACCATTTTGAAGGTTTTATTCCGTTTGGACTCCATTTAATACTCCTTATCTACGAAACTCAAAAACAAGGAAAAAACAGAAACTGACACTAGGCTCTAGATTAATAGGTTAGTCCCAAAAACAATATAAAATAGCATATAAATGCATATGAAACATCCAATATGGATAATATAATAACATGGAACAATAAAATATTATAGATATGTTGGAGATGTATCAAGCATCCCCAAGCTTAATTTCTTCTCGTCCTCGAGTAGGTAAATGATAAAAACAGATTTTTTTGATGTGGAATGCTACCTAACATATTTATCAATGCAACCTTATTTATTGTGGCATGAATATTCAGATCCATAATATTCAAAAAAAAAGTTTAATGTTAACATAAAAACGATAATACTTCAAGCATACTAATAAAGCAATCATGTCTTCTCAAAATAACATGGTTAAAGAAAGTTATCCCTACGAAATCATATAGTCTGGCTATGCTCCATGTTCATCACACAAAGTATTAAATCATGCACAACCCTTGTTTTAGCCAAGCAATTGTTTCATACTTTAGTGTTCTCAAACTTTTTCAACTCTCATGCAATACATGAGCATGAGCCATGATCATAGCACTATGTGTGGAATACAATATGGTGGTTGTCGAGAAGACAAAAAAGAAGGAGATAATCTCACACCAACTAGGCGTATCAACGGGCTATGGAGATGCCCATCAATAGATATCAATGTGAGTGAGTAGGGATTTCCATGCAATGGATGGACTAGATCTATAAGTGTATGAAAGCTCAAAAAGAAACTAAGTGGGTATGCATCCAACTCGCTTGCTCACGAAGACCTAGGGCAATTTTGAGGAAGCCCATCATTGGAATATACAAGCCAAGTTCTATAATGAAAAATTCCCACTAGTATGAAGGTGAAAAAATAGGAGATTCTCTATCATGAAGATCATGGTGCTACTTTGAAGCACAAGTGTGGAAAAAAGATAGTAGCATTGCCCCTTCTCTCTTTTCTCTCATTTTTTTGGTGGGCCTCTTTGGACCCTCTTTTTTATAAAGTCCAGAGACTCATCCCAACTTGTGAGGGAACCATAGCTTTCATCATCCTTTCCTCACATGGGAGAATGCTCTAATAATTATGATCATCACACTTTAGAACTCAAGAATTACAACTCTATACTTAGTGATAACCCACAAGTATAGGGGATCGCAACAGTTTTCGAGGGTAGAGTATTCAACCCAAATTTATTGATTCGACACAAGGGGAGCCAAATAATATTCTCGAGTATTAGCAAGTGAGTTTTCAATTCAATCACACCTGAAAGACTTAATATTTGTAGCAAAGTATTTAGTAGCAAAGTAGTATGGAAGTAACGGTAATGATGGCAAAAGAGATAGTAGCAGTTTTGTAATGATTGTAACAGTAGCAACAGAAAAGTAACTTAGCAAGGATCAATATGTGAAAAGTTCGTGGGCAATGGATCAGTGATGGATAATTATGTCGGATGGCATTCATCATGCAACAGTTATAACATTGGGTGACACAGAACTAGCTCCAATTCATCAATGTAATGTAGGCATGTATTCCATATATAGTCATATTGCTTATGGAAAAGAACTTGCATGACATCTTTTGTCCTACCCTCCTGTTGCAGTAGGGTCCTAATGGAAACTAAGGGATATTAAGGCCTCCTTTTAATAGATAACCGGACCAAAGCATTAGCACTTAGTGAATACATGAACTCCTCAAACTACGGTAATCACCGAAAAGAATCCCAGTTATTGTCACCCTGGGGGATGCGGATCATAACTCGTAATAGGTTTCTATAGCTTGCAAGATAGGATCAAGAACACATATATATTCATGAAAACATTATAGATTCAGATTTGAAATCACGACACTCGGGCCCTAGTGACAAGCATTAAGCATAGCAAATTCATAGCAACATCAATCTCAAAACATAGTGGATACTAGGGATCAAACCCTAACAAAACTAACTCGATTACATGGTAAATCTCATCCAACCCATCACCGTCCAACAAGACTACGATGGAATTACTCATGAACGGTAGAGAGCATCATGGAATTGGTGATGAAGGATGGTTGGTGATGACGATGGCGTCGATTTCCCCTCTACGGAGCCCAAAACAGACTCCAGATCTGGCCTCCTGAGGAAGAACAGGAGGTGGCAGCGATTCCGTATTGTGAAACGCGATGAGCTCTCCTCTCTGATTTTTCTCTCCATGGATGTGTATATGGAGTTGGAATTGAGGTCGGTCAAGCTCCAGGGGGCCCACAAGCCTACTAGGCGCGACCAGGGGGTGGCCGCGCCCCTGGCTTGTGGTCTATGGGTGGACCCCCTTCGGTTGATTCTTTCACCAGTATTTTTAATTAATTCCAAAATAATCTCAGTAAATTTTCAGGTCAATCCGAGAACTTTTATTTCTGCACAAAAATAACACCAAGGCAATTCTGCTGAAAACAACATCAGTCCGGGTTAGTTCCATTCAAATCAGGCAAATTAGAGTCCAAAACAAGGGCAAAAGAGTTTGGAAAATAGGATACGATGAAGACGTATCAACTTCCCCAAGCTTAACCCATTGCTTGTCATCAAGCAATTTAGTTGATAAACTGAAAGTGATAAAGAAAAACTTTGGCAAACTCTGTTTGATCTTGTTGTAAATATGTGTAACTGATGTTCAGATTTTCAGCAAAGATTATAGACTAACCACATTCACAGTAACATTTGTGTCTCACATTTACTCATATCAATGACATAATCAACTAGCAAGCAATAATAATAACTCTCTGATGACAACATTTTTATCTAAACAATCATGATACAATATGATATAATGGTATCTCGCTAGCCCTTTCTAGGACCGCAAAACATAATTGTAGAGCACCCCTGAAGAAAAAGGACTGACTGGACATTGTAATTCATGCTAAAAGAGATCCAGTCACACTCATACTCAATATCAATTAATAGTAAAGCATACAAATGATGGTGGTGCTCTCTAACTGGTGCCTTTTATAAGAGGAGGATGACTCAACAGTAAAGTAAAATTGATAGGCCCTTCGCAGAGGGAAACATTGATTTGTAGAGGTGCTAGAGCTTGAGCTTTTAAAACAGGGATGCATAATAATTTTGAGCGGTATGCTTTCATTTTCGACATAATGACCAAGAGATTTTACCATCTTCCATGCTACCATTCATACAAACACAGTCCTAGGGGAGTTTTGTTTAATTATATTTTGATTTGATTTTGAGCATGGGACTGGGCATCCCGAATACCAGCCACTTTCTCGTGAATGATAATGAATGAACACATATCATTTGAATAACCCACCTAGCTGTTGGGGAACGTTGCACGGGAAACAAATATTTTCCTACGCACACGCAGATCTATCCATGGTGATGAGCATCTATGAGAGGGAGAGTGGATCTACATACCCTTTTAGATCGCTAAGCGGGAAGCGTTAAGAAACGTGGTTGGTGTAGTTGAACGTCTTCGCGATCCAAATTGCCGTGCGTCCGGCGATCCAATCACGATCCATCCTGCGATCTAATTACGATCCGTCCCACGAACTTGATCACGATCCATCCCACAAACTTGATCACGATCCGTCCCACGAACTTGATCACGATCCGTCCCACGAACTTGATCACGATCCATCCCATGAACTTGATCACGATCCTTCCGATCTAGCGCCGAACGGATGGCACCTCCGCGTTCAGCACACGTACAGCTTGATGACGATCTCCACCGTCTTGATCCAGCAAGAAGGAGTGGAGAGGAAGAAGTGTTCTCTGGCAGCGTGACGGTGCTCCGATGATGGTGGTGGAGCAATTCCGGCAGGGCTTCGCCTAAGCACTTCAGAAATCCGATCTAGAGGAGAAACTATGCACTGGAGGAACGGGTAGCACGTGGCTGAAAATCTTGTGCAAAATCCCTAAAACCTCCAGTATATATAAGAGGAGGGGAGGAGAGGAGGCAGCCTTGGCTTAACAATCCAAGGGCTTCGGCCGAACCAACTAGGATTGGAGGACTCTCCTCCAATGCTAGTAGGACTAGGATTCGTCCCTTTTTTTCCCTTTTCCACCTTTTCCTATTGGGTTTTCTTCTCCAGCCACATGGGCCTTGCGTGGGAGTTTCCACCAGCCCACTAAGGGCTGATATTCACTCTCCCACAGCCCATAAAGCCTCTTGGGTCGAAATACCCCTCCCGGAGGCCTCCCGGTACACTACCGGCACTCCTGGTACACTACCGATGAGCCCGAAACTTTTCCGGCGACCAAAATAGGACTTCCTATATATGAATCTTTACCTCCAGACCATTACGGAGCTCCTCGTGACGTCCGGGATCTCATCCGGGACTCCGAACAACCTTCATTCACCACCATGCATAAGTCTATACTACCGAAACGTCACCGAACCTTAAGTGTGCAGACCCTGCGGGTTCGAGAACTATGTAGACATGACTGAGACACCTCTACGGTCAATAACCAATGGCGGTACCTAGATGTCCACATTGGTTCCTACATATTCTACGAAGATCTTTATAGGTTGAACCTCTATGTCAAGGATTCAATTAATCCCGTATGATGTTCCTTTCGTTCTTCGGTATGTTACTTGCCCGAGATTCGATCGTCGGTATCTCCATACCTAGTTCAATCTCGTTACCGGCAAGTCTCTTTACTCGTTCCGTAATACAAGATCCCGCAACTAACATTTAGTTACATTGCTTGCAAGGCTTATTGTGATGTTGTATTACCGAGTGGGCCCTGAGATACCTCTCCGTCACACGGAGTAACAAATCCCAGTCTTGATCCATGCCAACTCAAGAGACATATTCGGAGATACCTGTAGATCACCTTTATAGTCACCCAGTTACGTTGCAAAGTTTGAAACACACAAGGCACTCCTCTGATGTCTGTGAGTTGCATGATATCATGGTCATAGGAACATATACTTGACAAGCAGAAAACAGTAGCAATGAACTGACACGATCATATGCTATGTTTGTAGTTTGGGTCTTGTCCATCACATCATTCTCCTAATGATGTGATCTCGTTATCAAATGACATCACATGTCAATGGCTAGGAAACCTTGACCATCTTTGATCAACGAGCTAGTTCAATAGAGGCACACTTGGGATAGAGTGTTGTTTACTTACCCACACATGTAATGTGTTTCCAATTAATACAATTATAGCATGGATAATAAACGATTATCATGAACAAGGAAATACAATAATAAACACTTTATTTATTGCCTCTAGGGCATATTTCCAATAGTCTCCCACTTGCACTAGAGTCAATAATCTAGTTCACATCAGTATGTGATTTACATTGAAATGAATCGAACACCCATGCAATTCTAGTGTTGATCATGTTTAGCCCTTGGAACAGGTTTAGCCAACGGGTCTGCAACATTCAGATCCATGTGCACTTTGCAAATCTTTATGTCTTTCCCCATGATGTAATCGCGGATGGAGTTGAAGCGTCGCTTTATGTGTCTGGTCCTCTTGTGAAACCTTGGTTCCTTGGCCAGAGCAATCGCACCAGTGTTGTCACAGAACAGGTTCATTGGATTCAATGCATTGGGCACTACTCCAAGATCTGTCATGAACTGCTTCATCCACACACCTTCCTTTGCCGCCTCCGATGCTCCGATGTATTCCGCTTCGCACGTAGAATCAGCTACCACGCTTTGCTTGGAACTGCACTAGCTTACCGCTCCCCCATTAAGAATAAATACGTATCTAGTTTGCGACTTAGAGTCGTCCGGATCAGTATCAAAGCTTGCATCGACGTAACCCTTTACGACGAGCTCTTCATCACCTCCATAAATGAGAAACATTTCCTTAGTCCTTTTCAGGTACTTAAGGATATTCTTGACCGCTTGCCAGTGCTCCATTCCAGGATCACTTTGAAACCTTCCGGCCATACTTATGGCAAGGCTGATATCGGGTCTTGTGCACAACATTGCATACATGATAGAGCCTATGGCTGAAGCATAGGGGATGGCACTCATCTTTTCTCTATCTTTTGTAGTTACTGGGCATTGAGTCTTACTCAACTTCACACCTTGTAACACAGGCAAGAACCCCTTCTTGGACTGATCCATTTTGAACTTCTTCAAAACTTTATCAAGGTATGTGCTCTGTGAAAGTGCTATTAACCGTCTCGATCTATCTCTATAGATCTTAATGCCTATTATGAAAGCAACTTCTCCTAGGTCCTTCATTGAAAAACTCTTGTTCACATATTCCTTCATGCTTTCCAGCATTTCTATATTGTTTCCAATCAGCAATATGTCATCCACATATAATACTAGAAACGCTATAGAGCTCCCACTCACTTTCTTGTAAATACAAGCTTCTCCGTAAACTTGTATAAACTCAAACACTTTGATCACCTCATCAAAGCACTTACTCCAACTCCGAGATGCTTGCACCAGTCCATAAATGGATCGCTGGAGTTTGCAAACTTTGTCACCATTCTCTGGATCGACAAAACCTTCGGGTTGCATCATATACAACTCTTCCTCAAGGAAACCATTGAGGAACGCTGTTTTGACATCCATCTGCCAAATTTGATAGTCAAAATAAGCAACTATTGCTAACATGATTCTGACAGACTTAAGCATCGGTACGGGTGAGAAAGTCTCATCATAGTCAACTCCTTGAACTTGTGAAAAACCTTTTGCCACAAGTCGAGCTTTATAGACGGTGACATTACCGTCCGCGTCTGTCTTCTTCTTAAAGATCCATTTGTTCTGAATGGCCTTTTGCCCTTCAAGTAATACTTCCAAAGTCCATACTTTGTTTTCATACATGGATCCCATCTCGGATTTCATGGCCTCTAACCATTTCTCGAAATCCGGGCCCATCACTGCTCCTTCATAGCTCGTAGGTTCATTGTTATCCAAAAACATGACCTCCAAGATAGGGTTGCCGTACCACTCAGGGGTAGTACGCGGCCTTGTCGACCTACGTGGTTCAATAGCAGCTTGATCCAAAGCCTCATGATCATCATCATTAACTTCCTCTTCTACCGTCATAGGTTCCACAAAAACATCTTTCTGCGCTACGCTACTTTCTGGTTGAAGGAAAGGTTCAATAACCTCATCAAGCTCTATTTTCCTCCCACTCAATTCTTTCGAGAGAAACTCTTTCTCAAGAAATGTTCCGTTCTTAGCGACAAACACTTTGCCTTCGGATCTGAGATAGAAGGTATACCAGACCGTCTCTTTCGGGTATCCTATGAAGATGCATTTCTCCGCTTTGGGTTCCAGCTTTTTAGGCTGAAGCTTTTTGACATAAGCATCACATCCCCAAACTTTAAGAAATGACAACTTTGGCTTCTTGCCAAACCACAGTTCATATGGCGTCATCTCAACGGATTTTGATAGTGCCCTATTTAAAGTGAATGCAACTGTCTCTAATGCATAACCCCAAAAGGATAGTGGCAAATCGGCAAGAGACATCATAGAACGCACCATATCTAATAAGGTTCGATTACGATGTTCGGACACACCATTACGTTGTGGTGTTCCGGGCGGTGTCAACTGTGAAACAATTCCACACTGTCTTAAGTGACTGCCAAACTCATAACTCAGATATTCACCTCCTCGATCAGATTGCAGGAACTTAATCTTCTTGTTACGATGATTCTCAACTTCACTCTGAAATTGCTTGAACTTTTCAAACGTTTCAGACTTGTGTTTCATTAAGTAAATATACTCATATCTACTTAAGTCATCAGTGAAGGTGAGAAAATAACGATATCCACCATGCGCCGTAACATTCATTGGACCACACACATCAGTATGTATTATTTCCAATAAGACACTCACCCGTTCCATTGTTCCATAGAACGGTGTTTTAGTCATCTTGCCCATGAGGCATGGTTCACATGTGTCAAGTGATTCATAATCAAGCGACTCCAAAAGTCCATCAACATGGAGCTTCCTCATGTGTTTTACACCAATATGACCTAAACGGCAGTGCCACAAGAAAGTGGTACTATCATTATCAACTCTACATCTTTTGGCATCAATGTTATGAACATGTGTGTCATCACTATCAAGATTCAATATGAATAAACCCTTAACATTGGGTGCATGACCAGAAAAGATATTACTCATATAAATTGAACAACCTTTATTCTATGATTTAAATGAGTAACCGTCTCGCAATAAACAAGATCCAGATATAATGTTCATGCTTAACGCAGGCACTAAATAAAAATTATTCAGGTTCATCACTAATCCCGATGGTAATCAAAGAGAGAGCGTGCTGACGGCGATCACATCAACATTGGAACCATTTCCCGCGCGCATCATCACTTCGTCCTTTGCCAACCTTCGTTTATTCCGTAGTTCCTGCTTTGAGTTGCAAATGTGAGCAACCGAACCGGTATCAAATACCCAGGCACTACTACGAGAGCTAGTAATGTATACATCAATAACATGTATATCATATATACCATGTTTGTCGTTGGCCGCCTTCTTGTGAGCTAGGTACTTGGGGCAGTTCCCTTCAAGTGACCAGTTCCCTTGTAATGAAAGCACTCAGTTTCTAGCTTGGGTCCATGCTTGGGCTTCTTTACAGGAGTAGAAACTACTTTGCCATCCTTCTTGGTTTTACCCTTCTTGCCCTTGCCCTTGACCTTGCCATGTTTCTTGAAACTAGTGGTTTTATTGACCATCAACACTTGATGTTCTTTCTAGATTTCAGACTCAGCAACTTTTAGCATCGCAAACAGCTCGGCGACTGACTTGTTCATCCCGTGCATGTTATAGTTCATCACAAAGCTCTTGTAACTAGGTGGCGGTGATTGAAGAACTCTGTCAGTGATCGCCTCTGGCAGAAGGGCAATTCCCAACTCCGCTAGACGAGTTGAATACCCAGACATTCTGAGTATATGTTCACCGATAGACCCGTTCTCCTCCATCTTGCAAGCTAGAACTTATCGGAGGTTTCATACCTCTCGATCTGGGCGTTCTTCTGAAAGATAAACTTCAACTCCTGGAACATTTCATATGCTCCATGACGTTCAAAACGTCTTTGAAGTCCCGGTTCTAAGCCATACAATATCGCACACTGAACTATTGAGTAATCTCTACTGTGTGCCTCCCAAGCATTCTTAACGTCTTCGGAGGTCATGTCTTCTGGTTGGTCACCAAGCGGTGCATCAAGGACATATGATTTCTGGGAAGTCGTGAGGATAATCCTCAGATTATGGGCCCAGTCAACAAAGTTACTTCCATCATCTTTCAACTTAGCTTTCTCTAGGAACGCATTAAAATTCAGGGGTGCTACTGGGCGAGCCATCGATCTACAACATAAATATGCAAAGTTCACCTAGACTATTGTTCAAGATAATGAGTTTAGTTAATCAAATTACTAAAGCTCCCACTCAAATTGACATCCCTCAGGTCATCTGAGTGTCACATGATCCAAATCCACCAACTCAAGTCCGATCATGACGTGAGTTGAGGTGGCTTCAATGGTGAACATCATTATGTTGATCATATCTACTATATGACTCATGTTCAACCTTTCGGTCTCTTGTGTTCTGAGGCCATGTCTGTACATGCTAGGCTCGTCAAGTTTAACCCGAGTGTTCTGCGTGTGCAACACTGGCTTGCGCCCGTTGTATGTGAACATAGAATCTATCACACCCGATCATCACGTGGTGTCTTGACACGACGAACTTTCGCAACGGTGCACACTCGGGGAGAACACAATTCATCTTGAAATTTAAGTGAGGGATCACCTTATAATGCTACCGTCGTACTAAGCAAAACAAGGTGCATAAAAGGATTAACATCACATGCAATTCATAAGTGACATGATATGGCCATGAACTTGTGCTTTAGATCTTCATCTTAAAAGCACCGGCATGATCTCCATCGTCACCGGCACGACACCATGATCTCCATCATCTTGATCTCCATCAACATGTCGCCATCGGGGTTGTCACGCCCTGCATGCTTCTACTAATATTGCTACCGTTTAGCGATAAAGTAAAGCATTACATAGCGCTTAATGATTGACACGCATGTCATACAATAATTAAAGACAACCCTATGGCTCCTGCCGGTTGCCGTACTCATTGACATGTAAGTCATGATAATCTATACATCACATGATCATATGATAAATCACATATATCACATCTTGTAATTGTCCATATCACATCACAACATACCCTGCAAAAACAAGTTAGACGTCCTCTATTTGTTGTTGCATGTTTTACATGGCTGCTACGGGTTTCTAGCAAGAACGATTCTCACCTACGCATAAACCACAACGGTGATACATAATTTGCTTTTCAACCTTCTCCAGGACCGCCTTTGTCGAATCCCATCCAACTAAAGTGAGAGAAACTGGCACCCGCAAGCCATCTACGCAACAAGTTGCAGTCGAGGGAACCGGTCTCTCGTAAGCGTACGAGTAATGTTGGTCCGGGCCGCTTCATCTCACAATACCGCTGAACCACAATCCGACCAAGGGAGGAAGCAATCTAAGCATCAATGCCCACAAACCTTTTGTGTTCTACTCGAGATCTCATCTACACATAGACCTAGCTCATGATGCCACTATTGGGGAACGTTGCATGGGAAACAAAATTTTTCCTACGCACACACAGATCTATCCATGGTGATGAGCATCTACGAGAGGGAGAGTGGATCTACATACCCTTGTAGATCGCTAAGCGGGAAGCATTAAGAAACGCGGTTGGTGTAGTCGAACGTCTTCACGATCCAAATTGCCGTGCGTCCCGCGATCCAATCACGATCCGTCCCGCGATCTAATCACGATCCGTCCCACGAACTTGATCACGATCCGTCCCACGAACTTGATCACGATCCTTCCGATCTAGTGCCGAACGGACGACACCTCCGCGTTCAGCACACGTACGGCTTGATGACGATCTCCACTGTCTTGATCCAGCAAGAAGGAGTGGAGAGGAAGAAGAGTTCTCCGGCAGTGTGACGGTGCTCCGGCCATGGTGGTGGAGCAATTCCGGCAGGGCTTTGCCTAAGCACTGCAGAAATCCGATCTAGAGGAGAAACTATGCACTGGAGGAACGGGTAGCACGTGGCTGAAAATCTTGTGCAAAAACCCTAAAACCTCCAGTATATATAAGAGGAGAGGAGGAGAGGAGGCAGCCTTGGCTTCCCAAGCCAAGGGCTTCGGCCGAACCAACTAGGATTGGAGGACTCTCCTCCAATCCTAGTAGGACTACGATTCGTCCTTTTTTTTTCCTTTTTCCACCTTTTCCTATTGGGTTTTCTTCTCCAGCCACATGGGCCTTGTGTGGGAGTTTCCATAAGCCCACTAAGGGCTGATATTCACTCTCCCACAGCCCATGAAGCCTCTTGGGTCGAAATACCCCTCCCGGAGGCCTCTCGGTACACTACCGACACTCCCGGTACACTACCGATGAGCCTGAAACTTTTCCAGCAACCAAAACAGGACTTCCTATATATGAATCTGTACCTCCGGACCATTACAGAGCTCATCGTGACATCCGGGATCTCATCTGGGACTCCGAACAACCTTTGGTCACCCCCATGCATAACTCTATACTATCGAAACGTCACCGAACCTTAAGTGTGCAGACCCCGCGGGTTTGAGAACTATGTAGACATGACCGAGACACCTCTACGGTCAATAACCAATGGCGGGACCTAGATGTCCACATTGGTTCCTACATATTCTAGGAAGATCTTTATTAGTTGAACCTCTATGTCAAGGATTCAATTTATCCCGTATGATGTTCCTTTTGTTCTTCGGTATGTTACTTGCCCGAGATTCGATCGTCGGTATCTCCATACCTAGTTCAATCTCGTTACCGGCAAGTCTCTTTACTCATTCCGTAATACAAGATCCCGCAACTAACATTTAGTTACATTGCTTGCAAGGCTTATTGTGATGTTGTATTACCGAGTGGGCCCTGAGATACCTCTCCGTCACACGGAGTAACAAATCCCAGTCTTGATCCATGCCAACTCAACAGACACCTTCGGAGATACCTATAGAGCACCTTTATAGTCACCCAGTTACGTTGCGACGTTTGATACACACAAGGAACTCCTCCGATGTCCGTGAGTTGCATGATCTCATGGTCATAGGAACATATACTTGACAAGCAGAAAACAATAGCAATAAACTGACACGATCATATGCTATGTTTGTAGTTTGGGTCTTGTCCACCACATCATTCTCCTAATGATGTTATCTCATTATCAAATGACATCACATGTCAATGGCTAAGAAACCTTGACCATCTTTGATCAAAGATCTAGTTCACTAGAGGCATACTAGGGACAGAGTGTTGTTTATTTACCCACACATGTAATGTGTTTCCAATTAATACAATTATAGCATGGATAATAAACGATTATCATGAACAAGGAAATACAATAGTAAACACTTTATTTATTGCCTCTAGGGCATATTTCCAACACTAGCATGGAAGATACTGACCGCCCCCTAGTTGCTACATGAGCGATTCGGGCATACAAAACAAAATATTATTTGAAGGCTTAGAGTTTGGCACATGCAAATTTACTTGGACGACAGGTGAATACCGCATATAGGTAGGTATGGTGGACTCAGATGGAATAACTTTGGGTTTAAGGAAGTGGATGCACAAGCAGTATTCCCGCTTAGTACAAGTGAAGGATAGCAAAAGACTAGGGAGCGACCAACTAGAGAGCGACAACAGTCATCAACATGCTTTGAGATTAACCAACATTGAATGCAAGCATGAGTAGGATATAAGTCACCATGAACATAAATATCATGGAGGTTATGTTGATTTTGTTTCAACTACATGCAGGAACATGTTCCAAGTCTAGCCACTTGAATCATTCAAAGGAGGATACCATCCTATCATACTGCATCACAACCATTTTAATATGCATGTTAGCACTCAAGGCAAACCATTATCCACTCTTAGCTAATTAAGCATGACATGAGTAACTATAATCTCTAATTGTCATTGCAAATATGTTTCATCCATAATGAGATGAATTTAGAACGATGAGATAATCAAATTTACAAAAGCAAAATAGGTCAAGTTCGTACCAACTTTTCTCCATCTCAATCTTTTCATCGTATATCATCATTATTGCCTTTCACTTGCATGACTAAATAGTGTGAATAATAATAAGAGTGCACGTGCATTGATACTAAGCTGGAATCTGCAAACAATAACTCAAAGGAGAAGGCAAGGTAATATGAGCTCTTTGATAGATAAACAATAATGCATATGAGAGCCACTCAACATTTTCATTGTGGTCTTCTCCTTATGACCCAAAGAAAGAAAATTCAAAACAACAACGAGAAAAACTATTTACACGAGATATCTCCCAACAAGCAAAAGAATAACGAAAAATCTTTTTGGGTTTTATTTTAATGCAACAACTAAACAGACTAGAAGGTAAAGCTATAACTATTTTTTTAGATTTTCTCAAGGTTAACTAAGCACACAAGAAGAAAGCGGAAAGAAGAAATAAACTACCATGGATGGTACAATGAAAAAGTATGAGCACCGACTACCAAGATGAGTGTGTGAACATGAATGTAATGTCAGTGATAAATACGTACTCCCCCAAGCTTAGGCTTTTGGCCTAAGTTGGTCTAGGGACATGGCTGAAAATAACCATCTCCTGGATACTCTGGAGGGTCCTGAGGGTTCCACTGGTTGGCGAGCTCCTGTGGCTACCACTGAAAAACTGGATCCTGATACAGATCAAGGGCGGGTGCCGGCTCGAGTGCTGGGGGTTGTGACTAACCCCAATATTTGTAGATTTCCTCGGGCATAATAGTGTACCCGCCTGAATGAATATTGAACAAAGAAGTAGGCAAAGTAATAATCTAACAAGTACCTTGACTAAACACTAAGTTGTAATGCATCCTCCTATCATTATTCTTCCTAATAAAATCATGTATTACCATACTGTCATAGTCTAAATATCTTGTAGGTAGTAGCATTTCCTCTTTCTCGTCAAGACTAATGGGTATCTTAAAGTGTTTCGCTAGACGAGATGCATAGATGCCCCCGAATATGGGGCCCTTCGAACGGTTTAAGTTTAACCGTTGGGCCACCATAGCGCTGAGACTAAAAGTTCTATCAGCAAGTAAAGCAAGGCGTAGAATAGCAAGGTTGGGAGCACTAAGGCATCCATTCTCTCCACGACCAACTAAACATCTCCCCGCAAATAATGAATACTAGCGTATAACATGAAAATGTAAACTAGTTGCTCTTTCCTTTCACACTCCTCTCTCTTTCCCCACAATGGTTATGGCAATAAAGTCCTCCATGTGTCTAGGATGTGGTTCACTAATGCTGCCCTCATAAGGTATTTTGCAAACATTGCAAAAAGCGTAAAGTGTCATCTTCTTGGGCACATCATACAAGTAAAACTCTACCATGAGAGGATCCTCCCTAGGGTAAAAGTGAAAGTTTTGCACAAATATCGTAGTGAGTAAGAGGTATTGGTCACACTTATCGTTGAGGAAGTCGGTGATGCCTGCATTCTCTGCCAAATAATAGAAATCTTCATAAATTTCGTTCGCCCTCAAGAATGCATTACTTGGCCATTCACATGGTCGAACTTGTGTGATGCGAGGAATATTGTATTTGGACTTCTTCTTCACCTCATTTTCATCTTCTTTAGAGCCCCGACTTGAAGAGCCTCTTAACAATCTCCTCATCATTTCTTTCTCTGAAAAATTTCTGAAATTTTTAGAGACTCAAAATGAAGGAGAACAGAACTCAACAAAACTTATAGCAACTGCTCCCACAAGTGCCTAGAGGCTATATCATGCATCAAAACTACTTGGGACCATACAAATTTCACATCCAAGCTCAAGAACAAGGTCACCATAGCAGCAAAAAATTGCAATAAATAAAGCACTAGAACAAAACCTAATTGGACCATTATAGGTGTCACATACCGAAGATCAATCCCCTAAAATATTTTTGCAATGGAGCTTTGCACAAGGAGATCGAAAATGGCAGCAAAATGAGCTAGAACACGGGTTTGAGCAATGGTGGGATTTTTTCTATAGGAATACGAAGTGGATGGGTGCTGGAATAAGTGAAGGGGGCCTACGTGGGACTCACAAGCCATGTGGACGCGGCCAGGGGTGGCTACGCCCTGTGAGCTTGTGGCTCACTGATGCAGCCCCCTGATATGTGCTCAGTGCGAGAAATTCTTAAATATTCCAGAAAAAATCATACTACATTTTCAGGGCATTTGGAGGACTTTTATTTTCATGTCATTTTTATTGCACGGAAAACTCAGAAAACAGAAATGATAGCAGTTTTACTTTATTTAATCTAAACAACAAAAAGTAAAAGTTGGGTACAGAAGGTTGTGTTGTCTAAATTCATCCATTTCATGCTCATCAAAAAGAATCCATCAATAAGGTTGATCAAGTCTTATTGACAAACTTTTTTCAATAACATGGAACCGGAGAATTTTCGAATAGCACTAGGTTACCTCAATGGGGATATGCATGTCCCCAACAATTAGTATATCATATTTCTTCTTGATAGTAGGGAGAGGGAATTCAAAATCTCCAATAATAATCGCTGAATTTTTTTCAATGGAGTTGATACTATGAACTCGAGGTTGTTTCTTCAGAAAGTATACCATATGCACATTACCATTATAATGAAAAGTGATGTTGATCTTGTTGCAATCAATAACAGCCCCTGCAGTATTCAAACGGGTCTACCAAGGATGGTCGACATACTGTCGTCCTCGGGAATATCAAGAATAACAAAGTCCGTTAGGATAGTAACATTTGCAACTACGACAAGCACATCCTCACAAATACCGATGGGTAAAGCAGTCGATTTATCATCCATTTAAAAAGAGATTTCAATAGGTGTCAACTTATTCAAATCAAGTCTACGGTACAAAGAGAAAGGCATAACACTAACACCGGCTCCAAGGTGACATAAATCAGTTTTAAATAATTTATTTTAATAGAGCATGGTATAGTAGGTACTCCGGGATCTCCTAGTTTCTTTGGTATTCCACCCTTAAAGGTATAATTAGCAAGCATGGTAGAAATCTCAGCTTCCAGTATCTTTCTTTTATTTGTCACAATATCTTTCATATACTTAGCATAAGGAGATATTTTTAGAATATCAGTCAAACGCATACGCAAAAAGACGGGTCTAAGCATTTCAATAAAATGCTCAAAGTCCTCATCCTCCTTTTTCTTGGATGGTTTAGGAGGAAAGGGTAAGGGTGTTTCTAAACCCATGGTTCTCTTTCTATACCATGCTTCCTAGCAACAAAGTCTCTTTTGTCACATATTTTATTCTTAGGTTGTGGGTTCTCAAGATCAACAACACATTCAATCTTCACATCATTATCATTAATAGGTTGAGCATCAACATGAACATCATCATTAATATTATCACTAGGCTCGTGTTCATTACCAGATTGTGTCTTAGCATTAGAAGTAGAAATATCATTTGATTTATCATCATTCTTTTTCCTTTTATTACTGGAATGACTAGGGGTATCAGTATTAATTCCCTAAGAATCTTGCTCAATTCTCTTAGGATGGCCCTTAGGATACAAAGGTTCCCGAGTCATTTTACCACCTCTAGTCACAACTCTAATAGAATGATCATTGTTCTTACCATTCATCCCATTAAGAAAATAATTTTGTGCCTTAAGTACTTGTTCTACTTGAGTAGTTACCATGGAAGCATGTTTACTAATAAGGTTAAGATCATTAATAGTTCTACTCATATAATGACCTAAGCGATCAAACATGTAAGCATTATGTTTCAATTGTCTACTAACATAAGCATTGAAATTTTCTTGCTTAAAAACAATGTTATCAAACTCATCCATGCATTGGCTAGCACACTTATTATATGGAATATCACCTTCATCAAATCTACGAAGAGAATTTACCTCTACTATCTGTGTCGGATTATCAAGACCATGTATTTCTTTAATAGGTGGTAGATTCTTACCATCTTCAGCTTTAATACCTTTTTCTTTGATAGGTTTCTTTGCCTCTTGCATATCTTCAGGAATGAGAAATAGAATACCTATTTTCTTTGGAGTGGGCTTTGGAGGTAGTTCGGGAATAGTCCCACCATTATCATTGCTCGATATATTATTCAATAGTAGGACAACTTGTTCAACAGTTCGTTCCCTGAATACACAACCAACACAACTATCTCGGTGGTCCCTAGAAGCATCGGTTAGTCCAATATAAAAGATATCAAGTATTTTGTTTTTCTTGAGAGGATGATCAGGCAAAGCATTAAGTAATTGGAGAAGCCTCCCCCAAGCTTGTGGGAGACTCTCTTCTTCAATTTGCACAAAGTTAAATATTTCTTGCAAGGTAGCTTGTTTCTTATGGGCAGGAAAATATTTTTCATAGAAGTAATATATCATATCTTGGGGACTACACACACAACCATGAGTAAGAGAATTAAACCATATCTTAGTATCACCCTTTCATGAGAAAGGAAACAACTTAATAATATAGCAATAACGAATTTTTTCCTCATGAGTAAATAGGGCGGCTATATCATTCAGTTTAGTAAGATGTGCTTCAACAGTTTTAGATTCATAACCATGGAAAGGATCAGATTCAACCAAAGTAATTAACTCAGGTGAGGGAGTCTTGGATTAAGGGGTCCTCGGGAGGCCGACCTATTTCTATGGGCCGTACTATACATGCCACTTACCGAACACATGAATATTTGAAGGCCCAGTCTCCAAGATGGAAGCTTCAAGAAGCACGGCTTGTACTCCATGTTTGAGGTAGTGAATAGGCATTTTTATCTCCTCGGCATGTAACCGACCATGTGTAAACCCTAGGCATCCTCGGCGTCTATATAAGCCGGAGGGTTTAGGGTGTAGAGAGAGAACAACTCATCTAGGGTTAGCTATTCGATCTCGAGGTAGATCAACTCTGTAACCCCCATATCATCAATACATCCAAGCAGGACGTAGGGTATTACCTCCATAGGAGGGCCTGAACCTGGATAAATCTGTGTCCCCTTCGTCTCCTGTTACCATCTATCCTAGTCTCACAGTTCGGGACCCCCTACCCGAGATCCGCCGGTTTTGACACCGACATTGGTGCTTTCATTGAGAGTTCCTCTATGAGCTAGAAGGAATCGATGTCTCGCCTTGTCATCAATGAAGAGGTCTGCAACATGGACACTTTCGTCCCCTGACAAATCTTCGCCTTCCACAGCTTTGTGCTGCATGCCGATCCCACCGGCCATCTAGGCCGTGTTTGGAGCTTCGCCCCTAATCGAGAGGTTAGATTCGAAAACCTAAAGTTCTCCGTTGATTCTTGGGGGGACTTGTCGCTAACCGGGCTCGCAGCTTTGCCTGTACCACCCGAAGACTGTGAGGCTTTAACCTCGAGTTCCTCCTTTGGACACGCCAATGGGGTTACCCACAACGATGGGTCAATCTCTTGTTTTGATCCGACCTTTGTGCCAGAAGACCGGGCATGTGTTCTTTCTGAACACTCCCCATGTGTGGGCACTTTAGAGGTAAACTCCGTACGTTCCAAACAGTCTGATCCGATCGGGCTCTCAGCGGTTGACGAGGCCCTAGATCGGATGTCGTCGATAAAGATCACCAACAACCTAATTCCGATCTATGCTCGGATCTGTTACGGTGTGGGTCGGGACGAATTTTTCAAACCGCCCACCACCCACTTGATAGCCACTATCGAAGATTTAACCGACATGCTAAACTATGCCTCCGAGGAGGCAAAATACATGGATGAAGAGGATTGCACCCCCACCGTTGTTGATACTGGAAGATGGACCGCCACTTCAACATATGATGTCTACATGGTGGACACTCCTAATGGCGATAAAACGCCCAGTAATGACAGTGATAAGTCAGGCAACGCACCATCAAGGCACTGAAAGCTGCATAAGTGGTCCAAAGGCAAAAAGGGAACGAAAGCTATTATCGGCACCGGGGATGGAGTTACCCCCAAAGACCGTGGCGACCCTGATAATCCCGAACACCCGTTAGAGGGTCAGGAAAGGCCTCAAGACCAAAGCAACCGTGCCGACTTCAACGGTTTCGAGCATGACAATTACCTCCCCCTGTCGAGGAGGATATTCCGAAAGCTGATGACATGGACATCCCTAATAACCATGAAGATCAGGAATAGTTCAGACAACAACTCATAGCGATGGCTCGCAGTCTGAGAGCCAAGGAGCGCCAGCTTAAAGCCAAATAGGATGACCTCAATGGTCGCTGGACAAGAGTCCTCTCGACTGAGGAAGGGCATGTCGCCGGTCTATCGGACCAGACCAAGAGCTATCCGTGGAGAAGGCTGTTGCCACAATTCAACGACGAGCTCAGTGATACTCCATCGCCAAAGCATACTCCATACGACAGGCCATACTGCCCTCCTCGCGGGCTTGATCAAATGGCTGATGATGCCGGTTATAGACCGGCAATACCCCAAATATGGGGAAAGGATTCAGTAGAGCCCAATGACATGTTTGACCTGCGAGATAACTTGGATCACAAAGGAGGCTGCACAAGATCCATCTACAGATCTAGAGGATACTCACCCGATAGATGGGATGGGTACATGCCATGTCTCAAACGAAGTAATAATAGAGACCGGGAACGCACCCGAGCTAGAACACACGCCGATCACAGGCGCGATATAGCTCGGATTCGAGGGGCCGTTCACCCGCTATGTTTCACGGATGAGGTCATGCGGCATTAGTTCCCAGAAGGGTTTAAACTACTCACCCAACAGCATGGATTAAGGACTTCCTCCTCCACATCCACATGGATCGAGGTGATGATCTCCATGCCATCAAATACCTTCCCCTCAAACTTAAGGGGCCTGCTCGGCACTGGCTAAACAGCCTCCCTGAAAACTCCATTGGATGCTGGGAGGACCTGGAGGATGCTTTCCGCTCCAACTTCCAGGCAACCTATGTTCGGTTGCCGGATTCTTCTGACCTCAACAACGTCGTCCAGAAGCTCGGCGAGTCTGCTCGGAAATTCTGGAGCCGGTTCTTGACTAAGAAGAACCAGATTGACGACTGTCCGGACGCTGAGACTATAGCCTCCTTCCAGCACTTTGCGTGGGCGAAGATAATTGGCTGGCAAGACGCAACCACAATTCCGAAGATCCTAGAGCCTCTGAAGTTCGGGATGGCAACAAAAAGCCAAAGAGCAATAAGAACAAGCGCCGACACAATAACTGTGATGCCGATGACACGGACGTTAACGCCAGCTTCCGCAACTCCTGTCCTGGACAGCGGAAGAAGCCTCCTAAAGGCAATCGCGATGGACCCACTCCACTGGAAAAAATAATGGAGCGTACTTTCCAAATCCATGGGACTCAGGAGAAGCCCGCCAACCACACACACCACAATTGCTGGGTGTTTAAACAGGTCGGCAAACTCCCACCCGAAGATCAAAGCAACAACCCTCGCAGCAAGGATGAGGATGATCCTCGAGGTCCGATTGGTGGCAACCAAAAGAAATTTCCTCCGGAAGTCAAGAAGGTAAACATGATATATTCCACCCACATACCCAATAAGGAGAGGAAGCGTGCCTTCGAGAGGTCTACGCTATAGAGCCGGTGGCCCCGAAGTACAACCCATGGTCGGCATATCTGATCACCTTTGATCGGCGCGATCACCCAACCAGTATCCGTCACGGGGGTTTGTCCGCACTCGACCTCGACACCATTATCGATGGGCATCACCTCACAAAAGTCCTAATGGACGGAGGTAGTAGCCTTAATCTGATCTACTCAGATACGGTGAAAAAGATTGGCATAGACCCGTCATGGATTAAACCCAGTAACACCACCTTTAAAGGGGTGATTCCAGGTGTTGAAGCCCGATGCATGAGCTCTGTAACCCTGTAAGTTGTGTTCGGCTCGCCTGACAACATCCATAGCAAAGACTTGATCTTCGACATCGTACCCTTCCGCAACAGCTATCACACCCTTCTTGGTCGGACATCGTTCGCTCGTCTCAACGCCGCCCCACATTATGCATGCGTCAAAGCTTAAGATGCCTGGCCCCAAAGGGGTCCTCACTATCAACGACAATATAGAGCGATCTCTACGGAGTGAGGAGCATGCACTGAACCTGGTGGCCGAATTTAGTTACCAAGATGTTGACAGGTTCCGGCATCTGTCGTAAAGACACACCAGGTTGGGAAGCGAGCTCGGCTACAGGCTGAACTCTTGGAATCCTCCTCTACCCCCAAATAGGGACTCGCAACCCACCGCACACCCTAGGACCAGCGAAGTACGTCCCAAGAAGGCACAACTTCACACTTAAAATTCCATGGGCAGCGGTGGGAAAACAACGGTGGGAGTCCGGCTGGACCAGACTACTACCACTAAATATATCTTCGGACACAATGCAGGGACCATTGAAGGGCCTACTGCATAAATCCTATCCATAGTTTGACGACTTCTCAAGAGTTTGTTTACAAGATCCGGTCGCCGAACGATGCCACCCATTGAGGCACACCAAAAATTAGGAGGAAAACTAGCAACAAGGCATATCGAGGACGTAAGGCCATCAATCGAAGACCCCTGGTACAACCGCTCCTGTAATATCTTTTTTCTCATATACTTGTAAGCAGTTGCTTTGGCACTCCGAATAATAGGAGTTGTTGAGAAAAAATACAACATCTTTTTACATGTTCTCTGGTTGTCCTTCTTGGCACATATTTTCCTTTTCCACCTCTTCTCGCGAATTAATTTGATACGTTATGACACAATCGGATATTACACCGGGGGCTCGAATTTACATACAAATCGCCTTACATATTGTTCATTATGTGTTCAACGTCTCAGAGTTCACTTAATATGCCTCGGTTCCGAACTGTGTCTTGGGTCAATAGTTGGGTTGCCCGGCTCCTATGCTTGCCCCTTTATGTTCCACTCGTCCAGCTAAAAGGGCAAAGGGAGCACCCCTGTGATTGTGCTTCCGGATAGTCTGGTCAAGCACCTTAGGGGAGAAAGCTGAAAACTGACTGTCATAGTATGCGAGATCCGGTCTGTGAACCCGAGCTGGAAGTATTATACTTCAATCCTTGTAAGCGGTTATTCCGTGCTATACGAGGGGTTTGTCCTTTATGCAAACCGTGTGATATCAGCTTTAGCCGCGGTTCATCCGAACATCACAGCACTTCGGTAGCCAATCGTAAGCTCCCCACAGTCCTTTTCGCGCCCCTACGACTAAGTGAACGTAATAAAGCACTATAGTCTGATTGCCCAGTCTGCCGCACATTACCACCTTCGGGTTCTGATAACTCGGCTAAGGGACATAATGCATTGGCATAGACACCCCATGTGGTATCTACTTGGGGGTTGAAGCCGACGACTTGCATCTTTCAGTATTAAAATGACCACACAGGAGTTATAAAGGAATGCAAAACTACAAAAGCATAATAACTTATAACATCAAAAGTTTCGATATGTCTTCGGACGCGTTACAACTCATTCAAACCAATTATTGCCCGAACACTGTGACGCAATCACCTGAGCACTCTCCATCACTCCATCGAAGTACAACTTAGGGCGTCTATGCTCCTTCCCGGGAGGCGGCGGGGCGGTGGCTACCTTCATCAGATCCATCCCTGGCCAGTACACCTTGGTCTTGGCACGAGCCATCCAGACTCCCTCTATACAGGAAGAGCACTTCACGGCATCGAAGCGGGGCGAGGCGACAATCAACTTCTGCACCAGGCCAAAGTAGCTGCCTGGCAGCGGGTCGCCGGGCCATAAGCGGATATAGAGGTCCTTCATGGATGGCTCTTCTATCTGGTGCAGCTCCATCTGTTGTTTTAGGTGCTCCACGAGAAGAGGCGAGTGCTCAGGGGCTCCGAACTATGCCCAGAACAGCCGAGGTGCATCTCCTTCTCCCCTCGAGACGAACAACATATTGGCATCAGCCACACTCTTCTGAAGATCAGAGGAGGCGCCATAAGAACGCCACACCTGGGTAAGCAATTTGAATTTGCTATCCCCGAAGACACACTGTAGTAAGTATGGCTTACCATCCATTATGTCCTTCACTTGGCGGACCTCCTCCTAATAAAACCGCCTGTCCACCAGCTCCTTCTAAAGATCGTTCTTCAGGGTGGACAGTTCGGCCGCACTCTCCTTGCCCTACTGCTCAAGGACCTCGCACTTCCGGCTGGCGTCCTTGAGGTCCTATTGAACCTCCGCCAAACAAGCCTCGTCCATCTGGCTGGTGGCTCGCAGGGCGGAGAGGGCGATCGTCGCTTCTTTGGCCACCGCTCTCTCAATGGCAGCGTGGTCCTTTGCTTGTTGGAGCTCGGCCTTGATCCTCTCCACCTCCTTCGCTGAAGCTGTTTACACATTAAAAGATTACGAAAAATTGAATGGACAGTGTCCGGGTAAAGGTGTTCGGACAAAGGAGCTCGGGCAAAGGTATTCGGATTTCATTTTGACCAACCTTGTGCCTCGTCGAATGTTTGGTTGAGGGCTTCAACTTCATCCTCGAAGCATTTAAGATGCCGATTTAGCTCGTCCATCTCGGCGCCATTTATCGCCTCCGCCGATGGCGACGCCTATAGTACACATACAGTGGACATGTTAAATGAGTTTTTCAACCCCCACATTATAATCAATCCGATCATATGTTGGACACTATTAAGAGCTACCCTAACATGCCGGACACATAAATTGTATCTAGTCCGGTATCGGATACATGATTGGCCCCTAGGTAAGTTTTTTGAAACTCACCTAGGGCTCGGGGGCTTCCATGTATATAATAGAAATAAATAAAAACTTTGCAAATAAGAGTATCAGGGACTTACATGAAAACCCGTTAGGAGACCTTTGAAGGCCTCCTTCAGTCCTTTGTCAATGGACTAGATGCTCTTTAATACTGCACCCATGAGGGTGCGGTGCTCCTCGGATACGGAGACGCTTGATAGAGCCTCCTCCATGACCGGCCACCCATTGGTCGATGGCGCCGAAGGTGATCAGATAACACGATCACCAACCGGGGTTTGAACCAAAACCTCTAAAGGCATGTTACGCCCCGTAGATACCCTTGGAGGGGACTGAGCGGCTGCTCATCCGGCCTCCTTAGTGTCCGGGCGGGGTACTTCCCCCTGGCCTTCAATAACCAGGTGTTAGTCTCGGCTATTATGTCATCTCCCCCACCATCGGTGCCCGGCTCCATAGGAGCATGCCGGGATGACACCTCGACGGTGTCCTTGGCGGCACCCGGAGTGACAGGATGCGAGGATTTCCCGCTCTCTGCTAGTTCGTCGGGCGGGGTTTCCCCATCCGATATTTGATTAGTGGGGAGGACGCATGGGGGGCTGCAAAATCCATAAGTACCTGCGTGTTAGTAAACTCTAAACTTGTTAAAAGAACAAACAAGGGGTCTTCGGATCCTAACCTTCGAACCGGGGGCTTGAGCGTGAGGTTCATTCATGGAACCACCTCGAGGTTATCAGACTCAGTATCTGGGTCCGAGCTATTGTCGGACAGGATCACCTGTGCCCGACACGTCCTCTTCGGGGCAGGAGGGGGAACTTCCTCTGGGGCGTCCGATGGCGCCACCCTCTTTCTTGCGAGAGGGAAATTGCCTTCCCCCCGGCTTCGTCCTCCTCCTCTTCCTCCTGCTCCTCCTCCTCCTCTTCCTCCTCATGCTCCTCTTGATTCGAGGAGGCATGATTTCCCCGGGCACGGTCTCTAAATAGTCCCAGATACGAAGGTCGCTTCGTCCTGGTTTCTTCTTCTTCTCCTTCTTAGTGGGGGCCTCGTAAGGCTTCTCCACGAGTATTTCCGCCAACAACCCAGACCTAGCATCCTCGGACTGAGGTGCCGGACTACTAATGTTAACGACTTTGTTTAGCCATTTCTGCGAAAGAGTGATTGGAAGAAAACATTATGGATCCTCCTTGCGAAATGTAAAAGTCAATCAATTAGAAGTAACTCGTACCTCTGTAGTGGGTTTGGAGGCTTCTAGGCCTCTGCCTTCCTCCTCAGATGGCCAGCTCTCCTGTGACTTGAAGAGCGCCTTCCATAACTTCTCCCGCGTAGTGAAGAAGAGGTGCTGGATTGTGGGCGCATCATCAAGTTTCCGAGCCCACAAGGGAGTGTCCCGACGCTGGCAGGGAAGGATACGCCTCCGGGGCATCACTTGGACCACGTTGGTCAGCTTGATGTCCTCCTCAACCAGGGAGCCGATGTGCCTCTGCAAGTTGCTCACCTCCTTGCTCGTTCCCCACTTAAGGCCCTTTTTGAGTCATGAAGCTAGTCTAGTGGGGGACCGGATCTGAATTTGGCAGGAGGGATCTGACCTTCTTCTTGTGGTTCTGTGATATAGAACCACTCCTTCTGCCACGCCTTGATGGTGTCGATGAAGGTGCCTGATGGCCACATGACGTGGGTGAGCTTGCCGATGACAGCCCCGCCGCAGTCTACGTGCTTTACGCCGACGCACTTTGGCTTGACGTTGAATACTTTGAGCCAGAGCCCGAAGTGTGGCTCGACTCGAAGAAACGCCTTGCAGACAAGGAAGAAAGCCGATATATGCATAAGGAATTCGGCGGTGGTCGTGGAAGTCAAAACCATAGAAGAACATCAACCCCCTGACGAAGGGGTGAAGCGGGAAGCTCAACCCCCTGATGAAGTGCGGGAGGAAGACCAACATTTTGCCTGGCCGAGGGTGGGGATCACTTGGCCCTCCTCCGGTGCGCGATGAGGGATGTTAGTGGAGAGGTAGCTGGCCTTATTGAGGTCGAGAATGTACTAGTCGGAGACTATGGAGACCTCCCAGTAGCCGTTGGATCCCGCCATTGATGAGATTGGAGGTGGGGATGGAAGACCTAGATCTGTGCTTTGGAGGCGCAGAGGAATGGACAGCGGAGAAAGCGAATGGGAAACGTGAATAGGCTTCGGGGTTTTTCTTCTCCTTTTATGAGGCTTATTGATTTGGTCTCCCCTTGCTCCGACGCAAATCCTTCCACTTCCCGAGACGTGCGAACCGTTGCATGCACGTGATTAAACATATCCCGTATAAAACGGGACACAATCGGTATGTTGATAGATCGTGATGATTAAAACAGCCTCAAACCGCGAATCGAGTTTGTGTAATTGGCCTAGCGGTCGTGGTGGGCCACAACCTTTCGTCAGAAAGGTCGTCAGAGGAATATTATTTATCCCTTGATGTTTGGCCTTCAAGGCCAGCCAATTTCCAGTGTTCGGGCGTGCCACTATGCGGAAAACTACTTATCATCGGAGGCCGAACTATGTTCGGCGGGAAGAACTCACCTCGCAAGCTGAAGACTCTGATCATGTAAAGCAATTGAAGCTGGGACCCTTGGCGTTGGAGGCAAGTTCGGGGGCTACTGAGGGAGTCCTGGATTAAGGGGTCCTCGGGAGGCCGACCTATTTCTATGGGCTGGACTATATGGGCCACTTACCGAACGTGGGAATATTTGAAGGCCTGGTCTCCAAGATGGAAGCTTTAGGAAGCACGGCTTGTACTCCATGTTTGATGTTGCGAATAGGCATGTATATATCCTCGGCATGTAATCGACCATGTGTAAACCCTAGGCATCCTCGACATCTATATAAGCCGGAGGGTTTATGGTGTAGAGAGAGAACAACTCATCTAGGATTAGCTATTCGATCTCGAGGTAGATCAACTCTGTAACCCCCCATATCATCAATACATCCAAGTAGGACATAGGGTATTACCTCCATAGGACGGCCCGAACCTAGGTAAATATGTGTCGCCTTCGTCTCCTGTTACCATCGATCCTAGTCTCACAGTTCGGGACGCGCTACCCGAGATCCGCCGGTTTTGACATCGACATCAGGATCAACAGAGAATTCATAATCCTTATCAGTAACAAAGATAGGTGAAGTAGCAAACTGAGGATCATATTGCATTCTAGCATTCAAAGATTTTTCCTTTGACTTGCATAGCAATTTCTTAAGATCATCTCTATCCTTACAAGCAAGAAAGTCCCTAGCTACCTCTCCTTCCGTAACATAACCCTTAGGTATATTAGGCAATTCATATCCAGGAGAGATAGGTCTAGCAGGTGTCTCATAGCATTCAGTTTCAATAATTTCATCAGTTTCAGAAGTATCATCAGTTTCAGCATTGGATCTAGCAATTTGTTCATCAAGAAATTCACCTAGTGGATAAGTATTACCAAGCAAAGTATTATCATAAGCATCATGCATAGCAGAAGTGTCATCATCAATTACTTGCGACATATTAGAATCAATAGCAGGTGGTGGTGTCGGGAATTTACTCATAACAGAAGGTGAATCAAGTGTAGAGCTAGATGGCAGTTCCGTACCTCCCCTCATAGTAGAGGGATAGATCTTGGTTTTGGGGTCTGTCAGATTCTTCATAGTGATCAACAAATATAAATCCCAAGTGACTCAGAGAATAGAGCTATGCTCCCTAGCAATGGTGCCAGAAAAAGGTCTTGATAACCCACAAGTATAGGGGATCACAATAGTTTTGAAGGGTAGTGTATTCAACCCAAATTTATTGATTGGACACAAGGGGAGCCAAAGATTATTCTCGAGTATTAGCAGCTGAGTCCTTGATTCAACCACACCTAAGAGACTTAATATTTGCAGCAAAGTATTTAGTAGCAAAGTAGTATGGAAGTAACGGTAATGATGGCAAAAGAGAGAGTAGCAGTTTTGTAATGATTGTAATAGTCGCAACGGAAAAGTAACTTAGCAAGGATCAATATGTGAAAAGTTCGTGGGCAATGGATCAGTGATGGATAATTATGTCGGATGGCATTCATCATGCAACAGTTATAACATAGGGTGACACAGAACTAGCTCCAATTCATCAATGTAATGTAGGCATGTATTACATATATAGTCATATTGCTTATGGAAAAGAACTTGCATGACATCTTTTGTCCTACCCTCCTGTTGCAGTAGGGTCCCAATGGAAACTAAGGGATATTAAGGCCTCCTTTTAATAGATAACCGGACCAAAGCATTAGCACTTAGTGAATACAAGAACTCCTCAAACTACGGTAATCACAGGAAAGAATCCCAGTTATTGTCACCCTGGGGGATGCGGATCATAACTTGTAAAAGGTTTCTAAAGCTTGCAAGATAGGATCAAGAACACACATATATATATATATTCATGAAAACATTATAGATTCAGATTTGAAATCACGGTACTCGGGCCCTAGTGACAAGCATTAAGCATAGCAAAGTTATAGCAACATCAATCTTAGAACATAGTGGATACTAGGGATCAAACCCTAACAAAACTAACTCGATTACATGGAAAATCTCATCCAACCCATCACCGTACAGCAAGCCTATAATGGAATTACTCATGAACAGTGGAGAGCATCATGGAATTGGTAGTGAAGGATGGTTGGTGATGACGATGGCATCGATTTCCCCTATACGGAGCCCAAAACGGACTCCAGATCTAGCCTCCCGAGGAAGAACGGGAGGTGACAGCGGCTGCGCATTGTGAAACGTGATGAACTCTCCTCTCTGATTCTTTTCTCCGCGGATGTGAATATATGGAGTTGGAATTGAGGTCGGTCGAGCTGCAGGGGGCCCACAAGCCTGCTAGGCGAGTCTAGGGGGCTAACCGTGCCCCCTGGCTTGTGGCCAATGGGTGCCCCCTATGGTTGATTCTTTCGCCAGTATTTTTTGTTAATTCCAAAAATAATCTCTGTAAATTTTTAGGTTAATCCGAGAACTTTTATTTCTACACAAAGATAACACCAAGGCAGTTCTGCTGAAAACATCGTCAGTCCGGGTTAATTCCATTCAAATCATGCAAATTAGAGTCGAAAACAAGGGCAAAAGAGTTTCGAAAAGTGGATACGATGGAGACGTATCACTTAGAACAAAATATGACTCTATATGAATGCCTCCGGCGGTGTACCAGGATGTGCAATGACTCAAGAGTGACATGTATAAAAAAATATGAACGATGGCTTTGCCACAAATATGATGTCAACTACATGATCATGCAAAGCAATACGACAATGATGATGCATGGCATAAACAGAATGGTGGAAGTTGCATGGCAATATATCTCTGAATGGCTATGGATATGCCATAATAGGTAGGTATGGTGGCTGTTTTGCGGAAGGTATATGGTGGGTTTAATGCACCGGCAAAAGTTGCGCGGTACTAGAGAGGCTAGCAAGGGTGGCAGGGCGAGATTGTGTATTAGCCATGGACTCAACATTAGCCAGAAAGAACTAACATACTTATTGCAAAAGTCTATTAGTTATCAAAACAAAGTACTACACCCATGCTCCTAGGGGAAGGGTTGGTAGGAGTTAACCATCACGCGACCCCGACCTCCATACAAAGGAGGGCAATCAATAAATAAATCATGCTCCGACTTCGTCACATAACGGTTCACCATACGTGCATGCTACTAGAATCACAACCTTTAACAAAATTATTTCTACCAATCCACACTTACTCACTATCGTGTCTCTAATAGTACCATCTTTATATCTCAAAACAATCATAAGGAATCAAACTTCTCATAGTATTCAATGAACTTTATATGAAAGTTTTTATTATATCCCTCTTGGATGCCCATTATATTAGGACTAAATTCATAACCTAAGAAAATTACCATGATGCTTAGAGGCTCTAAAAATAATATAAGTGAAGCATGAGAGTTCATCAATTTCTATAAAATGAAACCACCGCCGCGCTCTACAAAGATACAGGTGAAGCACTAGAGCAAAAGATAAACTACTCCAAAAAGATATAAGTGAAGATCAATGAGTAGCCAACAATTAAATAACTATGTGAAGACTCTCTCATCTAAGAATTTCAGATCTTAAGTATTTTATTCAAACAACAAAACAAAATAAAATGACATTCCAGGAATAACACATATCATGTGGACAAATAAAAATTTAGGCTCAACATAGGCTAACCGATAGTTGACGAAGAGAGGTGGGATGCATAGCATCCCCAAGCATAGATGCTTGAGACATCTCAAAATATTTACTTGGGGTGCCTTGGGCATCCCCAAGATTGAGCTTTTGTATCTCATTTAATCCTCTCATATCATTGTTTCACCTATTCTCAAAAACATCATCCACACAAAACTAGAAAAGAACTCGTGAGATAGGTTAGTACACTTAAGAATAAATCAACACTTCATATACTGCCAATACAAGTTGCACAATAATTTTCAAAGATCATCTACTGTTTGCTATCATGTCCATAGTTTATGTCTACCAATATAGAATATGGAAACTATACGATAAGTAGATAACGAAACTATGGCAACAATCTGTCCAAACAGAATAGTCTGTAGTAATCTATTAAACCAGTGTACTTCTGTAACTCAAAAAATTATGAAACCTTAGGGCATGCTGAATAATTTATATGACAACACTGTGTAAAAGTTCATAAACGTTTCACCCAGTAAAATAAGAAAATTCAAACACTACATAATTTTTTTCTGTTTTTGCACACCACATATCAAAACATGCAATGCAAGCATCCTAATGCAATTCTTGGAACTTTTATTGGAAAAATATATTATAAATAATATCTAACAGATAACAGCAAATTATAATGATGCTCCAAGAAAACACATATCGTGTGAGGATTAAAAATATAGCTCCAAGTAAGATGTACTGATAATGTTGGAGACGAAAGAGGGGATGCCTTTCGGGGCATCCCCAAGCTTAGAAGCTTGAGTCTTCCTTGGGTATTACCTTAGGGATGACTTTTCATCCCCAATATTAGGTCCTTTCTGCTCCTTATTCACCTCATATCGGTATCTCTCCCAAAACTTGAAAACTTCAATCACACAAAACTTAATGGAACTTCGTGAGAACGGTTAGAGTAATAAGTACAGATCATTCACTTAGCTACTTCAATAAAAGATTCATAATTATTTTCGCATAATATGTACAGTATTCTACCATTCACATAATTTATATAACTGAATATAAGCTATGGGAACACTAAAACAAGCAAACTATGCATGCAAAACAGAATCTGTCAACAGAACAATCTGTGAATATCTGTAGTATAGCCATACTTGCCTGCCTCTAAAAATTCTGAAAATTAGTAAAGCCTAAATAATTTGCATAGAAATTGTGTGCAAAAATTTAAGAATTTTTTGACACTCCAGTAAAATCAGAGAAATTCTTTACTAGAGGCGAAACTTTCTGTTTTCCCACAGAATCAAACAAACAAGTATCCACACTATCCGAAAGGCTTTACTTTGCACTTTATTGAAATAAAATACACAAAACATTATTACTACAGTATCTTAATCATGAGAACACACAAAAACAGAAATTAAAAGTGTTGGGTTGTCTCCCAACAAGTGCTTATCTTTAAAGCCTTTTAGCTAGGCATGATGATTTCAATGATGCTCACATAGGAATAATAATTGAAACATGCAAGAAAGCATCATGAATCACATGGAAATCACATACAAGTGTACCCCACTTCCTCTGCATAGGGATTTTGTGAGCAAAATATTCATGTGAACAAGAATCAACTTGCATAGGAAGACAAAACAAGCACAACTTCAAGATTTTCAACATATAGCGATGAAACTTGATATTATTGCAATTCTTACAAGCATATATTCCTCCCTCATAATAATCTTCAGTAGCATCATGAAGGAATTCAACAATATAACTGTCGCATACATAATTCTTTTCATGATGTACAAGCATAGAAAATTTATCACTCTCCACATAAGCAAACTTCTTCTCATTCATAATAATGGGAGCAAACTCAATTAAATAACTATAATAAGGTACTTGGTTGAGATACCCACATTAAATATTAAAATCATGATGACAAGTTTCATGGTTATTATCACTCTTTATAGCATACATGTCATCACAATAATCATCAAACATAGGAGGCATGTTATCATCACAATAGTTTTGCTCATCAAAACTTGGGGGGCTAAAAACATCATATTCATCAAACATAGCATCCCCAAGCTTGTGGCTTTTCATACCATTAGCATCATGGATATTCAGACAATTCATACTAACAATATTGCTATCATGATCATCATCCAAGGAATTCTCATCAAGTATTTTCATAAATTCTTCCTCTACCAATTGAGCACAATTTTCTAAACCATTATTTTCACGAAAGACATTAAAGAGACGAAACAATTGATGCAACCTAAACTCCATTTTTTGTAATTTTATTTTATAAAACCAAACTGGTGAAAAACAAGAAACTAAAATATTTGATTGCAAGATCTAAAGATATACCTCCAAGTACTCACCTCCCCAACAACGCCGTCAGAAAAGAACTTTATCTCTACTATGCAAGTTTATTCTTGTAGACTTTGTTGGGCCTCCAAGCGCAGAGTTTTGTAAGACAGCAGAAATTTTCCCTCAAGTGGATGACCTAAGGTTTATCAATCCAGGGGAGGTCTAGGATGAAGATGGTCTCTCTCAAACAACCCTACAATCAAATACAATAAATATCTTGTGTCACCAACACACCCAACACAATGGAAAATTGTATAGATGCACTAGTTTGACGAAGAGATGGTGATACAAGTGCAATATGGATTGTAGATATAAGCTTTTGTAATCTAAAAATATAAAAACAGCAAGGTAACTAATGAAAAAAGTTATCACAAGCGGTATTGCAATGCTTAGAAACAAGGCCTATGGTTCATACTTTCACTAGTGCAAGTTCTCTCAACAATATTGACATAGTTGAAACATATGTAAATCCCTCACGTGCGACAAACAGTTCACTCCAAAGTCACCAATAGCGTAGAACAAACGAATAAACTATTGTAGGGTATGAAACCACCTCAAAGTTATCTTTGTCGGTCGATCTATTCAAGAGTTCGTACTAACATAACCAAGTTATCCTTTCCGATCGATCTATTCAAGAGCTCGTACTCACATAACCAAGTTATCCTTTCCGATCGATCTATCTAAGAGTTCATACTAGAATAACACATTAAGATACACATCAACCTAAACCCTAATGTCACCTAGATACGCCAATGTCACTACGAGTACCCATGGGCTTGATTATACGATATGCATCACACAATTTCAGTTCATCATGTTCAATCCAACACAAAGAACTTCAAAGAGTGCCCCAAAGTTTCTACTAGAGAGCCAAGAGGAAAATGTTTGCCAACCCCTATGCATAGATTCTCAAGGTCACGGAACCCACAAGTTGATCACCAAAACATACATCAAGTGGATCAATAGAACATCCCATTGTCACCACGGATATCCCATCACAAGACATACATCAAGTGTTCTCAAATCCTTGAAGACTCAATCCGACGAGAAAACTTGAAAGGGAAAACTCAATTCATCACAAGAAGATAGAGAGGGGAAAACAACATATGATTCATCTATATTAATAAAGCTCGCACTACATCAAGATCGTCTCATCTCAAGAACACGAGAGAGAGATCAAACACATAGCTACTGGTACATACCCTCAGCCCCGAGGGTGAACTACTCCCTCCTTGTCATGGAGACCTTAGAGATGATGAAGATGGCCTCCGGTGATGATGGCCCCCTCCGGCAGGGTGTCGGAGAGGGCTCTCGATTGGTTTTTCATGGGTATAGAGGCTTGCGGCGGCGGAACTCCTGATCTAGGTTTCTTTTTGGAGGTTTCTGTATTTATAAGAATTTTTGGTGCCGGAAACAAGTTAAGGGGGGCACGAGGAGACAACAAACTAGGGGGGCGTGCCCTAGGGGGGCGCCCCTAGGCTTGTGGCTGCCTCGTGGATCTTTTGGCCTAGCTCCGATGCTCCGTGGGCTTCTTCTGGTCCATAAAAAATCACCGTAAATTTTTATTCCGTTTGGACTCCGTTTGATATTCCTTTTCTGTAAAACCCAATAACAAGGAAAAAAAGAAACTGGCTCCTGGCTCTAGGTAAATAGGTTAGTCCCAAAAACAATATAAAATGGCATATAAATGCATATAAAACATCCAAGATGGATAATATAATAGCATGGAACAATAAAAAATTATAGATACGTTGGAGACGTATCACCCCCGTAACTTCAAGTGATAAAATTGTCACATATGAAGAGATAAGCCTCATGGTCAATAAATTCAACAAGTTCTAAAAGAATAGAGGCAAAGATCGAAGCTCCAACTCAAGATATGAAGTTAAGCATTCGTTAAGTCGTGACCCAAACTGCTGTAATTGTGGGAAGCCCAGACACTACACAAATGAGTGCACGGCTCCCTACAAAAGGAAAGAAGAGTCACCAAGAAGTCGAATCTCAAGAGATGAGTCACCTCGAAGAGAGAGAAGGAGTAGAGATGATCGTTATGAACGAAGACCCTCAAGGAGAAGTAGGGACTCGAAGAAGTAGGACAAGTACACCAAGATCTACTCAAGAAGAAGACATCAAGCTCATGTTGCTGAATGGGTTTCCGGCTCCGAATCTGACAACCACTTCGAGAGAAGCTACCACTCCAACTCCGACTGTAGTCAAGATGAAGGTGTTGCCAGACTTGCACTAGTGACGACTGACGCCTACGAAATATTTGATTCACCAAATGAAAGGATTGGAAGTTTCTTATGTTGGAAATATGCCCTAGAGGCAATAATAAATTAGTTATTATCATATTTCCTTATTCATGATAATCGTTTATTAACCATGCTATAATTGTATTGATTGGAAACTCAGATACATGTGTGGGTACATAGACAACACCGTGTCCCTAGTATGCCTCTAATAGACTAGCTAGTTGAGCAAAGATGGTCAAGGTTTCCTGGCCATAGACATGAGATGTCATTTAATAACGGGATCACATCATTAGGAGAATGATGTGATGGACAAGACTGTCGTCGTTTTCTCACGACGGATGCCATGGGTAGGCTTATCGAGAGTGGTTGGGGCCGAAAGGACGCCGACGGGCTCCGGGAGCGATATTAGGCACAAGCGGTGACGGACACGCGATGTACCCAGGTTCGGGGCCCTTCGTGGGAGGTAACACCCCTAGTATTGCTCGGTCTAGTTTAGATGATGGTGAGGTTACCATGGTTCTCCTGGAGCTGTATGGCCAGACAAGGAAGAAGGAGCTAGGCTGCCTCTGTTGCCTCTCTACGTGAGTGTGGTGTGTGGTCTGGTCGATCCCCAGGCATGGGGGGGCTCCAAGGGGTTTTATAGGCCAACCCTTGGATTACAATACGAATAGAAGGCTACAAGGGCCCCAGCTGGCAGCCTCTCTAGCCGGCTGTGGGGCCCCCCAGGATGAAGGGTCTTGTCGCTGGTAGGAACCACCGGCTACGAGGTCCCGTCGGGAGCCGGAGGGGCCCTAGGTGGGTCGCCGTGCCGGTCACATCACGGCACGGGCTGTCCTTTGGGGTGTCGTCTTGCGGCAGCCGGCCGCGGTCAGAGGTATGACCGGCTACGCTGTAGGCACGATGGGGCAGGTAATGGAGTAGTTCAGGGCGTGCCATCACTATTCCAGTGCCCAGTCGCAGTTGGCCAGAGTCAGAGGCACTGTTGCCTCCACTGTGGCCATGCAAGCGCTGACCCTCGATGGGATGGGGGGCCACTGTTGCCATGTGTACCTTGATCATGGCATCCAATGTACGGCCGACTAGGGAGCTGGAGATCTCCACTCCAAGCCGGTTGGCTCGTCATAGCTGGCAGCATGGAGTCGGCCTACAGAGGAGGCGGCTCGCCCCACAGTTGTTTCAGAATGTTGGTGAAGAGAGTTGCTTGAGGCTATCCCGGGGTTATCCCCCGGACAGTAGTCCCCGAAGTAGGGGAGGCCTGCCGGCCAGCCATGGCGGACCTCGCCGTCTCGATTCCTGCGTTCTCATTCCGCGACACGATTGAGGAGATGGAAGGCACTGGCGCGCAACGGCTGGCTCCGCAGCCGATAGATGGTTCGTGCGCCGCCTTGGGCGCTCGAGCGAGCGAAGAAGCCATGCCATGTGGGGGACGTGACGGGCCGTAGCCTGACGGGCCACGCGGCGGACAAGACCAGGCTGTGGGGCGGGGCCCTCCATGGCCGCGGCCTTGGCCCGTGAGCACGGATCTTTTGCGGCTCGGGCCGTCGGTTGGTGTTCCCGAGCATAGTAACTTCCCTCCCGCGCATGGCACGGATCGTGGGGGTCATGCACAAAGAATCCACTCCTCACAACCGTCTACGTGGGGTTTAAATGGTGAGGGGGAGGGACAGAACGGTGCATTCGCTCCCCCGCCCCGTTGCATTGTCTTCGTCGCCCTCTTCCTCCCCGCTCTAAGAGAAAGAAAGAGGGCACAAAACCCTTGTACTCGCCTCACCGCCACCGGCCGACAGTCGAGGGCCACCACGACAGCGCATTTGCTCCCATAGCCACGATCTCAAACCGCCTCGGGGGCCAATGGCGAGAAAGGGAGCGTGGGATGACAGCGATGTCAACGAGAAGTTCATCGAGCACCTCCGCCACCACAGCAAGCTCCCATCGGAGGAGCACTTGGAGGCACACGTCGTAAGTATGGAAAACTCCCCGGCCCCATGGGAGGGCGAGGTGATCCTCTTTGCCGAGCACTTCCTCCGCGGGCTTGGCCTGCCGGCGAGCACATTCTTCCGACGATTGTTGACACGGTTCGGCCTATAGCCGCACCACCCCGCCACCAATGCCGTTCTTCAGTTGGCGGCATTCGTCACGCTCTGCGAGGGGTTTCTGGGGTGGAGCCAAGGCTCGACCTTTGGTTCCGGCTATTCTTCCCCAAGCGGCAGACGGTGAAGGACCCAATGACCCAGGCGAAGGTCATGACCACCTGCAGAGGGGCCCTGATCCACATCCACAATGGAGCCGGCTTCGCGAATCTCCCGCTGCAGGAGTCGGTGTAGAACTGGTAGCGGGGGTTCTTCTACGTGAAGAACGCGAAGCCAAAGGAGGACTACATCAATCTCCTCGACTGCGCCAACCAGCCGGCAGTGGTGATGCTGAACTGGTGGACGGCTCCGCCCCAGGGGCCCAAGACGGCGGACCGGCTCTACGAGTGTCTGCTCATAATGACCAGGATGGAGGGGTTGAAAGCTTCCGACCTGCTGGTCGCGATGGTGGCGCGCCGGGTGCAGCCGCTGTAGAGGCGGCCGCACCTCATTTGCTAGATGGGAGGGAAGCGCGACCCCTGTCGGCTCTCCACCAAGGAGCTGAAACCGATACAGGTGGCGAGGAGGGTGAACACCATCTCGACGGCGAAGCTGAGCGAGACAGGGTGGCAATGGGGAAAGACCCCGTATAGCCGGAGCCATCCGACGCTGCCGGTAAGTGTTTAGCCATCTCCTCCTCCCCTTTCTTTTTGATAGCCGGAGCCATCCCTTGGCCTGATGGTGAGGCGCCTTCTCCGCCTGCAGGTTTTCCCCCATTTGTAGAACTACGGGGAGCCGGCCGGCGACATGGTGGACTCGGACCCCGAGGAGGTCGAGGACGCCGACGACATGGGGCCGGCGGACTCGGAGCGAGCCGGCACATCGGAAGCCGGCGAGGCCGAGACGGAGACGGAGGTGACCGAGTCGACGGGTGAGTTCCCTCCCCAGACGCACTTGCGGGATTGGACTGACGATGAAGCTGAGTCGGGGGAGTCACGCGATGCAGAGGCTCCGAACGACCCCGAAGCCATGGAGGAGGATGTCACGGCGCCGAGGAGGCGCCTCGGCCGCGTGGGCCACGAGCCCAGCCGGGGTGACGCGGCCGTAGCCGACAAAGGGAAGCAGCCGTCCTACTATAGGTCGACACCCAAACGGACAGCCGCCAGGCAACCAGTCGGCAACTGTGGAGGCGGCAGGAAGAAGCGGCCGGTCGCCCATATGGGCCCCAAGAGGAGGGCGGTCCCCTTTGTTACCAGGTAAGCCCGAGTCCCTATTGCCTTTCTCTTTTGTTTTTTGCTCGCCTCCCTTTTCTTATCCTGCCTGATCAAGGAAGTGCACACCCTGGGAAGGACTCCGGCCAGCGAGGCTGCGGGGACGGTACCGCCGTGTGATGTCTACTACAAAACCTTCATCTTGTAGACTCGTGTTGGGCCTCCAAGCGTAGAGTTGTGTAGGACAGTGGCAATTTTCCCTCGAGCGGATGACCTAAGGTTTATCAATCCATGGGAGGTGTAGGATGAAGGTGGTCTCTCTCAAACAACCCTACAACCAAATAACAAAGAGTCTCTTGTGTCCCGAACACACCCAATACAATGGTAAATTATATAGGTGCACTAGTGCGGGGAAGAGATGGTGATACAAGTGCAATATGGATGGTAGATATAGGTTTTTGTAATATGAAAATATTAAAACAGCAAGGTAACAAATAGTAAACAGTGAGCAAAATGTTGTACAAATGCTTGGAAACAAGGCCTAGGGTCCATACTTTCACTAGTGCAATTTCTCTCAACATTATTGACATAGTTGAATCATATGTGAATACCTCTTGTGCGACAAAGAGTTCACTCCAAAGTCAAAAATTCCAGAGAACTAACGAAGAAATTATTGTAGGGTACCAAACCACCTCAAAGTTATCTTTTCCGATCAATCTTATGAGCTATCCCTATAAGTGTCACGAACATCCCTAGAGTTCGTACTAAAATAACACCTTAAGACACACATCAACCAAAACCCTAATGTCACCCAGATACGCCAATGTCACCACGAGTACCCATGAGCTTGATTATACGATATGCATCACACAATTTCAGATTCATCATGTTCAATCCAACACAAATAACTTCAAAGAGTGCCCCAAAGTTTCTACCGGAAAGTCAAGACCAATATACGTGCCAACCCCTATGCGTAGATTCCCAATGTCATGGAACCCACAAGTTGATCACCAAAACATACATCAAGTGGATCAATAGAACATCCCATTTTCACCACGGATATCCCATCGCAAGACATACATCAAGTGTTCTCAAATCTTTAAAGACTCAATCCGATAAGAAAACTTCAAAGGGAAAACTCAATTCATCAGAACAAGATAGAGAGGGAAAAACTCCATATGATTCATCTATATCAATAAACCTCGCGGTACATCAAGATCACGCCACCTCAAGAACACGAGAGAGAGAGAGAGAGATCAAACACATAGCTACTGGTACATACCCTCAGCCATGAGGGTGAACTACTCCCTCCTCGTCATGGAGACTGTTGGGATGATGAAGATGGCCTCCGGTGATGGTTTCCCCCTGCGACTGGGTGCTGGAACGGGCTCTCGATTGGTTTTTCATGGCCCTAGAGGCTTGCAACGGTGGAACTCCTGATCTAGGTTTCTTTTCGGAGGTTTCTATATTTATAGGAATTTTTGGTGTCGATCTCACATCAAGGGGGGCCACGAGGTGGTGACAAGCCTGCTAGGCGCGACCAGGGGGGTGGCCGCGACTGACAGGCTTGTGACCTCCTCGTGGCTCTTCTGGCCTAGCTCCAATGCTTCGGGGGTCTCTTTTGGTCCACAAAAAATCATACTGAATTTTCAGCCCATTCCGGGAACTTTTACTTGGACAAAAAACAACACCATGGTAGTTCTGGTGAAAACAGCGTCAGTCCGGGTTAGTTCTAAGAAAATCATACCAAAATCATATATAATTATTGTAAATATGGCATGAATACTTCATAAATTATAGATACGTTGGAGACATATCAGCGTCCCCAAGCTTAATTCCTGCTCGTCCTCGAGTAGGTAAATGATAAAAGAAATAATTTATGAACTGTAAATGCTAGCATAGTGCCTAAATTTGATTAATGATAGTTTCAAACACTTTCTCTAGCATCATTAAATATCATAAACAATAGCTCATCTCATAAAACTTCTCATGATGAAATAACAAGCTATCCACATGTTAAAGTATAGACTAACAAACTATGCTTTCAATCACCCAACAATTGTAATTCATGTTATTTTCAGGAAGGGTCTATGTAAGAGCTTTTATTTGGCATATTCCACATACTCAGCTATCATATAGTCTTCCATGATTTCTAACACTCAAAGCACATTTTTAGAGCAAATTGCATTCGTCGAACACAAAGAAAGTTAGGGGCTTAAAGTCTTGCCTCCCAACTTATTTATCATATAGATAATTTTCAACAATATTAGTTCATGATCAAATATATTTGAATGGCCATATATGCCTGGATCTTTCCCCAACACATGGCGCTTGCCAAGAGAAAAGGGCGAAAGATAGGAAGTGGTGAAGATGACCATGACTCTTGCATAAATGTAAGTACTAGAAAGTAAAAGATGGGCATTTCGCAGAGGGAAGTATTGATTTGCAGAGGTGCCAGAGCTCGAGCTTTTAAAACAAAGATGAATAATAATTTTGGGCGGTATGCTTTCATTGTCACCATAACAACCGAGAGATCTTAGTATCTTCCATGCTAGATACATTATAGGCGGTTCCCAAACAGAATGGTAAAGGTTTTACTCCCCGTCCACCAATCAATCACACTCCACGGCGAGCCGAATCCATGGGTACCGTCCATACCAACAACATTTCTGGGGGAGTTTGGTTTAATTATTTGGATTTTTCCTTTGATTTCGGGACTAGGAATCCCTATTACCAGCCACTTTCTCGTGAATGATAGTGAATCGACACATATCATGAGAATAACCCACCTAGCATGGAAGATACTGACAACCCCTAGTTACTATATGAGCCATTCGGGCATACAAAACAGAATATTATTTGAAGGTTTAGAGTTTGGCACATGCAAATTTACTTGTAACGGCAGGTAAATACCACATATAAGTAGGTATGGTGGACTCTCATGGAAAAGCTGGTTTAAGGGTGTTTGGATGTTGAAGTAGTATTTCTACTTGGTGCGGAAGTTTTGGCTAGTATGAGGTGGAAGCAAGCACCACATGTTGGAGGATCCATAACAATATAACTTCTATACAAATATACCCAAGCATAACCCATTACGTTGTCTTCCTTGTCCAACTTCAACTATATTTCTCAAGTTTGAAAATAATTAATGGTTATTCACAATCATAGAAGATGTCCAAGATAGTATATTTATATGTGAAATCCCTCTTCCTTCAATATTCTTTCATGAATGGTTCAAGTGACCAATGCGGTGTTTGCTAACTTTCAATAAATATTACAACATATACTTCCTATATGTGAAGTCATTACTCCCCATGGGATAAGCATATAAAACATATATAATTTCAGATTTATGATATTCAATTCATTCAATCATTTATTCATAGGATATAAGTGAAGCACAAGAGTAAATGACAAAACTTCTCCAAAACATATAAGTGAAGATCAATGAGTAGTCAAACAATTAAGTAGACATGTGAGGAATTTATCTCTCTCTCTCAATAGAGATTTTCAGATCTGCGTATTTTATTTAAACAACAAGCAAAAGAAAAATAGCACTGCAAAAATAGCACATATCATGTGAATGAATAAAAATTTAGGCTCAACATAGGCGAACCGATAATTGTTGATGAAGAGAGATGGGATGCATAGCATCCCCAAGCTTAAATGCTTGATACTTCTTGAAATATTTACTTGGGGTGCCTTGGGCATCCCCAAGCTTGAGAATACGCATCTCATTCAATCCTGTCATATCATGGTTTCACCTATTGTCAAAAACTTCATCCACACAAAACTCGAAAAGAACTTATGAGATAGGCTAGTACACATAATAATAAATCAACTCTTTATGTACTGCCAAGACAAGTTTCACAATAATTTTCAAACATTAGGTTATCATTAGCACAATTTATATTTACCAATATAGGCTATGGAAACTATAGGATAAGTAGATAATAAAACTATGACAACAATCTGTCCAAACAGAACAGTCTGTAGAAATTTATGAAAACTATGTACTTCTGTAACTCAAAAATTATGAAAATTTAGGAAATGCTATAAAATTTATATAAAATTGTGTAAAAATGGCAGAAACTTTCCATGTTCCAGGAAAATATGAAAATCCAAACACTACAGCAGAAGTTTCTGTTTTTACACAACACACATCAAAACGTGCAATGCAAGCATCCTAAAGGAAATTCTTGGTACTTTCTATTGAAAAACAAGATTATAAATAAAACCTAACATATAAAAACAAAATAAAATGACTCTCCAAGCAAAACTCATAGTATGTGACAAATAAAAATATAGCTCCAAGTAAGATATATCGATAGTGTTGAAGACAAAAGAGGGGATGCCTTCTGTGGCATCCCCAAGCTTAGACGCTTGAGTGTTCCTTGATATTATGTTGGGGGTTCCTTGGGAATACCCAAGCTTAGGTTCTTGTCACTCCTTATTCTCCTCATACCGGTGTCTTCCCCAAAGCTTGAAAACTTCAATCACACAAAACTTAACGGAACTTCATGACAAGGGTTGGTGTAGTAAAAATTAATCATTCACTTAGGTATTATCAATACAAGATTAATAATTATTAAAACATGATAACTATTGTATTACATCATTCCCACAATTTATATTACTCAATATAAACTATAGGAACACTTGAAACAAGCAAACTATGCATGCAACACAGAATCTGTCAAAAACAGAACAGTCCATAAAGATCTGAATGATCACTATACTTCCCTGACACTAAAACTTCAGAAACATTAGAACAACTCAAGGAATTTGCATATAAATGTTGTGTAAAAATTTCAGGAATTTTTGACGCTCCAGTAAAATCAGATAATTCATATACTGGACACAAAACTTTCAGTTTTTTGCATAGAATCAAACAAGCAAGTATCCACACTATCACAAAGGCTTTACTTGACACTTTATTAAAATAAAAGACACAAAACATGATTTCCACAGTAGCTTCATCATGTTAATGAAACAAAACATAAAGTAAAACTGTTGGGTTGTCTCCCAACAAGCACCTTTCTTTAATGCCTTTTAGCTAGGCATGATGACTTCAATGATGCTCGTATAGGAATAATAATTGGAACATGCAAAAGAGCATCATGAATCTCATTAAAAGCACATTTAAGTCTAACCCACTTACTATGCATAGGGATTTTGTGAGCAAACAATTTATGTGAGCAATAATCAACTAGCATAGGAAGGCAAAACAAGCATAACTTCAATACTTTGAACACATAGAGAGAAAACTTGATATTATTGCAATTCCTGCAAGCATATGTTCCTACCTCATAATAATTTTCAGTAGCATCATTAAGGAATTCAACAATGTAACCAGCACACAAAGCATTATTTTCATGATGCACAAGCATATAATTTTTATTACTACCCACACAAGCAAACTTCTTCTCATTCATAGTAGTGGGAGAAAACTCAACAAAATAACTATCATGTGACACTTGATTGACATAACCACATTGAATATTAAAATCATGATAATAGGTTTCATGGTGGTCATTACTATTTATATCATACATGTTATCATAATAATCATCAAAACTTGGGGGACAAAAATATCATATAAATGAAACATAGCATCCCCAAGCTTGTGGCTTTGCATATCATTAGCATCATGAATATTCAGAGGATTCATACTAACAATATTGCAATCATTCTAATCACTCAAATATTTAGTGCCAAACATTTTAATAACTTCTTCGTCTAACACTTGAGCACAATTTTCCTTTCCATCATTTTAACAAAAGACATTAAAAAGATGAAGCATATGAGGCAACCTCAATTCCATTTTTTTTGTAGTTTTCTTATATAAAACCAAACTAGTGAAAAACAAGAAACTAAAGATTTGATTGCAAGATCTAAATATATACATTCAAGCACTCACCTCCCCGGTAACGGCGCCAGAAAAGAGCTTGATGTCTACTACACAACCTTCTTCTTGTAGACTCGTGTTGGGCCTCCAAGCACAAAGTTTTGTAGGACAGTGGCAATTTCCCCTCAAGTGGATGACCTAAGGTTTAACAATCCGTGGGAGGTGTAGGATGAAGATGGTCTCTCTCAAATAACCCTGCAACTAAATAACAAAGAGTCTCTTGTGTCCCGAACACACCCAATATAATGCTAAATTGTATAGGTGCACTAGTTCGGCGAAAACATGGTGATACAAGTGCAATATGGATGGTAGATATAGGTTTTTGTAATCTGAAAATATAAAAACAGCAAGGTAACAAATAGTAAAAAGCAAGCAAAATTTTGTATAAATGCTTGGAAACAAGGCCTAGGGTCCATACTTTCACTAGTGCAATTTCTCTCAACATTATTGGCATAGTTGAATCATATGTAAATACCTTTCGTGTGACAAAGAGTTCACTCGAAAGTCACAAATAGCGGAGAACTAACGAAGAAATTATTGTAGGTTATATAACCACCTCAAAGTTATATTTTCTGATCAATCTTATGAGCTATCCCTATAAGTGTCACGAACAGCCCTAGAGTTCGTACTAAAATAACACCTTAAGAAGCACATCAACCAAAACCCTAATGTCATCTAGATACTCCAATGTCACCACAAGTACCCATGGGCTTGATTATACAATATGCATCACACAATTTCAGATTCATCATGTTCAATCCAACACAAATAACTTCAAAAAGTGCCCCAAAATTTCTACCAAAAAGTTAAGACAAAAACGTGTGCCAACCCCTATGCATAGATTCCCAAGGTCACGAAACGCGCAAGTTGATCACCAAAACATACATCAAGTGTATCAATATAACATCCCATTGCCACAATGGATATCCCAACCAAATACATACATCAAGTGTTCTCAAATCCTTAAAGACTCAATCCAATAAGAAAACTTCAAAGGGAAAACTCAATTCATCACAACAAGATAGAGAGGGGAAAACTCCATATGATTCATCTATATCAATAAAGCTCGCGGTACATCAAGATTGTGCCATCTCAAGAACACGAGAGAGAGATCAAACTCATAGCTACTGGTACATACCCTCATCCCCGAGGGTGAACTACTCCCTCCTCGTCATGGAGACCGTCGGGATGATGAAGATGGCCTCCGGTGATGGTTTCCCCCTTCGACAAGGTGCCGGAACGGGCTCCCGATTGATTTTTCGTGGCTCTGGAGGCTTGCGGCGGCGGAACTCCTGATCTAGGTTTCTTTTCGGAGGTTTATATATTTATAGAAATTTTCAGCGTCGATCTCACGCCAAAGGGGGGCCATGAGGCGATGTCAAGCCTTCTAGGCGCGACCAAGAGGGTGGCCGCACCTGGCAGGCTTGTGACCTCCTTGTGGTTCTTCTGGCCCAGATCCAGTGCTTCGGGGGTCTCTTTTGGTCCACGAAAAATCATACTAAATTTCAGCCCATTCCGAGAACTTTTATTTCTTCACAATAAACGTCAGCATGGTAGTTCTGCTGAAAACAACGTCTATCTGGGTTAGTTCTAAAAAAACCATACCAAAATCATATATAATTATTGTAAACATGGCATGAATACTTCATAAATTATAGATATGTTGGACACGTATCACCGAGCACCGCCGAGGAGAGGGTGCCCAAAGCATGGCGCGACCTCGAGGCGGCCGAGCGGGAGCGGTGCGACCAGGAGCGCCGCCGGTGGGAGGAGGTGGCGGAGAAGCAGTAGCCGTCGGGAGGAGTGAGGGAGTCCTGTTTTAGGGGCTCCTCGGATAGCCGTCCTGTCGTTCGTGGGCCGGATTGTGTGGGCTGCAAGGCAGGCTTCGGATGATCGAAGACCGCCTGCGCCAGATGGAAGCTTCAAGGGGTCATGACGTATTCTCCAAGTTGTTAGTTGTAGTTAGGCATGTTATCTCTTTGGCATGTAACTGACCATGTACAAACCCTAGACATCCCCGACATCTATATAAACCCGAAGGTTTTAGGGTATAGGTAGAACAACTCATCTAGGGTTAGACATACAATCTCGAGGTAGATCAACTCTCTAACCCCTTCCCTTACACCATCAATACAACCAAGCAGGACGTAGGGTATTACCTCCATTGGAGGGACCGAACCTGGGTAAACTCGTATCCCCTTCGTCTCCTGTTATCGTCGATCCTAGTCTCATAGTTCAGGACCCCTACCCGAGATCCGCCGGTTTTGACACCGACATTAGTGCTTTCATTGAGAGTTCCTCTTTGAGCGTCGAAGGAATCAATGGCTCACCTTGTCGCAGGTAGCGAGATCTGTATCGAGGGAATTCTTGCCCCCAAACAGAGTTTCATCAGCAACAACATCTTGTCGCATGCCATCCCGATCAGCCATCAAGGCCAGATCGGAAGGCTTCCCCCCAATCAGACAATCAAGTTCGGAACCCTAGAGTTCGTGGCTAATTCACGGGGACCACTCGTTCCAATGGAACCTTCAACCTTTGAAGAAGAACCTGAACTCGGCCCCACGATAGAACATAATACGGATCCACTTCTGCATAACTCTAGAACCGTCACACCGCTTGACGAATCCACTCATATCAGCGACACGCATCCTGCCATCGCCTTGTTCTTAAACGAGTTGTTCGATCGGATCGAAGCTATGCGTATATTGGATGACCAGGTTCCAATCTATGATCGGCTCTGTATCAGAACCAATGACAGGGAGATTCATGTCCCTCTAGTCACCTACCTTGTCGCTACCGTCGAGTGTCCAACCACGGATTCTGCCCGACAGCCGGAATTGCAAACCGTCTATACCCCGGTCCTCGATCTCCAAGACCCCATCAGTGAATCAGAGGTGGGTAATCACTCTAAAACCCGGACCTTCACCGGTCTAGGATCCGTCACACGATTTGGGAACGGTAATTCCGAACACTCGCAGCGATAGGGAGCCAAATTGTTTCCCACCCACTGCCCAAGATGATCTTCCAAGTACCACGCCAAAGCCCATGTCTTCGGACTTTAGGGATATCAAGAAAATAAAAGGAGAATCAGTCCATCACTTTTGGGCAAGACTCCTACTCGCTAGGAGCAGAGTAAAAGGTCTTAGTGATCATGACGTAATGTCAATCTTCATTCGCAATTGCCATGATGAAGGGATTCTCAATGCCCTGGCCCACCAACGTATAAGCGACTTTTCAGAGTTATCCTAATTGGTACAGAAGTACGGTGCCATGGAGAGTGTCTGGCAATCCGAACACCCTAGAGGAGCTCAGAAAAGAGGACACCTCTAAAGCCGCCAGCCAGGTATGAACCCATAAAAAAAAACAAGTCCCTTTCTGGGATGGGCACCGTCCTCGACGGTCTCTTGGATAAACCCTGCCCCATTGATTTTATGTTGTTAAACACAAACCCTACTCATAGCCTTCAAGCTTGCTGGGTCGTTAGGCAAGTCGCAAAAAGTGGCGTGGCCATCCTCGACACACCTCCGTCGAACAAGCGCTCTCCTTCGCCAACCGGATTTAATGACGAAGTCCTGACGGTCTATGAGATCTTCCCCTCGAGGAGGAGGCATAAAAGAGCTCTTAGGGAGCATGAGCAAGTCTACCATGTGGCAGCCACTAGCCCATGGGCAGACGTACCAATTACTTTTGGGGACACTGACCAGCTGCCCATCCTTCCCGGCCATTCACCAGTCGCTCTAGTCTTGAATCCCATCATTGATGGATACAGGCTACATAAGGTGCTAACGGATGGAGACAGTGGTCTTAACCTTATATACGAGACCACTCTCGAGAAAATGCAGTTCGACCAATCCCGCATCAAACATAGCAATACAACCTTTCGGGGAATTATCCCAGGGAAAGAGGCACGTTGTTTCGGATGTGTCATCCTGGACTTTGTGTTCGGTACACCAGAAAACTACTGATCCGACAACTTCCCTTCCACATCGTCCCCTTCCCAAGTGGCTATAATGCCATATTGGGACGCGACGCCTTTACATTGTTCCAGGCTATACCCCATTACGGGTACATGAAACTCAAAATGCCAGGACCAAATGGAGTGATCACGATCGCCAACGATCCGAATATAGCCCTTTGGGCCGAAACAAAATGACAACACTCGCCCTCGAGGCATTAGCAGAAACTTTCACCGCTGAAGAGTTGACTGCGTTATGGTCAACAGTAAATAGGGATGACATGATCCTTAGCAAGAGGCCCAAGTCCACGTCCTTTAAACCCGTAGAAGAAATCGTCAAATTTCAGGTGCATCCAATGGACCCGAATAAAACAACGTCCATTGGATCCCAGCTCGATCCCCTTATAGACGAAGCATTGCGGAATTTCCTTCGCGACAATTGGGACATTTTCTCTTGCCATCCTTTCGATATGCCTAGAATCCCACGATGGCTCACCGAACATAGCTTAAACATTATTCCGGGGTTTAAGCACGTGAAACACACCCTGCGCCGCTTCTCCGAGCCTAAATGGCAAGCCATGGGTTAAGAATTAGCCAAATTGCCCGAGGCCAGATTTATTCGAGATATTAAACACCCCGAGTGGCTAGCAAACCTGGTAATGGTACGTGAGAAAGACAAGTCCTGGCGGTTGTGTGTCGATTTCAAAGAGCTCAACAAAGCATACCCGGGACCTTTTCCCCTCACCACGCATAGACCGGATCATTGATGCCACGGCCAGACACAATTTGTTGTGTTTCCTCGATGCTTACTCCGGATACCATCAAATTAAAATGAAAGAATCTGATCAAGCGGCTAATGCATTCATCACCCCTACGGGCCATTTTTCTTCAACACGATGCCCTTCGGGCTAAAAAACGTCGGGGCCACATACCAGCGCATGATCCAAACCTGCCTCTCTACACAGGTCGGAAAGACTGTCGAGACATATGTGGATGATGTGGTAATCAAAACCAAACACGTCGACCAGTTGATGGACGACTTACGTCAAGCTTTCGCTAATTTACGCGAATATGATACGGCTCAATCCGGACAAATGTGTATTCGGAGTTCCCTCTGGTAAGCTCCTTGGATTCATCATCTCCCATAGAGGAATAGAGGCAAATCCAGCTAAAATCCGTGCTCTATCAGAACTTGCAATCCCCATAGAACCGAAGCATGTCCAGAGGCTAGCCGGGCACGTGGCGGCATTAAGCCACTTTATCTCTCGCCTTGGAGAAAAAGCTTTGCCTCTCTATAAGCTACTAAAACGGACCAACAATTTCGAATGGACCGATGAAGCAGTGGCTGCGTTGGTAGAAATCAAAGCAAAACTAGCAACCAACCCCATACTCACGGCACCAGGTGCCGGTGAGCCCATGTTATTATACATATCAGCCACCAACAAAGTTGTCAGTGTGGTGCTCGTCCTTGAACGAGATGAGGAGGGATATAAATTCCGGACTCAAAAGCTGGTATATTATGTGTCAGAAGTGCTAACACAGTGCAAGTCCAGATGCCCACATTATCAAAAAATATCCTATACAGTATTCATGGCATCAAGGAAACTCCGACACTACTTCCAGGAATGTGCGGTAACGGTGGCATCGGAAGTCCACTTGAATGATATAATCAACAATAGGGACGCCACCAGTCACATAGCCAAATGGGCCATTGAGCTCCTTCCCTTTGAAATAACCTACAAGCCATGCCGCTCCATTAAATCTCAGGTGCTGGCGGACTTCTTTGCTGAATGGACAGAGGCCGAGCTCCACAAGGAGTATAGTGCATACTCCCATTGGACGATGTACTTTGATGGATCCAAGACCTTGGCCGGTCTAGGGGCTGGAGTTATCCTCACATCCCCCACAGGCGACAACGTACGATATGAGTTGCAAATCATGTATGTCGATTCCAACAATGCCGCCGAATACGAAGCTCTTCTTCATGGTCTTCGGATGGCGGTGTTGATGGGCATATGATGGCTAGTGGTAAGGGGAGAATCAAATCTGGCAATATCCCAAATTAACAGCGAATTCAATGCCCAAAATGCAAAGATGGCGGCATATAGAAATGTCATCCTCAAGATATCTTCTTGGTTCGAGGGGTTGGAATTCCACCATGTTATTCGAGACAACAACCAAGCCGCCAATGCACTAGCCCGTATAGGCTCCAAGCATGATCCCGTCCCGAGAAACACCTTCCGGGAACAACTTTTGAAGACCTCCATAGTGTGGCAGGACAACGATAATGGCGCCGGTCCGAATACGGTGGACGAAGTTGTTCCCCTATAAACAAGCCGGATGATGGCATTATCGGTGGCTCAATGATGAATGAGATGCCCTCGGCCCAAAGTAAAGACAGTAATCCATTATGGACAGAGGCCTTCCTTGCTTACCTTCTTCACAAGGAACTCGCCGACGATCAAACTGAGGCACGACACAAAGTTCGGCGATCCAAGGCCTACAAACTAGACGAGGGTGAGTTATACAAGAAAAGAACCACCAGAGTATTACAGAGGTGCATATCCGAGGAAGAAGGATGGGAGCTCGTCGCCGAAATCCATGCATGCATGGGTGGGCATCACGCCGCGACAACGTCACTTGTGGGCAAGGCCTTCCGAACCGGTTTCTTTTGGCCTACAGCTCGGACGGACGCCCGATCACTTGTTCAACATTGCGTTGGGTGTCAACTCTTCACGAATCAAAGTCACATGCCCCTTACAGCTCTCCGAACTATTCCGATCACTTGGCCTTTTGCGGTCTAGGGGCTGGACATGGTTGGACCCCTTAAAGGGGAACCAAGAAAAATAAATATCTACTGGTCATGGTTGACAAGTTCACCAAATGGATAGAAGAAAAGCCTGTTAAATCGGCTAAATCCAGACTAGTGATAGACTTTATATCTAGCGTAGTACACCGTTATGGCATTCTGCATAGTATAATAAGGGATAACGGATCCAACTTCATGGCCCAGTAGGTCAAGGAGTGGTGCGGAAAAATGGGCATAAAGCTTGATTACGCATCGATCTATCATCCATAGACCAATGGACAGGTCGAGCGAGCAAACAACCTCATTATGAGCGGCATCAAGCCATGTTTGGTCCGATCTCTTCACGAGTCCGACTGTCATTTGGTGGAGGAACTCGACTCCGTTCTATCGGGCCTACGTACCACCCCAAATAGATCAACGGGTTACACACCGTTTTTTGTGGTCTATGGCGTAAATGCAGTTCTCCCCTGCGACATTATCGATGATGCTCCAAGAGTGCGCACATATGAGGAAAAGGAGGCCGAGTTGGATCAGCAAGACGACTTAAATGCCTTGGAGAGGGAGCGGGACATAGCTCTGGCTCGATCCACTCTTTATCAACATCAAGCTCGGCGGTACCAAAGTACGGAGGTCAGGGCAAAAACATATAATGTAGGAGAACTCATGCTACGGCTGCTAGAGAAACAGAAGCACAAACTCAACCCGAAATGGGAGGGTCCCTTCATTATCGATGAAGTGCTCGCAGGAGGGGCCTATCATTTGCGGAGTCAATCCGATAACTGCCTTGAACCAAACCCATGGAACATAGCTCGTCTTCGGCGCTTCTACGGATGAACCGGTGTCGTCTATACTCCCCTACAATTTTTCCTTTTTGTTATTTTTTTGCCTTTTTTGCCTTTTCCCTTCCCACTTTGCTGTTCGATAGGGGAAATTTATTTTCTTACCTTATGTTTAGCTGAACTAATCTTGTACTACAGATAATCGACATGCACCATAAAGTGTTAAATCTGAACACAACACGTGGGGGCTTCTTTCAAGTAGCCAACTTTTTATTTGCTCGTACTTACTAGGTGTGCATGTTTCTTTTGTCATGTTCTAGAAATCATTTGCATCGATTTGAACTAAGACTTTGCCACATTGGGTTGCCTCGCTCCTGTGGTTACTCTCTACGTTCCCGATTGTTCGGCTAGAGAGTAAAGGGAGCACCTCTGCGATTGTTACGACCGGATCATCCGGACACGTACCTCAGACGGGTGAAGCCGAAAGCTAGCTATCTTACGTACACAATTGGTCGGCTATGACGGAAACACCTTATACGGCTTTGGCTGCTATTACCGTTGTTTGGGTCTTTTCTTCCCAAAGAACAATTAGCCTCATACTACGAGTATGCAGATTTCTATCTACGCTCTTCATAGAACCCCGACGAAAGGTATCGATAGAGGTACTATTTGTTGGGAGACGTAGTAGTAAATCAAAAAAATTCCTATGTATCACCAAGATCTATCTATGGAGAAACCAGCAACGAGCGGGGAGAGATTAGATCTTCATACCTTTGAAGATCGCTAAGCAGAAGCGTTACAAGAACGCGGTTGGTGGAGTCTTACTCATAGCGATTCAGATCGCGGTGGACTCCGATCTCAGCGCTGAACAACGGCGCCTCCGCGTTTAACACACATGCAGCCTGGTGACGTCTCCTACGCCTTGATCCAGCAAGGAGGAAGGAGAGGTTGGAGAAGAGCTCCGGCAGCATGACGGCATGGTGACGGTGGAGCTGCATGGTCTCCGGCAGGGCTTCGCCAAGCAGTATGGAGAACGAGGAGAGGGAGAGGTAGGGTTGTGCCTTGGAGGGAGAAAGAACCGTGTGTCGGGCAGCCCTGAAACCTCACATATATATAGGGGAAGGAGGAGGGAGGGCTGCGCCCTAGGGTTTCCACCCTGGGGTGGTGCGGCAGCCACCAGATCAATCTGGTCAGCGGCCAGAGGGAGGGAGTGGTGCGGCTGCCCTAGGGTGGGCCTTAGGGCCCATCTGCCCTAGGGTTTGCACCTCCTCCCACTTTTGCTGTGCCTTGGGCCTGGTGGAGGGGCGCACCAGCCCACCTAGGGGCTGGTTCCCTCCACTCTCGGCCCATGCAGCCCTCTGGAGCTGGTGGGCCCACTTGGTGGACCCCTGGAACCCTTCCGGTGGTCCCGGTACGTTACCGGTGACCCCCAAAACATTTCCAGTAACCAAAACCTCACTTCCTATATATCAATCTTCATCTCCGGAACATTCTGGGACTCCTCGTGACGTCTGGGATCTCATCCGGGACTCCAAACAACCTTCGGTAACCACGTACACTTTTCCCTATAACCCTAGTGTCATCGAACCTTAAGTGTGTAGACCCTACGGGTCGGGAGACACGTAGACATGACCGAGACACCTCTCCAGTCAATAACCAACAGCGGGATCTGGATACCCATGTTGGATCCCATGTGCTCCATGATGATCTCATTGGATGAACCATGATGTCGGGGATTCGATCAATCCCGTATACAATTCCCTTTGTCTATGAGTATGATACTTGCCCAAGATTCAATCATTGATATCCCTATACCTTGTTCAATCTCGTTGCCAGCAAGTCTCTTTACTTGTTCTGTAATACATCATGTCGTGGCTACCTCCTTAGTCACATTGAGCTCATTATGATGATGTCTTACCGAGTGGGCCCAGAGATACCTCTCCATCACACGGAGTGACAAATCCTAGTCTCGATTCACGCCAACCCAACAGACACTTTCGGAGATACCCATAGTAAACCTTTATAGCCACCCAGTTACCTTGTGACGTTTGGCACACCCAAAGCATTCCTACGGTATTTGGGAGTTGCACAATCTCATGGTCTAAGGAAACGATACTTGACATTGAAAAGCTTTAGCAAACAAACTACACGATCTTGTGCTAGGATTAGGATTGGGTCTTGTCCATCACATCATTCTCCTAATGATGTGATCCCGTTATCAACGACATCCAATGTCCATGGTCATGAAACCGTGACCATCCATTGATCAACGAGCTAGCCAACTAGAGGTTTACTAGGGACATGTTGTGGTCTATGTATTCACACATGCATTACGGTTTCTAGTTAACACAATTATAGCATTAACAATAGAAAATTATCATGAACAAGGAAATACAATAATAACCATTTTATTATCGCCTCTAGGGCAGTTTCCAACACTATTTTCATCGGAAGATGTTTTTTGCGCTACATCGTAATATAACATATCTTTTTGTGTGTTTTGTGTCTGTTGGCACCACATGGACGGATTGCATGGTTCCCCGAATACAATTCGCTCTTTTGCGAGGGAATAATAAGGAGGAACACTCCCGATCTCTTCACATGGGAGGGAGAAGCCGATGGCCGGTTAAGACAAAGTTTACAACACGAATTGTTTATACACATGTACATATAAATTACATGTGCGACTTCTGATGAGAGCATCGATTATTGTGTTGAGGGGGCAGTCTGCTTGCCAAAGACGAGCGGCTGGCATCACCTGGTCATATACCAAGTGGAGTCGCACTTCTTTTCCATCTAATCCCTTAGGACCAACCCACGCCATATGCTCAGGGTTAAGTCTGGTGAAACGGGTCTTGACCATTGCACACGCCTCTCGTGGTCCCTCGCGGCAGGCCAAAGTCTTCCACAACTCGAACCTATCCCAAGCCCCCCTAAATCGATCCACAAGTGTGGCTAGCCCTTCAGGTGGCTGTTCGGTGGGCCATAGTGCCTTCACCATCCCTTCAATCGCTTTTTTGCATGCGCTTATGGTGAGAGGTAAGCTCCTTCAACCGGTCCCCTTGGTACGATTTGATCTCCTCTCCAGGATGTCCAGATAGGAGACCTGCATATCAGATAACAAGCGCAATTACTATCATTCCCTACATTGGAAATCCTCACTGATAGCAGAATTGTACTTACTGAATGCGCCCCTCTGAAGCTTTCGATTCTATTCTTAAGCTTGGGCCAATTGAGTCTTTAAACTATTTATTTCCTCAGCCTGTTTTTGTATAACAAGGCAGCCAGCCTGATGTTGGGATTCTGCATACCTTTGAGAATCCCGGGCTTCTTCCAGCTGCCTTTCCGTATGTCCTATTGATTCAGTTGCTAAACGGAATCCATATGTCAGGCACAATGATGTCATAAGATTAGTAGTAAATGCATACTCACCATGGGCCTCTCGCGTGAAGCTCTTCACTTGTGGTAGTTCGCCTTCACGGATTGCACTTCCGTGCGGCTTACCTTGAGGGCCTTGGCCAATTGCTCAGACTATTGTTTTGAGGCCTACGTCAGTAGTCAAATAGTGTGGAGATCCTTAATTCGTTTTTTCTAAATCAAATTAAGGCTCGGGGGCTACTAGGCTTACACAAGTATGCGGATTCTATAAAATCCGATCTCTTACCTGAATGTTGGTTGTTATCAGCTTCATAGCTTCACCGAATCCAGGTCGGGCAGTCCCGAGGTGTGCATCTACCGAATCTAGGCAGCCAAACTCCTGGTTGGAGAAAATTTGGTGTCGCATGGCCTCCCATCGATGCCGACGATGCATGGCACTCTCCACCTCCGATTTAGTGACAGATACTTCGTCACCACATTCGGCGGGCGCCGGATTGGCCATGGGGGCTTCTATAGCGGAAGCAGCATGGGTCATGGCCCGAGAGCTTCGGGCGTCTCCTGACACCTGGGCAGCCCCCACGGTAGGAGAGGATTGTGTGTTTTGCCTAGGTATAAAATGAGCAGCTCTGAGATTCTGTGACTACAATGATAAAGCGGATATCCAAACAATGTACCTTCAGGATGAGCGGACGGGTGGATTCGTCCACATGTCTGGATCCTTTGCGGGGTCCTGGTTGGCCTCTGATTCGCCCACGGCTTCGTCTACTGGTGCAAGGCATGCGGATCAACGACGCTTGGGGGTCGGGACTCACACGTCTGGGGCGCTCTTGGTAGCAGAGCTCTTGTGGGAGGACCTTTTCTTCTTGCCCGTGGATGGAATGGAAAATGACTCGGGGTAATCGATTATGATAGCCACCGGGGTCTGGACGATGCTGTCCTGGAAATAGACTCCGTTTTCGAAGTAAAGGAGAAGATTCGGGTCCTCGTTGAAGCTCGGATCGTTGTCACGTGAATGGTTCTCGTGCTGAGGAGCCGGATAGTTGACTGTCTCGATTAAGCTCCTTCATTCCTGTTCACGCCAAGCCCTTGATCAAATAAAATACGGAATGAAGTCCTGAACTATTTCCTGAGTGAAAAAGAAAGGCTTACCTGTTTGATGGGATTGTGGGCTGAATACCCTTCCTTGGTTGACCACCAAATGAAGTCTTCTTGCTCTCCTTTGTACAAGTCGGCAAGTGTGGCGGCCAATTCTGTTGGATTGGCGGGATTTAGTTTTCGAAAGTGCGTGGCGTCGCTTGTCCCGTTGTACCGCCATAAGGGATATACCCTCTGTTGGAGAGGCTTCACACACCGGGAGATGGCGGTGGCCATGGCATCAATCATGGTCAGTCGATGGTGGGCAAGCATCCGCACCTGTGCGGCCAGGCGTTGCACCTTGCTGCTTTTCTCCTGAGATGAGCTCTTGGGTCGCTAGTTGTACCTCCTCTTCGGGAAGAGGTCGGAGTATTCGGTAAGACCTGTCCGAGTTGGCTCGAATAGGGGGACATCTTCAATATAGAACCTCTCCGCGGTCCATTCTTATGATTTCCTCGATGTGCCAGCCGGATACCCCGTTCCCACTATGCGGCATACTTCGGCCCCACTGACCTGTAAGATTGTCTTGTCTCCAGTTCGGGCAACGAGGCAGAAGTATTTCCTCCACAGATCGAAATGAGCTTCGCACCCTAAGAACATCTCACAGAGGATGAGAAATCTCGAGATGTATAGAATTGATACTAGGGTGAGGTGGTGGAGTTGGATGCCATAGAACTCCAGTAACCCCCTCAGGAATGGGTGGATTGGAAACCCAAGGCCCTAGAGGAGGAAGGGGACGAAGTAGACGCACCCCCCTTGTTTGGATTAGGGAAGCGCTCATCGAAAAACTCGTCACCATAAGAGAGCAGACCTGCGCGGGTCACTGCCAGATCTGATGATGGAATATATCCTTGGGTCTCCAGATTATGGAGCCGTAGGAGTGTGATGGAGTAGCTGGTCCAGTCCCCTGGGTGTAGGCCATAAGGGCATGCTGAGGAGCTGGGAGCATTAGCCATGTTTTGCGTGGAGCTTTCGCTAGGAGTTTTCGACGAGAGGGAAGAAGGAGATGTGGTCCGAACCACAATTTCATTTGGTTAAATGGGTTGGTGCCTCCGTTGCTGAGGGGTAAGATTAAAAAAATCGCTGGCCGCTCGCCACCTCACGACGCGCGAAAGTCGAGGAACTCACGCAGTTATTATAATAACCCTGCGCCCGCGACGCCTGGGATCTTACCGAAGACTGGTCGGTTGCTGAATGAAGAAGAATGAGGAACACGCCTTGCAAGCCGAAGATGACGACATAAGGAGATTGACTAAATATATATCCGCGTTGAAGGCCATTCCGGGGGATACTGAGGGAGTCCTCTTTTATGTGGTCCTCGGATAGCCGGCCTGTCGTTCGTGGGCCGGACTATGTGGGCCGCAAGGCAGGCATCAGATGATCAAAGACCGCCTGCGCAAGATGGAAGCTTCAAGGAGTCGTGACGTATTCTCCAAGTTATTAGCTGTAGTTTGGCATGTTATCTCTTTGGCATGTAACCGACCATGTACAAACCCTAGACATCCCCGGCATCTATATAAGCAGGAAGGTTCTAGGGTATAGGTAGAACAACTCATCTAGGGTTAGACATACGGTCTCGAGGTAGATCAACTCTGTAACCCCTTACACCATCAATACAACCAAGCAGGATGTAGGGTATTACCTCCATTGGAGGGCCCGAACCTGGGTAAACTCATGTCCCCTTCGTCTCCTGTTATCATCAATCCTAATCTTACAGTTCAGGACCCCCTACCCGAGATCCGCTGGTTTTGATACCAACAAGGAGCCGGCAGGGAAGCAGCTGGCTAGGCATGAGATCCATTCCCCCAAGGCCGGGAATGGAAGTCCAAGGACCGTCACGACCCCGAGCGGCGGCGGAGGCAGACGGGAAGGCTGTGGAGGACGCGCGTGCGGCAGCAGGCGTTGGCGCAGCCAGCGCCGGTGGAGGAGAGGAGGTGGGCCGTGTTGCAGCTTCGCCAGGGGCGGGCGATGTGATGCCGGGGGCAGAGCAGCCTCCGGAGGTCGAGGTTCCTGACCTGGGAGGTCCGGCTCCGGAGGCGCCGGTTCCGGACACGCCGGCTCCGGACGTGTCGACTCTGGAGGTGCCGGCAACAAAGGCGAACAGGGGGGTGCAGCCGGAGGCGGAGCACCTTCGCGGGCAAACGTGACATCCGGAGGGACAACCAGCGCAAGCCCAATATCAGGGCCCCCTGCACAGTGGTGCTTCAGACAAGGGGGCCCACGGATGTGCGCCGGTCGCAGCAAAACTGGCCTGTAGTCGGCTGCCCAACCATTGGCAACGCGCCAAGCGCCCTTGGGCGCCAATAGCCGCCATGATCGATGCGTTCGCAGCCTGTCGAACGACGTAGGACGCCTGAGCCGCCAACGACCGGCTAGTGAACCTGGTGCAGGACGTCATAGTAAATTCTTGCCTTTCCCTTTTTGCCTTCATGTATTTCTAGTGGGAGCGCGTGAGTGCACCCACTGGGTGTAGGTCTCGAGACTTGATCCGGCTGGGACACAGGCGGGTCGAGTCTAATGCCGCTTTACTTTGTTGTTTGCAGGTAGCGCACGATCGTTGGGTGGCCGCGTAGAACACCCTGCTGGGTTTATACCGGGAAAACGAGGGCTGGATGGCAACCCTGTCCTCGGTCCTATCAGGTAAGATCCTTGCATCTTTCGAGTGGGGGTGTAGCCCCTGGGATTCGAGCCGGCTACCACAGAGGCGGGCCGAATCCCACTTCTTTTCTTTTCTTCTAATCGAAACTCTTTGTTCTGTGCAGCCACCCATGCCGAGACAGTCAACCTTCGCCACCAGGTGGTGGAGCTCGGTGACCAGCGGAGCCTCCGAACCACAGAGTGCGAACAACTCTGCCAGGAGGTTAGCTTGGTGTAGGCGGAGACGGCTGAGCGCGAGGCGACCCATCGCCAAGAGCTGACAAACTGCGAGGCGGATCTCCGTCGGGAGGCGGAGGAGTAGGAGAGGGTCCTCCGCCAGGAGCTAGAGGCCAAGGACGTCGTACTGGCGAAGGCGACTGAGGAGGCACAGGCGGATCAAGGCGAGCACGAGCGCCGGCTCCAGGAGTGGTCGGCCAGGGCGGCAGCGCTATAGGAGCAAGGGCATGAGGTGGACCGAATGCTTCGTGGTTAGTCTTTGTCGCCTCGTTCTTCCTGCTTGTTGCTTCTGGGCTTTGGTTTTCTTCTTTGCTCATCTCTCATCTACTTCTCTTCTTAGGGCTCTTTCCTGGTATGCAGGAGACCGCAGAGGCAGCCGTGGAAGCCTACCACGAGGACCAGTGGGTGTAGGGTGTCGTCATTGGGCAGCTTGCCCTTAGACCTTGAACGAGGTGGCGCTCGCCCCAAGGGTGCGACTGACGGAGGTGGTCCTGGCCTAGAAGCAGCTCTAGGCAGCCAGCGAGGCGCTGGTCCGCACCCTCTGGCCGGGCGCGATGAGCCGGCTGTTGAGGTAGCTGGAGTTCGGGACTGCGAGGGTGAACGCCTGGAGGGCTTCCACCGCGCGCGCCGATGTGAGCATGGCGCTTCACATTACGAGGTCTTGGTACCCCGAGCTGGATCTGGGGCTGCTCACGGCCCAGTGTGCCGATACCGATGCGGAGATGGAGGCAGTTGCCGACATGCTGGCGGTGAGGGCAAGTGATCACGCGTCCTTTGTTGTGTGGGACCAATACGTCCTCGAGCGTAGGGCTGACGGCGAGGTGGTTCCGAAGGAACGGTACGCGCTCGCCCTGGACGACCCGGAGGGAAGCGCCACCGAAACGGACGGTGAGGATGCCAGCTCCAGCACCGACGACTACGCTGGCTCCGAGCCAGCTCGGGACCCGAAGATGGAAGCCGACGCTGACCGTGCTGGAGCCAAGGATGGGGCCTCTACATCAAGCGTTGTGGGGGCGCCGAAGGAGAAGACGGCTCTGCCGCCACCTAGGGTCCTGTATCTTTTCTGCATTTTGTTAGTCCTCAATTCCACCCATTGGGGGTGTATATGTAATGAACTCGTGGCCATGGGATTTTAAAATTTTATTAAGATTTTGATTGTTGCAATGTTGTTTTAAGCGTGTCGGCTCGGCCTTACCATTTTTTTGCCCTTTTCGTTCCGTCTACTCAAAGCCTTGTCCCCCTGGTTTCGGCCCCACCAGCCAGACAACCGGGATCAGGTTTGTAGCTGGGATGGGGAGTCCGCCTCGGGAGAGCCGGTCGTAAGTTTGGAACCGCAAGAGTGTTTTGGGTAAGGTGACTGGCAAAGGCTAAAAAAGAGCGTTCCGGTTAGCCCTAGCCGACAATCCCCTTGCGATCAATTTTCGTGTGCGCTAAGTTTCACCGTCCAGAGGACCCTTTAGCGAGACAACCAAGAGCCAGTTTGTAGCTGGGAGGGGTGGTAGGGCTTACTTGAGTTCACATTACATGACCGGCTTCGGTGGAGGGTGCCAAGGCTAGCCTTCGAGCCCCTGGGACCGAGAGCTGGCGAGGGGAGAGAATAAGTTTGGATAGAAACAAAAAGGGCGGGTCCCAAGAGCAGGCCTGGGGAACCCGTTGCATCCATAAGCCCCAAAGGGGAGGGGTACATACATACACTGGTTCTTAGCAGTAAAATGGGCGGAGGAGCGCCGCGTTCCACGGGCGCTACATCTCTTCGTTGAAGGCGTCTCTCTTGCGCTTTTGTGGCTTCCGGGCATCTATCAGATAGTATGCATTGTGGTGCAGTGCCTTGCTGACAATGAAGGGGCCCTCCCATGGGGAGGACAGCTTGTGCTGGCCGGCAGTTTGCTGGATCCGCCTGAGCACCAAGTCTCCTTTGTAGAAGGAGACTTGCCAGATCTGCTTGCTATGGTAGTGCCAGAGCTTCTGCTGGTAGATAGCCGCTCGCGAGCCTCCTCGAGGAGCTCGACACCGTCTTCTCTTGCCTCCTTCGCGTCCTTCTCCATATACAGGGTAACCCGAGGCGAATCGAATTCGATGTTTGTGGGAATGATCGCCTCAGACCCGTACACGGGAAAGAAAGGGGTGTAGCCGGTCGATCGGTTGGGCGTGGTGCAGAGGCTCCAGAGCACAGCTGGCAGCTCTTCGAGCTAGTAGCTGGCTGACTTGACCAGCGATGCCACGAGCTAGGGCTTGATGTTGGCCAGGATCAGGCTGTTTGCCCTCTCAACCTATCCGTTCGACTGCGGGTGGGCGACGGACGCCAAGTCAAGACGGATGCCTTGCTTGGCGTAGAAACGTGCTAGTGTTCCCTTGGCGAAGTTCATGTAGTTGTCGGCGATGATGTTGTGGGGGAGCTATAGCGGACCGTGATGTCCTCAATGAACCAGACGGGTGTGGTCCTGTCCAGCTTCTTGATTGGCCTGGCCTCGATCCACTTGGTGAATTTGTCGACGGCCACCAGCAAATGTGTCATGCCGCCTCATGCAGTCTTGAAGGGTCCCACCATGTCCAGCCCCTAGATGACGAATGGCCAAGAGAGGGGGATGGTCTAGAGGGCCATAGCCGACAGGTGGCTTTTTGTGGTGAAGCACTAGCAACCCTCACACTTGTCAACCAGCCGCTTGGCCTCCTCCAAGGCGATCATCCAGTAGAATCCATGGCGGAACGCCTTGGCCACTAGTCCTGGAGGCGGCGTGATGCCCGCACTCGCCCTGGTGGATGTCGAGGAGGATTTTTTGCCCTTTCTCCAGCTCGACGCAACGCTGATACACACCGGTTGTGCTGCGACGAACCAGCTTGTGGTGGATAATGCTGTAGGCGGGAGCATGACGATGGATCCGTCGGGCCTCGTCGTCGTCGGGAGGAGCTCGCCGCATAAGAGGAATGCCAAAATGGGTTGTGCCCATGAAGGTGCCGAGAGTGGAACTGGCTCCGGTTCGAGCAGGATGTTCAAGACGACCGAGGCCCCCACGGCCGACTGGCCAGCCCCCGGGGCCGGCTAATCAGTCCTCGAGGCCGACTTGCTAGCCCCTAGGACCGAGGCGGTGGGCGGGGCATCGATTTCCATCATGATGGCCACCAGTCCAAGGACGGCGACCGTGAAGGCGGTCGGCTCGACAGCTGGTCCTGGCGGCGTCGGCTGGGCAGGCGGAGTTGATGGGGCCGACGTATCAGCTGGTGCTGAGGGTGCCGGCTGGGAAGTCGAGTCTTGCGATGGGCCGGCTAGGTGAGGCGGCACGAAGATAGATTCTAATTCGGGCGAGGGCTTGATCGGCGGCTTGAGCAGCCGCTCGAGGGAAACTCCAACTAGGATGGCCTGCCGGGTGGAGCAGATCTTTGCCAGTGTTTTGGCTGCCTCGTTGTCCGCCCAAGGGACGTGATGGAACTCACAACCCTCGAAGGAGCGGATGAGCTGGTGGACGAGGAAGCAATAGTTGGCCATGTTGGCGTCTCTGGAGTCCCATTCGCCAAAGACCTGCTGCACCACGAGGTCGGAGTCACCGAAGCATAGGATGCGCCTGATGCTGATATCCTTGGTGAGCCGGAGGGTGTGGACGAGGGCCTCTTACTCGGCTATGTTGTTGGAGGTGGCAAAGTGGATCTAGAGCACGTACTTGAGTTGATCTCCCTTCGGAGACGATAAGATGATGCTGGCTCCCAAGACGGCTTGCATCTTCGAGCCATCAAAGTGCATGCGCCAGTGCGTGGAGTCAGGTGGAGGCGGCACGAACTGGGTTTCGGCCTAGTCGACGAGGAAGTCGGCCATCGCCTGTGACTTGATGGCGGTGCGAGGCTCGTACCGGATCTCATAGTCGGCGAGGTTGATGGACCACTTGGCTATCCGGTCGGTGGCATCCTGGCCACTCATGATTTCGCCCAGCGGCATCGTGCTCACCACAGTGATTACATGCTCCTGGAAGTATTGCTTGACCTTCTTGGCGGTGAAGTATATGCCGTAGCACATCTTCTGGTAGTGGGGGTAGTTCTGCTTGGAGGCGGAGAGGACCTCACTTACGTAGTAGACGGGCGCTGGATCGACAGCGACTTGCCCTCCTCCGACCGTTCCACCACCAGGATGACATTGATGACATGCGCGGTCGTCGCGATGTAGGTGAGGAAGGTCTCCTTCTCAGCCGGTGTGGCCAGGATGGGTGTGCTGGTGAGAGCTCGTTTGAGGCCTCAAAAGGCCTTGTCCGCCTCGTCGGGCTAGTCGAACATGGCCGGCTTCTTTGTGGAGTTGCGGGCCAGCTCGAACAGAGTTGTCTTCCGCAGGAGCCTGTAGAGGCGCAGGGCCTTCTCCCCCAGCCGGCTGATGAACCGGCTGAGTGTGGCAAGGCAACCGGTCAACTTCTAGACATCGCGGAGCCGGGTCGGCTTGGTCATGTGCTCGATCGCCCTGATCTTCTCTGTGTTAGCCTCGATGCCGCGAGCGGACATGAAGAGGCGCCGAAGACACACTTCTGTGGGTTGAGCTTCATCTTGTATTCACGCAGGTTGGCGAATGTCTCCCGAAGATCGTCGAGGAGGCTAAAGTGCTTCTTGGTCTTGACGACGATATCGTCAACGTAGACGTGGAAATTCTTGCTTATCTGAGGCAGGAGGCACTTCTACATGTAGTGCTGGAAGGTGGCGCATGCGTTCTTCAGGCCGAAGGACATGGTGTTGTAGCAGTAGGCCCCGAAAGGGGTTGGGTCCAGCTTGATCTGGTGGTAGCCGGAGTAGGCATCCAGGAAGGACAGACGGTTGCTGCCGGCCATGGAGTCGATGACTTGATCGATCCGTGGCAGGGCGAATGGGTCCTTGGGACATGCCTTGTTCAGGCTCATGTGTTCGATACACATGCGCCAAGTCTTTTTCTTGTTCAGCACCAGGACTGGGTAGGCCAGCCAGTCTGGTGGAACACTTCCATGATAAAGCCGGCTACAAGCAGCCAGGCGATCTCTTCTCCTATGGCATGCCGCTTCTGCTCAGAGAAACGACGTAGGGGCTGCTTGACTGGCTTTGCATCCGGCCGTACAAGAAGCTTGTGCTCAGTGAACTTCCTCGGAACACCTGACATGTCTCTTGGAAACCATGCAAACCTGTCCTGATTCTCACGAAGCCGACAAGCTCGCCTTCCTATTTGCTGTCGAGGCAAGCGCCAATGGTGATGCACTACTTGGGGTTGGCCGGGTCAAGCGGCACTTTCCTGGTGTCCTTGGACGGCTGGAACGAGGCCTTGTCAGTTGACGAGGATGGGGGAGCCGGCATGGGCGGCTGTCCAGAGGTGTGGGGCTCAAGCCGGTCGAGCTGCCGCTTCTCCTCTTCAATCTCTAGGGCCTCGGCCAGTCGGCTGCCATCGAGCGCGGACACGATCGATATCTTGTAGTCGCCAGTGATGGTGATGATGCCCTTGGGGCTCGGCATCTCGAGTTTGAGGTAGGCCCAATGGGGGACCGCTATGAACTTGGCGAGAGTCGGTCGCCCCAGCAGCGCGTGGTAGGGACTATCGAGGTCCACTACCTCGAACTCGATCGGTTCGCGGTGGAAGTGGCTCTGGCCGCCGAAGAGAACGTCGAGCTTGATCTTGCCGATGGGGGTGCAGGACTTTCCTAGCATGATGCCATTGAAAACTGTCCGACTCACTTGTAGGTCCTCCTCCTTGAGCCAAAGCTTGAGCATGGTGTCGTGACAGAGGATGTTGATGCTACCACCCCCATCAACCAGCACCCGCGAGAAGCGGCAGGTGCGTCTCTCGGAGACGATGGTGGGTCGAGGACGAGGGCGTAGCAGCCAGGGCTTGGCATCATGGCAGGGTGGTCATCCCGGCTCAAGGTAACCAGCTTCTCGGACCAGTGCATAAACCGGGGAGTCACCGGCACGGTGGCATTCACCTCGTGGTGTAGCCGGCACTGGGAGTGCTTGTCCATCTCCTCCTTGGTGAAGATGGCATAGGATCCGTCCTAGTTGGGCAACGGGTCAAGAAGGCAGCCGTTGTGCTCGGCCGGAGCTGGGGCTGGGGCCAGCGTGGCAGCGGGAGGCGGAGCCGGCTCCGGCACGCGGAGAGGCGGTGTGGGAGGAGCCGAAACGCCTTCCCCCCGAGCCAACCGCTGTGAGAAGCTGGACTGCCGGAGCGTGTGCGTGGAGGGCTTGGCCCCAGAATGATGTTTGTAGGGGAGGTCGAGCATCTGCTCGAAGGTGAGCTTAGGCTGCCAGGTGGTCTTGCTGGGGCGCCGCCGCTCCCCGGAAGCCTCGGCAGCCGGCTGCTCTTCCTCAATGGTAGCAACCTACCAGCTCCCGTAGAGGGAGTCTCGCTGGTCGGCCTTGCGCTTGTTGTTCTACGGTTGTCGGTTGTCGGCAGATGGTCATGATGTAGCCGGCGGCGGAGCCGCCTTGCCGGGCGTGCTAACCTTGACCCAGAGTGCGGAGTCGGCCGTGGCGTACTTGTCTGCCTTGGCCATAAGGCTGTCAGCATTGCCAGCTTGGAGCACAAGAGCTTGTGCTTGAGGTAGGTGTCGTCGCGGCAACCCTCGATGTAGTACTGGATGGCCTGCACCTCGTGCACCCTTCACAGGAGTTGCGGAGCTCAGTCCATCGGGTGAGGTAGTCGCGGAGGGCCTTGTCTGGGCCCTGGACGCACATGGCCAGTTCTCAAGGGCGACCAGGCCGCTTGTAGGTGCCGGTGAAATTGCGGATGAACGCCTCTTCGAAGTTCCTCCAGGTATTGATGCTGCGAGTTGCTAGGCTGTTCAGCCAGGTGCGGGTCGACCCAATCAGGATGAGGGGGGGTGTAGCGGACGGCTACGTGCTTGTTCCCCCTCGCTATGCCGATCGCCATGGTGTAGTCGATCAACCAGTCCTCTGCCTTGGCGGCCCCGTTGTACTTCGGGGTCTCGTGGGGCAGCGTGAAGCCGGTCGGGAATGACTGGTTGTGGATCCGGGGGCCAAAGCACGTTGGGCCGATGGATCCCACCTCCTCGAGGAGGGCTGACTGCACCAGCCGGTTCAGGCAGTGGCGCGCGTCATTCTCACTGTGGGGGACCCGCAGCCCAAGCCGGGCCACGAGATCAGCGCGGACGGTCGGCGGGACAGACCGCGTCGGCTCCCGCCGTAGAGGCGGGGTGTGCCCGCGGCTGCGTTGGCTACCACCAGTTGGCGTCTCGATGCGGTTGCTGCCGCCAGCCAGGCTATCATTGCGCCAGCTGTCAACAACCGGCTGTTCATTTCCGCGCAGCTGGGAGCACCGAGCATTGCTTCCCTTGACCCCTCGGATAGAGGGACAAGGGGTGCTGGAGCGCTGAGCCGGCTGATGGCCAGCAGCCCTAGAGCCCTTGCCCTCGGGACAGGGAGCCTCGGAGATGGCTCCACCGGGGATGAGCCCAGCTTGCTGCGCATTGGCAGTGCCGATGAGGTCCTTGAGATGTCGCGTGCGCGAGGCGCACTTCTCGCCCTCCAAGGCGGCCAGGTCCTCGTAGGCTACCTTGGTGGCCTACAGGTTGGGTGCGGGGGTGTCATAGACGGGCAGGTTGCCGCCCAGGATCTTGGCGACCACATGACCATGGTCGCGCACGGCGCCCCGTTGGCTGGCCTCGGCGCCAGCCGGGGTGAGATTGTATGCAGAAATATACTCCCGCTAGGCAGCTTCCATCTGGCACTGCTCGGACGCGAGGGCGCTGGTCTCCTCGAACAGGAGACAGCGGTCCACCTCCAGCTTGGTCGTGACGGTGGCCGGATTCGCCATCGGGACGATGTGGGTGCTGAAACCCCGAAGGGTGGCATTGAGCAAATCGGAGGTTCCAGCACGGGTAGCGGCCGCGTCGGCCTCGGCCCGTGCGCAGCTAGAAGAGGTGGATGAGGCAGTGGTCATTGTTGGAAATATGCCCTAGAGGCAATAAATAAAGTGTTTATTATTATATTTCCTTGTTCATGATGATTGTTTGTTGTCCATGCTATAATTGTATTTATTAGGAACACATTACATGTGTGGATAAATAGACAACACTTTGTCCCTAGTATGCCTCTAGTGAACTAGCTCGTTGATCAAAGATGGTCAAGGTTTCCTAGACATTGACATGTGATGTCATTTGATAACAGCATCACATAATTAGGAGAATGATTTGATTGACAAGACCCAAACTACAAATGTAGCATACGATCGTGTTAATTTATTGCTACTGTTTTCTGCATGTCAAGTATATGTTCCTATGACCAAGAGATCATGCAATTCACAGACACCGAGGAGTTCCTTGTGTGTATCAAACGTCGCAACGTAACTGGGTGACTGTAAAGGTGCTCTACAGGTATTTTCGAGGGTGTCTGTTGGGTTGGCATGGATCAAGACTGGGATTTGTTACTCCGTGTGATGGAGAGGTATCTTAGGGCCCACTATGGGCATCCAGGTCCCTCTATTGGTTATTGACCGTAGAGGTGTCTCGGTCATGTCAACATAGTTCTCGAACCCGCAGGGTCTGCACACTTAAGGTTTGGTAACTTTTCGTTAGTATAGAGTTATGCATGGTGGTGACCGAAGGTTGTTTAGAGTCCTGGATGAGATCCCGGACGTCTCGAGGAGCTCCGGAATGGTCCAGAGGTAACGATTGATAAATAGGAAGTCCTGTTTTGGTCGCCCGAAAAGTTTCGGGCTCATGGGTAGTGTACCGGGAGTGCCGGTAGTGTACCGGGAGACCATTGGGAGGGGTATTTCGACCCAAGAGGCTACATGAGTTGTGGGAGAGTGAATACTAGCCCTTGGTTGTCTGGTGGAAGTCCCACACAAGGCCCATGCGACTGGGAAAGAAAAGCCTAAAGAGAAAAGGTGGAAAAAGGCAAAAAAGGCAAAACAGGAAGGAGTCCTAGTCCTACTAGGATTGGAGGAGGATTCCTCATCTCCTATCCACTTTGGCCGAAGCCTAGATGGCTTGTACCTTGGGCCAAGCCTCCTACTCTCTTCCTCTTATATATACTAGAGGTTTTAGGGTTTTTGGCACAAGATTTCAGAAATGTGCAACCCTACCCTCTAGTTCGTAGTTCTTCCTCTAGATCGATTTCAGCGGTGCTTAGGCAAAGCCCTGCTGAGATTTCTCCACCACCATTGTCGCAACACCGTCACGCTACCGGAGAACTTGTCTACCTCTCCGCTCCCTCTTGCTAGATTAAGAAGGCGGAGATCCTCATCAAGCTGTTGTACGTGTGCTGAACGCGGAGGTGCCATCCATTCGGTGTTTGATCGGACGGATCGTGATTGGATCGCGGGACGCTCGGCGATTTGGATCGCAACGACGTTCGACTACATCAACCGCGTTTCTTAATGCTTCCCGCTTAGTGAGCTACAAGGGTACGTAGATCCACTCTCCCTCTCGTAGATGCTCAGCACCATGGATAGATCTTGCGTGTGCGTAGGAAAATCTTTGCTTCCCATGCAACATTCCCCAACACTTGTATCCGAGATAGGTCTATGAGTAGATGAGATCTCGAGTAGAACACAAAGAGTTTGTGGGCGTTGATGCTTAGATTGCTTCCTCCCTTGGTCATGTTTTGGTTCAGCGGTATTGTACGATGAAGCGGCCCAGACCAACCTTACTCGTATGCTTACGAGAGACCGGTTCCATCAACTGACGTGTAACCTCGTTGCACAAAGATGGTTGGAGGGTGCCTGTTTCTCCTACTTTAGTTGGATCAGATTCGATGAAGGCGGTCCTTGAGAAGGTTGAAAAGCAACTTATGTATCACCGTTGTGGTTTATGCGTAGGTGAGAATTGTTCTTGCTAGATACCCATAGCAGCCACGTAAAACATGCAACAACAATTAGAGGACATCTAACTTGTTTTTGTAGGGTATGTTGTGATGTGATATGGCCAATTAGATGATATGATATATGTGATGTATGAGATGATCATGTGTTGTATAGAATATCACGACTTGCATGTCGATGAATACGACAACCGGCAGGAGCCATAGGGTTGTCTTTAATTATTGTATGACCTGCGTGTCAATCATTAAGCGCTATGTAATGCTTTACTTTATCGCTAAACAGTAGCAATAGTAGTAGAAGCATGATGGGCGCGATAACCCCGATGGCGACACATTGATGTAGATCAAGATGATGGAGATCATGGTGTCGTGCCGGTGACGATGGAGATCATGCTGGTGCTTTCAAGATGGGGTTCAAAAGCACAAGTTCATGGCCATATCATGTCACTTATGATTTGCATGTGATGTTAATCCTTTTATGCACCTTGTTTTTCTTACGACGATGGTAGCATTATAAGGTGATCCCACACTTAAATTTCAAGATGACTTGTGTTCTCCCTGAGTGTGCACCATTGCGAAAGTTCGTCATGTCGAGACACCACGAGATGATCGGGTGTGATAGACTCTACGTTCACATACAACGGGCGCAAGCCAGTGTTGCACATGCAGAACACTTGGGTTAAACTTGATGAGCCTAGCATGTACAGACATGCCTTGGAACACAAGAGACTGAAAGGTCGAACATGAGTCATATAGTAGATATGATCAACATGATGATGTTCACCATTGAAACCACCTGAACTCACGTGATGATCGGACTTGAGTTGGTGAATTTGGATCATGTGACACTCAGATGACCTGAGGGATGTCAATTTGAGTGGGAGCATAAGTAATTTGATTAACTAAACTCATTATCTTGAACAATAGTCTATGTAACCTTTGCATATTTATGTTGGAGATCAATGGCTCAAGCAGTAGCACCCCTGAATTTTAATGCGTTCCTAGAGAAAGCTAAGTTGAAAGATGATGGAAGTAACTTTATTGACTGGGCCCGTAATCTGAGGATTATCCTCATGGCTTCCCAGAAATCATATGTCATCCGAAGACGTTAAGAACTCTTGGGAGGCACATTCTAGAGATTACTCAATAGTTCAATGTACAATATTGTATGGATTAGAACCGGGACTTCAAAGACGTTTTGAACGTCATGCAGCATATGAGATATTCCAGGAGTTGAAGTTTATCTTTCAGAAGAATGCCTAGATCAAGAGGTATGAGACCTCCGATAAGTTCTATGCTTGCAAAATGGAGGAGAACGGGTCTATCGATGAATATACAATCAGAATGTCTCGGTATTCGACTCGTCTAGCAGAATTGGGAATTGCCCTTCCACCAGAGGCGATCACTGACAGAGTTCTTCAATCACTTCCACCTAGTTACAAGAGCTTTGTGATGAAGTATAACATGCACGGGATGAACAAGTCAGTCGTCGAGCTGTTTGCGATGCTAAAATTCGCTGAGTCTGAAATCCAGAAAGTACGTCAAGTGTTGATGGTCAATGAAACCACTAGTTTCAAGAAGAATGGCAAGGGCAAGGGCAAGAAGGGTAAAACCAAGAAGGATGGAAAAACAGTTGCTACTCCTTTAAAGAAGCCCAAGAATGGACCCAAGCCAGATACTGAGAGCTTTCATTGCAAGGGAACTGGTCACTGGAAGCGGAACTGCCCCAAGTACCGGGCTAACAAGAAGGCGGCCAACGACAAACAAGGTATATATGGTATACATGTTATTGATGTGTACCTTACTAGCTCTCATTGTTGTGCCTCGGTATTTGATACCGGTTTGGTTGCTCACATTTGCAACTCAAAACAGGAACTACGGAATAGACGAAGGCTGGCAAAGGATGAAGTGACGATGCACGTGGGAAATGGTTCCAAGGTTGATGTGATCGCCGTCGGCATGCTCTCTCTTCGATTACCATCGGGATTAGTGATGAACCTGAATAATTGTTATTTAGTGCCCGCATTAAGCATGAACATTATATCTGGATCTTTATTGTGAGATGGTTACTCATTGAAATCAGAGAATAATGGTTGTTCTATTTATATGAGTAATATCTTGTATGGTCATGCACCCAATGTGAGGGGTTTATTCATATTGAATCTTGATAGTGACGACACACATGTTCATAACATTGATGCCAAAAGATGTAGAGTTGATAATGATAGCACCACTTTCTTGTGGCACTGCCGTTTAGGTCATATTGGTGTAAAACGCATGAGGAAGCTCCATGATGATGGACTTTTGGAGTCACTTGATTTTGAATCACTTGGCACATGTGAACCATGCCTCATGGGCAAGATGACTAAAACACCGTTCTCTGGAACAATGGAACGGGCAAGTGACTTATTGGAAATCATACATACTGATGTGTGCGGTCCAATGAATGTTACAGCGCATGGTGGATATTGTTATCTTCTCACCTTCGCTGATGACTTAAGTAGATATGGGTATATTTACTTAATGAAACACAAGTCTAAAATGTATGAAAAGTTCAAGCATTTTCAGAGTGAAGTTGAGAATCATCGTAACAAGAAGATTAAATTCCTGTGATCTGATCGAGGAGGTGAATATCTGAGTTATGAGTTTGGCAGTCACTTAAGACAGTGTGGAATTGTTTCACAGTTGACACCGCCCAGAACACTACAGCGCAATGGTGTGTCCGAACGTCGTAATCGAACCATATTAGATATGGTGCGTTCTATGATGTCTCTTGCTGATTTCCCACTATCGTTTTGGGGTTATGCATTAGAGGCAGCTGCATTCACTTTAAATAGGGCACCATCGAAATCCGTTGAGATGACGCCATATGAACTATGGTTTGGCAAGAGGCCAAAGTTGTCATTCCTTAAAGTTTGGGGATGTGATGCTTATGTCAAAAAGCTTCAGCCTGAAAAGCTGGAACCCAAAGCGGAGAAATGCATCGTCATAGGATACCCGAAAGAGACAATTGGGTATACCTTCTATCTCAGATCCAAAGGCAAAGTGTTTGTCACTAAGAACGGAGCATTTCTTGAGAAAGAGTTTCTCTCGAAAGAATTGAGTGGGAGGAAAATAGAGCTTGATAAGGTTATTGAACCTTTACTTCAACCAAAGAGTAGCGCAACACAGAAAGATGTTTCTGTGGAGCCTACGACAGTTGAAGAGGAAGTTAATAATGATGATCATGAAGCTTCGGATCAAGTTACTATTGAACCTCGTAGGTCGACAAGGGCACGTGTTGCTCCTCAGTGGTACGGCAACCCTGTCTTGGAGGTCAAGTTGTTGGACAACAATGAACCTACGAGCTATGGAGGAGCAGTGATGGGCCCGGATTCCGAGAAATGGTTAGAGGCCATGAAATCTGAGATGGGATCCATGTATGAAAACAAAGTATGGACTTTGGAAGTATTACCTGGAGGGCGAAAGGCCATTCAGAACAAATGGATCTTTAAGAAGAAGACGGACGTGGGCGGTAATGTCACTGTCTATAAAGCTCTACTTGTGGCAAAGGTTTTTTTCACAAGTTAAGGAGTTGACTACGATGAGACCTTCTCACCCGTAGCGACGCTTAAGTCTGTCAGAATAATGTTGGCAATAGCTGCTTATTTCGACCATGAAATTTGGCAGATGGATGTCAAAACAGCGTTCCTCAACGGTTTCCTTGAGGAAGAGTTGTATATGATGCAACCCGAAGGTTTTGTCGATCCATAGAATGCTGACAAAGTTTGCAAACTCTAGCGATCCATTTATGGGCTGGTGCAAGCATCTTGGAGTTTGAATAAGCGCTTTGATGAGGTGATCAAAGTGTTTGGGTTTATACAAGTTTATGGAGAAGCTTGTATTTACAATAATGTGAGTGGGAGATCTATAGTGTTTCTAATATTATATGTGGATGACATATTGCTGATTAGAAACAATATAGAAATGCTGAAAAGCGTGAAGGAATATTTGAACAAGAGGTTTTCAATGAAGTACCTAGGAGAAGCTGCTTTCATATTAGGCATTAAGATATATAGAGATAGATCGATACGCTTAATAGCACTTTCACAGAGCACATACCTTGATAAATTTTTGAAGAAATTCAAAATGGATCGGTGCAAGAAATGGTTCTTGCCAGTGTTACAAGGTGTGAAGTTGAGTAAGACTCAATGCCCAGTGACTTCGGAAGATAGAGAAAAGATGAGTGTCATCCCCTATGCTTCAGCCATAGACTCTATCATGTATGCAATGCTATGCACAAGACTCGATGTCAGCCTTGCCATAAGTATGGCCGGAAGGTTTCAAAGTGATCCTGGAATGGAGCACTGGGCGATGGTCAAGAATATCCTTAAGTACCTCAAATGGACTAAGGAAATGTTTCTCGTTTATGGAGGTGATGAAGAGCTCGTCGTCAAGGGTTACGTCGATGCAAGCTTTGACACTGATCCGGATGACTCTAAGTCACAAACCAAATACGTATTTATTCTTAACAGGGGAGCGGTAAGCTCGTGCAGTTCCAAGCAAAGCGTGGTAGCCAATTCTACATGTGAAGCGGAGTACATCGCAGCCTCAGAAGCGGCAAAGGAAGGTGTCTGGATGAAGAACTTCATGGCAGATCTTGGAGTAGTGCCCAGTGCACTGAATCTAATGACTCTGTTCTGTGATAACACTAGTGCCATTGCTCTGGCCAAGGAACAAAGGATTCACAGGAGGACCAGACATGTAAAGCGATGCTTAAACTCCATCCGTGATTACAACGAGGAGAAGGACATAAATATTTACAAAGTGCACACAGATCTGAATGTTGCAGACCCGTTGACTAAACCTCTTCCAAGGGCTAAACATGATCAACACCAGAACTGCATGGGTGTTCGATTCATTACAATGTAAATCACATAGTGATGCGAACTAGATTATTGACTCTATTGCAAGTGGGAGACTGTTGGAAATATGCCCTAGAGGCAATAAATAAAGTGTTTATTATTATATTTCCTTGTTCATGATGATTGTTTATTGTCCATGCTATAATTGTATTGATTGGAAACACATTACATGTGTGGATAAATAGACGACACTTTGTCCCTAGTATGCCTCTAGTGAACTAGCTCGTTGGTCAAAGATGGTCAAGGTTTCCTAGCCATTGACATGTGATGTCATTAGATAATGGGATCACAACATTAGGAGAATGATGTGATGGACAAGACCCAAACTACAAACGTAGCATATGATCGTGTCAGTTTATTGCTACTATTTTCTGCGTGTCAAGTATATGTTCCTATGACCATGAGATCATGCAACTCATGGACACCGGAGGAGTGCCTTTTGTGTATCAAACGTCGCAACGTAACTGGGTGACTATAAAGGTGGTCTACATGCATCTTCGAGGGTGTCTGTTGGGTTGGCATGGATCAAGACTGGGATTTGTTACTCCGTGTGATGGAGAGGTATCTCAAGGCCCACTCGGTAATACAACATCACAATAAGCCTTGCAAGAAATGTGACTAAGTGTTAGTCACGGGAGCTTGTATTACGGAATGAGTAAAGAGACTTGCCGGTAACAAGGTTGAAGTAGGTATGGAGATACCGACGATCGAATCTCGGGCAAGTAACATACCGAAGAACAATGGGAACATCATTCGGGATTAACTGAATCCTTGTCATAGAGGTTTGACCGATAAAGATCTGCGTAGAATATGTAGGAACCAATATGGGCATCCAGGTCCCTCTATTGGTTATTGACCGTAGAGGTGTCTCGGTCATGTCTACATAGTTCTCGAACCCGCAGGGTCTGCACACTTAAGGTTTGGTGACGTTTCGGTAGTATAGAGTTATGCATGGTGGTGACCGAAGGTTCTTCAGAGTCCCGGATGAGATCCCGGATGTCACAAGGAGCTACGGAATGGTCCGGAGGTAAAGATTGATATATACGAAGTCCTGTTTTGGTCGCTAGAAAAGTTTCGGGCTCATGGGTAGTGTACTGGGAGTGCCGGTAGTGTACCGGGAGACCATCGGGAGGAGTATTTCGACCCAAGAGGCTACATGGGCTTTGGGAGAGTGAATACCAGCCCTTGGTGGGCTGGTGGAAGACCCACACAAGGCCCATGCGGCTGGAAAGAAAAGCCCAAAGAGAAAAGGTGGAAAAAGGCAAAAACGGCAAAAAAGGAAGGAGTCCTAGTCCTACTAGGATTGGAGGAGGATTCCTCCTCTGCTATCCACTTAGGCCGAAGCTTAGATGGCTTGGCCCTTGGGCCAAGCCTCCTCCTCTCTTCCTCTTATATATACTAGAGGTTTTAGGTTTTTTGGCACAAGATTTCAGCCACGTGCAACCCTACCCTCTAGTTCGTAGTTCTTCCTCTAGATCAATTTCAGCGGTGCTTAGGCCAAGCCCTGCAGAGATTTCTCCACCACCATCGTCGCAGCGCCGTGATGCTGCTAGAGAACTCGTCTACCTCTCCGCTCCCTCTTGGTGGATCAAGAAGGCGGAGATCGTCATCAAGCTGTACGTGTGCTAAACGCGGAGGTGCCGTCCGTTCGGTGCTTGATCGGGATGGATCGTGATTGGATCGTGGGACGCTCGGCGATTTGGATCGCGAAGACATTCGACTACATCAACCGCGTTTCTTAACGCTTCCCGCTTAGTGATCTACAAGGGTATGTAGATCCACTCTCCCTCTCGTAGATGCTCATCACCATGAATAGATCTTGCGTGTGTGTAGGAAAACTTTTGTTTCCCATGCAACATTCCCCAACAGTCATCACCCCCACACGGACGCGAGAGTTGTCGGCCTCGCCCGAGGTGAGTGCACCCACAAACAAGGGCGGGTCGGTTTAGTTGAGTACCTGGCTAGGGTACCCATCAGCCACAAGTTCGTCGGTGAGGCTTAGCCTGCCAACACGCTCGGCGAGCGCGATGATGTCGAGTGAGGGGTCGTTGCTAGGGCACTCGTCGGAGAGGCCGGTAGTGTCGCCCGCAGGTCCTGCCGGAGCAAGCCCCATGAGCATGCGGTTCCTCCCGGACATGGGACGATGGAGGGAGGTGGTGAAGGGTCCCGCCCAGAGCGTGATTCCGACCGGCACCGCGTATGGCCCCACGGTGGTCGCCAACTATCGCCGTTTTCTCATGACATATGCCATGGGTAGGCTTATCGAGAATGGTTGGGGCCGAAAGGACGTCGACGGGCTCCGGGAGTGAGATTAGGCACAAGCGGTGATGGACACGCGATGTACCCAGGTTCGGGGCCCTCTATGGGAGTAACACCCCTAGTCCTGCTCGGTCTAGTTTAGACGATGTTGAGGTTACAATGGTGCTCCTGGAGCTATATGGCTAGAGAAGGAAGAAGGAGCTAGGCTGCCTCCGTTGCCTCTCTACGTGGGTGTGGTGTGCGGTCTGGTCGATCCCCTTGCATGAGGGGGCTCCGGGGGGTTTTATAGGCGAACCCCTCGGAGTACAATATGAATAGAAGTCTACGAGGGCCCCTAGCTGGCAGCCTCTCTAGCCGGCCGTGGGGGCCCTAGGATGAGGGGTCTTGTCGCAGGTAAAACCCGCCTGGTTGCGGGCTCCCGTCGGGAGCCGGAGGGGCTCGTAGGTGGGTCCCCGTGCCGGTCACTTCGCGGCACGGGCCGTCCTTCAGGGCGTCGGCTTGCGGCAGCCGGGCATAGTCAGCGGTACGACCCGCTTTGCAGCCATGCTGGGGCAGGTAATGGAGTGGTTGAGGGTGTGTCGGCACTGTTTCGGCGCCCTGTCGTAGTCGGCCAGAGTTGGAGGCACTGTTGCCTCCATTGTGGCCATGCGGGCGCTGACCCCCAATGGGATAGGGGCCACTGTTGCCACGGGTACCTTGACCGTGGAATCCAATGTGCGGCCAGCTAGGGAGCCGGAGGTCTCCACTCCTAGCCGGACGGCTCGTCATAGCCGGCAGCGTGGAGCCAGACTGCAGGGGAGCCAGACTACAGGGGAGGCGTCTCGCCCCAAAGTTGTTACAGAAGGTTTGTGAAGAGAGTTGCTTGAGGCTACCCCGGGGTTATCCCCCCGACAAAGAACCAAACTATAAACATAGCATATGATCGTGTCAGTTTATTGCTATAGTTTTATGCATGTCAAGTATCTGTTCCTATGACCATGAGATCATGCAACTCACTGACACCAGAGGAGTACCTTGTGTGTATCAAACATCGCAACATAACTGGATGACTATAAATGTGCTCTACAGGTGTCTCTAAGGGTGTCTGTTGGGTTGGCATGGATCAAGAGTGGGATTTGTTACTCCGTGTGACGGACAGGTATATGAGGGCCCACTCGTTAACGCAACATCACAGTGAGCCTTGGAAGCAAAGTGACTAAAGAGTTAGCCATGGGATCTTGTATTATAGAATGAGTAAAGAGACTTTTCAGTAACGAGATTGAACTAGGTATAGAGATACTAACGATCGAATCTCGGGCAAGTAACATACCGAAGAACAAAGGGAACTCCATACAGGATTGACTGAATCCTTGACATAGAGGTTCAACTGATAATGATCTTCGTAGAATATGTAGGAACCAATATGGGCATCCAGGTCCCGCTATTGGTTCTTGACCATAGAGGTCTCTCGATCATGTCTACATAGTTCTCGAACCCACAAGGTCTGCACACTTAACGTTCAGTGACGTTTCAGTATTATTGAGTTTTGTATGTTGGTGACCGAAGGTTGTTCGGAGTCCCGGATGAGAACCCGGACGTCATGAGGAGCTCCGGAATGGTCTGGAGGTAAAGATTTATATATGGTAAGTCATATTTTGGCTATCGGAAAAGTTTCGGGTTTTTCCGATATTGTACCGGGAAGCTTCTAGAAGGTTCCAAAAACTTCCGGAGAAGTTCGGAAGTCCACCAAGGGTTCCACAACAAGTCACCCTGGCCTTATTGCGCCAGGCACACAAGTCCCTCAAGGCCCATGTGGATTGGGAGAGGTGGAAAGACCACCTATTTTACGGAAACTAACGGAATCGGACTGGGAGTCCAACTCCCCCCTGGCTGTGCCCTAGGGCTTGGAGGTGCTGATCTCCACGCCCCTCCACCTATATAAAGAGGGGAGGGGTTGCCCCAAGATCACACACGAAGCCCTTGGCGCTCCTTTCTCTCCCTATATCATTTTCTCCTCCATTCGCGGTTTCGATAGCACTAGCGTAGCCCTGCCGGGATAGCACCACCACCATCGGCTCCATGCCATCGCATTGTCGGAGAACTCATCTACCTCTCCACCCTCTCTTGCTGGAACAAGAAGGCGGAGATCGTCATCAAGATGAACATGTGCTGAACGCGAAGGTGTCGTCCGTTCGACGCTAGATTGGAAGGACCGTGATTGGATCGCGGGACGGTTCGTGATCATATCGCGAGACAGCTAGTGATTTGGATCGCGAAGATGTTCGACTACATCAATGGCGTTTCTTAACGCTTCCCGCTTAGCGATCTACAAGGGTACGTAGATCCACTTTCCCTCTCGTAGATGCTCATCACCATGAATAGATCTTGCGTGTGTGTAGGAAAACTTTTGTTTCCCATGCAACGTTCCCCAATAGTGGTATCAGAGCTAGGTCTATGCGTAGATGACATCACGAGTAGAACACAAACAAGTTGTCAGATTTCGGGCTCCACAAAACCCTCAAGGTTCGAACACAGGGGCATGTGCGAAGGTTTCCTTACGGCCTCACCCAACCTAGCTTGGTACTCGATGGACACAATGGCGAACTCGTTTGATGACGAGGAACAAGATGAACATGGCAGTTTACCCAAGTTTGGGCCGTTGTTAAGTGTAATACCCTATCCCTTCTTTGGTGGATTACCTCTCATGGAGGTTTTGGTGGACGAACTAGTACAATGAACTTGAGCCTCGCGAGGGCTCCCAAGGTGTGTTCTTGGCTCCCTGCCCCGTGGTGGTGAGTTAAGTGGCTAAGTGTTGGATCGGACCCGGGGGCCTTTTCCCCCATGGCGTGACCTAGCTTCTATATATAGCAGTGGCCTGGGTCCTCTTCCCTTATCACAATGGCGGGAAGGAGTCCCACAACTGCTAATTTTGAAGGGGGACAAGAGTACATCTGCGCCTTGTCCAAAGGTGGTCTTCGCTTGCAAAGTAGCTGTTCGTGATGCAATGGTGGGGTCGGCGATGACATCTGTCCTGCAGGGCTCGTGGTCGTGGTCTTGTTGCACCAGAAGGGAAACCTTTCGGTGGCGCTTTGGGAACTCGTGTATGTCCTTGCTCCCTTGCACCAAAGAGGAAACTATGTTGCCTGGCACGCTGGCGCCCGCTTGTCCTTCCTTGCGTCATCCTTGACTCCCGAGGCTAGGCCTTGCATAGACATCTTTGCACCTTGGGAGGGGGCCTAAGTAGGCCCATCCTTGCCGCTCTCAAAGCCGTTCTTCCTCACAAGGGCCTTGTCTTGAGTAGTGTCGCGCTAGGCCTCGCCCGGCTGATGAAGTGGGCCATGTCCTAGGCCGTAGGGACGCAAGATTGGGTACCCCCGTTTGCTAGAACGCCGACAGCAGCCCCCGGACCCAAGGCGCGTTTGAGCTGGCTTCAGGGTGAAGCCTTGAGGACGCTCCGAAGTGCCGTGGGGCCCAAACGCCTGCGGAGCAGGCTCAACACACCTCAGCCACCCGTGCGGCGACGCCTCTGCTGCTCGAAGGCGTTAGGAACCGCCCAAGTCAAACTGATGCGATGCTCGTGCTAGCGCTGGCCATCATTACCTGTCCTTGAATGTTGTCGATTCATCAGGCTTCCTGCTCTCGGGCCACGCGGGTGTGACCCGATAGCGGCCGCACGCCTCCCGGGATGCGAGGGGGCGTCGGTTGGCCCCTGGCTATACTTAAGCTAGTGCGGGGGACAAAACCCTCACACATCTTTGTATTGCTCGTCTTCCAATCTCCAAGTCACCACCCCCCAATCATGGCTTCGGTGAGGAAGCACTCCACCGCCGAGCAGGGAAAGGCCCGCGAGGAGAGCTTGCGTCACCGCCAACCAAGGGGGGTCGCAGCCGCCCCCGGAAGTATGTTGCAATGCTCGCGGCGGCTTCATGAGGGCATAGTCATACCCTAGTGTGGTCTGGGGTCGTCATCGGCGGTCGCAGCATGGGACTGACCGTGCGCGCTCCTGTGGGAGACCAAGTAGCAGCGCCCACGGTGGGAGGGCGGCCGCAGCGGCCCTCCCACCACGTCCGTGGCTCCATATGACTAACTCGGCCCCGGAGTTCGTGATGTGGGAAGACAAGTCGGAGGCCACCTGTCTTCAACTCCCGGGCTCCTTTGCGGGGGTACTGTCGACCGAGGGGCCCAACGGCCTATGGCTGCAGGCCGATGCCTACTGCAGCAGGGTGTCGTGGGTGGAGGTTGAGGCCACCCCGAGGTGTTATGCGTACCTGGTCCACGAGTGGCAGACGTTTGCATGTGCCCATGATTTGGTGGGGAGGCACACCCTCCACTTCAAGTTCGACGGGGAGGCGATGCTCTTCTTCAAGATCTTCTACGGCGAGGGTGAGCGCGTGAGGTGCTGCCCGGAAGACACCAGCCGCAGCGACCCCGGAGATGAGCTTGCCCTTCACGACGAGTGCCATTCCTCCAGCAGCAGCAGCAACACCCCTTCCAAGGGGACCCCGAGCGACAGTAGCGACAGCAACGACAGTTGCTACGACGCACCACCACACCGTCATGCTTGGACCTTGGGGGGTCGCTAGCCGACACAGCATCACTCCTTCGCTTCAGAAGCCGGCACGCCTTCACGGGCCTGTGAAGGAGGAGGACACCGATTGAGCGCCAATGCGTGGGCCCCGGAGCTCCTGACGCGGCAGCACCCGTGGGGGGATTTCTCCTTCTGTCCTTGCCCCTGTAACGAAAGATCAAGGAAGGCCCTGTAGGCATGTAATGAACTTGGGTGTGAGCCCCCTTTTATCCGTCCTTCTGTTATGTGTCTTAGCTTTGTGTTTTCGCTACTTGAGGAAGGCTTCCAATCATGCCTAGGATACTTAGCTCGGCGTGTTCGTCGTGAGCTCCAGGGGAGGTGTGACCATGGCGATTGGTGGACCCGTGCGTCCCGCGGGCCTCTCCTTCCTATAGGTGATGTAAGTTGGGAGCCATTTCGGCACTCAACATCTGCAGGCCCCAGTCCCGCACATTTCCCAACCGCCGCGGCTGTGTCTGCCCAAGGACGCAACCATGGGGCGAGGCCTCAACACCCCTGATGCTGGCCAGATCACCAAGGACGGCATCGAGGCTGCTAGTGGCTTTATGTCCGGTAAGGCTCCTGAGGCAAACTGCTCCTGAGCCCCCTTTGACGCTCGAGAAGCTCTACGTTGTCGAGACCTAGTCCCACGCATTTCCCTACCGCCGCGGTATACGGCCGGATCACCAAGGACGCAACCGCGAGGCGAGGCCCCAACACTCTCGATGCCGACCGTAGCACCAAGGACGACATCGAGGCTGCCAAGTGGCTTTATGACCGGTAAGGCTCCTGAGGCGTGCTGCTCAGGAGCCCCCCAGAACGCTCGAGCAGCTTCCCAAAGAATTATTTTGTTCCAGCCCTAAGAGGGGTAGGCCTCCTAAGGCCCCGAGATGCCGCGTCGGGCCGTGAGTGTGAGGCGACACACACCTGCTAACCCGTTCGGGAGTACCACATGAGGATCCGAACGCCAAGACCTTGGTGAGGTGTGAGCACCGTGTCCCCCAGCCCCCGTTCGCGAGGTGCGAGGAGGAAGGGAGCAAGCGAGTGCCAGACCTAAAGAGAAAGAACCCAAGATGGGGAATGGCTATAAAACGTGATTTTGAAAAACCCTGAGTTTTGTTCCAGGAAATTGCCAAATTCAAATGCAAGAAGAGCAAATAACAGCCGCGTCCGGCACCTAGACTAGCCTTCGTCTTCCCCCAGCACTGAGTGTAGGGCATCCATGTTGCATGGGCATAGCCATTGATGGGCAGTGTTGGCTTCTCCGCGAGCGCGGAGCTATGGCTGCTACATTGCGTGGGAGGAACCCCTTCGCGTCCTTGGGGGGCTTCGGGCGTATACAACCTGCTCATTATTATGTGAGACTATCACGGGTCGGTGAAGGAGGGCCGGCTCAGGACGGGACCCTGGGCGTAGGGGTAGCCCACTACACCCCAGGGCCCATGCCCGGGTGGCGTCGTCATGGCGGAGGTGTAATCCCCCGCGCTGCGGGTGATACATCTCCACCGTATCTATAATTTATGAAGTATTCACGGCATGTTTCAAATAATTCCATATGATTTTGGTATGATTTTATTAGAACAAACCCGGACTGACGCTGTTTTCAGCAAAACTACCATGGTGTCATTTTTTGTGCAGAAATAAAAGTTTTCGGAATGGGCTAAAAATTTAGTATAACTTTTCTGGAGCAAAAGAGACCCATGAAGCACCGGAGTTGGGCTAGAAGAGCCCTGAGGAGGTCACCAGCTTGCCAGGCGCGACCACCCCACTAGCCACGCCTAGCAGGCTTGTCGCCGCCTCGTGGCACCCCTTGACGTGAGATCGACGCCAAAAATTCCTATAAATATAGAAACCTCCAAAAAGAAACCTAGATCGGTAGTTCCGCCACCGCAAACTTCCAGACCCATGAAAAACCAATTGGGAGCCCGTTTCCGAACCCTGTCGGAGGGGGAAACCATCACCGAAGGGCATGTTCATCATCTCGACACTCTCCATGATGAGGAGGGAGTAGTTCACCCTCGGGGCTGAGGGTATGTACCTGTAGCTATCTGTTCGATATCTCTCTCTTGTGTTCTTGAGATGGCACGGTCTTGATGTACCGCGAGCATTATTGATATAGATTAATCATATGGAGTTTTCCCCTCTCTATCTTGTTGTGATGAATTGAGTTTTCCCTTTGAAGTTTTCTTATCGGATTGAGTCTTTAAGGATTTGAGAACACTTGATCTATGTATTTCAATGGGATATATGTAGGATCGAAAGTAGGTCTATAGGGGGTGATTAGACTACTTGACAAAATAAAACTATGATTTGCCCAATTTTAATTCTTGGCAAGTTTTAGCATTCATAGCATATCAAGTACACCCTACACATGCATGTCTAAGAGTATAGCAGCGAAAAGTAAAGACATTGCACATGTAAGTAAACAGAGGGTAAGGAAAGCAAACACAAGTGATGACACGATGATTTTTCCTATGGTTCCGATAGGTGGTGCTATCGTACGTCCATGTTCATGGAGTCTTCAACCCACGGAGGGTAACAGTCGCGAGAGTCCATGGAGAGCTCTACCCACAGAGGGTTCCACGAAGAAGCAACCTTAAATATACCATGACGGCTTCTGTCCACGAAAGACTAGCCTCACTATGGGTAGATCTTCACGAAGTAGGAGATCTCCTTGCCCTTAAAAACTTCTTGGTTCACTCCACAACACGAAGTAGGAGGCTCACAAGCGACACCTAACCAATCTAGGAGGCACCACCCTCCAAAAGGTAATAGGCTCGGTAATGACGATGAACTCCTTGCTCTTGTGCTTCAAGATCATAGAATCCTCAACACACAATCACTCTCTCACAGATATGGCATGGTGGAAGAGATGAGATTGGTGGAAAGCTACTTGGGGAGGATAGAAATCAAGATCCATATGATTGGAGTGGAAGATCTTGACCTCAACACAAGGGTTGGTGGTTCTCTCTCAGAAAATCTGATAGGACAGGTATGGAATAGTCCTGAGTGCTTCTCTATCGAGCAGGTGCCGGTGGAGGGGTATATATAGGCATCCCCGAAAATCCAACCGTTACACACAATAAGTCAGACTCGGTGATAGCGATGTGTTAATCTCGATGGTACCGAAGTGACCAAAAGGTGGCAACTCTTGAATCTCCAAGGTCTCGAGATACAACGGTCAGAATTGCCAAACTCGGTGACGCCGATTCAACATTCTCGGACGGACCAAAAAAGTGAACTTGTGTAACAAAAACTTGGTTGGCCAACTCGGTGGCACCGAAAGCAGTGTCTGCGGCACCAAAGGGTTAGGGTTTGGTTGAGTCTGTCTAGGGTTTGGAATCGGTGGCACCGGGATGGGAATGTTGGTTGCATCGATTTTGCATATTTGGCTTTGGACATACTTTGGTGGGAGAGTTTGCATATGTTTTTGTGACTATCACTTGTGCACGTATGGGCATTTTGTTCACCAACAAAACCTTACCCCCTTTTAATAGTATTGGCTTTCCTATGGACTCAAAGTGATTTCTCACAAATGTAAAATGTAGAGTCCTCTTGCTTGAAGCTTGGCCAACCTATTTCCTTGTATCTTGGGGTAATTCCACAATCCTTTTGCCATCCCTATCATTGAACTTTCTTGAAATATACTTGGTGGAAACATTAGTTCAATGACTTATATGTTATTAATTACCAAAACCACCGAGGGAGCAAATGTGCTTTCAATCTCCCCCTTTTTGGTAATTGATGACAACATATAGATCAAAGCTTCCACAAAGATATAATCAATGAATATAATCATCGCTTTGAGAAGTATGTGATAAGAAAGAGCTCCTCCTAAATTTGTGCATTATTTTAAATTTGCGTTTGAATGCAAATGCATAATCGATTAGGTACATGGGTCACTTCTTACATGTCACATGCAACTTGGTGGTGTGTGAGAATAATTAGAATGAACATCATAGCACAACACAATCAAGCAAAGATGAATGATCATCACATAAGCATTAAGATGATAGGAAATAGTAGCATCACACATTAAAGTGTATGATCAAACATCATCAAACGTGTATCACAAGCAACCGAAAGAGTATCACAGCAACGAAAAGCAATTGTTTTTGAAAAAGCTATAAACATGAAACGCTCTCTCAATCGAAGCCTAAAGATCTATATACACTTCTCCGCCTTTGGCAACAAGTTACCAAAAAGTTCAAAGGCATATAGCTAAGCGTTCTTGGGCTGATCTCCTCCGGTTGTTGACGAAGGAGTCGAGAGAACAGCGTCGGCGAAGATCTCTGTAGATGTCGTGGAGGGAGCTAGAGTGGATACTGGAGGAACTGGAGTTGATGGAGCAAGAGCTGAAGTGATAATAGCAGGAGTTGATGAAGAGGGCCTCAAGTCTGGAGCAGGCACTGTGGCTGATCTAGCCTGAGTAGTGAGTTGAGTTCTCGGCCTGAGAGGTGATCCATCCTCATCATCATCATCATCATCATCTGAAGAAGAAGTAGAAGAGACCCGAGGGATGTGCACTGAGTCAACTTCCTTCTGAAGCTCTATGACTGTCTTAGTCACCTTGTCCACCTTATCATTTAAAGTCTTGATCCTAGTTTCAAAGATCATCACAAGACTATTCTGGTTGTCCAGAATCCCCTTAATATCCTCTGCATGCTCTGAACTGATGAGATCAAAAGATCTGTTTGCTCATTTCCGGATCTAGGGACTTGAGTACTAGTGGCTCAAATTGCCTCTGCCTCTGTCTGAGCTATAGCTGAAGTGGGATGATCTGGGTCCATCACCACGATGTTATCCTCAAGCTCTGGCAATAGGAGCAAATGTGGACGATCTAGAGAAAATATGTGCATTTCCAACTGAGAGTTGATAAGCATCTGGATATAGGGTGCATAATAACAAGAGCGCTTCTGATCAGCAGCAACCCTCTTAATTGTCTCAACAATTAAGTCCATAACTATAATCCTGGTGTGTCTGTCAAGGTGGATCAACATGTTAATGGAATATCCTTGGATCATCTTATCATCTCCTGACTTGGGCATCAAGGTATGCCTCAGAATGGTGTTCATGGTGCGGAGGCCAGCTTGAAGATAGTAGATGGATCCTAACTTGTGAGATTCCACTTTGTCTGTAGGGATAGGAGTATACATATCCTTCATGGCATTGTGGCTCGCCTTGGATTCTGAGTATACATCATGTGAACCTCTGGGACTCCTAGAAGTGCAACCCAATCATCAATAGTAGATTCATACCTTGCTCCTTCAGTCATCCATACAATCCTACCATCTCCGTAGAAATGTGCAGTGGAGTAGAATTGCATGATCATCTCATCATTCCATGTAGTAATCTCTCTTCCAACGAACTCATGCAAACCAATGCAGTGGAAATTATCTTGGACACTTGGAAATTATTCCTCATTCTCCTTAATGAATTTCCAGTCTACATATCTCATATCACTAACTGTTGGGCTCTTGTCTAGCAGCACTATCTCATAAAAGTCTTGCTGCTCTCTGGTGTAGAATCTGTAGTCCACAACAGTCTTCTTCCTCTGGGCATATTGATCAATAGCTCTCCAATCCCTCAAACCGGAGTCTTTCCTCTTCTTCATATCTTCAGCAACTAGGTGGCTGACATCATGTACTGGAAGATGTGGTCTAAGCTTCATCAAAGTTGTCAAGTCATCATCATCTTTTCAGAAGCTGGAATCTGCCTAGATGTCCTCTTGGGCTTCTCAGTAGCAACCTTCTTGGATTTGGTGCTCTTGGATGTGCCAGTCTTTGGCATAGCATCATCCATAAGCTTCTTGGCCTTCTTCTTGGGAGGTGCCTTTGCAACATGTTCTTCCTCCTCTTCCTCAGCAGCAGCACTAGCAGCCACCTCTGGATCTTCATACATGGATGTAGGCCTGCCAATCACATGAATAATCCTCTTTCTGTCTTTCTTCTCCCCTGCCTTCTTAGGCCTAGACTTCCTTGGGGTGTCAATAGTCATTGTGGCCCTAGCACTCTCAGGTGCTCTCATAGCTTCATAGCTAGCATAGACTTTGCTGACAACTCTCTTGGAAGAAGTGGCTTTAGTAGCATACTTCTTAGTAGCCTTCTATTGCTTCTTGGCAAGAGTCTCCTTAGGAACAAAATCTGAATATTCCTCATCTGAATTCAGCTTCTTTCTGGTCCTTGTAGTAGCTTTGGGCAACCCATGGGAGCTAGGGGTGCCTGGATCTAAAAATGAACTAGACTCTGGGCTTGTGCCTGAACTCATGTCAACTTCCTGCTCTGGCAAATTCTAACTGTCTGACTCTGACATACTAACCCTATGAATAGAGTATAGAAGACCAGAAGAAGATGAGCCATAACAAAATGAGGCTAGTTTTTGAAAGTTTGAACAATAGATTTTCAAAATTTTCCATTTTGTCAAATGAATACAGGTACAGCCGAAGCAAAAATTTTGGTGCTACTGAGATTTACTATCCCTCTTAACAGATACTTGGCACTCTTTTCGGTGAGACCAAAAAGAAGTACTCGGTTCCACTGAGACAGTTCTCAGCAACACAGAAAGACAAATGGTGAGACAGATTTGTTTGCTTCGGTTCCACCGAGTTCCATCGGGCGGATGGCAAACCCTAGAAAATCTAACGTTCACTAGACTATTGGAACTTTGTGTGGATAGAAATACATGCAATGAGTGGCTTATAGATAAAATCAAATCCAATGCGCAAGAATCGAACGAGGAGTGCAAGGAGGTTGAATCAGTACCCTAACTTGGCGACGGATCCTCTATGGCAGCGACGATGGAGAGGATTTCATCGACGGTGGCGATTCCCAGCAGCGGAGGAGCGCAGGGAGACAAGGACAATTACCAAGGGTCTCAAAATCGGCAGCTTCGGGTTCTGAGGCGTGACGGTTTAAGGATGAAATTCAAAGCATCGGGGTCCATAGTATTTATACCCACCACTATCGATGACACCGATACTAAATTTTCGTTGTCACCGAGTGCCTCAACTGTCAGCTGACAGGGACACTCGGTGTAACCGAGAATATGTAATCGGTGGTACCGAGATTGAAAACCTGATCAACCCTAGGCATTCGGTGAGACCGAGATTTTGTAGTTGGTTTCACCGAGATGCACTTGGGAGGTTTTAATGGTCAGTCCTTGTCGATACGGAACTCCTGATGCTCCACACACAGAGGGATCGAAAAGCACTTGTTCAAATGCAGCATGAATAGAGTATGACGTGAGAAAGCATAGATAGCTCAAGAGTGGTCCTAGGTATTCTTGTCTATCAAATTGGCAAAGGATAAATCAAAAGCCAAATAACAACAATTGGATATCCTCGAATGAGAAAATAAATGCAAACAAACATGCTCACACAATAAGATGTCAAATGAAATCATGGCAAACATGTACAAACATAATAATATCTAACAAGCACTTTGGTGATGACGAAGTCATCTATATATGAGTATTTTGACTTAGGAGCCAAGTAAGAGTACTTGATCATAGGCCATACTCATCGTTTAAGCACAAGTAGGGTTACCACTTTTACATAAAGCATTTAATGTTGTCACATACTAAGAGATGCTTTGACTCAAGTCTTAGAGTAAAGCTCCCCCTTGATGTGACATCCCCCCATAAGAGGGATAAACTAACCTTAGGTTTTGTCGATGAAGACTTGATGTTGGTGAGGTAGTGGTGGATGCTCAAAGTTGATGAAGATCACCAAGAGTTGGGAGCATCCTTGTTGTTTCCTTATTCTTCTCACCTACATGGGTTAGTCCCAACACACGAGAGACAAATACAAGGATATCTATGGACATGGAGTGCAAAGTATGTGTGATGATGTCCATTGATTTGTTGATTACCTTGTCCCTTGCTTACCTTTTAGGGAATGTGTGACTCCTTGAACTATTGCATACGGTTGATGTTGATTGCAAATAGATCTTGCCAATAATGAATATCAGTGAATTTCATTGGCGAAGTCACCCCTCATGAAATTTCTAGTTCTTCTTCTTGGGGACCCACATCAAGTTGATGGGGATCCTCGGTGTTGAAGTAGCACTTGTAGAAGTTGAGCTTGTAGTAGCCTTGGGAACCCACTTCACCAAAGCTTGGGATTCATCTTCAAATGAGTCAATGTTCTCTTGAAGCTTGTTCTTGCCCTTGAGCTTGTGGTCTTATGGTGGAAGGTCATCTTGAGTGTTTGTCCCCTTGGGAAGAGTATTTTCATACTTGTCCTTTTGCGGAACAAACTTGGTATTGGGGTATTGACCTTATTCCCGCTCAACTCCATTAGCGTTGAAGTAGCCAACACGACGATTCTTCCGGTATCCTCCATGCTTGCGTACAATCTCCTTAAAGTGTTTGCACCCGGCAAGACTCTTGTAGATACCTTTCTCTATAATTCCTTTCAATAAAGCATTTTCTTGCTCAAGTGTAACTTGGATAAGAGAATCACCATTAGTGGAATCAATAGAACTACTAGGAGCAACATCATTGGGTTTAGCATTTTTATTGTATCTACTAGATGAGGAACCTTTATTGGCTTTGTTACTAGTTTGCTTAGATTTGACTTGTGGCATGAATGTAGACAAGAGTAGTCGTTTGGCAAGATAAGATGAAGTCTTCTTATAGAGATCATCATTGATAGCTTTAAGAAACTCACGCTCTTGCTCTAAATTGAGCTTCTCGAAGCGTAGCTTCTCATGTGTCCTTACAAGCTCTCTATGATCTTCGAGAGTAGATTCATGGGCTAACTTAAGAGTGTTAAGTTCTTTAGTTAGTTCCTCTATTTTCATCTTATCATCGTCAATTGACCTATCTTGACTAGCATGAGAAATATCAAGTTCATTTTGATCAACTTCACTAGTTTTATCACATAGCAAGTCATCATCATAAAGAAAATCGTCTTCATCACTATTGAAATCAAGATATTCGGGGTGTGATACCTTGGGGCCTTTAGCCATGAAGCAACTTCCACTCCCTTCATTTGGTGAATGAAATAGATCATAGGATTTGGTTGTCACTAGTGCAATTCCGGTAACACCATCATCTTGACTATAGTCGGAGTTGGAGTGATAGCTTCTCTCGGAGTGGTTGTCGGAGTCGGAGCCGGAAACCCATTCACCAACATGATCTTGATGTTTCCTTCTTGAGTAGATCTTGGTGTACTTGTCCTTCTTCTCCGAGTCCCTACTTCTCGTTGAGGGTCTTCGTTCATAATGATCATCTCTACTCCTTCTCTCTCTTCCTGGTGATTCATTTCTTGAGCTTCATCTTCTTGGTGACTCTTCTCTTCATTTGTAAGGAGCCGTGCACTCATTGGAGTAGTGTCCGGGCTTCCCACAATTGTAGCAGTTTCAGTCGCAACTTGACGAATGCTTCTCTTCATGTCTTGAGTTGAAGCTATGATCTTTGCTTCTATTCTTGTAGAACTTGCTGAATTTCTTGACCATGAGGCTTATCTCTTCATTTGTGACAAGGTTGTCTCTTGAGGTAGCAGGAGCATTGCTTGTGGCTTTGTAAGCACTTCTAGACTTGTGGTGAAGCTCTTCCTTGTCTCTTAGTGTCATCTCATGAGGAACAATTCGACCAATCACTTCTGTTGGTTTGAGATCTTTGTAGTTTGGAATCATTTGGATCAATGTGCAAATGGTGTCATATCGATGATCCAAAGCTCGAAGTATCTTCTTGATGTCGAATTTGTCAGTCATTTCTTCGCTTCCTAAGCCAGCAATCTCATTCGTGATGAGAGCTAGCCTAGAGTAAATTTCAGCACCTCCTTCACCATCCTTCATCTTGAACTCTTCAAGTTGACCTTGAATAACATCTAACTTGGATTCTCTCACGGACTCAGTTCCTATCAACCAAAGTATCCCAAATCTCTTTTGCGTGTTCAAGACGGCTGATTTTGTTGAATTCTTTGGGCAATAGGCAGTTGAAGATAATGTCACATGCTTGAGCATTGAGTTGCAACATATTCAGTTCGTCCGCAGTCGCTTCAAGATCCGGTTCTCGTCCATCACCAAATAATTCACCTTGCAAGCCAACATGAACAACAGCCCAAACAGTAGGATTATGACCAAGCAAATGCATTTTCATTTTGTGCTTCCAACTAGCAAAATTTGTGCCATCAAAATACAGACCTCTACGATGATCGTTTCCCTCACTACATTCCATACTACTCCTAGGTTGTGTAATGAATGCAATGGAGACAAAAGCTCAGATACCACTTGTAGGATCGAAAGTAGGTCTAGAGGGGGGTGATTAGACTACTTGACCAAATAAAACTATGCTTTCTCCCAATTTTAATTCTTGGCAAGTTTTAGCATTCATAGCGTATCAAGTACACCCTACACATGCATGTCTAAGATTATAGCAGCAAAAAGTGAAGACATTGCACATGTAAGTAAAGAGAGGGTAAGGAAAGCAAACACAAGTGATGTCACGATGATTTTTCCCGTGGTTCCGATAGGTGGTGCTATCGTACGTCCACGTTCATGGAGTCTTCAACCCATGGAGGGTAACGGTCACGAGAGTCCATGGAGGGCTATACCCACGGAGGGTTCCAAGAATAAGCAACCTTGACTATACCATGATGGCTTCCGTCAACAAAGGACTAGCCTCACTATGGGTAGATATTCACGAAGTAGGCGATATCCTTGCCCTTAAAAACTTCTTGGTTCACTCCACAACACGAAGTAGGAAGCTCCCAAGTGACACCTAACCAATCTAGGAGGGACCACCCTCCAAAAGGTAATAGGCTCGGTAATGACAATGAACTCCTTGCTCTTGTGCTTCAAGATGATAGACTCCTCAACACACAATCACTCTCTCACAGATTTGGCTTGGTATAAGAGATGGGATTGTTGGAAAGCAACTTGGGAATGCTAGAAAGCAAGATCCATATGGTTGGAGTGGAAGATCTTGAACACAAGGGTAGGTGCTTCTATGTCAGAAAATCTGATAGGATAGGTATGGAATGGTTCTGAGTGCTTCTCTATTGAGTAGGTGGTGGTGGAGGGGTATATATATAGGCATCCCCAAAAATCCAATCGTTACACACAATAAGTGAGACTCGGTGACACTGATGTGTTAATCTCGGTGGTACCAAAGTGACCAAAAGGTGGTAACTTTTGCATCTCGGAGGGACCGATATACGAATCTCGGTTGCACCGACAAGGTGACCAATGGTCAGAATTGCCAAACTCGGTGACGTCGATTCAACATTCTCGGACGAACCAAAAATGAGAACTTGCGTAATTGAAACTTGGCAGGCCAACTCGGTGGCACCAAAAGCAGTGTCGGCTGCACCGAAGGGTTAGGGTTTGGCTGAGTCTTTCTGGGGTTTGGAATCGATGGCACCGGGATGGGAATTATAGTTGCATCGATTTTTCATATTTGGCTTTGGACAGACTTTGGTGGGAGAGTTTGCGGATGTTTTTGGTGACAATCACTTGTACACGTATGAGCATTTTGTTCACCAAAAAAACCTTACCCCTTTTAATAGTATTGGCTTTCCTATGGACTCAAATTGATTTCTCACAAATTTAAAATGTAGAGTCCTCTTGCTTGAAGCTTGGCTAACCTATTTCCTTGCATCTTGGGGTAATTCCACAATCCTTTTGCCACCCCTGTCATTGAACTTTCCTAAAATATACTTGGTGGAAATATTAGTTCGATGACTTAGATGTTGTTATTAATTACCAAAACCACCAAGGGAGCAAATGTGCTTTCAATATCTGTGGTGACAATGGGATGTTCTATTGATCCACTTGATGTATGTTTTGGTGATTAACTTGCGGGTTCCGTGACCTTGGGAATCTATGCATAGGGGTTGGCACACGTTTTTGTCTTGACTTTCCGATAGGAACTTTGGGGCACTCTTTGAAGTTCTTTGTGTTGGATTGAACATGATGAATCTTAAATTATGTGATGCATATTGTATAATCAAGCCCATGGGTACTTGTGGTGACATTGGAGTATCTAGGTGACATTAGGGTTTTGGTTGATGTATATCTTAAGCTTTTATTTTAGTAAGAACTTGATACATCTCCAACATATCTATAATTTTTGATGATGGCATGCTATTATATTATCTGTTTTGGATGTTTTATATGCATTAATATGCTATTTTATAATATTTTCGGGACTACCTATTAATCTAGAGCCTAGTGCTAGTTTCTATTTTATCCTTGTTTTTGAGTTTTGCAGATATGGAACATTAAACGGAGTATAAACAGAACAAAACCTTCGGAAGGAATTTTTTTGGAAGGAAACAAATCGATCAAGCTTGGAGTGCATGACAAGGGAGGTGCCAAGGATCCGCAAGCCTGCTAGGCATGGCCCCCTTGGCCGCACCTAGCAAGCTTGTCGCCTCCCGATAGGTCTCCTAACCCTAATTATTGGCCTATAAATTCCAAAATATCCCCCCAATACAAGAGGGAGCCACGAAAATACTTTTCTGCTGCTGGAGGCCTATGTTCCTAAGAGATCCAATATTGGAGCCTTTTCCGATAATCTATCGGTGGGGGTTTTGATCATGAAGGGTATTTACATCAACTCCATTGCCCCTCCGATGATGCATGAGTAGTCCACCATAGACCTACGGGTCCATAGATAGTAGCTAGATGGCTTCATCTCTCTCTTTGATCTTCAATACCATGTTCTTCATGATCTTCATGGATATCTATCCGATGTAATCCTCTTTTGTGGTGTGTTTGTCAAGATCCGATGAATTGTGAGTTTATGTTCAGATTATCCATGAATCTTATTTGAATCTCTTCCGAATTCTTATTTGCATGATTTCATATCCTTGCAAGTCTCTTCGAGTTATTGGTTTGGTTGGGCCAACTAGATTGGTAATTCTTGCAATGGGAGAAGTGCTTCTTGTCCTCACCAAGTGGCATAGTAGGGGTAGCGAGGCACATATTGTATTGTTGTCATCAATGATAACAAGACGGTCTTTTCATCATATTTCTTGAGTTTATCCCTCTACATCATGTCATCTTTCTTAATGCGTTACTCTGTTCTTCATAAACTTAATACTCTAGATGCAGGCAGGAGTCGGTCGATGTGTGGAGTAATAGTAGTAGATGCAAAATCGTTTCGGTCTTCTTGACACGGACGTGATGCCTATCTGCATGATCATTGCCTTGGATAACTACATGATTATTTTCTTTTCTATCAATTGCTTGACAGTAATTTGTTTACACACCATGATATTTGCCTTCAAGAGAGAAGCCTCTAGTGAAACCTATGGCCCTTGGGTCTACTTTCCATAATATACTTTCAAATCTATAAACCAAAAATAACAAAAATAATTTGCTGCAATTTATTTACCTTTTACTTTCCGTTATTGTTTACATCTATATCTATCGGATCTAATCCTTGCAAATAATCGTGAAGGGATTGACAACCCCTTTATAGCGTTGGGTGCAATAGTTTGATTGTTTGTGTACGTGCAACCATTGGTGACTTGCTTGTCCCTTTTGGATTGATTCCTTGGTTCTCAACAACTGAGGGAAATACTTATCTAATTCGCTGCATCAACCTTTCCTCTTCAAGGGAAAACAAACGCACACTCAAGAGGTAGCAAGAAGGATTTCTGGCACCGTTGCTGGGGAGGATACACATCAAGCCTACCAAGTACCCATCACGAACTCATCTCTTGCATTTACATTATTTTCCTTTTTCCTCGTGTTTTCCTCTCCCCCACTTCTAAAACGATTTTCAGAAAATACCAAAAAGTTTTGCCTTTTTTGTTCGCCCTTCTTTCGGTTGCCTTTCGTTTGCTTGTGTGCTTTCCTTTTCACGATGTCTAACAATACCAAGTTGTGTGACTTTTCCAATGCTAATAATAATGATTTTATTAGTAATCTGATTGCTCCTGCCACTAGTGCGAAATCTTAAGAAATCAATGCTGCCTTGCTTAATCTTGTTATGAAAGAACAATTTTCTGGCCTTCCTAGTGAAGATGCTACATCCCATCTAAATACTTTCATTGTGTTGTGTGATATGCAAAAAAAAGGCGTGGATAATGATATTGTGAAATTGAAAATATTTCCATTCTCACTACGAGATCGTGCTAAAACTTGGTTTTCATCTTTGCCTAAAAATAGTATTGATTCTTGGAATTAGTGTAAAGATACTTTTATCTCCAATTACTTTTCGCCTGCTAGGATCATCTCCCTTAGGAACGATATAATGAATTTTAAGCAAATTTATCATGAGCATGTTGCACAATCTTGGGAGAGGTTGAAATTAATGATTAGGAATTGTCCCGCACATGGTTCGAGTTTATGGATGATTATACAATTATGCGGGATTGAACTTTGTTTCTAGAAATATTTTAGATTCGGCCGCGGGTGGTACTTTTATGGAAATCACATTAGGATAAGCTACTAAACTCCTAGATAATATTATGTCAAACTACTCTCAATAGCACACCAGAAGATCTCCTACTAGTAAAAAAGTGCATGTTATTGAAGAAATAAATATTTTGAGTGAAAAGAAGAATGAATTGATGAAATTGTTTGCAAGTAAGAGTGTTCCTATTGATACCAATGATATTCCTTTGTCTTCCTTGATTGGAAATAATAGTGAATCTATGGACGTGAATTTTGTTGGTAGGAAGAATTTTGGTAATAACTCGTATAGAGGTAATTTCAACCCTAGGCCATTTCCTAGTAATTCCTCTAATAATTATGGTAATTCCTACAACAATTCCTATGGAAATTATAATAAGATGCCCTCTTATTGTCATAATATTTTTAAAGAATTTATTGGTTCGCAAAAAGTTTTTAATGCTTCTATTGAAGAAAAAGTGCTCAAGAATGATGATTTGGCTAGGAACGTTGATAGAATTTCTCTTGAGATTGATTCTTTGAAAGTTAGATCTACTCCACCCAAGAATGATATTAATGAGTCTTTAAAATCTATGAGAATTTCTATTGATGAAAGCAAGGAATGAATTGCTAGAATACGTGCTAAGCGTGAATGGCTTGAAAAAGTGTTTTCTCGTGATAATAATGATGAAGATCTTAAAGTAATTGGTGTGACTCCTATTCAATATTTGTTTTCCAAAATAAATCTTGATAATTATGGGAATGGAGATAATTCTACTTTAGTTAAAAGGAGTCCCAATGATTCGGAGTCTATATATCTTAATGCTAAGATTGATAAAAGTGGGATTGAAGAGGTCAAAACTTTAAATATCAATGAACCCACTCTTTTGGATTTCAAGGACTTTAATTATGGTATTTGTTCTTTGATTGATTTTATTTCCTTGTTGCAATCCATGATGAATTATCCTCATGCTTATAGTCAAAATAAGGCTTTTACTGAACATAGTTGATGCTATGATGAAATCTTTTGAAGAAAAACTTGAGTTAGAAATTTCTATCCCCATAAAGCTTCATGGTGAGTGGGAACCTACTATTAATATTAAAATCAAAGGTTATGAGTTCCATGCTTTGTGTGATTTGGGTGGTAGTGTTCGCACGATTCCGAAAACTTTATGTGATGTGCTAGGTTACCATGATCTTGATGATTTCTCTCTAAATTTGCACCTTGCATATTACACTATTAAGAGACCTATGGGAAGGATTAATGATGTTATTATTGTTGCAAATAGGAATTATGTGCCCGTATATTTCATTGTTCTTGATACAGATTGCAATCCTACATGTCCTATTATTCTTGGTAGACCTTTCCTTAGAACGATTGGTGCAATTATTGACATGAAGGAAGGAAAAAATTAGATTCCAATTTATATGAAGGAAAGGCATGGAACAATTTCCTAGAAATAAAATAAGATTACCTTATGAATCTATTATGAGAGCTACTTTTGTATTGCATACCAAAGATGACAATACCTAGATCTATTGTGTTTTGCCTAGCTATGGGCATTAAACAATAGCGTTTGTTGGGAGGCAACCAAATTTTATTTTTGTGTTATGTTTTTGATTATTTTTTTGAGTGTTTCACACATTATTAATTCTGTAGTAATTGTGTTTTGGTGTTTTAATTAGTGTTTGAGCCAGGTAAAACCTTTGGGGTGATCTATGGTAGTTGTTGATTTGATCTTGCTGAAAAACAGAAATTTTGCGCTCAGTCCAGGATTTTTCTAAATTTTTTAGGGCGTCTAATGAGTCTGAAAGTTTTACAAACGATTTATATATAAATTTCCCAGGCTTTCCTAATTTTTAATTATGTTTTGAGTTATGGAAGTATACGAACTTTTCAGATTGCTACAGACTATTCTGTTTTTGACAAATTCTTCTTTCTTTGAGTTGTTTGCCTGTTTTGATGAATCTTTGGGTTGTATCATGTGGTAAAAACCATGGAGAAGTTAGATTACAATAGATAAAACACCAATATAAATAAATAATGAGTTCACAACAGTACCTAAAGTGGTGATTTATTTTCTTATACTAACGGATCTCACGAGTTTTCTGTTAAGTTTTGTGTTGTGAAGTTTTCAAGTCTTGGGTAAAGATTTGATGGACTATGGAATAAGGAGTGGAAAGAGCCTAAAATTGGGGATGACCAAGTCACCCCAAGTAATATTCAAGGATTCCAAAGAGACTCAGCTTGGGGATGCCTTGGGGCATCCCCTCTTTCGTCTTCAATCCATCGGTAAATTTATTGGAGGCTATATTTTTATTCGCCACATGATATGTTTTTTTCTTGGAGCGTCTTGTATGATATGAGTCTTTGCTTGTTAGTTTTCCACAATCATCCTTGCTGAACACATATTTTGATAGAAACACGCTGAATCGTGAATTTATTAGAATACTCTATGTTATTCACTTATATCTTTTGAGATAGGCAATTTTGCTCTATGTGCTTCACTTATATTTTTTAGAGCACGGTGGTGTTTGCGCTTTATAGAAATAATTGAACTCTCATACCTCACTTATAGTATTTTGAGAGTCTCTAAAAACCGCATGGTAATTGTTCTAGGTTATGAATTTAGTCCTAATATGATAGGCATCCAAGAGGGATATAATAAAAACTTCCATATTAAGTGCATTGGGTATTTATGAGAAGTTTGATTCCTTTCATAAAGTTTTCAGATATAAAGATGGTAATATTAAGAGACATGTTAGGAAGTAATTGTGATTTGGTAAAAATACTTGTGTATAGGTTTGTGATTCCCATAGCATGCATTTATGGTGAACCGTTATGTAAGGAAGTCGAAGCATGACTTGTTTATAGATTGTCGACCTTTGTGTGAGGGTCGGGAGGACGCGATGGTTAACTCCTACCAACCTCTCCCCTAGGAGCATGCGTTTAATACTTTGCTTCATTGACTAATAGAATTTTGCAATAAGTATGTGAGTTCTTTATGACTAATGTTGATTCCATGGATTATATGCACTCTCACCATTTCACCTTTGCTAGCCTCTCTAGTACAGCGCAACTTTTGCCGGTACAACAAACAGCTTCCTCAAAACAGCCACCATATACCTTCCTCAAAACAGACACCATATATCCTTCCTCAAAACAGCCACCATACCTACCTATTATGGCATTTCCATAGCCATTCCGAGATATATTGCCATGCAACTTCCACCATTTCCTTTTATGACTTGCACCATCACTTCCATATTGGATATAGAGTCATATTTTGTCATAGGTATTGAGTTGTAATTTTATTTTGAGTTGTAAGTAAATAAAAGTGTGATGATTATCATTAATAGAACATGTCCCATGTGAGGAAAGGATGATGGAAGCTATGATTCCCTCAAAAGTGGGGATGAGATTCCGGACTTCATGAAAAAAAGCCATTGAAGCCTAAAAAATAATAAAAAATGAATAAAAGAGGCCTTAGATGCCCACACAAAAAAACTAAGGAAAAGAGAGAAGGGACAATGCTACTACCTTTTTCCACACTTGTGCTTCAAAGTAGCACCATGATCTTCATGATAGAGAGTCTCCTAATTTGTCACTTTCATATAGCTAGTGGAATTTTTTCTTAATGATGCACGTCCACTTAGTTTCTTTTTGAGCTTTCATACACTTATAGCTCTGGTGCATCCATTTGCATGGAAATCCCTACACACTCACATTTATATCTATTAATGGGCATCTCCATAGCCCATTGATATGCCTAGTTGATGTGAGACTATCTTCTCCCTTTCCTTGACAACCTCCACCATATTCTATTCCACCTATAGTGCTATATCCATGGCTCGCGCTCATGTATTGTGTGAGAGTTGAAAAAAGTTTGAGAAAATAAAGGTGTGAAAACAATCGCTTGACTATTCATCGGGGTTGTGCATGATATAAATACTTTGTGTGGAGAAGATGGAGCATAGCCAGACCATATGATATTGTGGGGATAACTTTCTTCTGCCATTATATTTTGAAGAGCTACAATTGCTTTGCTAGTATGCTTGAAACGTTACTGTATTTGTATCAATATTAATCTTTTGTTTTGAGTCTTAAAGATCTGAATAATTATTCCACAATAAAGAATATTACATGGATAAATATGTTAGGTAGCACTCCACATCAAAAATTCTGTTTTTACCATTTATCTACTCGAGGACGAGCAGGAATTAAGCTTGGGGATGTTGATACGTCTCCAACGTATCTATAAATTTTGATGATGGCATGCTATTATATTATATGTTTTGGATGTTTTATATGCATTAATATGCTATTTTATAATATTTTTGGGACTAACCTATTAATCTAGATCCTAGTGCCAGTTTTTGTTTTTTCCTTGTTTTTGAGTTTTGCAGATATGGAATATTAAACGGAGTCCAAACGGAATAAAACCTTCAGAGGGAATTTTTTTGGAAGGAAACAAATCGATCAAGCCTAGAGTGCATGGCAGGGGAGGTGACAGGGAGCCACAAGCCTGCTAGGCATGGGCACCCCTGGTCGCGCCTAGCAGGCTTGTCGCCTCCCGGCAGGTCTCCTAACCCTAATTCTTGGCCTATAAATACACAAATATTCCCCCAACACCAGAGGGAGCCACGAAAACAATTTTCCGCTGCTGGAAGGCTCCCTTCCCGAGAGATCCAATCTTGGAGCCTTTTCCGGTAATCTGCCAGAGGGGGTTTCGATCACGAAGGGCATCTACATCAACTCCATTTCCCCTCCGATGATGCGTGAGTAGTCCACCACAGACCTACGGGTCCATATCTATTATCTAGATCTCTTCTTCTCTCTCTCTTTGATCTTTAGTACCATGTTCTTCATGATCATCATGGAGATCTATCCGATGTAATCCTCTTTTGTGGTATGTTTGTCAAGATCCGATGAATTATGAGTTTATGATCAGATTATCCATGAATCTTATTTGAATATCCTCTAAATTCTTATTTGCATGATTTCATATCCTTTCAAGTCTCTTCGAGTTATTGGTATGGTTTGGCCAACTAGATTGGTAATTCTTGCAATGGGAGAAGTGCTTGGTTTTGGGTCAATGTTGTGGTGTCCTCACCCAATGACATAGTAGGGGTAGCAAGGCATGTATTGTATTGTTGACATCAAGGGTAACAAGATGGGATTATCATCATATTGCTTGAGTCTATCCCTCTACAACATGTCATCTTTCGTAATGCATTACTCTGTTCTTCATGAACTTACCACTCTAGATGTAGGCAGGAGTCGGTCGATGTGTGGAGTAATAGTAGTAGATGCAGAATCATTTTGGTCTACTTGACACGGATGTGATGACTATATGCATGATCACTGCCTTGGATAACTACATGATTATTTTCTTTTCTATCAATTGCTTGACAATAATTTGTTTACCCACCATGATATTTTCCTTCAAGAGAGAAGCCTCTAGTGAAACATATGGCCCCCGGGTCTACTTTCCATAATATACTTTCAAATCTATAAACCAAAAATACCAAAAGTACTTTGCTGCAATTTTTTTACCTTTTACTTTCCGTTATTGTTTACATCAATATCTATCGTATCTAATCCTTGCAAATAATCGTGAAGGGATAGACCACCCCTTTATAGCGTTGGATGCAAGAGTTAGCTTGTTTGTTTAGGTGCAACCATTGGTGACTTTCTTGTTCCTCCTACTGAACTGATACCTTGGTTATCAACAAATGAGGGAAATACTTATCTACTTCGCTGACTCACCCTTTCCTCTTCAAGGGAAAACCAACGCACACTCAAGAGGTAGCAGAACTCTAGGGCTGTTTGTGACACTTATAGGGATAGCTCATAAGATTGATCGGCAAATATAAATTTGAGGTGGTTTCGTACCCTACAATAATTTCTTCGTTAGTTCTCGACTATTTGTGATTTTGGAGTGAACCCTTTGTCGCACGAGAGGTATTTACATATGATTCAACTATGCCAATATTGTTGAGAGAAATTGCGCTAGTGAAAGTATGGATCCTAGGCCTTGTTTCCAAGCATCTATACACCATTTTGCTCGCTGTTTACTATTTGTTACCTTTCTGTTTTTATATTTTCCTATTACAAAAACCTATATCTACCATCCATATTGCACTTGTATCACCATCTCTTCGCCGAACTAGTACACCTATAAAATTTGCCATTGTATTGGGTGTGTTGGGGACACAAGAGACTCTTCGTTTTTTGGTTGCACGGTTGTTTGAGAGATAGCATCTTCATCCTACACCTCCGACACATTGATAAACCCTAGGTCATCCACTTGAGGGAAAATATCCACTGTCCTACAAAACTCTGCGCTTGGAGGCCCAACACGAGTCTACGAGAAGAAGGTTGTGTAGTAGACATCAAGCTCTTTTCTGGCGCTATTGCCGGTGAGGTGAGGGCTTGAAGGTAAATATTTAGATCTTGCAATAAAATATTTTAGTTTCTTGTTTTTCACTAGTTTGGTTTTATAAAATAAAATTACAAAAAATGGAATTGAGGTTGCCTCATATGCTTCGTCTTTTTAATGTCTTTCGTGAAAATGGTGGAAAGGAAAATTGTGCTCAAGTGTTAGAAGAAGTTATTAAAATGTTTGGCACTAAATCCTTGAATGATGAGCATGATTTCAATATTTCAAGTATGAATTCTCTGAATATTCATGATGCTACTGATATGCAAAGCCACAAGCTTGGGGATGCTATGTTTGATGAAGATGATATTTTTAGTCCCCAAGTTTTCATGAGCAAAACTATTATGATTATGACATGCCTCCTATCTATGATTATTATTGTTATGGCACATTTGATATCAATATTAATGACAACCATGAAACTTGTCATCATGATTTGAATATTCAAAACAGTTATGTCAATCAAGTGTCTCGTGATAGTTATTTTGTTGAGTTTGCTCCCACTACTATGAATGAGAAGAAGTTTGCTTATGTGGAGAGTTATAAATTTTCTATGCTTGTAGATCATGAAAATAATGCTTTATGTGCTGGTTATATTATGTACTTGCTTCATGATACTACTGAAAATTATTATGAGGAAGGAACATATGCTTGTAGGAATTGCAATAATATCAAGTTTCCTCTCTATGTGTTCAAGTTTTTGAAGTTATGCTTGTTTTGCCTTCCTATGCTAGTTGATTCTTGCTCCCATAAATTGTTTGCTCACAAAATCCCTATTCATGGGAAGTGGTTTAGACTTAAATGTGTTTGTCATGAGATTCATGATGCTCTCTTGCATGTTTCAACTACTATTCATGTACGAGCATCATTCAAATCATCATGCCTAGCTAAAAGGCATTAAATAAAAGTGCTTCTTGGGAGACAACCCAACACTTTTACTTTGTGTTTTTGTGTGTTCACATGATTAAGCTACTGTAGTAATCATGTTTTGTGTCTTTTATTTCAATAAAGTGACAAGTAAAGCCTTTGGGATAGTGTTGATACTTGCTTGTTTGATTCTGTGCAAAAACAAAAAGTTTTATGTCCAGTATATGAATTCTCTAATTTTACTGGAGCCTCAATTTTTTTTGAAATTTTCGCACAACAATTATATGAAAATTAATTGATTTTCCTAAGTTTTCAAAAAAATTAAAGTCAGGGAAGTATGGTTATCATTCAGATCTTTACAAACTGTTCTGTTTTTGACAGATTCTGTTTTGCATGCATAGTTTGCTTGTTTTAGTGTTCCCATAGCTTATATTTGGTGATATAAATTGTTTGAATTATGGAATAAAGTAGGTATAATGTAGGAACAATTATGAATCTTGTCTTAATAGTACCTTAGTGAATGATTTATCTTTACTACACTAACCCTTCTCACGAAGTTCCGTTAAGTTTTTTGTGATTGAAGTTCTCAAGTTTTGGGTGATACACCGATATTAGGAGAATAAGAAATAATAAGAACCTAAAATTGGGAATTACCAAGGCACCCCAAGGTAATATCCAAGGAATATTCAAGTGCCTAAGCTTGGGGATGCCCCGGAAGGCATCCCCTCTTTCGTCTTCAACACTATCGATATATCTTACTTGGAGCTATATTTTTATTCATCTCATAATATGAGTTTTCCTTAGAGCATCATTTTATATTGTTTTTCTCCGTTAGGTGTTATTTATAATCTTGTTTTTCAATAAAAAGTTCCAAGAATTGCTTTATGATGATTGCATTACATGTTTTGATATGTTCTGGGTAAAAACAGAAACTTCTGATGTAGTGTTTGAATTTTCATATTTTACTAGAATGCGGAAAGTTTCTGACATTTTTACACAGTGTTTTCGTATAAATATTATAGCATTTACAAAATATTCATAATTGTTCGAGTTACAGAAGTACATTGTTTTCATTAATTGCTACAGACTGTTCTCTTTGGACAGATTGTTGTCATAGTTTTGTTATCTACTTATCCTATAGTTTCCATAGCCTTTATTCGTAGATATAAATTGTGGAAATGATAGTATACAGTACCTAATGTTTGCAAATTATTGTGCAACTTGTCTTGGTCGGACATGAAGTGTTGATTTATTATTGTGTGTACTAACCTATGTCATGAGTTCTTTTCGAGTTTTGTGTGGATGAAGTTTTTGAGAATAGGTGAAACCATGATATGAGAGGATTGAACGAGATAAAAAAGCTCAAGTTTGGTGATTCCCAAGGCACCCCAAGTAAATATTTCAATAAGTCTCAAGCATCTAAGCTTGGGGATGCTAAGCATCCCATCTCTCTTCATCAACAATTATCGGTTAGCCTATGTTGAGTCTAAATTTTAATTCGTTCACGTGATGCATGCTATTCTTGGAGTGCTATTTTTATTTTTCTTGTTGTTGAATAAAATACTTCATATCTGAAATCTTTATTGAGAGATAGAGAAACTCCTCACATAGCTACTTAATTGTTTGACTACTCATCGATCTTCACTTATATGTTTTGGAGTAGTTTTGTCATTTACTCTCGTGCTTCACTTATATCCTATGAGTAAATGGTTGAATAAAGTGAATACCATAAATCTTAAATTATATATGTTTTACATGCTTATCCCATGGGGAGTAATGACTTCACATATAATAAGTATAGGTGGTAAAAATTATTGAAAGTTAGGAAACACCGTATTGGTCAATTGAACCATTCATGAAAGAATATTGAAGGAAGAGAGATTTCACATATAAATATACTATCTTGGACATCTTCTATGATTGTGAATACCCATTAGTTATTTTCAAATTTGAGAAAATTAGTTGAAGTTGGACAAGAAAGACAATGTAATGAGTTTGCTTGGGTATATTTGTATAGAAGTTATATTGTTATGGATCCCCCAACATGTGGTGCTTGCTTCCACCTCATACTAGCCAAAACTTTGGCAGCAAGTAGAAATAATACTTGTGCATCCAAACACCCTTAAATCCAAAGTTGTTCCATATGAGTCCACCATACCTACCTATATGCAGTATTTACCTACCGTTCCAAGTAATTTTGCATGTGCCAAAACCTAAACCTTCAAATAATATTCTGTTTTGTATGCCCAAATCGCTCATATAATGACTAGGGAATGTCAGTATCTTCCATGCCAGGTGGGTTATTCTCACGATATGTGTTGATTCACTATCATTCACGAGAAAGTGGCTGGTAATAGGGATTCGCAGTCCCGAAACCAAAGAAAAAATTGCAAATAATTAATCAAAACTCCCCCAGGAATGTTGTTAGTATGGACGGTACCCTTGGATTCGGCTCGCCGTGCAGTGTGATTGATTGGTGGAGGGGGAGTAAACAATTTACCATTCTGTTTGGGAACCGCCTATAATTTATCTACCATGGAAGATTCCATGATCTCTCGCTTTTTATGGTGATAATGAAAGCATGCCGCACAAAATTATTATGCATCTCTATTTTAAAATCTCCAGGTCTGGCACCTCTACAAATCAATGCCTCCCTCTGTGAAGGGCCTATCTTTTACTTTCATGTACTTACCTTTATGCAAGAGTCATGGTGATCTTCACCACTTCCTATATTTCGCCTTTTTCTCTTGGCAAGAGTCATGTGTTGGGGAAAGATCCAGGCATATATGGACATTCAAATATATTTGATCATGAATTATTATTGTTGACAATTATCTATATGATAAGTGAGTTGGGAGGCAAAACTGTAAGCTCCTATCTTTCTTTGTGTTCGACGGATGCCATTTGCTCTAAAAATATGCTTTGAGTGTTAGCAATCATAGAATACTATATGATAGTTGAGTATGCGGAATATCCTAAATCAAAGCTCTTACATAGACCCTTCCTGAAAATAAGATGAATTGCAATTGTTTGGTGACTGAAAGCATAGTTTGTTAGTCTATACTTTAACATGAGGATAGCTTGTTATTTCATCATGAGTAGGTTTATGAGATGAGGTACTATTTATGATATATAATGATGCTATAAAAAGTGTTTGTAATTATCATTGAACAAACTTGTGCACTTGCTAGGATTCACACTTCATAAATTATTTCTTTTATCATTTACCTACTCGAGGACGAGCAGGAATTAAGCTTGGGGATGCTTATACGTCTCCAACGCATCTATAATTTATGAAGTATTCATGCCATGTTTACAATAGTTCTATATGATTTTGGTATGATTTTATTAGAACTGACCTGGACTGACGTTGTTTTCAGTAGAACTACCATGGTGTCATTTTTTGTGTAGAAATAAAAGTTCTCGAAATGGGCTGAAAATTTAGTACGATTTTTTTTGGACCAAAAGAGACCCCCGAAGCATTGGAGTTGGGCCAGAAGAGCCACGAGGAGGTCACAAGCCTGCGAGGCGTGACCACCCCCTGGCCGCGCCTTGTAGGCTTGTCACCACCTCGTGGCACCCCTTGACGTGAGATCGACGCCAAAATTCCTATAAAGATAGAAACCTCAGAAAAGAAGCCTAGATCGGGAGTTCCGCCACCGCAAACCTCCAGAGCCACCAAAAACCAATCAGGAGCTTGTTCTGGCACCCTGTCGAAGGGGGAAACCATCACTGGAGGGCATCTTCATCATCCCAACGCTCTCCATGACGAGGAGGGAGTAGTTCACCCTCGGGGCTAAGGGTATGTACCAGTCGCTATGTGTTTGATCTCTCTCTCGTGTTCTTGAGATGGCACGATCTTGATGTACCGCGAGTATTATTGATATAGATGAATCATATTGAGTTTTCCACTCTCTATCTTTTTGTGATGAATTGAGTTTTCCCTTTGAAGAATTCTTATTAGATTGAGTCTTTAAGGATTAGAGAACACTTGATGTATGTCTTGCGATGGGATATCTGTCGTGACAATGGGATGTTCTATTGATCCACTTCATGTATGTTTTGGTGATCAACTTGCGGGTTCTGTGACCTTGGGAAACTATGCATAGGGGTTGGCACACGTTTTTGTCTTGACTTTCTGGTAGAAACTTTGGGGCACTCTTTGAAGTTCTTTGTGTTGGATTGAACATGATGAATCTGAAATTATGTGATGCATATCGTATAATCAAGCCCATGGGTACTTGTGGTGACATTGAAGTATCTAGGTGACATTAGGGTTTTGGTTGATGTGTATCTTAAGGTGTTGTTTTAGTACGAACTCTAGGGTTGTTTGTGATACTTATAGGGATAGCTCATAAGATTTATCGGACAAAATAACTTTGAGGTGGTTTCGTACCCTACAATAATTTCTTCGTTAGTTCTCCGCTATTTGTGACCGTGGAGTGAACTCTTTGTCGCATGAAAGGTATTTACATATGATTCAACTATGCCAATATTGTTGAGAGAAATTGCACTAGTGAAAGTATGGACCCTAGGCCTTGTTTCCAAGCATTTATACAACGTTTTGCTCGCTATTTACTATCTGTTACCTTGCTGTTTTTATATTTTCAGATTACAAAAATCTATATATACCATCCATATTACACTTGTATCACATCTCTTCGCCGAACTAGTGCACCTATACAATTTACCATGTTATTGGGTGTGTTGGGGACACAAGAGACTCTTTGTTATTTGGTTGCAGGGTTGTTTGAGATAGACCATCTTCATCCTACACCTCCCATGGATTGATAAACCTTAGGTCATCCACTTGAGGGAAAATTGCCACTGTCCTACAAAACTCTGTGCTTGGAGGCCCAACACGAGTCTACAAGAAGAAGGTTGTGTAGTAGACATCAGCGAGCCTGGCCAGGCGAGGCCTATCCGCTACATGCGAGGTCGGCACCCCGGGCAGTGCCCCAGGGTGACTTGCTTGGGTGCCTCGGGTCCCCTTGCAGGTGCTCGCGGCCTGGCCCCCAGGCCAGGCAAGCCGGGCCTGGGGACATGGGCGAGTACAGGATCACCCGCTGATGACTGAGCGACACCCGGCTCGGAGACATGGGCGTATGTTCCACCCTCCGTGTCCAAGCGGGCGTCGCACACCCTCGGAACGGGGTAGCGTGTGCTATCCTTCATCCCCAGGTTGTGATTATCTGGCCCAGAGACATGGGCGTGTGTTCCACCCTCCGTCTCCAAGCTGGAGCCACTGGGCCCGGGAACGGCGGCGGGTGTCTCCTCCTCCGTTACCGGGCTAGTGACCCCCGGTCCCCAGACCTAGATGCCTGCTCACGGCAGATCCCTGCCAGTGGGGGCACCCAGTGAGGGTGCTCGCACCGGTCACCCTCACGAAGCCAGTCGCTCGAGCCTCCCTCACGAGGCTGCATGCACCATCCCTTGCGAGAATCACTCATGAAGCCATGTATGTCCCTCCCGTAGCCACGGTAGCCGGCATTGTCTTCTCATCTGCATGGACGCTCGTCAACATGGTCAGTGTAGAGTTGCCCCAGCCCCCAAGCACCGGCGTAGCTGAGTCTCCTGTCTTCCTCCCTAGCTCCATGGGAAACATTGAGGGGCGTTAGGGGGCGTGCCCCTGGCGTGTCCAGCACCTCCCATCAGCGCCCAATGGTGTTCGTGTTCAGCTCCCGATACTTCGATGCCCTGGGCCAAACTCCTGGCAGGTGCGGACCGCCGTGGACGTCCCGGATGCGCCCGTGAAGCCCGAGCATTGGTTCTGTCGGTTGAGCAAGTTCTTGGGCGCGAGCCCCACCGAGGTACATCGGGGCCTCGCGAGTGGTAGTGGTGCGCCCGAGGGCGTACGTGGCCCAGGCGTCGCGGCGAGTTTGTGCCGCGCGAGGGCGCCGCAGCTTGTGCACCACGAGGAGTGCGATGTACCTGTGTGTCGGGTTGTGACAGGTCTGGAAGGGCTGCGGTGCGCCCTAGCATGGGGGAGAGTCGGGGCACCACGAGGAGCCGATGGCTGGTGAAGGCGGTATCCCCCGACGCCCGTTAAGGGTCTGGCTGGTGAAGGGGCCCGCCAATGGAGAGGTGATGCGACGCAGTGCTCGGAGGCTTGCTGGCGCTGCCCGTGCCATGCGAGCAGCTCGGCGCTCGGCCCAGGCCTATCGTCCCTTTGCCATGAGCGCGACGAGCGAAGGTGAGGTGAGGCTCAAGGCAGGCTTCGACACACCCCCTACCTGGCGCGCCAAATGTGGGATTTCGGGCTCCGCAAAACCCTCGAGATTCGAATACGGGGGCATGTGCGAAGGTTTCCCTGCAGCCTCGCCCAACCTAGCTCGCTACTGGATGGACACAAAGGCGAACTCATTCGATGACAAGAAAGAAGATGAACACGATAACTTACCCAAGTTTGGGCCGTTGTGAAGCGTAATACCCTACTCCTGCTTTGGTGGATTGCCTCTCATGGAGGTTTTGGTGGACGAACTAGTACAATGAGCTTGAGCCTTGCTAGGGCACCCAAGGTGTGTTCTTGGCTCCCTGCCCTGTGGTGGTGAGTTGAGTGGCTAAGTGTTGGATCGGATCCGGGGGCCTTTTCCCCATGGTGTGACCTAGCTTCTATATATAGCGGCGGCACGAGGCTTCTTCCCTTATCACAATGGCAGGAAGGAATCCCACAATGGCCAATTTTGAAGGAGGGCAGGAGTACATCCGCGCCCTGTCCAAAGGTGGTCTTCACCTGCAAAGTAGCTGTTGGTGATGCAGTGGTGGGTTTGGCAATGACATCTGTCGTGAGGGACTCGTGCTCATGGTCTTGTTCCACCAGAAGGGAAACCTTTGGGTGGCGCTTTGGGAACTCGCATATGTCCTTGCTCCCTTTGCACCAAAGAGGAAACTGCGCCGCCTGGCGCGCTAGCGCCCGCCTGTCCTTCCTTGCGTCATCCTTGACTCCCGAGGCTGGGCCTTGCATAGAGATCTCCGCCCCTCAGGAGGGGTCCTGAGGAGGCCCATCCTTGCTGGTCTCGATGCCGTTCTTCCTCGCGAGGGCCTTGTCTTGAGTAGTGCCGCGCCAGGCCTCACCCGGCTGATGAAGTGGGCCATGTCCTGTGCCGCAGGCCGGCAGGACTGGGTACCCAAGTTCCCAGAACATCGACAGGAGTCTGTGGGCATTGATGCTCAGATTGCTTCCTCCCTTGGTCTTTTCCTGATTCAACGGTATCGTGGAATTAAGCGGCCCGAACCAACCTTACTCGTACGCTTACGAGAGACCGGTTCCATCGACTCACATGTGACTTTGTTGCATAAAGATGGCTTGCGGGTGTCTGTCTCTCCTAGTCTAGTTGAATTGGATTTGACAAAGGCGGTCCTTGAGAAGGTTGAATAGCAATTTGTGTATCATCGTTGTGGTTTTTGTGTAGGTAAGAATCGTTCTTGCTAGATACCCGTAGCAACCACGTAAAACATGCAACAACTTGTTCTTGCAGGGTATGTTGTGATATGATATGGCCAATTTCATGATGAGATATATGTGATGTATGAGATGATCAAGTTTTGTATAGCATATCATGACTTGCATGTCGGTGAGTATGGCCACCGGCAGGAGCCATAGGGTTGTCTTTAGTTATTGTATGACCTGCATGTCAATCATTAAGCGCTATGTAATGCTTTACATTATCGCTAAGAGGTAGCAATAGTAGTAGACGCATGGTGGGCGTGACAACCTCGATGGCGACACGTTGATGGAGATCAAGATGATGGAGATCATGGTGTCATGCCGGTGACGATGGAGATCATGTCGGTGCTTTGGAGATGGAGATCAAAAGCACAAGTTCATGGCCATATCATGTCACTTATGATTTGCATGTGATGTTAATCCTTTTATGCATCTTATTTTTCTTAGGACGACGGTAGAATTATAAGGTGATCCCTCACTAAATTTTCAAGATAAAATTGTGTTCTTCACGAGTGTGCACCATTGAGAAAGTTCGTCATTTTGAAGTGCCACGTGATGATCGGGTGTGATAGAATCTACGTTCACATACAACGGGTGCAAGCCAGTGTTGCACGTGTCGAACACTCGTGTAAAACTTGACGATCCTAGCATGTACAGGCATGGCCTCGAAACACAAGAGACCGAAAGGTCGAACATGAGTCATATAGTAGATATGATCAACATGGAGATGTTCACCATTGACACCACCTCATCTGACATGATGATCGGACTTGGGTTGGTGAATTTGGATCATGTAGCACTCGGATGACCGGAGGGATGTAAATTTGAGTGGGAGTTCTTAAGTAATATGATTAATTGAACTCATTGTCATGAACAGAGTCTAAAGTTGTCATTGCAAAGTTATGTTGCAGATCAATAGCTCGCACTGTAGACCCCCTGTGTTTTTTGATACGTTCCTAGAGAATATAGAGTTGAAAAATGATGGTAGCAATTATGCAAAGTGGATCCGTAAAGTGAGGATTGTCCTCATTGCTACACAGATGGCTTATATCTTTGATGCACTGCTCGGTGCGCCACCCTCTCTAGCGTCGTGTGTGGATGTTGTGAACATTTGATAGGCACGTTGTGATGACTGCTTGATAGTTCTATGCGTCATGCATTACATCTTAGAATTTAGGCTCCAAAGACGTTTTCGTCACGGAGCATATGAGATGTTCCAAGAGCTAGAATTTAGATTTCAGGCTCGTGCCCATGTTGAGAGGTATGAGACCTCCAACAAGATTCATTTTTCCTGCAAGATGAAAGGAGAATAGCTCAATCAGTGAGCATGTGCTCAGATTGTTTGGGTGCTACAATCGCTTGAATCGTGTTGAAGTTGATCTTCCAGATAAGATAGTGATTGATATAGTTCTCCAAGTCACTGCCACAAAGCTACTGGAGCTTCGTGATGAACTATAAATATGCCAGGGATGTAAAAGATGATCCCTGAGCTATTCGCGACGTTTGACATCACAAAGGTCAAAATCAAGAAGGAGCATCAAGGGTTAATGGTTAGTAAAACCACTAGTTTCAAGAAGGGCAAGGGCAAGAAGGGAAAACTTCAATAATGGAAAGCTAGTTGCCGCTCCAGTGAAGAAACCCAAGGTTGAACCCAAACCCGAGATTGATTGCTTATATTATGAGGAGAACAGTCGCTAAAGCGGAACAACCCTAGATACATGGTAGATAAGAAGGCTGGCAACATCAACAGAAGTATTTTTGATATACGTGTTATTGATGTGTACCTTACTAGTACTCCTAATAGCATCTGGGTATTAGATACCAATTCAGTTGCTAAATGTTGGAAGTGAGGTGACGATATGTGTTAGAAGTGTTTCCAAGGTTGATATGATCACCAACGCACGCTCTCTCTACGTTCGGGATTAGTGATGAACCTAAATAAATATTATTTGGTGTCTGCGTTGAGCATGAACGTGATTAGATCGTGTTTATTGCAATACAGTTATTCATTTAAGTTAGAGAATAATGGTTATTTTGTATACATGAATAATACCTTCAATGGTCATGCACCCAATGAGAATGGTTTATTGAATCTTGATCGTAGTGATACACATGTGCATAGTATTGATGCCAAAAGATGCAAAGTTAATAATGATAGTACCACATACTTGTGGCACTGCCGCTAAATGTCATATTGGTGTAAAGCGCATGAAGAAACTCCATGCTGATGGATCTTTGGACTCATTCGATTTCAAATCGGTTGAGACAGGGAGACCATGCCTCATGGGCAACATGACTAAGACCCTGTATTCCGGTATGATGGAGCGGGCAAGTGACTTATTGGAAATGATACATGTTGATGTATGTGTTCCAATGAGTGTTGTAGCATGTGGTGGTTATCGTTATTTTCTTACGTTCACTGATAATTTGAGTTGATATGGGTATATTTACTTAATGAAACACAAGTCTGGAATGTTTGAAAAGTTCAAGCAAAATTCAAAGTTAAGTTTGAGATCATCATGACAAGAATATAAAAATGTCTACGATATGATCGTGGAGGTGAATATCTGAGTTACGAGTTTGGTATACAACTTAGGACAATGTGGAAGTTATTTCACAACTCACGCCACCTGGAACACCATAGTGTGATCGTGTGTCTGAATGTCATAGTCGTGCTCTATTGGATATGGTGCATACTATGATGTCTCTTATCGTTTTTGCCACTATATTTTTGGGGTTATGCATTAGATACAAATACATTCACTTTAAATAGGGCACCAGCTAAATCCGTTGAGATGACACCGTATGAATTATGGTTTGGTAGAAACCTAAGCTGTCATTTCTCAGAGTTTGCGAATGCGACGCTTATGTCTGATAAGCTCGAACCCAAAGCGGAAAAGTGCATCTTCATAGGATACCCTAATGAAATAGTTGGGCATACCTTCTATCTCAGATTCGAGGGCAAAGTGTTTTTCGCTAAAAATGGGTCCTTTCTCGAGAAAGAGTTTCTCTCGAAAGAATTGAGTGGGAGGAAAGTAGAACTTGATGAGGTTGTCGAAGCGTCACTTCAGTTGGATAGTAGCACGACGTAGAAAGATGTTTCTGCGATGCCAACACCAAGTGAAGAGGAAGCAATTGATGATGATCATGAAGCTTCGGATCAAGTTACTACCAAACCTCGTAGGTCGACAGGGACTCCTACTGCCCCTGAGTGGTGCGTCAATCCTGTTTTGGAGGTCATGTTGTTAGACAATAGTGAACCTATGAGCCATGAAGAAGTGATGGTGGGCCCGGATGCCGACAAATGGCTAGGAGCCATGAAATCCGAGAAAGGATCCATGTATGAAAACCGGGTATGGACTTTGGTAGACTTGCCCGTTGAATAGCAGGTCGTTGAGTACAAATGTACCTTTAAGAAGAAGACAGACGCTGATGGTAAATGTCACCATTTAGAAAAGCTCGACTTGTCGCAAAGAAGTTTTCGACAAAGTTTAAGGAGTTGACTATGATGAGACTTCCTCACCCGTAGCGATGCTAAAGTCTGTTGGAATTATGTTAGTAGTTGGTGCATTTTTCAATTATGAAATCTGGCTGATGGATGTCAAATCATCGTTTCCTTAACGGTTCCCTTGAGGAAAGGTTGTATATGATACAACCAGAAGGTTTTGTCAGTCCTAAGGATTCTAAAAGGTATACAAGCTCCAACGATCCTTCTATGGGATGGAGCAAGCCTCTCAGAGTTGTAATATACGCTTTGATGAGGTGCTCAAAGTTTTTGGGTTTATACAAAGTTTATGAGAAACATGTATTTACAAGAAAGTGAGTGGGAGCATTATAGAATTTCTCATAAGTATATGTGGTTGACATATTGTTAATTGGAAATAATGTAGAATATTTGGAAAGCATAAACGGGTGTTTGAAAAGAGTTTTTCAAAGGAAGACTTGGCTAAAGCTACTTAATTGTTGGCATCGAGATCTATAGAGATAGATCAAGATGCTTCATTAGACTTTCAATGAGTACATACCTTGACAAGATTTTGAAAGAGTTCAAAAATGGATCAGTCAAACAAGGAATTCTTGCCTGATTTGTAAGGTCTGAAGTTGAGTAAGACTCAAAGCTCGACCATGGCAGAAGAAAGATAAAGGACGAAGGTCGTCCCCTATGCCTTAGCCATAGGCTCTATATAGTATGCCATGTTGTGTACCACCATAGTGTGCCTTGCCATGAGTCTGTCAAGGGGTACAAGAGTGATCCCGGAGTGGATCACTAGACAGTGGTCAAAATTATCCTTAGTAAATAGAGGACTAAGAGAATATTTCTCGATTATGGATGTGATAAAGAATCCGTCATAAAGGGTTACATCGATGCAAGCTTTAACACCAATCTAGATTACTCTAAGTAGTAATCTGGATGCGTATAGTGGAGCAGTCATTTGGAATAGCTCCAAGTGGAGTGTGGTAGTAGCATCTACAATATGACATAGAGATTTTCCAAGTACACACGGATCTGAATGTTGCAGACCGTTGACTAAAACCTCTCTCACATGCAAAACATGATCGAACCCGAGAACTCAGTGGGTGTGAGATTCTTAACAATGTGAATCACATAGCGATGTGAGCAAGATTATTAACTCTAGTAGAAGTGGGAGATTGTTGGAAATATGCGCTAGAGGCAATAATAAATTAGTTATTATCATATTTACTTGTTCATGATAATCGTTTATTATCCATGCTATAATTGTATTGATTGGAAACTCAGATACATGTGTGGGTACATAGACAACATTGTGTCCCTAGTATGCCTCTAATAGACTAGCTCGTTGATCAAAGATGGTCTAGGTTTCCTAGCCGTAGACATGAGATGTCATTTGATAACGAGATCACATCATTAGGAGAATGATGTGATGGACAAGACCCAAACTATAAACATAGCATATGATCGTGTCAGTTTATTGCTATAGTTTTCTACATGTCAAGTATCTGTTCCTATGACCATAAGATCATGCAACTCTAACACTGTTGGAGTGCCTTGTGTGTATCAAACATCATAACATAACTAGGTGACTATAAAGGTTCTCTACAGGTGTCTCTATTGGGTTGGCATGGATCAAGACTGGGATTTGTTACTCCGTGTGACGGAGAGGTATATGAGGGCCCACTCGGTAATGCAACATCACAATGAGCCTTGCAAGCAAAGTGACTAAAGAGTTAGCCATAGGATCTTGTATTTCGGAATGAGTAAAGAGACTTGCCGGTAACGAGATTGAACTAGGTATAGAGATACCTACGATCAAATCTCGGGCAAGTAACATACCAAAGAACAAAGGGAACTTCATATGGGATTCACTGAAGCCTTGACATAGAGTTTCAACCGATAAAGATATTCGTAGAATATGTAGGAACCAATATGGGCTTCCAAGTCCTGATGTTGGTTATTGACCGTAGAGGTGTCTCGGTCATGTCTACATTGTTTTCGAACGCGCAGGGTCAGCACACTTAACGTTTAGTGACGTTTCGGTATTATTGAGTTATGTATGTTGGTGACCGAAGGTTGTTCGGAGTCCCGGATGAGATCCCGGACGTCATGAGGAGCTCTGGAATGGTCTGGAGGTAAATATTTATATATGGGAAGTCATATTTTGGTTACCGAAAAAGTTTTGGGGTTTTCCAGTATTGTACCGGGAAGCTTCTAGAAGGTTCCAGAAACTCCTGAAGGAGTCCGGAAGTACACCAAGGGTTCCGCCACGTCCCAAGGGTTTGCATGGGCTGAGGGGAGGCGCCCTGGCCTTATTGTTCCTGGCACACAAGTCCCTCAAGGCCCATGTGGGTTGGGAGAGGTGGAAAGTCCACCTGTTTATGCAAAGGGATGGAATCGGACTAGGAGTCCAAGTCCTCTCCCTTGGCTGCGCCCTAGGGCTTGGAGGGGCTGATCTCCACACCCCTCCACCTATATATAGAGGGAAGGGGGCGCCCCAAGAGCACACACGAAGCCCTTGGCGCCCCTCTCTCTCCCTAGATCGTTCTCTCCTCCATTCGCGGTTTCAGTTGCGCTAGGCGCCCTGCCGCGATAGCACCACCACCATCGCCGTCACGCCGTCACGTTGACGGAGAACTCATCTACCTCTCCATCCTCTCTTGCTGGATAAATAAAGCGGAGATCATGATCGTGGTGTACATGTGCAGAACGCGGAGGTGTCGTCCATTTGGCGCTAGATCGGAAGGACCGTGATTGGATCGCAGGACGGTTCGTGATCGGATCACGAGACAGCTAGCGATTTGGCTCGCAAAGACACTCAACTACATCAACCACGTTTCTTAACGCTTCCCGCTTGGCGATCTAAAAGGGTATGTAGATCCACTCTCCCTCTTGTAGATGCTCATCACCATGGATAGATCTTGTGTGTGCGTAGGAATTTTTTTGTTTCCCATGCAACCTTCCCCAACAGCTTCATGGTTAAAGGCCCCAACGTATCACACCCCGAGTATCTTGATTTCAATAGTGATCAGGATGACTTTTTAGGAGATGATGATAAGTTGGAAATAGTTTGATAAATCTAGTAATGTTACTCAAGATGAACTTGCTAGTAATCACTCTAGTCAAAATAAGTCATATGATGATGATAAGTTGGAAATAGAATGACTAACTCAGGAACTAAACACTCTTAATTATCTCACGAGTCTACTCTACAATATCATAGAGAGATTGAAAGGACACATGAGAAGCTCCGCTTCGAGAAGGTCAATTTGGAGCAAGAGCATGAGTTCCTTAAAGCTATCAATGATGATCTTCAAAAGAAGACTTCCTCTTATCTAGCCAAATGAATTCTCTTGTCTACATTCATTCCACAAGTTAAGGCTAAGCAAACTAGTAACAAAGGCAAGAAAGGTTCTTCAACTAGTAGCAATAAAAATGATAAACCCAATGATATTGCTTCTAGTAGTTCTATTTATCCTACTAACACTTCTCTTAGCCAAGTTACACTTGAGCAAGAAAACGAAATTTTGAAAGGGATTATAGAGAAATGTATTTACAAGAGTCTTGCCGGGTGTAAGCAATTTGAGGAAATTGTTCACAAGCACGGAGGATACCGGAACAACCATGGCATTGGCTACTTCAACGCTAATGGAGTTGAATTGGAAGAAGGTCTATACCCCAAGCCCAAGTTTATTCCGCAATGGGAGAAGTATGAAAATTCTCTTCCCAAGGGAACAAAATCTCAAGATGACCTTCCACCACAAGACCACAAGCTCAAGGGCAAGAACAAGCTTCAAGAGGACATTGACTCATATGAAGATGAATCCCAAGCTTTGGTGAAGTGGATTCCCATGGCTACTTCAAGCTCAACTTCTACAAGTGTCACTTCAACACCAAGGATCCCCATCAACTTGATGTGGGTCCCCAAGAAGAAGAACTAGAGAAGTTCTTGAGGGGTGACTCCGGCAATCAAATTCACTCACATTCATTATTGGCAATAACTAGTTGCAATCAACATTAACGTTATGCAATAGTTCAAGGAGTCACACATTCCCTCAAAGGTAAGCAAGGGACAAGGTAATCAACAAATCCATGGACATCATCATGTATGCTTTGCACTCCATGTCCATAGATATCCTTGTATTTGTCTCTTGTGTGTTGGGACTAACCCATGTAGGTGAGAATAGTAAGAAACAACAAGGATGCTCCCAACTCATGGTGATCTTCATCAATATTGAGCATCCACCACTACTTCACCTACATGAAGTCTTCATCGACAAAACCCAAGGTTAGTTTATCCTTCTCAAAGGGGGATTTCACATCAAGGGGGAGCTTTACTCTAAGACTTGAGTCAAAGCATCTCAAAGAATGTGACAACATTAACAAGCTTTATGTAAAAGTGGTAACCCCGCTCGTGCTTAAACGATGGGTATGACCTATGATCAATTATTCTTACTTGGCTCCTAAGTCAATATACTTATATATAGATGACTACATCATCGCCAAAGTGCTTGATAGATGCTAGTATGTATGTGCATATTTGCCATGATTTCATTTGCCATCTCATTGCGTGAGCATGTTGGATTGCATTTCTTTATCCATTTGAGGACATCCAATTATAGCTATTTGGACTTTGGTTTTTTTTGCCAATTGGATGGACAAGAATGCCTAGGACCTTTCTCTAGCTATCTATGCTTTCTTGTCTCATATTCTATTCATGTTGCATCACAAAATTTGAATAAGTACTTTCTGATCCCTTTGTGTGAGGAGCACTCGGAGTTCCGTATCGACAAGGGAATAGCCATTAAAACCTCCCAAGTGCATCTCAGTGGAACCAACCCAAAATTCTCGTTCTCACAGAATGCCTAGGGTTGATCTGGTTTTCACCTTGGTATCACCAATTCCATTTTCTCGGTTACGCCGAGTTTCCCTGTCAGCTCATAGTTGAGAAACTCGGTCACACCGAAAAAATTAGAACCGGTGTCACCGACAACAAGGGGTATATAACCTGGCAGACCCGACTTTTGAAATTCAACCGCAAAAGTTATTTCCTCCAAACCCTAAGCTGCCTCTTCGGACCCCTGGTTATCGCCTTCGTCTCCCCGTGCGCCTCCGCCGTTGGGAATCGCCGCCGCCGACAGAATCTTCTCCACCGTCGTCGCCTTATTGGATCCTTCACCAAATTAGGGTATTGATCCGGCCCTCTTTGTTGTCCCCGTCCAATTCATGCGCATTAGAGTAAACATTTCGATAATCCACTATTTTCTATCCTCTCAATCCTCTAGAAAGCTCATTAGCCTAGCAAACAAACGATTTTTTAGGGTTTGCCGTTCGTAATTTGAATCTCGGTGACACCGAAGCAAAAGAATCGAAATCACTGATTCCCTCTTTAGGTCAACTGAGATCAACCTTGGTGATACCGAGTACCCATTTTTGGTCTCACCGAAAGTGGTGCAAAGTTTTTGTTTAGTAGGTTGTCTGGCTCGGTGGGTCAGAAAAGTTTGCATTGGTTGTACCAAAATTTACTTGGCAGAATGCAAATCTTGAGAAATTTTTGTTCAAACATTGGAAAATCTCTGCATATTGTGATGACTCAACCCTTCTACTCGTCTATATTCTATTCACAGGGTCAGAGATGTCTGTTTTAGAGGATAGTCAGAACAACCTCAAGGAGCTCAGTGCTGACACGAATTTAGGCTCTAGTCCAGACAAGAGCTCATCTTATTTTGATGATGTTCCAAGCTCACCAGATCTGCCCAAGGCAGCAACGAGTGCAAGGAAGCTCAACTCAGGTAAGGAGTATGAAGATTTTGTTCCTGATATAGTGCCTCCCAGGTATAAGCAGGACAAGACTATCAGGAAGCCCAGAGCTGATGGTACCTCTTCCAAGAAGGTGGTCAGGAAGGAGAATGCCCCCTCAGACACTATGAGAGCACCTGAAAGCTCCAGGGGCACCATGACCATTGAGCCTCCCAGGAAATCTATGCCTAAGAAGGATGGAGAGAAGAAGAGCAGAAAGAGGATCATACATGTTGTAGGCAGGCCGACCTCTATGTTTGAGGACCCAGAAGAGGATGCTGCTGAGGAGGAGGAGGTAGAGCCATCTGCAAAGGCTCCTCCCAAGAAGAAGAAGAAATTGTTGTGTGATGCTATGCCCAGCCAAGCAGTACCCAAGGGCAAGCCAGCTGGATCCAAGAAGACCTCAGCACCCAAAACCAAGAGGTTCTCCAGAGAGATTCCAGTTTCTGAGAAGAACAAGGGATCTTCATCCAGAGATCCAGACGAGGAGGATATGTCTGCCTTGATGAAGCTTATACCACACCACTGTGGACTACAGGTTCTACACCAAGGAAAACAAGACTTCTATGAGACTATATATCTTGACAAGAGCCCTGCTGTGAGTAATATGAGATACGTGGATTGGAAGTACAACAAGGACAATACAGATTACTTCCCGAGTGTGCAAGGAAACTTTCATTGCATTGGGCTTGATAAGTTTCTTGGCAAGGAGTTCACAACCTGGAATGATGAGATGATCATGCAATTCTACTCCACTTCTCATTTCTATGGATATGGTAGAATTGTGTGGATGACTGAAGGTGCCAGGTATGAGTTCATAGTTGAGGAGTGGGCTGCCATCTTAGGAGTCCCAGAGGTGGAAGATGGAGATATTGATGTGTACTCTGAGCCCAAGGCAAGCCACAATGAGATGAAGAACATGTACAAGGAGATTCCTGCTACACATTAGAAGTCTCACAAGCTAGGATCAATCTATTTCGTCCACGCTGGTCTACGCACGATCAACACCATCTTGAGGCACAACTTGTTGCCTAAGTATGGAGATGACAAGATGATCAGAGGCTACTTCATCAACATGTTGCTCCATCTAGATCAACATACGAGATTCAGAGTGATGGACTTAATTCTGGAGACTGTGAAGAGGATTGCTGCTGATCGCAAGCGCTCATGTTGCTATGCACCCTACATCCAGATGCTCGTCAACTCTAAGTTGGATAAGCACATCTTTGCGCTTGTGTAGGATCAAAAGTAGTGCTAGAGGGGGGTGATTAGACTACTTGACCAAATAAAAATCTACCTTTTCCCAATTTTAAGTGTTGGCAGATTTTAGCATTCATATCAAGTCAAGTACACCCTACACATGAATGTCTACGAGTATAGCAGCGAAAAGTAAAGAGAAGCATGTAAGTAAAGAAAGGGTAGGAAGATCAAATGTAATTTGAGACACGATGATTTTTTTCCCGTAGTTCTGATAGGTGGTGCTATCGTACATCCATGTTTATGGAGTCTTCAACCCACGGAGGGTAACGGCCGCGAGAGTCCATGGAGGGCTCTACCCACAGAGGGTTCCACGAAGAAGCAACCTTGACTACACCATGATGGACTGCATCCACGGAGGACTAGCCGAACTCGGGGTAGATCTTCACGAAGTAGGCTATCTCCTTTCCCTTACAAACTTCTTGGTTCACTCCATAACATGAAGTAGGAGGCTCCCAAGCGACACCTAACCAATCTAGGTGGCACCACCCTCCAAAAGGTAATAGGCTCGATAATGTCGATGAACTCCTTGTTCTTGTGCTTCAAGATGGTAGACTCCTCAACACACAATCACTCTCTCATAGATTTGGCTTTGGTGGAAGAGATTGATTGGGTGGAAAGCAAGTTGGGTAGGCTACAGATCAAGATTCATATGGTTGGAATGGAATGGTATGATCTCAACACATGAGTAGGTGGCTCTCTCTCAGAAAATCAGTAGGTATGAGTGGGGAATTGTTCTGAGTGCTTCTCCTACGAGTGAGTGCTGGTGGAGGGGTATATATAGGCATATCCAAAAATCCAACCGTTACACCTAATAAGTCAGACTCGCTGACACCTATGTGTTAATCTCGGTGGTACCGAGTTGCCTCAAAGGTAGCAACTTTTGAATCTTGATGAGACCGATACATAAAACTGGTTGCACCGATAAGGTAACCAACGGTCAGATTGCCAAACTCGGTGACGCCGATCCAACAAACTCGATGTTACTGATTTTGTGAATTTGCGTAACAGGAAGTTGGTAGCCCAAACTCGGTGGCACCGAAGCAAAATTGGTTGCACCGAATGGCTAGGGTTTGGCAGAGTCTGTCTGAGGCTGAGAATCGATGGCACCGAGTGGAAAGTGTTGGTTGCACCAATTTTGAATATTTGGTTTAGGACAGACTTTTGTGGAAGAGCTTGTGGGTGTATGTGGTGACTATCACTTGTGCACGTATGAGCATTTTGTTCACCAACAGTACCTTACCCCCTTTTAATAGTAATGGCTTTCGTATGGACTCAAAGTGATTTCTCACAAAAGGTAAAATGTAGAGTCCTCTTGCTTGAAGCTTTTCCACTCTATTTTCTTGCATCTTGGAGTATTCCACAATCCTTTTGACAACCCATCATTGAACTTTTCCTGAAACATGCTTAGTGGAAACATTTGTTCAATGATATATATGTTGTTAATAATTACCAAAACCACCAAGGGAGCAAATGTGCTTTCAATCTCCCCCTTTTTGGTAATTGATGACAACATACAATCAAAGCTTCAAATAAAGATATGCATGTATATAATGAAGACTTTGAGAGACACATGACCTAGACTTGCTCCCCCTAAATGTGTGCAATCCCTTTATAGGATAGTTGCTTTGGAATGCATGGACACACATGTAGTCGAAGGGATATAATAAGCCATGTGTATCTTGGTCATATGTATCAAATGTATATGAATGAGGTGTATCCTTGATCAAGACTTCACTCTTGCAAAAAATATGTGCAAGAAGCAAGAGATCATCTTGATCAAAGATATGATGCATATACTTACCTTGAGTTCTTGAGCATTCTAGTAGTAGAGATACACTTGAGAAAACAATGTTAGGAAACACAAGAGTGTTCTACCAATCAAAAGCAATAGAAATCAAAAGTACCAAGATATGGAGAACATATAGAAGGTAGTATTCCTTAAGATTAATATGTCTCCAAGATCATATACAAGTTTCCCCCCTTTAGATATGAAAATGGTAGGACATCCTCTCCCCCTGAATCTTAGCATGTAGATATTGGGATTGGATAGGGTGAGAAAATTCTAACATGAGAAATCAAATGCAAGAAACACACATCCTTCTCCAAAACACATCCTTCTTCATGAATAGTTTTCTCTCCCTACTTTGGTATTCTTCCCTTGTTTATATAAGTATAAATTTTGATATTCTCCTCTCCCCCTAAATTATATCTCCCCATTTCCATAAGCATATATCTCCCTCTTTAGCTTTGAAGCTTTGTATATTTCTCTCCCTTTGGCATTAATTTCCAAAAAGGCCGATTTAGGGTCAGATACAGGGATCATTGACTTAGAAGGGATCCTTGAGAACAAGGGCCATAGAGAAAAATGAGGGAATCACTAAAAAATATTTCTCTCCCTTTGGCTAAATAGAAAATTTGAAGAACTTCTCCTCCTTTGAGTTAGGGATCCTTGAAAGTATTCTCCCCCTTTTCAATTTTTTTTGAAATAGAAGGGCCCATCGAAGGAATTGAGAAAACATAGAAGGAAACAGAAATATTTAAAGATACAAAACACAGACTAAAATATGATAGAGAGTCGGTGGCTCCGAGACATATTTGTTAGTGATACCAAAATTTTGTTATGCATCTCATCTACCGAATCGGTAGGACCGAGTCCTTTGTATAGGAGGCTCCGAGACATAAGACAGAAACATGGAAAAAGTGAAAATTGTTTGTACAAGGAAGTATCAACTAGAAAAGATTTGAATGGTTCCAAGAAATTGTGCAATAGAGAATGAACCATCCAAGATCTTAATTAGATGATGGGCGGTAACTAGGTCACCTATATTAGAGTATATTTACTTAGGAGCCAAGCAAGAATACTTGATCATAGGTCATACTCATCGTTAAGCTCAAAATGCGGTTAACATTTTTTGATTAAGAATTTTAATGTCTTCATATCTCTTGAGTCGCTTTATCTCATGCCTTGAGTGATGTTGATGACGTAGCTTGTAGGTGAACTTGAGGAGGATGCTCAAAGTTGATGAAGATCATCTTGAGTTGGGAGCAAACCTTTTTGTTTTCGTTCACTTTTCACCTGCATAGGTTAGTCACACAAGGAAAAACATGATACATCCAAATGACATGATACAAATTTTGAGTTGATATCAATTGAGAAATATATGTCAAGGATATGTTTTGTTGTCATCTTCCTTTCATCATCAAATCAATGTTGCGGATACTTGGTCATGACAAGATTTCCTAAGATATGAGTCGATGGCAATCTTGTGAAGTGTTGCTCTTCCAAGTACCTACAAAAGGGGTAGATGAAAGACAAGGGAGCATAGAATTCCAAGATATGGGATATCATGATAATAGCATGAAATAGACAATTAAGCTCATTCCCTTGCAAGCATCCGAATGAGCTTAGCTCTTGTTTGAAGCATCAATGATGTTCAACTCAGTCCTCAAATTACAAAACACTTTTTCATCAAGTGGCTCAGTAAAGATGTCGGCGAATTGCTTGTTAATACGAACATTCTTAAGATTAATATCTCCTTTGGCAACATGATCACAAATGAAATGATGTCAAACTTGAATATGCTTGGTTCGAGAGTGTTGCACGGGATTATGACCAATCTTAATAGCACTTTCATTGTCCCGAAGTAATGGCACATTTTTAACATAGATTCCATAATCTTTAAGTGTTTGTGTCATCTTGTGAGCAACAATCCTTCCAATCACTTCTGTTGACTTGAGATCTTTGTAGTTGTCCATCATTTGGATCAATGTGCATACAGAGTCATATAGATCATCCAAAGCTCGAAGTATCTTCTTGATCATGAATTTTTCAGTCATTTCTTCCCTTCCTAAGCCGGCAATCTCATTGATGATGAGAGCTATCCTAGAGTACATCTCAGCGACTCCTTCACCATCCTTCATCTTGAACTTATCAAGCTGACTTTGAAGAACATCCAACTTGGATTCTCTCATAGATTTAGTACCTTCATGCATATCAACCAAAGTATCCCAAATCTCTTTTGCATTCTCAAGACGGCTGATTTTATTGAATTCTTCGGGGCATAGGCAATTGAAGAGAATGGCACATGCTTGAGCATTGAGTTGCAACATCTTCAATTCTTCCATAGTCGCTTTGTGATCCGGTTCCCTTCCATCCGCAAATAATTCACTTTGCAACCCAACACGAACAACAGCCCAAAGGGAAGGGTTATGACCAAGAAGATGCATTTTCATTTTGTGCTTCCAACTAGCAAAATTAGTACCATCAAAGTATGGACCTCTATGGTGATAATTTCCCTCACTAGACACCATACTCTCCTAGGTTGTGAAACCAATGAAATGGTGACCAAAGCTCTGATACCACTTATAGGATCGAAAGTAGAGCTAGAGGGGGGTGATTAGACTACTTGACCAAGTAAAAATCTACCTTTTCCCAATTTTAAGTGTTGGCAGATTTTAGCATTCATATCAAGTCAAGTACACCCTACACATGCATGTTTACGAGTATAGCAGTGGAAAGTAAAGACAAGCATGAAGGTAAAGGAAGGGTAGGAAGATCAAACGCAATTGGAGACACGATGATTTTTTTCCATGGTTCTGATAGGTGGTGCTATCGTACGTCCATGTTTATCAAATCTTCAACCCACGGAGGGTAACGGTCGCGAGAGTCCACGGAGGGCTCTACCCACGAAGGGTTCCACAAAGAAGCAACCTTGACAATACCATGATGGCCTATGTCCATAGAGGACTAGCCTAAATCGGGGATGATTCACGAAGTAGGCGATCTCCTTGCCCTTAAAACTTCTAGGTTCATTCCACATCACGAAGTAGGAGGCTCCCAAGCGACACCTAACCAATCCAGGAGGCACCACCCTCGAACAGGTAATAGGCTCAATAATGTCGATGCACTCCTTGCTCTTGTGTTGCAAGACGATAGACTCCTCAACACACAATCACTCTCTCACATATTTGGTTTTGGTGGAAAGAAAATTGGGGAGGCTAGAGATCAAGATTCATATGGTTGGAATGGAATGGCATGATCTCAACACATGAGTAGGTGTCTCTCTTTCAGAAAATCAGTAGGTATGAGTGGGGAATTGTTCTGAGTGCTTCTCTTGTGAGTGAGTGGTGGTGGAGGGGTATATATAGGCATCTCCAAAAATCCAACCGTTACACCTAATAAGTCAGACTCGGTGACACCAATGTGTTAATCTCGGTGGTACCGAGTTGCCTCAAAGGTAGCAACTTCTGAATCTCGGTGAAACCGATACATAAATCTCAGTTGCACTGATAAGTTGACCAACCGTCAGATTGCCAAACTTGGTGATGCTGATCCAACAAACTCGGTGGTACCGATTTTGTGAATTTGCAAAACAGGAAGTTAGCAGCCCAAAATCGGTGGCACCGAAGGAGAATCGGTTGCATCGAATGGCTAGGGTTTGGCTGAGTCTGTGTGAGGCTGAGAATCGGTGGCACCGAGTGGAAAGTGTTGGTTGCACCGATTTTGAATATTTGTCTTAGGACAGACTTTTGTGGAAGAGCTTGTGGGTGTATGTGGTGACTATCACTTGTGTAGGTATGGGCATTTTGTTCACCAACAGTACCTTACCCCTTTTAATAGTATTGTCTTGCCTATGGACTCAAAGTGATTTCTCACAAAAGGTAAAATGTAGAGTCCTCTTGCTTGAAGCTTTGCCAATCTATTTCCTTGCATCTTGTGGTATTCCACAATCCTTTTGCCAACCCATCATTCAACTTTTCCTGAAACATGCTTAGTGGCAACATTAGTTCAATGATATATATGTTGTTATTAATTACCAAACCCACCAAGGGAGAAAATGTGCTTTTGGCTTGATTGACCACATTTGCCACTCTTGGCAGAGCTCGAAGACAACATTGTGGTGATGAACCTAGATCATCCCACATCAACTACAACACAGGCACATGCTGAGGCAGCCAGAGACACTAGTGCTCAACCGCCCATGACTAGGAGTGAGCAGATGGACCTACTTGTCACCTCAATGCTTAGCATGCAGAAGGACATCACCAACATCCTGAAGAACCAAGAGAGCCTTGTGAGGATTGTTGATGGCAAGTTTCATATTCTCAATAACAAGGTGGATGGGCTCAGAGTGACGGTGAATGAGCTCACCAAGGAAGTTGATGTTGTGCCTATCCATCACGCTTTTGATGATACTGATGAGGATAGTGCACCTCTCAGGATGACCTCTCAATTCAGGACTCAAGCCAGGACTCCCACTATGACAGCTCTAGAGATGAGACTGTCTTCATCAGTACCAGCAAAGCCACTTCAGCTCCATCATCTCCACTGGTTCCTCCCGTTGCTACACCAACTTCGTCCATGATATCAGTAGAAGTCTTCGCTCATGTCGTTCTCTCGACTGCAACTTCACCTACCGGAGGAGATTAGCCCCAGTAGAACATTTAGCTCTATATATTTGAAAATTTTGGTAACTTGTTGCCAAAGGGGGAGAATTTTTATAGATATCATTAGGGCTTTGAGAGAGAGTGCGTGTTGGTTTTTATCGCTTTTCCAAATCATTTGATATCTTTTGGTTTGGATGTGTTAAACTTTCTCCGTGTTTGATCATACACTTGATGTGTGTTGGTACCATTTCCTAACTTCATGATGCTTATGAGATGATAATTCACTTTGCTTGATTGTGTTGTGCTATGATATTCATTCTTATTAGTCTCGCACACCACCAAGATGTATGTGACATGGAAGAAGTGCCCCATGTACCTAATCGGTTGTGCATTTGCATTCAAATGCAAATTCAAAATAATGCACAAATTTAGGGGTATCTCTTGCTTATCACATACTTCTCAAAGCGACCATTATATTCATTGATTATATCATATGTCGAAGCTTTGATCTATATGTTGTCATCAATTACCAAAAAGGGGAGATTGAAAGCACATTTGCTCCCTTGGTGGTTTTGGTAATTAATAACAACATTTATATCATTGAACTAACATTTCCACTAAGCATATTTTAAGAAAAATTCAATGATGGGTTGGCACAAGGATTGTGGAGAAACCCCTAGATGCAAGGAAATGGATTGGTAAAAGCTTCAAGCAAAGAGGACTCTACATTTTACTTTGTGAGAAATCACTTTGAGTCCATAGGAAAGCCAATACTATTAAAAGGGGGTAAGGTACTGTTGGTGAACAAGATGCTCAAATGTGCACACGTGATAGTCACCAAAAACATCCACAAACTCTCCCACATATTCTGTCCAAGCCATTCTTGCAAATCGATGCAACCAACACATTCCACTCGTTCCCACTGATTCCCTAACCCTACCAAACCCTAGCACATCCGCTCAACCGATCCCACTTCGGTGCCAACGAGTTCAGCTTGCCAACTTTCTATTACCTCGATTCACAAAATTGTAAGCTCCGAGTTTTTGGATCGGCGTCAATGAGATTTGGATTCTAACCGTTGGACACCTCATCGGTACCGCCGAGATTTCTATATCGGTCTCGCCGAGATTCAAAAGTTGCTACCTTTGGAGCAACTCAGTACCACCAAGATTCACACATAGGTGTCACTGAGTTGGTCACTTTAGGTGTAACGGTTGGATTTGAGGAGATGCCTATATATACCCCTCCACCACCACTCACTCGTAAGAGAAGCACTCAGAACAGACCCCCACTTATCCCATCATATTTTCCGAGAGAGAGCCACCTACTCATGTGTTGAGATCATGCCATTCCATTCCAACCATATGAACCTTTATCTCTAGCCTCCCCATGTTGCTTTCCACCCAATCAATCTCTTCAACCAAAGCCAAATATGTGAAAGAGTGACTAAGTGTTGAGGAGTCTACCATCTTGAAGCACAAGAGCAAGGAGTTCATCGACATTATCGAGCCTATTACCTTTTGGAGGGTGGTGCCTCCTAGATTGTTTAGGTGTTGCTTGGGAGCCTCCTACTTCGTGTTGTGGAGTGAACCAAGAAGTTTGTAATGGCAAGGAGATCGCCTACTTCGTGGAGATCTACCCTGAGTTAGGATAGTCCTCCATGGACATAGGCCATCATGGTATAGTCAAGGTTGCTTCTTCATGGAACCCTCCGTGGGTAGAGCCCTCCGTGGACTCTCACGACCATTACCCTCCATGGGTTGAAGACTCCATAAATGTGGACGTACGATAGCACCACCTATCGGAACTACGGGAAAAATATTCGTGCCTCCGAATTGCGTTTGATCTTCCTACCCTTCCTTTACTACTCATGCTTGTCTTTACTTTCCACTACTATACTCATAGACATGCATGTGTAGGGTGTCCTTGACTTGCGATCAATGCTAAAATCTGCCAACACTTAAAATTGGGAAAAGGTAGAATTTTTATTTGGTCAAGTAGTCTAATCACCCCCCCCCTCTTGACCTACTTTCGATCCTACACCCTTGCCTGAGGTGGGCCCTTCTTTCTTGGAGGTTGGCGGTTGGTCACAGGGGATTCGAGGCCACCCGTTTTACATCCGCCTCCGATCAAGTCAAGGTGTATATTTGCAGGACGGGGGAGAGAATATGCTTCGCCTCCGATGGGCAGTGTCAATGCATTATGGCGTCAGTGAGAGTTTTTGTTTAAGAATCCCAAGGTGGTGGTTTCGGTTTGAGAGTGGAGGGTGGCGGGTTGCATGTTTGACTCTTCGAACAAGTCTCGTATCAGCGCTGGTGGCTATGTCCCTCGGTCTTGTGGGTGGTGAGGGTGGCGATGGGTGGTCCTTGTGGCCGACTGTGGTGTCACTCAAATATGATCGTGGAGACTTTGACGTGCTCGCGGTGGTCTGAGCGCATCTCCAGGGTACCAGAGAGTTACTGAGCGAAAACTCGTCACTTTGGCGCCGACGCTGCGATGCCTACAGGCATCACTTTTCCCCTTGAGGGTCTCATTGTGGTTCTATTTTCGGTGCAAGGGATGTGGGTGAAAACCAACATCCATCCTTTGGACTTAGCGGTGGCAACACCTTGTGTCGTTACCCTTCTGGACGCGTCGTCGTGAAGCTTAGGTGTGTTTGGTCATGGCATGGTGTCATCTTCAGCTTCTCTCATGCTCATGCTCGACTTCATACTCGTTTAATTTTTAGTGTTCTTTTGCATTGTTTTTGCAATATGATTTATGTTGTTAGGATGTCTATTTAACCTACTTGTATGAGAGATTCCTCATTACCTTGTATTGTTTGGTTATTGTGCTTTATCTACAAAGCGGGAAGAAAGGTTGTTTCGGGGAGGATATGTCCAGTATCAATGTTTCATTTTGGTGTTAGTTTGCACGTGCTTCGTCATGTTTATCTTTCTTGTGCGGGGACTAGTGTTCATAGTAGTTCTGGTCAAAACCTCAGTAAACACACGCACATGCACACATGCACTCACCCACATAGCCACCCACCCACCCCCCGCGCACACACACGCAATTTCCATTCGCTGATTTGGTGCATAGCTCCACATATTGGTTAAATGTTCTCCTGCCAATTAGTATACTGCACCGCAAGACTCCTTAGATTTTCATTACTGCTCCTATGCTCCTCCAAGAACTGAAGTGAACATTTTTTTAGTACTGACAATATTTCCATTTTGATCTTTTCTTCTCTCTGTCAATTTCATGCTCAAGAGAATAACAGAACATTTACTTACAGAAAAATAAGCAAGCAATCAATAGTTCCATACTCATTCCAAACATAATAAACAATCTATATAACACAACTCTCACACGATCTCAAGCAGAACTAAATCTATACCTAATATTAAAGGGGGGAGTGTTTCTCGCTTTTTTGGTCTCAAAAGTGTTTTATACGTCATTAGTTTTGAAAATAGAAAAAAATACGAGAAAACAAGGACTCAAATAGTGGTCTCCTGGAAAGATACAGACAAATAAGCAAGCAATCAACAGTTCCATACTCATTCTAGACATAATAAACAATCTATAGAACACAAATCTGACACGATCGCAAGCAGAACTAAATCTATACCTAATATTAAAGGGGGGAGTGTTTCTCACTTTTTTGGTCTCAAAAGTGTTTTGTACGTCATTAGTTTTGAAAATAGAAAAAATAAATATGAGAAAACAAGGACTCGAACTGTGTGTCGTGGGAATGAGTCTGACAGTAGAAGATAGGGGTACGAAAGGAGAGGGTAGAGTCCTAGCTACGGCAAGGGTGTACACACAGATGTATGAGTTCAGGCCCCTCTCGTGGAGGTAATAGCCCTACGTCTTAGTGCTTGGGAACTCTTGTCATGTTGATAGTATGTGTTACGAGGGTGCAAACCCTTGTGCCAGAGGGGAGGGGAGTCTTATCTAGAGTATGCTGCCCCTCATAAGTGTCAGGCATCCAAGGGTTCGATCATGGAAATAAAGACGTGCGTTACTAGTAACGTACACAATAAATGCTACTAACGACGACTAGCCGAACGCCTTCCTGTTGGCCTCCCTGTAGTAGCTTCTGGTCTTCTAGCGTCGACTGGTAGCGAGATCTTCCGAGTGATAGGAGATTGTCGAGTGGAGGGAGAAGCCTTCGAGTGGATTTATTGTTGAGTGACTTGAGCGCCATGGTGAATCCAGTCGGAATCTCTCTTGTAATCTTAGAGTCCTCCAATATAGTGTCCTAGGTAGGGTATGTAGGTCATGCCTAGGACCCTACCCTAGGTACATATCCTCGTCATTAGCACCCGAACGGATCGGGGTTCGAGTGAGAAAGGGAATCGATGCCATGTAACAGCCCGGGACCAACGCTCCAGAAGATTCCCCTTTTATTTCCATTCTTGTTTGTGTCTCATTTGGTTGTTGCATTCATCATCGCATCATTCGCATCATCTGCATGGCATTGTCACTCTTGCATCCGTTCGTAGTTGTCAGTTCTGTCTGTTCGTGTCGCTGACCATTTCAAGACCAACCACACACGCACGCGCCCGCACATCGATAAAAATATTGTTTTCAAAGCACGCATAAAATATTCTCGAATTGTGCCGAAAGTTGGCATGTTGTCTTGTTATACTATAGGTAGACCGCTTGCCAAATTTCGCCGCAATCAGAGGTCGTTTGATACCCAAATGGTCAATTGTAGCAGTGTGGTCATCGGTTTATTTATCAGTCATTTCGGTCTTTTAAAACCTTGGGTCACGGGTCGCAAACCTCCCTTTCATCTCCACCTAGCCTATCTACACAGCCCAACACCAACCCACCTAGCCTATTTCCACGACCGGAGCTGTCCGATCTCGATCTTACGGTTCGAAACGGCGCAAAAATCCCCCTAACCTAGCCCCATTTCCTATTTAATCCCCTCCCCTTCCTAATTTGGCTAACCCTAGCCCCACCTCGAACTCCGCGCCCCCCAGTCATCAGTTGTCGCCAGCCACCTGTCTCCCCCCCACATCGCGCGGGGCCACCGAAGCCCATGGGTGAGCTTCGCCGCGCGCTCTTTCGCTACGTCTCGCCCGTGCACCATTTAGTTAACTTGTGCCCATGTGCTGCTGTTGGACCTCTAGTTAGATTCGGCCCGTATAGTATTTTTTCCATGTCCGCGAATTTCTCTATTTATCTGAGAATTATTGTTTTTGTAGAAAAACCCTTGTTGCTCATGCATTTAATAACTTTCAAACCATGCATCGTATGTAAAAACTTAATATATGAAAAATGACTAAAATTTCGTGTAGATTCACAATATCCAACTCTCGCATGTGTTTAAAATGTTTAAGTTGCTGTTTTCATGTAATTTGCATAAATGCCACGTAAATTTATTTCACAACTAATAAACCGTAGGTCCGATGCAAATGTTTTATATATGTAACTTGACTAGAAAAACGCGTAGAATCTCATGGTGACATTTATTTTGCTGTTTAAAAACTCTAAAATATGGTTAGTTCAGATCTGGACCAAACTTAAAATATGCATATGAGGTCATTCCGGAATTGTTATTCGTTGCTTCCGGGCCCATTTAAAATGCCTAGATGATATAGTTGTTCATGCTTCACCTCTAGCCATGTCTAACAACATTTAACATTGATGTGTATCTAAACGGGAATGAACTAAGTAATTCAAATGCGAAGTTTCTTCAATATGCAACTTGTTGCATATTGAGCTTCACTTTAATGTGTATTAGTTGTTTGGTGTTCTTGCCATGCCATGCCATGCCTTGCATATTAAACTGGACACGCATCATATTGGGTTGTGCATCATGTCATGCATGTGTTGTGGTGCACTATGTGTTGATTGTTGTTTCCGTATTGTTTCTTCTCGATAGAGTTCCGAAAGCATTTAGAGTGTGAGGATTTGTTCGACTACGTTGGCTCGTCTTCTTCATGGACTCGTTATTTTTTCGAGCGGGATCTCAAACAAGATGACACATTTCCCTGGATACCACTACTATCATTGCTATGCTAGTTCTCCCACTTTTATCGTTATGTCTTGCTACCTACCACTTGTTTGTCAAGCCTCCCAACATTGCCATGATAAGCCTCTAACCTCCACCTCCCAGAAAACCATTGTGTCACTATGTTACCGCTTGCTCAGCCCTTCTTATAGCATTTCTAGCTGCAGGTGTAATTGCTTCCATGTGACAACATGGACATCCTTTTGTTATCACAATATTATGCACATATATACTTGGTAAAGGGTGGAAGGCTTGGCCTTTTGCTCGGTGTTTTGTTCCATTATTGCTGCCCCTAGTTACTTGTGAACCGGTGTTATGTTCCATAATTGAGCGCTCCTAACATGCTCGGGGTTGTTATGGGGACCCCCTTGATTTTCGTTTTACGATAAAGCTTATCTGGCAAGGCCCAACATTGGTACTACATTTGCCTAATAACTAATAAAATGCGTAGGGACCCGCCGACACCCGTGAATAATTTAATCAACCCCCGGGCCAGTGCTCCTCATGAGTGTTGGTCCAAAATAGAGACTGTGCAGGGCCAACCCGGGGCAACTCAGGAGATTTCTATCAGGCCACTGTATGCGTAGCTCACTTGTTGTGCCCTAATAACGAGATACGTGGCTCCTATGGGGATTGTCGGCACATCGGGCGGCCTTGCTGGATTTGTTTTACCTTTCCCGAATGTCTTGAGTGAGGAATTCCGAAAATACTTTGGGCTATCTCGACGTGGCGGATTTCCTGTGGAACTACCTAGGAAGATCACGAGATCCGTGGTCGAGGTTATTCCCGCTGCATGTGGTTAATTTGTGATGGACGAGTTGGAGCACCCCTGCAGGGTTAAATCATTCGGAAAGCCATGCCCGCGGTTATGTGGCAAACTTGGAAACTTTGTTTAACACCCGGTCATAGTAAACTTGAAGTAAACTCAAAGAAAAAAACACCAACTGTGTGCGTAACCGTGACTGTCTCTTCTCGTGAGTCCTTATCCGAGAGAGAGTTCGGTGGGGTTATGTTTGACGTAAGTAGGTGTTCAAGATCACTTAGTGATCATTACTAGCTCACGTCTGTTATTCGTAGACCACCATAATTTACTTTCTGCATTCATAAGTTAGCCACTCAATCAAATGCTTAGTCGCTTGCTGCAGCCTCACCCCTTAACCCTACCTCACCCATTAAGTTTTAATAGTCTTGATACCCTTGGAAATGAGATTGCTGAGTCCCTCTGGCTCACAAATTACTACAACAACAGTTGCAGGTATAGGTAATGCGATGATTTACCATGAGAGCGATGCTTGTTTTGATTTGGAGTTCTTCTTCTTCTTCATCGATCTAGGATGGGTTCCAGGGGGGCAGCCTGGGATAGCAAGGATGGATGTCATTTTATCGTTTGATTTCGTCTGTAGTTGGACTCTGCTCTTCTGCATGATGTTTGAGTATGTTGATGTATTGATGTAGCTTGTGGCGAGTGTAAGCTAGTTGTCGGGACCCTGATTCTAAGCCATAAGAATCCAGCATGTAACACATCTCATCACTTTGTAGTCTCACGCACGGTTATCTCCACGGCTGCCACCTTACCTGGGCCGGGACCGTATGTGTCTTTTGACTCACATATGTGAATGTGTCGCTAGCATTCAAATGTCAAGAACCTAGGCCGACATGACTAGTCATAGAACCCAAGTGGCACATCCGTACAGGGACAGGCATACGTAACCCAGCAATGCAGGTGTCGATCTCTAGCGTGTGTAGACGAGTCATAGCAAGCTACAAGGACTCCATTACACCGTGGGACATAAAGGTCATCACTGCACGTAGATGAGTCATAGCAGGCTACAGGGACTCCATTACACCGCAACACATTTCCCCAAAGGGACAGACACAACAGCAAAGAAGGATACACGCCGGTCAATCAATGTGTCCGGAGCAGTAGCAAGCTACCAAGGCTCGGTGGAAGCACAAAGAGGCATTTCCCCGTAAATAGTACTACTAAAGTGTGACAGCTCAAGTGTTGTCCCTACCTTATTTGGCATGTAACCTATTGTATGAACCTTGTGGCCATGAGTTTAATGATGTTTTGCAACTTGTCTTCCATGTCTTGTTCTTGCATTCATGCATCATGCATCATGCATCCATCATGTCATGCCATGTTGTGTAGTGACCATGTATGTGAGTGTTATGATTTGGTTTGAGTGTGGGTGGAGCTCATGGGTGCAAGCTCCTCTTTCTTCCCCTCTCTTTTCCTTTCAACAAAACCCCAACCTAATGCCTTTATTCCCCATGTTGCTTTATAATCAAAATTAAGTTGATAATTAAATTGCTTAAAAATGTTCACAGGTAGCCCTATATATATAATTAATTTTGAGAATGGTTGTTTTGATATTGAGGTTTGTATGCTTTAGTGTTTTAAATAACAGGGGGATGCCTATTTAAAATATTTAAAAAATTACTTGCCCAAAAATTCAACTTAATATTTTATTTAAATGGGGCATGTTATTTTCTCTGCAAAAGTAGTTTTGTTGCACCAGAAACCCTTTATTTGTATCTCTGGGTTTTTCCCTTACGTTGTTTTGTTTTTTAAATAAAAATAAAACCTTTTCTTTGTTTCCTGTGTGAAAGAGAGTGGACGTGGGCCTCCTGTCCTCCCCGCGCGGCCCATCAGTGGCGCCAGTAGCCCAGCCAGCCTCCCCTCGCTGCGTGCGTTTGTGCTCATGTACGGCAGGGCATAGACAGCAGCCACGTCGGCTTGCTCATCGATTTGACGGCCGACGGGAGCCCGAGCCAGCTATTTGTAGTGTCCTCCGTGCCCTAGGGTTTCTCCTCTCTCAGTTCTTCTCTTCTTCTCCCCTCCCCGCTGTCGGTAAGTCTCTCTAGGCGCCATGCCATCGTCGCGCCCACCGTGCTCCGGCCAAGCTGCTGCTTGTGCCCGGAGGTAGTCTCCGCGCCGCTCCCCGCCGTGCTGGTGGCACGGGATGGATGCACGCCCTCAGCCTCTTCTTCCTCTTCGACCGAGGGAATGTCAGGCCTCTCCGTCGTGTCTTCCTCGAGCTCATCCTCCTCTGCTCCGTGTCCGGGAACATCGTCGTGCGCCGTCATTGTCTGCATCATCCCTGTCGCGCGTCCGGCCTCGCCTACATGTCCAGTGGACACTAGGTGAGCTCCCCGTGCCGCCTGTATTTCCTTGCTGTCTATCGCCTCGCGTAGGCATCGCCACGCCCGTGCCGTCGCCGTGCTCCCTGTGCTCTGGCGCCTCTGAATCTCCGGTTCAGAGAGCAGTTTTGTCGCGCGCCCCCGCTCCGTGCCGCCGCTCCTGCGCCTTGGGGATAAAGTCTCTAGGCCTCCCGCATCCCTCGCCAGGGTTCCCCCTTGCCGAAGTCTTCCCCTACGCTCGCCTAGCCGTTGCCATCGCGTGTCGCAGTCGGAAGTGTCATTTTTGTCAGTTTCATCGGGTTCCCGTGCGTGTGTGTGCTTAAGAAACGCAGAGCCCCTTCTCTGTTAACCTTCGAGCCCGTAGCGCAGTGGTTGACGCTGAGGGGATTCGACCGCCAGGTCATGTGTTCGAGCCCATGGCTCCCCTTTTTTGTTTTTTGTATTCCTTTTTAGTTTTCTTCCTTTTGCAAATGTATGTGTGTGTAGATGAGATTCCAGGTTTTTATTTTCTTTATTTTTCTTCCCTTTCAAGTGTATGTGTATGTGGATATGTGTGTGTGCTTAGACATACATGCATATGTGAGTGCTTGGTGAATACACACGGTAGTGTGTGTATATGCACATGTGTGTAGGTTTATGTGTGTTGATTGTGAGTATGTGTATATACAGAAGGGTATATATGCATGTGTATATATGTGTGTGTGGGCAGATTACACCCTTATGTGTGTGTATGTGCATGTGAGGTGCACATATGCATGTGCTTGTGTGTGTGTAGGTGTGTAGGTATGTGTATGCACATATGGATGAGAGTGTAAGAGTGTGCTTGTGCAATATACATGTGAGGTGTATATGAGCATGTGTGTGTGTGCTTTCAGTGTGGTGTGATAGAGTGTATGTGTGTGTAGGGGACTAGTGGGTTTCCCCACTTGACCCCGTTTATTGTCATGCTTGTTAGTAGGTTTATTTGTGTTTACCATGTTAAGCTAAGATTCTATATCTGGTTATGGTCATATTGCTTTTGTCCATCTAGATGTATGTCACTTATAAGAAAGGTGGTAGTTATGCTAGCTTAGTAGTGCCATGTTGCTTGACATGATCATACGAGTGTGAAACATGTATTTGGGGTAGAAAGAGCCAATGAATCCATTGGTTCTTTCACATTTCACTTTTGAGCAAGTTTATAAAACTGTCATTTTTAGCTGTGATGCTACTTTGTCATTTTTGCATGATTTAATCCTTGCTTACTTTGGGGCATGTGCCAACATGGAAGTGCTAGTGTTTTATATCTACTATGCCATGGTAATTTTTTCTTAACATGAGAATCACCCATATAAGTGGGAACCATGTTGTTAAGTAGCCAACTTAATGTTTCTGTTTCAGCATGCTAAAAACTACCAAGTCAGAGAATCTGCTGTTATTTTTATGGCATGAAGAGTGGATGGTATCTTGTGATGTGTTGTGAATTTGAGCATGTTAAGTGCTAGTGTTTCGGAGTAGATGTTGTCTATTACCATCCTGTTAATTTTCATGCCAAGAGGTGGTCTCTAACATATTTAACTACTGCTGTCAACTTGCTACTTTGTTAACTCAGATTCCAGAAAACTGTTATTTTCACTAAGTCCCAGAAATTTGTTTCATCATTTCAACGTATTAGCTTCATGCTTATTGAGGTGTGCCTCCTATGCAGATTGTGTAGTTGGATAAGTTGATGAATTTGTTGTGTAGATTCTGTCAGTATCTTGTTTGTAGCTGTAGGGTTCCTATAGCTCAAGTTGTGGGCTGTGTAAGTTGCTATGTTGCTGTTTTGTGGCAGATTGTTGTTTTGTTGTTCTGTGACTTGTGGGAGCTATACTCCATGGAATTGAATGATTTTTGCGTCTATTGTGGTTGGTTTTTCATTGCCTAACCAGTGGCTACCTTGGAAAGCCAAGAATTAGCCCATGGCCTTGTTGTCTTGTGTTTTGCCCTCATACCTTGTCGTGAGCGTATCGTGAGAACCGTAACTCCGTTTCTTTCGTTCTTTATATGCATTTCTATCGATTTTGCATGTTTAATCCATATTTGCCATGTTCATGCATGTTTAAATAACTTAACGTGAGGTTATGTCCAGAATCATTAATAAACAAACTTTGCATGTGAAACATGACTAGTTTTGGATTGCCTTGTTAATTCTTCATAAATGAATCATGCATCATCTTGGGTGTGCAATGCACCTCGGTTGGATATTTATTATTGTTGTTTCTCTTGGGTAGACGCGAGTGTTGATACTGAGTACGAGGACCCAGGAGAGTACTACTACGAGGATCCCGCTACTTGTTCCACTTAAGAACCAACAGGCAAGATGATCGTACCCGGATCCCGATACTATTTTCACTTGCTAGTTTCTCGCTCTTATCATTACAATCGTGCTACCTACCACTTGATATCAGCCTCCTAAATTCTATGAAAGCCACTAACCCTCCACATCCTAGCAACCTTTGATTAGCTAAGTTACCGCTGCTCAGTCCCACTTATAGCGTTCTTAGTTGCAGGTGCAGGTTGTTCCATGTGTTAACATGGATTTGGATATCACAATATTTATCTGTTATTTAATTTAATGCAAATATATATCTTAGTAGTGGTGGAAGGCTTGGCCTTATGCTAGGTGTTTTGTTCCGCTGTTACCGCCATAGTTCTTGTTACCGGTGTTATGGTTTCCATATTTTGCGCTCCTAACATGCTCAGGGTTGTTATGGGGACCCCCTTGTTTATTCGGTTGAGATTAAAACTTGTCTAGCAAGACCCAACATTGGTACTACATTTGCTTAACAACTTAATAAAATTGCATAGGGCTTTGCAAAACCATGGATAATTAATCAACCCCGGGCCAGTGCTCCGCATGAGTGTTGGTCCAACCCAGAGCAGCTTATTAACGCCGCCCGGGGCAACACGGTGATTGGCGTGGTAACCATCACTCATCCGTCGTGTCCTGAGAATGAGATATGCGGCTCTTATCGGGTTCGTCGACATGTCGGGAGGTCTGCTGGATTTGTTTTACCTTTATCGAATGTCCTCCGTGTGGAGTCCGACTTTCTTCGGGTTTTCTTGAGGTGTTGGAATTCCTTTGGAATTACCTATGATGACCACGAGGTCCGTGGTCAAGGCTATTCCCGCGGAGTGTGGTTAATTTGTGATGGACTAGTTGGAGCACCCCTGCAGGGTTATATCTTTTCGAGAAGTCGTGCCCGCGGTTATGTGGCAACTTGGATATTTGTTTAACACCCGATTATAGTAAACTCTAATAAAATACACCAACTGTGTGAGTAACCGTGATCGTCTCTGCTCGTGAACATGATCCGAGAGAGAACACGGTGGGGTTATGTTTGACGTAAGTAAGTGTTCAGGATCTCATAGAGATCATACTAGATTCGATCGTTCATCATAGGCCACTCATATTTATTTCATGTTTCGTATGTTAGCCAGCATATATGCTTAGTGCTGCTACAAACTAAACACATATCCCATCCCAACCTTTAAGATTAAATAGTCTCGGTACCCGAGCGCTTGATTGTTGAGTCCTTGTGGCTCACAGATTCTACAACCCTCCAGGTACAGGTTTAGATGAGTACGTGCAGGATGATCTTACCCAGCTCCAGTGGGAATATGATGGGACCCCCTTGTTTATTCGGTTGAGATTAAAACTTGTCTGGCAAGACCCAACATTGATACTACATTTGCTTAACAACTTAATAAAATTGCATAGGGCTTTGCAAACCCGTGGATAATTAATCAACCCCCAGGCTAGTGCTCCGCATGAGTGTTGGTCCAACCCAGAGCAGCTTATTAACGCCGCCTGAGGCAACTCCGTGATTGGCGTGGTAACCATCGCTCATCTGTCGTGTCCTGAGAATGAGATACGCGGCTCTTATCGGGTTCGTCGAGACGTCGGGAGGTCTTGCTGGATTTGTTTTACCTTTATCGAATGTCCTGCGTGTGGAGTCTGACTTTCTTCGGGTGTTCTCGAGGTGTTGGAATTCCTTTGGAATTACCTATGATGACCACGAGGTCCGTGGTCGAGGCTATTCCCGCGGAATGTGGTTAATTTGTGATGGACTAGTTAGAGCACCCCTACAGGGTTAAATCTTTTCAAGAAGCCGTGCCCACGGTTATGTGGCAACTTGGATATTTGTTTAACACACGGTTATAGTAAACTTGAATTAAACTCTAATAAAATACACCAACTGTGTGAGCAACCCTGATCGTCTCTGCTCGTGAACATGATCCGAGAGAGAACATGGTGGGGTTATGTTTGACGTAAGTAAGTGTTCAGGTCTCATAGAGATCATACTAGATTCGATCGTTCATCGTAGGCCACTCATATTTATTTCATGTTTCATTAGTTAGCCACCATATATGCTTAGTGCTGCTGCAAACTAAACACATATCCCATCCCAACCTTTAAGCTTGAATAGTCTCGGTACCCGGGCGCTTGATTGTTGAGTCCTTGTGGCTCACAGATTCTACAACCCTCCAGGTACAGGTTTGCATGAGTACATGCAGGATGATCTTACCCAGCTCAAGTGGGAATATGATGAGAAAAGAGGTAGGATGTACGTGACTTACCCGGATGAGTAGAGGACCATGGTCGTGATCTTTGAGATAGCGAGATAGTATCATTCGCATCTGTTTTATCATTTGATTTCGTCCGTAGTCGGACCCTGTCTTCATCATGATGATTTGAACTCTGTGTGAATTGTAATTTAGCATGTGGCGAGTGTAAGCCAACTTGTATACTCATCTCTTTTGTAATGTATGATGCAATGTTACTATACTTGCGAATGGCAAGATGCGTCTCTATCCCTTGCAAGGCCCTCGTGTCTTAAAATGGATAGGCGCGCATCTTGGGCCAACAACTAGGTGTCGAATCCAATACATACCATTGCATGTCACACGTACGCATGACATGCCCGATATGCATGGATACAACTATGGCATCAGATCATAACCATACAACATTACAACATTTATTTAGAAGGCTCGGAAGAACCAACACAATAAGATATTACAAGCAGGGGTCACAAGACCCAACATTCAGATAATTCAAACAAAGAAGCGGAATTAAAAATGTCTAGGTACAGACATCTACAAAAGTGGCTGGAGGATCCTGAAAAGCTACAATGACCCTACCAAAGGAACAAGACCTCTGTCTAGGAATCCCAAGCTAATCCGATCAACATCGAACTTCACATCGTAAATACCACTATTGAGACTGACGTCTCCTCTGCAAGAACATAAATTAAGCAAACGTGAGTACAAGGGTACTCAGCAATACTTACATGAGAACTAACTACATATGCATCAGTATCAATGAAGGGGGTTGTGGATTTTATTGTAGCAAGCCAACTTTGACTCTTGCCTAACCTGTACTACGACTACAAGTGCTTTCTTTGAGATGGGATAGCGCACACGAGTCCACATATTCTCCAATCAATACACCACTATGGATCCACTACCGTCTCCCAACATGAAGGCCATCCATAGCAATCACACTTATCTTGCATATTTTAGAGTATCCACTTCACTTGTCTATGAACCACATAAGTTTTCCAAGTAGTCCATATCCGAGGACATGACTATTCGAACAGATTATTTCACCTTGCAGGGTACACTTCTTCACACACACTCTCGCCACTTATCACCATGTGCACGTCATGCATCTCGGTAACCTTCAAGCAGAAGCACTGGCGTGGGTGTCGGCCACGACCGTCAACCACATAAGACCCTAGTCCACGTTTATCGCCTATTAGACACTGAACCCGCACGGAAGTCCGGCCGAAGTTTTCGCTACGGCCTCAAACAATGTGTGTAGGGTTCCCAAGCCCACCGTTTGGGTGCCACTTGGTACACCGTGCCACTATGCATCTACCGCATTACAGCCCACCCCGTAGGGCAATGCTATGCACGGCCACCAACACTTTTCCTACAAACACCAGAAACTAGTTGCAACTCCTTGACAGAGGTCTAGGCGATTAATAAGCCGAGGGGTCGAGTTACCGGAGCCCAATGTGTGGTAGTATCTTGTCTTGGATAACATACACAGAACTCAGTTCTTAAGGACGGTCCCAATGAGACAACTCGCCATGTACTCGTACATGGCCTCTCATCGCTACCTTTACCAAATCGTGTTCACACACTTAGCTCTCACACAGTAGGACATGAACATTGTCATTCTGATTCATCGCCTAGATGGATCAGACCCGACACGACACGACTCTAAGCATAGCAGAGACAGTAAGCAAGCATTGATGAGTAAGCACAACAAGGCTCAAGCAGTTGCTACTCATGCTAAGTGGTTTTAACTATTTACTGTGGCAAAGATAGGTCATGCAAAGGAACGGGTTCAACTACCGAGAACAGATAACAGTTGAATCGTGATTGTCCTAATGCAATAAAAGAGAGGAGCAAGAGAGTGGGTTCATATCAGTATGCTTAAGGGGGTTTGCTTGCCTGACAGTACTGAAGATAAAACTTCTCTTCATTAGCGTCAATGGTCACATCATCGGAACCATCGTCTATCGAGAAGGAACAAACACCCTCAAACGGGAAAGGAACACATTCAATGCAATGCAACAACCATGATGCATGATATGACAAGTTAGGGTACTGAATTGACCTAGAGGAATAATTAGCCAAGTTAATTGAAGTGGAATTCAAACAAGTTTGAATTCCAACTCCAAATGATATTTCCTATATTGCCCTAATCATGAAATGTCCTACTTCGTGATGTTAACTTGTTCAAACATGCATGATCATGGCACAAACAGATTCATTGGATTTTTCTGATCATTTTTCATATATAAATTATTTTCATCTGACTTACATATTATTTTCTATGATTTTTAGAAGTTTAAAGCATTTTTTGAAATAAATAAATCATTTAGTATTTATTTTACTTGCAGAAATACTTTACTACATCAGCATTACGTCAGGGTGACGTCATAGGTCAACAAGGCCGGCCAGGGTCAAACCTGACTGGCTAGACCCACCTATCAATGACACATGGGTTAATTAGGTTTAGTTAAATCCTAATCAAAACCATTAAGAGGCTGGGCCCACTAGTCTGTGGGTGATTAGGTTAATTAAGAAAAATTAATTATTTAACCTAATTAAGCCAGGGGTTGTCCCCACCTGCCATTGACTCTGGAGAAGTCAAATCTGGTCAAACCCACCGACGACTCAACGCCGGCAAGGCCAGATGCGGCGGAGGTGCTCGGAAATCACCCTCCGATGAACAAATGAGCGGCGGTTTGGCCCTATGCGACGCTAGCCATCGGGCGCATCCAACGGTGCAATCAACTCGAGCTGGGGAGGTCTATAACGACGGCGGCGACAACTTGTGCGACGACCGGAGCTCGGGCAACGACGGCAACAAGGCTACAGTGCATGGGACGACCAAATGTTGGGTGCAATCGGACCCTGGGAACGCTCGGAGCACGATGACGAGCTCGAGAGCAGGCCGTGGTGGCTGTAGCCATGGCCACATCCCCACCGGTGGCGAGAAGCTTCGGCTTTGACGGGGATGCTATCTAGGGGGTGCCCGAGATGGCAGATAGAGAGGGGAGAGGAAGAGAGACTCACGGGGGTTCGTCTAGAGTCGATGGGGAGGTCGGGAAGCTTCAGCAACCGGCGTTGGAAGCAGCAAGGGCGAGGAGGAGAACCAGAGAGGGGAGGAGAAGGGAGAGGGGTGGGCTCGATGTGGACGGCTCTAGGGTCCTCATCCCCTGCTCCAGCCAGGCTAGCAGGCAGGAGGTGGCCCTGACGCGTGGCCTCGCGCGTCGGGCACGTGCCCTCTCGTCCTCCTGGCGAGAGGCCAGGGATGACTGGCCATTGGGCCAGTTAGGCTGGCTGGGCTACACGAAGGTAAGTCGCCAGTTTTGCTCCTTTTCCTTTTTTTCTTTTCTATTTATTTGCTCTGTGTTTAAGATATTGGGGTAAAAACCCTAAAGGCAAAAACCCTCGAAATTATTCTGGGGTGGTAATTATATTACTAACAAGCCCCATAATAAGTTTCAGCAATTTTGTAAAAATTAAAATATTTATAGTCATTTAATTATCATTTTCAGATGCATTCATGATTTATTTAAAAAATCAAAATGATTATTTAGAAGTTCAGCACTCGTGGTATGTTGTTTCCAACATTTATCAAAAATGGTGAACATTTTTGAAGGCCATTTGGAAACATTGAAAATTCAGTTGTTGGAGTTTTGTTTAATCCATGAGGTGCTAGGGTTTGACATCCCCATTTCAAGTTCAGATGAAATTAAACATGATGCAATGAGTGCTCAATGATGCAACTAATACAAGCAATTTCTAGGGCTGTGACAACTCACCCCCACTAAACAAGAATCTCGTCCCGAGATTCAAGCGTAGGGTAAGAGAACAGAGGGAACACTAACTACCACAACCTTCTTGGTCCACGTGCCCTCCTCGCACGTGTTGATTCATTGCATTACGCTGATCTTGACATCTTTACCTTCGAGATCTTCATCCAACAGAAAGACAACAGGGATAGTGTTAGTGCACCTAGTGCCCCTTAGTGATTTTGGTGTATTGAAGACTTATAGGTTAAGGAACTAATGCGTTTGTGAGTGTACACAAGCTCTATAAGTCTATGAGGAGTTTGATATATTCGGAGATTATCGACCCCTAAAAATGTATGTCTTCAACTGAAGACTTTGGTGAAGACTTTGGTGAAGACTTTGCTGAAGACTTTGGTATTCCCTGAAGACTTAGAGAATGAAGAAGTTTGTGTGACCTTGAAGATATGAACGAGGACTATGAAGAGTGAAGACTTTTGTTTTCATAGCTTCATTTCCTTTATTTAAGTCAGAGGAAACACCGTACTGTTAAAGGGGGGCCGAGGTAATACTAAGGGAAATTTCCAACCGATGCTCAACTCCAAAATCCTCAAGCTATCCAATCCTTCGAGTGAAGCCTTTGGAAATCTCTTGCAACTCAGTCAAGTTCTTCAGTGATAGAGACGAAGTTCTTCTGGTCTCTGATGAAAATGATCTGACTGGGGAGTTAGGATTTCGCCAATGCAAATTGCCTACAAGTGAGGAATATGATAAGCCTGAGGACTTTCATAGTTCGAAATTCCGACCGTTGCTTTTTTTAGCGCCAACTGTCCCCTATCATGCTTATCCACATAATGGTCATATCATTGGGGGCATTTATGTCTTATCATGTCAGGTTGCACCCTGTCTATAAATATCCACCCCCCACAACGACTAGTTAGTTGGCTTCTCATCCTCCTAGGACTTTGAGAGAAAATCATCAGTGAGGAAAAACCCACAACCAAACCACCAAACCCAAAGTGATTGAGCATCACTAAAGAAATTCCTGCGTGGAACCGACGCTTGTTACCTTTGAGGACTATGCATCCTCCAGACAGTTAGGCATCATGGTCTAGTGCATCCTGTAGTCAATTGGGGATCATGGAGTGACCTTGGTCTAGAGCATCCAGCAGTAAATAGTGGATCACCGGGTCACCTGTTTGTGAGGGTTTTGGAAGTCTACCCTGAAGACTTACCATGGGTGTTGGGCGAGGACTGTGTACCTTAGCTCAAGGAGAATACTGCAAGGACTGTGTGTGCTAGGACTGTGTGTCCTCTGGTTTAAATACCAGGCCGCTCCATACCAGACGTACGACTGTCACAACAGTTGGAACTGGGTCATCAAACCATTGTCTTCATTGAGCTACCTAGTTCTATTTCCTCAACTCCTCTATCCCTCGTATACTTGTTGATGAAATTGATAGTTATTGTTTGAAGAATTTGACTGAAGACTTTCACAATTTCCTCACCTCAAATTCTTCAAGTTACCTTGTTCCTCACCTGCTTATCCTGTATCACACTACTTGTAATCTGTGCATGTTTCATTTCATCATGATGACTATGATGTTGCTATGTTCCTCATGCACCTGAGTAATTATTCCGCTGCTAGATCTCTTGACTCCTCATTTGATACTATGGCTTTGATGATTCAAGAACGTGGAGACTACAAGTCACTTGATCCTGTTGATATACTTGAGAGACTCAATACTCATGAATTCCAACAAGCTAAGAAGAGATACCTCTACGGACCAAGCTATGGTAGATCTCGTGCTCTGAAGGCAAAAGCAATTTCCTCATCCGAAGAAGAAGATTCTAACAGCAGCCTTGGTGATCCTGAAGAACTAAGTCAGGAGCTAGCAATGCTCGTGAGGAAATTCCAGAAGTTCTCAAGGAGAGGTAGATTTGGGAAGTCATCAAAAGGTGGTTTGAGGAAATCAGATTCCTCAGAAGACTACAAGAAAAGAACTTGTCATCATGCAAGAAGCCTGGTCACTTTATCTTTGACTGTCCTCTTTAGGAAAAATATTCAAAGAAGAAGAATAAATACAAGGATGTTAGTTCTGATGACTCGAAGAAAAAGACCAAATCTTCAAAGTCCTCATCTACGAAGTCCTCATCTTCAAAGTCCTCAAAGCACAAGAAGAATAGTTCCAGAAAGGCTCGAGCATTCATTGGCAAGGAAATGGATTCTGAAGAAGAATCTGAAGAATATGAAGAAGGGGAAGAATCTGAGGTGGAATCTGAATCTGGTGTGGCTAGCCTTGCTCTCGCTACTGCTTTCGTCAGCATGTCCATCTTCAACGATGAAGAAAATGACTACTCCACCGACTCTGACGTCAGCAATGATGATTATGCTCCCACCTATTGCTTCATGGCAAAAGGCTCAAAGGTACACAAACATCATTCCTCATCTGAATCAAGTGAAGGTGAATTTGACGAATATGTGAAACCTAGCTATGCTAAACTTGTCAAACTTGCCACTAAGCAACAAAGTGCACTTGAAAAGCTTCACAAAATACTAGACAAAAGTGATGATCTATTGAACGATGAAGTGGATCAGACTCAAACTCTGTCTAACGATCTCAAAGGTCTTCAGACAAAGTATGATAACCTTTAGAGTCATCATAACGACCTATTAGTTGATCATGATAAGCTTTCTTATGAATTTCTTCAAAGAAAGCAAGATCTTGAGAAACTGAGGGTGTCACATGAGGATCTCCAAAGGGAAAATGATTCCTTACTGGCTCAATAGTTCAGTACTGCTCAGGAAGAATTTGTTTCACCTTGTCTAAAATGCATCGAACGTGAAACTGCTAGTTCTTCACCTGAATGCTCAAATGCTTCTAGTGCTGCAAATTCTTCAACTATTCCAGTGGTCACAAATTCCTCATCTGAGGATACCACAAGTATCACTGACGACAATGCAGGGTTGAAAGAATTGTATATGACAGGCATGTACAAAAGTCTCAAAGGGTATCAAACCCTTTGCGATGTCCTCAAAAAGCAGATTCTGAATAGGAACCCTAGGAAAGAGGGTATTGCCTTTGTGAGGAAACTCAATGCTGATGGATCCTACTGGACACCTGAGCAGTGCCCCAAAACCTCATGGGTTGCTGCGAAAGGACCTCCTGTAGATCCATCCAGTTTATCTGGCTTTACTTGTGAAACTTCATATTCCTCTGATGAGTCACTTGACTCCAACTACAAATTCTTCAAAAATCAGAAAGGTGAAGTATTTGCCAGATTTGTTGGAACTAACTGCAAGAACGGTTCACCTATGAAGAAAATCTGGGTTCCCAAGAGCTACCTACAAAATCTTCAAGTGAATGTCCTCACAAAATCACTCATGAAGAAAAGGAAACCCAGATCAAATTCCTCATATGGACCAAAGTCTTCACTTGGACCAAATTCCTCAAATGGTCAAAAATATCATTCGCATGCTAATGCATCTGTTTCGCAGGGAAAATCTAAGAGTCCTGAATATGTGCATTATTCTTCAAATCATCATGTTCATAAGTCCCCAAAGAATTTTTCTGCTTATTCATATGAGTACTCTAACCCTCGCCCTGTGAAACGAAGCGCACTAGCCACAATGCATCCCTTCTCATATGGTGCTCGCAGAATGATGAACTCTTTGCCACCCCTCCAGATGTGGGTGGTGAAGAAATTGAACTAATTTCTTATGCAGGGTCAAGTCTCCAGATGAACTTGAACATCTGATGAATTTGCTGGAGACCTGAGGAAATGCTTGAAAGGATGCAAGCTAACCATGAAGAAATGAATTCCTCATTTCTCACATCCTCACACTACTTGCTTATTATCTTGTGGGATGAAATTATGTCTGATGAAGTTGATGTCATATTCTTCACTCTGAAGCATATGAGTTTGTAAGTCATACTAATTCATCTGCAGGATGAACCTCCAAAAGCTACTGAGTGGGCCCTCGATAGTAGATGCACAAACCACATGACTGGTGAAAAGAATCTACTGATGAATTTGCCACTTGCTCCATATCATCTGAAGCATATCACCTACGCAGATAAAGGAAAAAAAGCAAGGTATTGGGTCTAGGTAAGGTTTCAATCTCAAAGGACCGAACCATGGATAAGGTGATGCTTGTCGAATCCCTTGGGTTCAACCTTATGGCTGTCTCAATGCTTTGTGATCTTGATATGATTTTCGTATTTGGAAAATATCGTTGTGTTGTCATCATGGAAACCGACAATTCCAAAGTCTTCGAAGGCTTTAGGAGAGGAGACTTGTATGTTGTTGATTTCTCTACAGGTCCTCAGCCTGCCACATGCCTACTTGCAAAGTCCTTAGAAGGTTGGTTGTGGCATCGACGACTTGGACATGCTGGTGTGAGGAACTTGCCCACGCTCGTGACGAAAAAGCACGTCATTGGCATTGAAGGTATAAAATTCCTCAAGGTCCACCTTTGTGGTGCATGTGACTCTGGGAAGATGACCAGATCCAAGCATCCCTCAAAGACAATCATGACCATGACTTGACCCTTTGAATTGCTTCACATGGATCTCTTTGGCCCCACTCATTACTCTACACTAATAAATTCTTCAAGTTTGTATGGTTTTGTCATTGTTGATGATTACTCTCGTTACACTTGGGTGCATATTATTCTGTACAAGTCTGAAGTGCAGGATGTCCTTAGACGATTTGCTTCAAGGGCCTCCACCAACTTTGGAGTCAAGATCAAGCATATCAGGAGTGATAATGGGACTGAGTTCAAGAACACCAATCTTGATGAATATCTTGATGAACTTGGTATTACTCATGAGTTATCTGCCCGTTATACTCCTCAGCAGAACGGTGTCTTGGAGCACAAGAACAGGATTGTTGTTGAGACGGCTCGCACCATGCTTGACGAATACAAGACTCCTCATCGCTTCTGGCCTGAGGCAATTGATACTGCATGCCACATCATCAACAGGGTATATCTTCACAAATTCTTCAAGAAGACTTCGTATGAACTTATGACTGGCAAGAAACCCAATGTAAGTTATCTCAAAGTCTTCGGTGCAAAATGCTGGATTAGAGATCCTCACCACAGTTCTAAATTTGCACCGAAAGCACATCAAGGTTTTATGCTTGTTTACAGAAAGGACTCGCACACCTATAGAGTCTTCAACACCTACCATCATAAGGTTGTTGAAACTATAGATGTGCAGTTCGATGAAACTGATGGCTCGCAAAGAGAGCACCTACCTTCTGTGTTAGATGAACAGTCTCCTGAGAATCCATTAAGCTGAAGGCTACTGAAGACGTCATACCCACTGAGGAAGTTATCCCATCGAATGAAGACATTCATGTTGATACACCTGAAGAAAATGGTGCTGATGAAAATCCTCAGCCACGTCGACTTGCTCATCCAAGAGTTGCAAATGAAGTGCAGATTGAAAAAATCATAGATGAAATCAACAACCCAGGTCCCCTCACTCGCTCAAGAGCTTCGCATTTGACTAACTTTTGTGGGCACTTTGCTTTTGTCTCTATCATAGAGCCCACCAAAGTTGATGAAGCATTCAAGGAGCCTGAGTGGATTAAAGGTATGCAAGAGGAATTGCATCAATTCAAGCTCAACAGCATGTGGGAACTTGTCAAACAGCCAGATCATTGCAAGCATAACATCATAGGTACCAAGTGGATCTACCGCAACAAGCAAGATGAAAATGGCCTTGTGGTGAGGAATAAGGCTCGTCTTGTAGCCCAAGGCTACACACAGGTTGAAGGAATTGACTTTGATGAAACTTTTGCACCTGTTGCTAGACTTGAAGCTATTCGCATACTAATTGCTTATGTTAACCATCATGATATCATCTTATATCAAATGGATGTGAAAAGTGCATTCCTCAATGGTAAGCTTGAGGAAGAAGTATATGTTGCTCAACCCCTAGGTTTTGAAGACCCTAAGCATCCTGACAAAGTCTTCAGGCTCAACAAGGCCCTCTATGGCCTCAAGCAGGCGCCTTGGGTGTGGTAAGACACTCTGAAGGAATTCCTCATGAAGAAAGGCTTCAAACCCGGTTCACTCGACCCAACTCTTTTCACAAAATCCTATGACAATGAACTGTTCATATGCCAAATATACGTAGACGATATTATCTTTGGTTGTACTGACAAATGCTACAGTGATGAATTTGCCTATATGATGAGTGAAGAATATCAAATGTCTGTGATGGGGGAGTTGAAACTCTTCTTAGGTCATCAAATTCGTCAGCAAGACAACGGCATCTTCATATCTCAAGAGAAATACCTCAAGGATGTTCTGAGGAAATTCGACATGCAAGACTGCAAAGGCGTCAAAACTCCAATGCCTTCAAAAGGCCACCTCTGCACTGACGAAAATGGTAAAGATTTCGATCAGAAGGTATCGCTCCATGATTGGCTCACTATTGTATCTATGTGCATCTAGGCCTAATATTATGCTGAGTGTTTGCATGTGTTCCCGATTCCAAGCAACACCAAAGGAATCACACCATAAGGCTGTGAAACATATTCTTCGATACTTAGCTCACACACCAACGCTTGGATTATGGTATCCCAAGGGCTCAAATCTTCACCTCGTCGGATACTCTCATGCTGACTATGCTGGAGATCGTGTGGATCGCAAGTCAACCTCAGGCACATGTCATTTCCTCGGACGATCCTTAGTCTGTTGGTCCTCGAAGAAGCAGAACTGTGTGTCACTATCTACTGCTGAAACTGAGTACATTCTTGCTGGTTCATGTTGCGCTCAGTTGCTCAGGATGAAGCAAACCCTCAAGGACTACGGCATCAAGTTGAAGAATGTGCCTCTCTACTGCGACAACAAGAGTGCCATCAAGATTGCTTACAACCCAGTTCAGCATTCCAAGACCAAGCACATCCAGATTCGTCATCACTTTCTTCGAGATCATGTACTCAAGGGCGACATCTCCATCGAGCACATTCCCACTGAAGAACAACTGGCCAATATCTTCACAAAGCCCTTGGATGAAAAGAGATTTTGCAAGTTGCGGTGTGAGCTAAATATGTTAGAATCTTCGAATGTTCTTTGAAAAAGGACACACATCCAAACACTTATGTAAAATTGATGACTTAGATGTGCAACACACGAAGTAACGTTTTTCTTCAATCAATGACGAATAACCCTCTAAGTGTGAAGAAATTAATGAAGAATTTGATTCTCAGAACCCTACGATAATTGTACGCGGTGTCTGAAATCATCATTCTTATATGGTGGGTCATGCTACCAACCAAAGTTGAAATTCTTCAAAATTGAGTTTTTCGTCATTTTGCAAATTCTTCAATTTTTCAAATTCCTCAAGTTTAAAAATTCCTCAAGTTTTCAAATTCCTCAACTTTTCAAATTCTTCAAACTTTGAAACTCGAAAAGGGATTAATGGCGTCAGCCTGACGTCACTGTGACGTCAGCTGGTCGGCTGACCAAGCCAGGTCAAACCTGACGTGCGAGGCCCGCACATCAGTGAAACAGCCCTAAACTCCGCGCTGACCAGGGGTTTGACCCACCCTGGGGCCCACTGGTCAGTGGCAGGAGGCTAACTAATCAGGGGGGATTAGCCCCTGATGATGGCCACGTCGACGCCCACCGGAGCGGGGCCGGCGACGACCATCCGCAAGGCGGTGATCCGCCAGAGTTGCGCCTCCAGTGACCATTTGGCGTGCGTAGGGCACCCAGAGGAAGCCCGTCCATGCGCGCATCCAGCGCTGTGGTACAGGGGGCTCGGGGCCCACCGGAGCTATGGCCGACGATGACCCGAGCGGCGGCGAGCTTCGGGCAGCAAGGGAACGACACCTACGGCGAGGGACGGGCCGCGAGAGGAGGGGGAAACAGATCAGGAGCTCACGACGGGGTTGCTGGGGAAGACGCCAAGCTCAGGGACGCGCGGACGACCTTGAATCGCTGGAGAAGAGCTTCGGCGGTCGGCGGGGAAGAAACAGCAATGACGCGTCATGGAGGGCTCCCGGCTTCTTCTAGCGCCACGAGGGGGACGAGGGGGTCGCTGCGGGGCTGCTGGTGGGCTCAGAGGGGCGCGGGGGCGGCTAGAACAATGACGGCGAGCTCGAGCAGGGCTTGGCCATGGCGGCAGGGAGGAAAAAAGGGGGAGAGACAGCTGCGGCAACTGGGAGGAGGAGAAATGGAGGGAGGGCTCGATCTGGACGTCTCCCTGGAGTTTATCCCTCCATCCAAGCGGGCACATAGGCAGGAGGTGGCCGGCGCGTGACGACCACGCGTCCAGCGTCCTTCTGGACGGAGGTGGAAGAAGACCGGTTCACCCCTGGTGGGCTGGGTCGGCTTCTTCCCTGGCCCAGGTAAGATTTTAATAATTTACTTTTCTGTTTTCTTATTTTGTTATTCCATTTCTGACATTTGTTCCATTTTATTTTCAGGCACATATGCTATTTTAAAATACCCCAAATATTTTATATATCGAAGTTTGAATATTTCAAACTCATCTGAAAAGTTTCAGGATATTTTAAAAACTAAAATAATGATAATGCTATATTTGATATTTTCAGAAGCTTTATCATTTATTTTGAAATTGCTATAGTTGTTCAAATATTGTAAATGACCCCTTGTATAATCATGTCCATAATTATCAGACATAGGGGACATTTTTAAAGGGCATTTTGGATTTGTTGAATTCTCACCAACTTTGAACTATTTTGATTCAATGTGAACTTGGGGTTTCTTTTAGTCCCCATTTCATGTTGATGCAAAATTGAAACATGATGCAACACCCATGTTGTCCTATGACATCTAGCTAGGGATGTGACAACTCACCCCCACTCAAAAGAATCTCGTCTCAAGATTTTGAAGTCGTCGGAAAGAGCACGGGGTACTCTAGTCGAAGACGATCTTCTCTTTCCCATGTGGCCTCCTTTTCAGAATGGTGTGACAACTGAACCTTGGGAAACTTGATGTTCCGTCGCCGAGTGGTACGCTCAGCTTGATCAATAATACGAACAGGGTATTCTTGATATGTAAGGTTATCTTGGAGATCAAGCGCTTCGTGGTCTACCTCACAGACATGGTCCGAGAAGCAACGCCTGAGTTGTGAGACGTGGAAGACATCATGAACCTTGGAAAGATGCGGCAGAAGTTCCAATTGGTAGGCAACCTCTCCTCGTTTAGAAAGAATGCGAAAGGGTCCAATGTAACGAGGAGCCAACTTGCCCTTGATACCGAATCGATGGGTACCCTTCAGAGGTGTAACCCGAAGGTAAGCCTTCTTGTCAACTTCAGCGGTCACAGCCTTATGATGGTGATCATATTGGCTCTTTTGACGAGATTAGGCTGTTTTCAACTTTTCACGAATAATGCGAACTTGCTCCTCTGCATCCTGGATCATATCCGGGCCAAAGAGTTGCCTCTCTCCAGTTTCTGACCAGTTAAGAGGTGTTCGACACCTTCGTCCATAGAGAACTTCAAAAGGGGCTTTGCCCAAGCTTGATTGATAACTATTGTTATATGCAAATTCGGCAAACGGAAGACATTTCTCCCAGTTTATACCGAAAGATATAACACAAGCTCAGAGCATGTATTCGAGGATTTGATTGACTCTCTCAACTTGACCACTTGATTGCGGGTGGAAAGCAGTGCTAAAAGATAGATGAGTCCCCATAGTGGTTTGAAAACTTTCCCAGAATCAGGAAGTAAAGATACTCCTGTGGTCTGAGTTAATCTCCAATGGAACACCATCAAGAGAGACTATTCGAGAAACATATAGCTCTGCTAGCTGGCTAGCAGTTATACTCTCCCGAACAGGAAGAAAATGAGCCACTTTGGAAAGGCGGTCAATGACCACAAAGATAGCATTATTCCCTCTCTTGGTCTTGGGAAATCCGGTAATGAAATCCATACCGACCTTATCCCATTTCTATTCGGGAATAGCTAAAGGTTGAAGGGTGCTAGTAGGCATTTGATGTTCTGCTTTCACACGACGACAAATGTCACAATTAGCAATGAACTGGGCAATTTCTCTCTTCATCCTAGTCCACCAGAACCTCTGGCGTAGGTCCTGATACATCTTGGTACTACCCGGATGAATTGTGAGAGGAGAATCATGAGCCTCCTTAAGGATCAATTGTCATAGATGTTGCTTCTTTGGGATCACCAAGCGGTTCACAAATAAGACAACACCTCGATCATCTACCGAGAAGCACCTAACATTACCCTTCTTAATGTTTTTCTTGATCCGAGATATCCCGGCATCATGCTTCTGGGCTTCTATAATTTGATCCGTAAGAGTAGGTTTCGCCACCAGGTTGGATAGGAATCCTTGAGGAACAATGTGGAGGTTTAACTTCCGAAATTCCTCATGGAGAAGTGGTTGACCTTGTTGTAACATCAGGTTGTTACAATAAGACTTACGACTTAGTGCATCGGCCATGACATTGGCTTTTCCCGGGGTGTAAGTTATCCCTAAGTCATAATCTATAATACTCAACCCACCGTCTTTGCCTCAGATTCAAATCCGACTGGGTGAAAATATATTTCAGACTTTGGTGATCAGTGTAAATTTCACAATGATTACCTAGAAGGTAATGTCGCCAGGTTTTCAGTGCATGGACCACAGCTGCAAACTCAAGATCATGTGTTGGATAATTATCCTCATGTGGACGCAATTGTCGAGATGCGTATGCAATCACATGACGATCTTGCATGAGAATGCAACCCAATCCTTGTCGCGAGGCGTCGCAATAGATAACAAAGTCCTTAGAGAAGTATGGTGGCACTAGAACGGGAGCAGAGGTCAGTCGTATTTTCAACTCCTGAAAACTATGCTCGCATTGTGGGGTCCACTCGAACTTTTTATCTTTCTTGAGGAGTTCAGTCAGAGGTTCTGCAACCTTGGAGAAATTCTCGACAAAGCGGCGACAATAGCTCGCTAAGCTGAGGAAACTCCGAACTTGCTTAACCGATTCAGGTTGAATCCAATCAAGGATGGCCTGAACTCTCTTGGGATTGATAGCAATACCTTTACTAGAGACCGCGTGGCCCATATAGGTCACTTCTGGCAACCAAAATTCACACTTGGAGAATTTGGCATACAGACGGCGCTCTCGAAGTTTCATCAATACCAACCTTACATGCTCGGCATGTTCCTGCTCGTTCTTCGAGTAGATGAGTATGTCGTCGAGGTAAACCACGACGAATTTATCTAAATACTCCATGAAGGTCGAATTCATCAAGCGAGAGAAAGTGGTTGGAGCATCGGTTAAACCGAAGGACATGACGGTATACTCGTATTGGCCATAACGAGTAACAAAAGCCATTTTTGGAATGTCCCCGTTTCTAATTCTAATTTGATGGTATCCCAACCTCAAATCCATTTTGGAAAAGACATAGGATCCAGCGAGTTGATCATACAAATCGTTGCTCCTGGGGAGCGGATACTTGTTCTTAATGGTGACCAGATTCACTGGCCGATAATCCACAACCATCCAATCTGATCCATCCTTCTTCTTGACGAAGAGAATGAGACAAGCCCAAGGAGAAGAACTAGGTTGGATGAAACCTTTCTTCAAAGCCTCATCGGGTTGGATCTTAAGATCGGCTAGTTGTAAGGGTGCCATCTTACAGGGTCTTCTGGCTATTGGGACAGTCCCTGGAATAAGCTCTATCACAAACTCAACATCTCTGACAGGAGGGATTCCTGGCAGTTCTTCTGGAAAGACATCCGGAAAGTCACAGACTAGCAGAATATCTTCTAACTTTGGAAGAGGGCTAGCATTGAGGGAATAGAGTTGGTGCTTGGCTATTCGAGTGGAGACATTAACTATCTCACCGATGGATGTGTAAGTTGAACATTTCTAGTATGAGTATCAATCTTAGCATAGTGGGCTTTCATCCAATCCATGCCTAGAATGATATTGATGTACGAAGACTTGTGGGCTATCAAGGATGCTAGGAAGACTAGCCTATCCACCAGAATCTCATTATCATGGCTCACTCTAGAAGTTTGCCACTTCGAACAAGGAGTCTGAACTACTAAAGGACAAACAGGCATTTCCCCATAAAGAGTACTACTAAAGGCACACAACTAGGTGTCGAATCCCATACATACCATTGCATGTCACACGTACGCACGACATGCCCGACATGCATAGATACAACTATGGCAGCACAACATAACCATACAACATTACAACATTTATTTAGAAGGCTCGGAAGAGCCAACACAATAAGATATTACAAGCAGGGGTCACAAGACCCAACATTCAGAGCATTCAAACAAACAGGCAGAAGTTAAACATGTCTGGGTACAGACATCTACAAAAGTGGCTAGAGGAGCCTGAAAAGCTACAACGACCCTACCAAAGGAAGCAGACCTCTGTCTGGGATTCCCAAGCTAATCCGGTCAACATCGAACTTCACGTCGTAAATACCACAATTGAGACTGACGTCTCCTCTACAAGAACATAAATTAAGCAAACGTGAGTACAAGGGTACTCAGCAAGACTTACATCAGAACTAACTACATATGCATCAGTATCGATGAAGGGGGTTGTGGATTTTATTACAGCAAGCTAGCTTTGACTCTTGGCTAACCTGTACTACGACTACAAGTGCTTTCTTTGAGGTGGGATAGCGCACACGAGTCCACATATTCTCCAATCAATACACCACTATGGATCCACTCCCGTCTCCCTACGAGAAGGCCATCCATAGCACTCACTCTTATCTTGCGTATTTTAGAGTATCCACTTCACTTGTCTATGAACCACATAAGTTCTCCAAGTAGTCCATATCCGAGGAGCGGCTATTCGGATAGATTATTTCACCCTATAGGGGTATACTTCTTCACACACGCTCTCGCCACTTATCACCATATGCACATCATGCATCTCGGCAACCTTCAAGCGGAAGCACTGGCGTGGGCGTCGGCCACGACCGTCAACCACGTAAGACCCTAGTCCAGGTTTATCGCCTATTTGAGACTGAACCCGCATGGAAGTCCGGCCGAAGTTTTCGCTATGGCATCAAACGATGTGCGTAGGGTTCCCAAGCCCACTGTTCGGGTGCCAATTGGTACACTGTGCCACTGTGCATCTACCGCATCACAGCCCACCCCGTCGGGCAGTGCTATGCATGGCCGCCAACACTTTTCCTATAAACACCAGAAACTAGTTGCAACTCTGGATAGAGGTCTAGGCAATTAATAAGCTGAGAGGGGTCGAGTTACCAGAGCCTAATGTGTGGTAGTATCTTGTCTTGGATAACATACACAGAACTCAGTTCTTAAGGACGGTCTCAATGAGACAACCCGCCATGTACTCCTACATGGCCTCTCATCGCTACCTTTACCAAATCGTGTTCACACACTTAGCTCTCACATAGCAGGACATGAACATTGCCATTCCGATTCATCGCCCAAATGGATCAGACCCAACACGACACGACTCTAAGCATAGCAGGCAAAGTAAGCAAGCATTGATGAGTAAGCACAACAAGGCTCAAGCAAATGCTACTCATGCTAAGTGGTTTTAACTATTTACTGTGGCAAAGACAGGTCATCGAAAGGAATAGGTTCAAATACCGAGAATAGATAACAGTTGAATCATGATTGTCCTAATGCAATAAAAGAGAGCAGGAGCGAGAGAGTGGGTTCATATCATTATGCTCATGGGGGGTTTGCTTGCCCGACAGTCCTGAAGATAAAACTTCTCTTCATTAGCGTCAATGGTCATATCGTCGGAAGTATCGTCTACCGAGAAGGAACAAACACCCGCAAACAGGAAAGGAACACATTCAATGCAATGCAACAACCATGATGCATGATATGACAAGTTAAGGTACTGAATTGACCTAGAGGAATAATTAGCCAAGTTAATTGAAGTGAAATTCAAACAAGTTTGAATTCCAACTCCAAATGATATTTCCTATATTGCCCTAATCATGAACTGTCCTACTTGGTGATGTTATCTTGTTCAAACATGCATGATCATGGCATAAACAGATTCATTGGATTTTTCTAATCGTTTTTCATATATAAATTATTTTCATCTGACTTACAGATTATTTTCTATGATTTTTAGAAGTTTTAAGAATATTCGGAAATAAATAAATCATTTATTATTTATTTTAATTGCAGAAATACTTTACTGCATCAGCATTACGTCAGGGTGATGTCGCAGGTCAATAGGGTCGGCCAGGGTCAAACCTGACTCGCTGGACCCACCTGTCAATGACACATGGGGTTAATTAGATTTAGTTAAATCCTAATCAAAACCATTAAGAGGATGGGCCCACTAGTCAGTAGGTGATTAGGTTAATTAAGCAAAATTAATTATTTGCCCTAATTAAGCCAGGGTTGGCCCCACCTGCCATTGACTCCAGAGAAGTCAAACCTGGTCAGGGGGTCAAACCCACCGGCAGATCAACGCCGGCGAGGCCAGATGCAATGGAGGTGCTTGGAAATCACCCTCTAGTGACCAAATGAGCGGCGGTTTGGCCCTATGCAACGCTAGTCATCGGGCGCGTCCAACGGTGCAATCAACTCGAGCTGGGGAGGTCTAAATTGACGGTGGCGACATGTGCGGCGGCCGGAGCTCGGGCAATGACGGCAACGAGGCTACAAGGCACGGGAGGACCAGATGATGGGTGCAATCGGACCCTGGGAACGCTCGGAGCACGATCACGAGCTCGAGAGCAGGTCGTGGTGGCTGTAGCCACGGCCACATCCCCATTGGCGGCGAGAAGCTTCGGCTTCGACGGGGATGCTAGCTAGGGGGCGCCCAAGACGGCAGGAAGAGAGGGGAGAAGAAGAGAGGATCACGGGGGTTCGTCTGGAGTCGATGGCGAGGTCGGGGAAGAGCTGGAGCAAGCGAATTGACGGTGGGAAGCTTCAGCAACCGACGGTGGAAGCGACAAGGGCGAGGGGGAGAACCACAGAGGGGAGGAGAAGGGAGAGGGGTGGGCTCGATGCGGACGGCTCTAGTGTCCTCATCCCCTCCTCCAGCCAGGCTAGCAGGCAGGAGGTGGCCCTAGCGCGTGGCCTCACGCGTCAGGCACGTGCCACCTTGTCCTCCTAGCGAGAGGTCAGGGACGACTGGCCATTGGGCCAGTTGGGCCGGTTGGGCTACACGAAGGTAAGTTGCCAGGTTTGCTCCTTTTCCTATTTTTTTTTATTTTCTATTTATTTGCTCTGTGTTTAAAATATTTGGGTAAAAATCCTAAAGGAAAAAACCATGGAAATTATTCTGGGGTGGTAATTATATTATTAACAAGCCCCATAATAAGTTTCAGCAATTTTGGAAAATTTAAAAATATTTATAGTCATTTAATTATCATTTCCAGATGCATTCATGATTTATTTAAAAAAATACAAAATAATTATTTAGAAGCTCAGCACCCCTAGTATGTTGTTTCCAACATTTATCAGAAATGGTGAACATTTTTGAAGGCCATTTGGAAACATTGAAAATTCAGCTATTGGAGTTTTGTTTAATCCATGAGGTGCTAGGGTTTGACATCCCCATTTCAAGTTCAGATGAAATTAAACATGATGCAATCAGTGCTCAATGATGCAAGTAATACAAGCAATTTCTAGGGTTGTGACACCAATTCCATATACTCATCTCCTTTGTAAATGTACTTGTAATGATATCCATTCTTGTAACAGGATGAGATGTGCTTCTATCCCTCTCAAGGCCCTCGAGCCAAAATAAGGATAGGGTCGCATCTTGGGCGTGACAAGTGGGTATCAGAGCCTGTATTGACCTAGGAGTTCTTGATTGATCGAACTTGGTCGAGTCGAGTCTAGTGAAAAACTATTTTGAGTCTAGTTATATTAGAGAGTAGGATTCTTTTTACTTCTCTTCTATACTCTGGTGAGGAATTATGACTTAGGAATTTTGATTCTACCCTCTTCTCACTCAATTTCCTTTTAGGATCACGCAGATATTTTGGAATCAATATGATGCCAATGTGATGGAGTTCTGTACTTGGTGCCTCCTCTTATCGAGGAGTAGAGCTCTAAGGGATCCTTGGCACATCGTTATCGTTCAGTTTCCTTAGTATCTTAGGACGGAGGATCTTCGAAATTGCTTCAATACTAGTAGTGGCGAGAGGAGTTCGGCATCCCCAGTACTAGTGGAGAGAGTTCAGATGTGTTGCCATTCTTGGTATCATTGTGTTTTCGAGGGTCCGAGATAGATGTGTTTCCGAAGCCTCTGGTTATGTGTTGACGGATATGTTACATTGGAGCGTAGTATTACTATTAGGAGTTGAGTGATGGATTTTGCTCCTTGTATCCGTGGACCCGATTGCATAATCGGAAACTTTCGCGAGTTCTTAGGTGGGAATTCAAGTAGTTACCTAGGCTATCTTTCAACAAATGCATGTGTGATGTTGGGGTTCGACATCTAGTGGATTTGTTTGTTCACGGTCTTTCTTACAAAGGATAGTCTCGATATATGTCATCAGATATGCTTCGTCAAGCCTTGTAGTTCGCTATGCCTAGGGAGCATATTCGAGCGTCATTTCAATATGGCAATCCAATGTATGATCGAGCCCGTGCGAACCTTACCACGAAAATATCGGACGAAATCTCTGTTATACATTTGTTCTGGCTTCTTTCGTCAGCCCCATCCTTTGTTTTGTTTTGTTTTGTATATGGTAATTCGATTTGCTTCGATATCAAGTGGTGATTTCATATTTTCTAAGGTGTGTTCTCATATTTTATGGGAATGCTAATCCTTTTGTTCAACTTGAGTTGTCATGAAATTCTTTTCATCCGTTGTGCTTTCTTCAAGTGAATTCAATCCTTTCAATAATTGCAAGGTCAATCATCTTATTCTTTCCTAGAGTTCATTCCATCTGTTCCAAGTTTTCTTTGTTTTCCCCACCCTCCCACCCTTTCTCTTCATCGGGTAAATTCTCATCCAAGTGCCTTTACTTTCATTGATGCTTCCGCTATCTTTCTTCCGTATCGTATCTGGTGATACGTGCGAAGATGCTCAATGCTCAAGTTTATCATTTATTAGTATTCTTCTTTGTTTTCTTGTCCGATGGATTCAATTCAAGTTATTGGTGTTCATCATATCATTTTCATTCTCTAATTGCTCTCCCATGTTGGAATTCTCATCAAGCCTCTCTTGGTTTTCATATCTCTCTATTCTATCCGGAGTGCTGAACATATCTCAGAAGATTTGTGTTTCCGTTCAAAATGTTTTCAATTATTTTGAGGTTCTCACCTCATCAAGTGTTTCATTTGTACCGGTGCAATCTCTCTTTCTAAGCAATCATTCCAACGGTGGTTTCTTTGAGTGGGCCCATAACCCAAAGGTTTTTCCCCAGGATCTTACCTGGCTCTTCTAATCTTTATGGAGATGTTCTCGGGTTCTCTTCTAATATGACGTAAGAATGATTTCCTTAGTCATATTCCTCTTCTAGATCGCTTCGAAACATTTTCATCATTGGCTCAACCTTTCTTTCTTCATGAGAAACTTTGGAGTGTAATAGTAATTCATGGTGTTGCTTCTCATAATTATTCTCAGTACTGAAGATCGAAGGAGAGTTTCTCTTAATCTTGGTCCATTCTCTTGAAGATTTGTCATCTCATCTTGATGCTTTTCTCTCAAATTGTTTCCATTCATGAGAAATTTCTCCCATATCTATCTGGTGCATTTAGAGTTGTTTTCATTTCTCGATCCTCCCAAAGGCCATCATTTCAGAAGATTCCTCGTTCTTAGCTTTCAACTTTCGTTCTCAAGTTCTTCTCAAGTGTTGTTCCTTCGTTCGTATCTCAATTATTCTCGTGCTTCGTTCAAGTTTTCCATTAGTCGGATCATGATCTCTTCGTTCTCACGTGATTCCATTCATTCGTAGTACCCTCATTCATTTAAATTCTTACCGGTGTTCTCGTTCAAGACTTCTTCAAGTTTGTGATCTATCTCTCTCTTCAATTCTTTGCAAGAAGAATAAGTGGTGTGCAAAATCTGTTGCTTGTCATCAATTTAACTTGATGAAGGATAAGCATAACATGATTCTTATTCTAGTTTCATCAAGGTGATTTCAGTCCTTCTTTCGGAGTTGTTCATGATATCAATTCCCGATTTCAAGGGTTCTCGTCTTTTCTTTCTGGAGTTCCAAGTTATTCTCAAATACCTCTTCATGAAGCTTCATCTAAAGCTTCGCAAGGCCTCAATCTTGTCTTTTCGCAACCTTCAATTCTTTTCTATCATCCTTCTATTCTAGAGTTCATCCCGGTGCTTCTTCATGGTGGTTTGTTAGGATGTAATTCTTCTCAAATTATTCTTCAAGATTCTTGTTGGAGGTGCTCAAGTGTTCTTTATCTTGAATTTCTAAGTTCAATTCCTTCTTCATTGTCTTTTGAGATGGTGTTATTAAATTTTGGATTATGAGGACTCTCGAAGGAAAATTGTCAAGAATAAGATAAGTAAACCCATCTTGTCTTCTCGGGGTTATCTTGGGTTGGATTTCACCTGAAGCATTTCCTAAGGATAGTTGCTATCATGGTGTCATAAATGATCCAAGTTTTCTCCTCCTCTTCTTCGTGAAAGAAGTTTTTCATCTCTTTGCTCAAAAGCAATCAATTGTTTCTGTTGTGGTAGGTTGTCACCTCATAATTTTGAGATGAGCCCATAACAAGCTATTCTTTTCGTTGTTGATTCTCCATCAACTCCGTTCAACCAAGCTTTTCCAATTCAATGGTGGTAGAAGTTGTTATTTTCTTCTCCGTTCTTTTCCTTCTATCAATCTAGTTTTTATTCTCTTGTTATGGAGGCCTTGTGATGTTGCTCTCTTCAAACTATCATCTTGCTTTGTCAAGATCATGTTCTTCCCTTGCTTGTCCATTAAACGGAGTAATGTGATATCTTTTCATGATCCTTCCGTCTTATGAAGTTTTGATTCTAATCCAACCGAAGTTTGGTGTCTCTCTTTCAATTTCTTTCCATCATATCAATTTTTCCTCTCTATCCTACCGAAGTGCTACCCAAATTTCTTTTGAGTTCTTGGTCATTCCTCATGTCGTTCTTCATCTATTTCCAACCTTCATGTTCCATTGGGTTCACTCGTTTGTCAAAGAAGCAACTAAGTTTTACTTCTTGCTCTTTCTGTTCCCCTTCTCATTCTAGATCTCAGGACGAGATCTTCGTGTAGTGGAGGAGAGTTGTAATAGCCCGGGACTGACGCTCTAGATGATTCCCCTTTTATTTCCATTCTCGTCTATGTCTCGTTTGGTTGTTTCATTCATCATCGCATCATTCGCATCATCTGCATGGCGTCGTCACTCCTTTTCGAAAACTTGCATCCGTTTGTAGTTGCCGGTTCTCCCCGTCCGTGTCGCTGACCATTACGAGACCAACCACACATGCACGCGCCCACGGCATCGATAAAATATTGTTTTCAAAGCGTGCGAAAAATATTCTCGGATTGGGCCGACAGTTGGCATGCGGTCTTGTTATATTATAGGTAGACCGCCTGTCAAATTTCGCAGCAATCAGAGGTCGTTTGATACCCGAACGGTCAATCATAGCAGTGTGGTCATCGGTTTATTTATCAGTCGTTTCGGTGTTTTAAAACCTCGTGTTACGGGTCACAAAACTCCCTCTCATCTCCACCTAGCCCATCTACACAGCCCAACACCAACCCACCTAGCCTATTCCCGTGACCGGAGTCGTCCGATCTCGATCGTACGGCTCGAAACGGCGCAAAAATCCCCCTAATCTAGCCCCATTTCCTATTTAATCCCCCCTTCCTAATTTGGCTAACCCTAGACCCACCTCGAACTCCGCGCCCCCCCAATCGTCAGTCGCCGCCAGCCGCCTGTCTACCCCCACCTCGTGCAGGCCCGCCGAAGCCCATGGGTGAGCACCCCCGCGCGCTCTTTTTCTACGTCTCGCCCATGCATCGTTTAGTTATCTTGCACCCATGTGCTGCTGTTGGACGTCTAGTCAAATTCGGACCGTATAGTATTTTTTTCCATGTCCGCGAATTCCTCTATTTATCTGATAATTACTATTTTTGCAGAAAAACCCTTGTTGTTCATGCATTTAATAACTTTCAAACTGTGCATCGTATGTAAAAACTTAATATATAAGAATTGACTAAAATTTCGTGTAGATTCACAATATCCAACTATTGCATGTGTTTAAAATGTTTAAGTTGTTGTTTTCATGTAATTTGTGTAAATGCCATGTAAAATGATTTATTTCATAACTACTAAACAGTAGCTCCGATGCAAATGTTTTATATATGTAACTTGAATAGAAAAATGCGTAGAATCTCATGGTGACATTTATTTTGCTGTTTAAAAACTCTAAAATATGGTTAGTTGAGATCTTGACCAAACTTAAAATATGCATATGAGGTCATTCCGGAATTGTTATTCGTTGCTTCCGGGCCCATTTAAAATGCCTAGATGATATAGTTGTTCATGCTTCACCTCTTGCCATCTCTAACAACATTTAACATTGATGTGTACCTCAATGGGAATGAACTAAGTAATTCAAATGTGGAGTTTCGTCAATATGCAACTCGTTGCATATTCAGCTTCACTTTAATGTGTAGTAGTTGTTTGTTGTTCTTGCCATGCCATGCCATGCCTTGCATATTAAACCGGACATGCATCATATTTGGTTGTGGATCATGTCATGCATATGTTGTGGTGTACCATGTGTTGATTGTTGTTTCCGTATTGTTTCTTCTCGATAGAGTTCCGAAAGCGTTTGGAGTGTGAGGATTCGTTCAACTACGTTGGATCGTCTCCCAACATTGCCATGATAAGCTTCTAACCTCCACCTCCCAGCAAACCATTATGTGGCTATGTTACCGCTTGCTCAGCCCTTCTTATAGCGTTTCTAGCTGCAGGTGCAATTGCTTCCATGTGACAACATGGACATCCTTTTGTTATCACAATATTATTGCTATTTAATTTAATGCACATATATACTTGGTACAGGGTGGAAGGCTTGGCCTTTTGCTCGGTGTTTTGTTCCACTCTTGCCACCCCTAGTTACTTGTGAACTGGTGTTATGTTCCATAATTGAGCGCTCCTAACATGCTCGGGGTTGTTATGGGGACCCCCTTGATTTTCGTTTTAGGATAAAGCTTATCTGGCAAGGCCCAACATTGGTATTACATTTGCCTAATAACTAATAAAAATGCATAGGGACCCGCCGGCACCCGCAGATAATTTAATCAACCCCCGGGCCAGCGCTCCTCATGAGTGTTGGTCCAAAATAGAGCACTATGCGGGGCCAACCAAGGGCAACTCGGGAGATTTCTATCAGGCCAATGTATGCGCAGCTCATCTGTCGTGCCCTGAGAATGAGATATGTGGCTCCTATCGGGATTGTCGGCACGTCGGGCGGCCTTGCTGGATTTGTCTTACCTTTCTCGAACGTCTTGAGTGAGGAATTTTGAAAATACTTCGGGCTATCACGAGGTGGCGGATTTCCTGTGGAATTACCTAGGAAGATCACGAGATCCATGGTCGAGGTTATTCCCGCTACGTGTGGTTAATTTGTGTTGGACGAGTTGGAGCACCCCTGCGGGGTTAAATCCTTTGGAAACCCATGCTCGCGGTTATGTGGAAAACTTGGAAAGTTTGTTTAACACCCGGTCATAGTAAACTTGAAGTAAACTCAAATAAAATACACCAACCGTGTACGTAACCGTGACTATCTCTTCTCGTGAGTCCTTATCCGACAGAGAACACGGTGGGGTTATGTTTGATGTAAGTAGGTGTTCAGGATCACTTAGTGATCATTACTAGCTCACGTCTATTATTCGTAGACCACCATACTTTACTTTACGTATTCGTAAGTTAGCCACCCAATCAAATGCTTAGTCACTTGCTGCAGCCTCACCACTTAACCATACCTCACCCATTAAGCTTTAATAGTCTTGATACCCTTGGAAATGAGATTGCTGAGTCCCTATGGCTCACAGATTACTACAACAATAGTTGTAGGTACTGGTAATGCGATGATTTGCTGTGAGAGCGATGCTTGTTTTGATTTGGATTCTTCTTCTTCATCATTGATCTAGGATGGGTTCCAGGAGGCAGCCTGGGATAGCAAGGATGGATGTCATTTTATCGTTTGATTTCGTCTGTAGTTGGACTCTCCTCTTCTGTATGATGTTTGAGTATGTTGATGTATTGATGTGATCTTGATGTATCTTGTGGCGAGTGTAAGCCAATTGCATATACTCATCTCTTCTGTAAATGTACTTGTAATGATATCCATTCTTGCAACACGACAAGATGTGCTTCTATCCCTGTCGAAGCCCTCGAGCCAAAATAAGGATAGGGTCGCATCTTGGGTGTGACATGGCAGCTCTGATAAGGCACCGAAATTCTGAATGTACTTCGAGGCTTCAAGGAAATCTGCGTCGATTGACATCTTTGTCATTCGCCCTGATCGATTCTACCATCATAAATGTCCGAATGAACTTAAGCATCAAATATGTTCTGAGTGAACCATCAGGATCTTTTGATGCGACGGGTCGCTCTGCCAGGCCCAGATTTCACGGGATTCGAAAATTTTGTGAAGCGTGCACTACATGGAGATATTGCAACGACTGGGGCAAGTGGGGGCACAACGCCTCGATTACTGCACCGCCCATTATGCCACATACAGCACCGGTCCTGCGGCGAAGATATCTAGAGATTTAGCAGGCCCGCAGGTTAGTGACTCACTCGGCTGGTATAAGACTTTGCCATGCTGCGGGTAGCACAATACTATTCCCCCAAATCCACTCTTTTCCTCCGCCTCCACCACTCGGCTCCGTCCCGACGACCGTCGCCGCGATGACGAAGGGCAACACTGAGAAGCTCGAGCGCGCCAAGAAGGGAGCCACCAAGTGCAAGGGCAAGAAGCCATCCGGCGCCCGGTTCACAATGCAGGTAGGGTGGATCCAGGGGGATTTCCTCCTGTCGACAGTCACAGCGAGGGATGTCGAGAACCTCATCATCGGTAGGCTCATGGCCGAAGGCTCGTGGAGGCTGTCGGAGGGGGAGATCGAGCCGGAGCCGTGCGAGGGGGTCCTTCTCCTCACCTCTGTCGAGCGAGGTTTTTCCATGCCCCCATCCTTTCTTTCGAGGGTTTCTGAATTTCTTCGGAGATCAACTCCATCATTTTCCTCTAAATGCCATTTCTTATCTTGTTGCTTTCATCACTATGTGTGAATGTTTCTTGGGTTGTCCTCCCCATTGGGGCTTTTTCAAGCATGTCTTCGCTATTAGATCACAATCGGTCAAAAAGGCCAACCGTGAGGATGATAAGACCCATGTCATCCAATTATGTGGTGGATTGGTGATCCAAAAGAGGGCTAGGAGTGCTTTTCCATCTATGACCTTTCCAGAATCTATTAGGGGTTGGCAGTCGACTTGGTTCTACTGCAAAGATGTTACATCTTCCAACATGTCGCCTGGTCTTTCCCCTTTCACACTAGATCGACCCACCACTCCCAAATCCTTATCTGTGTTATAAGGGGAGAAAGTCCACGTGGGGATCTTAGTGGACGCCGTAGTGGCTCTTGTTCGTGGTGGAGTGACTGGCATGGATCTGCTAGAGACATTCCCCAGACGGCAGATCCAGTCCCTCCAAGCAAGGGACCATACCATGTGGCACTACTCAGGCCTTGAGGACACGACTTGGACACACCCAGAGGAAGTCCTAGAGAAAACTATCGGGCAGTGGCTTCAAAGTATTACTGGAGCCTATGACAATCCCCTGGGAGCCAAGCGGATCAAGCCTTTCTCTACTGAGGATCCACCAACGAATCCGGTAAATTGTATCTTTGTCGACTGTCATACTGTTCCATCGAGTGACTGAGTTGTCGGTCGACTGACTTTACTGTTTGAATTTTGCAGGAGTGGACGAACATGTATTCGCTTGTACCGAATGGAAATCAGCCCGAAGACGGAGGGGAGAGCGAGGGCGGCAGCGTGGATTTTGATTATGTCGACGACAACAAGAATGAATACGAGGAATCGGGCGAGGACAAAGAAGAAACAAAGTCTCCTTCGTGCACTGAGCATCGCTCCAAGCAGCGTCAGGACCCCGCGACTGCCCCAAGCAGGACCATGGGGTCAAGTGGCAGGAACCCTAAGCGGGACCGAACCCCGATGGTTGAGTCGAGTGAAAGGGCCGCAGAGCAGCCAAAGTCTAACGTGTCGAAAGCTCGGAAGGCTTTGCCCTGTATGATGATCAATGTACTTGTTGTCTCAACATAAGTGTTCGTTTTCTTCTTTTGTTGTTGCATGGAACTTCGTATTCTTGCTGATCGAGTGGAATTTGGTCTACCAGGGCCGCTACCTCAGTAATGTCGCCTCCATAGGACAAAGAGGAGCAAATGGATGTGGATACTGCTAACGCAGCCACTTCTCAACGAGGTATATCAAATCTTCACTCTGCTCTATTTCTTGAAAATGATTTTCTGATTGAATAAGCTAATGTCGTCGACTGATGTTTGCAGATATCATCCAACCGGAGGACGACGAAGAGCCACCTCGGGGTAGGGGTGAAGGTGTGACCTCAGGCACCCCACGCGTACGCGCATGAAGAACGTCATCGGCGCAAACGCCTCAAAGGTCAACTGATGTGTTGTCTCAAAGCATAGGCGACTCTTCCTGAGCTAGAACCAAGCTCGCAGCTTTGTTGTCGAGTGCCCCACCAGCCACTTCAACCATTATGGTTTCTGAGCCAATCGAACAGCCTCAAGCAACCTCGGCTGCACCAACCACAACATCAACTTCTCCAATGACTGCCTTTCCTATGCATCACGTCCCAGAGGACCGGACTGGAGCTGGCAAGGAAGCCATGATCCAAGATGAGCAGATGATGTTGCGCACAAAGGAGGCATACAAAGCCAGCAAGTTGGCTTATGACGCTAGCTCGGCGCTTCGCTCCAATGTTCGAGTAAGTGCGATTGTAAGTTCGTTTCCGATTGAATTCCTGTCTTTCTTGATTGTACACCCAGTAGGTGTTTTCCATTTGAAGCATACTTGCGTATTCTTCTCTCGAGTAGATCAGATCTTAGTCGAGAGGGTTTTGGTCTAGTGGGGGCACGCTGAGGGCACCCATTGGGTGTATTCCCCAAGACCGTTGTCGAATGGTGATGACATCGGCAGGGGTCTTACAATTGTTTTGATAATCGCTCGACTGGTCGAGTGATAGAAGAACTAGTGGGGGCACGTTGAGTGCACCCACTGGGTGTAGTCCCCGAGACCACCGTCGAGTGCTTGCACCGGCAGGGGTCTTAATAGAGACGATATTTACATGCTTGCACACTGTTGTGTGTGCTTTTGTTTGCTTGCCACTCAACAAATCTTGTGTTAGCAGGTCCAGTGGGGGCACTCTGAGTGCACCCACTGGGTGTAGTCCCCGAGACCGTTGTCGAGTGCTTGCATCGGCGGGGGTCTGATAGAGACCATTTTCTGCTCGGACAGGACGGACCTGGTCGAGTGATTTCGAAACCAGTGGGGGCATGTTGAGTGCACCCACTGGGTCTAGTCCCCGAGACTACTGTTGATCATTGACGATGAGCAGTAGTCTTAAGAACTTGGAGTCAGGGTCCTTTATCGTATGTGGAGTACGCTTGCCACTCGATTTGTCGAGTCAATTCTTGGCCTTAGTGTTTCCACTCCTGAATGTTTATCTTAGGGACGGAGAAGTCCGGACCTACTCTTTAGGTTTCATGGATATCATTTCCAACAACCATGATATGACTCAGGTTTCATGGACATCATTTCCATCAACCATAATATGACGCAGGTTTCATGGACATCATTTCCATCAACCACATCCGGGGTGTGGGGTGGGGTGGCAGGCCACCATCCAGTCGACTATTCTTGATCATTTCCACTCGGGAGTGGAGAAATTTTGATGTCGACTGAACTATTTTTTGTTGATTTCAAAGAGCTTGTGAACTTGGCACCCAGTACAAAGACCTGGAGAAGGAGAAGAACCAGTTGCGATTGGATCTGGAAGTCTCCAAGAACAACCTGGAACGTGCGCAGATAGTGTTGAGGACCTTGGGAGGTAATTCTTGCTGACCAAATGCACTCTTACTTTCCCCATCAATCCTTTGAACCTAGTGCTCTCACTCGAACAGACATGCGTGATGAAAATCGCCAACTCCAAGCACGACTCAACAATCCTATTTCTTTAGATACCATGAAGAAAGCACTGGAGGACAAGAACAAGGCCCTCGTTGATGCTCAAAAGGTGGCGAGGGAGAAGACTGAAGCTGCCAAGAAGAAGCTTGCTGCAATCAAGAAGATAGAGGAAAAACTCCAAGTTGAAGCTGGAATGGGCTGAGTTTATCAAGAAGACCGAACAACTGACCAGGAGGAGTAATGGTGTGGAGAAGCATTTGGGAGATTTCGCGAATAAGATGTGTAGGATCGAAAGTAGTGCTAGAGGGGGGTGATTAGACTACTTGACCAAATAAAATCTACTTTTTCCCAATTTCAATTCATGGCATATTTTAGCATTTATAGTATGTCAAGTACACCCTACACATGCATTTCTAAGAGTATAGCAGCGGAAAGTAAAGACATTGCACATGTAAGTAAAGAGAGGGTAAGAAAAGCAAACGCAATTGGTGACACGATGATTTTTCCCGTGGTTTCGATAGGTGGCGCTATCGTACATCCACGTTCATGGAGTCTTCAACACACGAAGGGTAATGGTCGCGAGAGTCCACAGAGGGCTCTACCCACGGAGGGTTCCATGAAGAAGCAACCTTGACTATACCATGACGGCCTACATCCACGGAGGACTAGCCTTACTCGGGGTAGATCTTCATGAAGTAGGAGATCTTCTTGCCCTTACAAACTTCTTGGTTCACTCCACAACACGAAGTACAAGGCTCCCAAGCAACACCTAACCAATCTAGGAGGCACCACCCACCAAAACGTAATAGGCTCGGTAATGTCGATGAACAACTTGCTCTTGTGCTTCATGATGATAGACTCCTCAACACACAATCTCTCTCACACAAATATGGCTTGGTAGAAGATATGGGATTGGTGGAAAGCAACTTGGGGAGGCTAGAAATCAAGATCCATATGGTTGGAGTGGAAGATCTTGACCTCAACACAAGGGTAGGTGGTTCTCTCTCAGAAAATTGATAGGATAGGTATGGAATGGTTCTGAGTGCTTCTCTTTCGAGTGGGTGGTGGTAGAGGGGTATATATAGGCATCCCCAAAAATAGAACCGTTACACACAATAAGTCAGTCTCGGTGACACCGATGTGTTCATGTCGGTGGTACCGGAGTGACCAAAAAGTGGCAAATTTTGAATCTCGGTGAGACCGATATAGGATCTTGGTTGCACAGATAAGGTGACCAATGGTCAGAATGCTCAATCTCGGTGACGCCGATTCGACAATCTCGGAAGGACCGAAACTGTGAACTTGCGTAACAGAAAGTTGGCAGGCCAACTCACTGGCACCGAATGCAGTATCGGCTGTACCGAAAGGCTAGGGTTTGGCTGAGTCTGTCTAGGGTTTGGAATCGGTGGCACCGAATGTAGAATGTTGGTTGCACCGATTTTGAGTGATTGTCTTTGGACAGATTTTGGTGGGAGAGTTTGTGGGTGTCTTTGGTGACTATCACTTGTGCACGTATGAGCATTTTGTTCACCAACAAAACCTTACCCCCTTTTAATAGTATTGGCTTTCCTATAGACTCAAAGTTATTTCTCACAAATATAAAATATAGAGTCCTCTTTCTTGAAGCTATGCCAACCTATTTCCTTGCATCTTGGGGTATTCCACAATCTCTTTGCCAACCCATCATTGAACTTTTCCTGAAACATACTTGGTGGAAACATTAGTTCAATGACTTATATGTTGTTATGAATTACCAAAACCACCAAGGGAGGAAATGTGCTTTCAATCTCCCCCCTTTTTGCTAATTGATGACAACATATAGATCAAAGCTTCGACATATGATATAATCAATGAATATAATCGTCGCTTTGAGAAGTATGTGATAACCAAGAGCTCCCCCTAAATTTGTGCATTATTTTGAATTTGCGTTTGAATGCAAATGCACAATCGATTAGGTGCATGGGTCACTTCTTCCATGTCACATACATCTTGGTGGTGTGCGAGAATAATTAGAGTTAACAACATAGCACAACACAATCAAGCAATGTGAGTGATCATCACATAATCATCAAATGATAGGAAATAGTAGCAACACATATAAAAGTGTATGATCACACACAAACACAAAAGTATATCACGTCAAACCAAAATAGCCAAATGTTTTGTAAAACCGGCAAATAACGACAGATGCTCTCTCACTCGAAGCCTAAGATCTATATACACTTCTCCCCCTTTGGCAACAAGTTACCAAAAAGTTCAAAGGCATATAGCTAATCATTCTGCGGCTGATCTCCTCCGGTCATTGATGTCGGAGTCGAGAGAATTGCGTCGGTGAAGTCTTCCGTTGAAGTCCTGGATGGAGCTAGAGTAGATACTGGAGGCACTGGAGCTGATGGAGCTGAAGATATTGTGGCCGGAGCGGAAGATGAAGGCCTCGTCTCTGGAGCTGGTATTGTAGGAGTCCTGGCCTTAGTCATAAACTGGGCAGTCGTCTTGACAGGTGCACTATCTTCCTCATCATTAGAAGAAGAATCGGATTCTGAGGAGTGGCAACGAATTGGGGCTTCATTAACCTCCTTCTTGAGCTCATTGACTGTCTTAGTCAGCCCATCAACCTTGTCATTCAGAGTTTTCACTCTATCATCAATAATGTTCGCAAGGCTCTCCTGAGTATCCATGATGGTCTTGATATCCTTCTTCATCTCCATGACAGTGGTGATCAAAAGATCCATCTGCTCGTTCCTGGACCTGGGAACCTGAGCACTAGTGGCTCGAGTTGCCTCTGCTTCTACGTCTACATGTGCCTGAGCTGCAACTGATGTGGGCTGATCTGGATCCATCACCACAATGTTATCCTCAAAGTCCGGTTGAAGTGGCAAATGGGTACTGTCTAGAGCAAATATGTGCTTCTTAAGCTGAGAGTTGATGAGCATCTGGATATAGGGTGCATAGCAGCATGAGTGCTTCTGATCAGCAGCAACCCTCTTTACAGTCTCTACAATCAAGTCCATCACTTGAATCCTGGTGTGACGATCAAGATGGATGAGCATGTTGATGGAGTATCCACGAATCATCTTCTCATCTCTAGACTTGGGCATCAAGGTATGCCTCGGGATGGTGTTCATGGTACGAAGGCCTGGCTGGAGAAAGTAAATGGAGCCAAGCTTGTGAGATTGCACTTTGTCTGTAGGGATAGGATTTACATGTCCTTCATGGCATTGTGGCTTGCCTTGGATTCTGTGTAGACATCCAAATCTCCATCCTAAACCTCTGGGACTCCTAAGATGGCAGCCCACTCATCAACGGTAGATTCATATCTTGCTCCTTCAATCATCCAGACAATCCTACCATCTCCATAGAAATTTGCACTGGAGTAGAATTGCATGATCATCTCATCATTCCAGGCAGTAAACTCTCTACCAACAAACTCATCAAGTCCAATGCAGTGAAAATTGTCTTGGACACATGAAAAGTAGTCCTCATTCTCCTCGATGTACTTCCAGTCAATATATTTCATGTCACTGACTGCTGGGCTCTTGTCTAGCAAAACTGCCTCATAGAAGTCTTGCTGCTCTTTGGTGTAAAATATGTAATCAACAACAATCTTTCTCCTCTTAGTATATGGATCAACAGCTCTCCATGCCCTCAAGCCTGAATCCTTCCTCTTCTTCATATTCTCAGCAACTAGGTGGCTGGCATCATGAATTGGAAGGTGAGGTCTGAACTTCATCAGAACAGACACAGCATCATCATCATCTGCTTCTCTGAAAGTGGAATTCTTGTTTTTCTTAGAAGCAGGTATATCTCTGGTAGTCCTCTTGGACTTCTATGTAGCAGTTTTCTTTGAAGTTGCCTTAGTGCTCTTGGAGGGGCCTGGCTTGGGCATAGCATCAGCCAGAAGTTTCTTGGCCTTCTTCTTAGGAGGGGCCTGGGCAGTAGGTTCCTCCTCTTCCTCCTCAGCAGCAGCAGCCTCCTCTGGATCCTCAAACATGGAGGTAGGCCTGCCCTGCACATGGATGATCCTCTTCCTGTCTGTCTTCTTTGGCACAGCCTTCCTAGGGACCTCAACAGACACTATTGTCCTAGCACTCTCATGTGCATTGAAGGTTTCAGCAGGAGCATAAATTTTGCTGACCACCTTCCTAGATGAGGTGGCCTCATTGGCATCCTTCCTTGTAGCCTTCTGTTGCTTCTTGGCAAGAATCTCTTCCGGGACAAAATCTGAGTCCTCTTCATCAGAATTGAGCTTCTTCCTGGTCCTTGTTGCCGCCTTAGGCAACCCATGAGAACTGGGAGTGCCTGGATCTGAAGATGAACTGGACTCAGGACTAGTGCCTGAACTCATCTCAACATTCTGCTTTGGCAAGTTCTGATTGTCTGACCCTGACATGCTAACCCTGTGAAGAGAGTATAGAAGAGTGGAATCGGATAAGTCATCACAAAATGCAACTGGTTTTTGAAAGTTTGAACAGAAAAATTATAGGTGTAGTTCACTACAAAATTGGATTTTGGTGTCACCGAGTCAAACATCTCGGTGATGCCGAGACTCACAAAACCCTTAACCGAAACTAGGCAACAGTTTCAGTCAGACCAAAAACTGTCACTCGGTCTCATCGAGTTCTGTCCTCAGTAGCACAAAATGGCAATCGGTGGAACCGATTTTTCTAACTCGGTATCACCGACATGCAACTTCACGGGAAAATAAACCTAGAATTTTTCGATTTGCTAGACTATGGAGTTTATCTTGTGGATTGAACGATCTCAAACTATGGCTAGATAATGGAGAAACCCTAATGCGCAAGAATCGGAGGTTGGAGCGCAAGAGGGGGCCGAATCCGTACCCTAGCTCGGTGACGGATCCGCTGGCGGCGACGGGGGCAAAGATTCCGTTAACGGCGGCGATTCCCAGCGGCGGAGGAGCGTGGGAAGACAAGGGCGACGACCAGGGGATCCTTCTATGGTAGCTTAGGGCTTGGGGTGCGACGATTTGAAGAATGAAATTTCGAACTGTTGGGACCACCGAATATATACCCTTCACTATCAGTGATGCCGATTCTAAATTTTCGGTGTCACCGAGTTTCTCAACTGTCAGCTGACAGGGAAACTCGGTGTAACCGAGAATATGGAATCAGTAGTACCGAGGCAAGAAATCCAGATCAACCCTAGGCATTCGGTGAGACCGAGATTTTGGGGGTTCCACCGAGATGCACCTGGGAGGTTTTAATGGTCAGTCCTTGTCGATACTGAACTCCGAGTGCTCCTCACTTGAGTACAAGTGTGGTTACCACTTTCACATAAAGCATTTAATGTTGTCACATTCTTATGAGATGCTTTAACTCAAGTCTTAGAGTAAAGCTCCCCCTTGACATGACATCCCCCCATAAGAGGGATAAACTAACCTTGGGTTTTGTCGAAGAAGACTTCATGTTGGGGAGGTAATGGTGGATGCTCAAAGTTGATGAAGATCACCAAGAGTTGCGAGCATCCTTGTTGTTTCATTACTCTTCTCACCTACATGGGTTAGTCCCAACACACAACAGACAAATACAAGGATATCTATGGACATGGAGTGCAAATCATATGTGATGATGTCCATTGATTTGTTGATTACCTTGTCCCTTGCTTACCTTTGAGGGAATGCGTGACTCCTTGAACTATTGCATAATGTTGATGTTGTTTGCAACTAGTTCTTGCCAATAATGAATATGAGTGAATTTCATTGGCGGAGTCATCCCTCAAGAACTCTCTAGTTCTTCTTCTTGGTAACCCACATCAAGTGATGGGGATCCTTGGTGTTGAAGTAGCACTTGTAGAAGTTGATCTTGTAGTAGCCTTGGGAACCCACTTCACCAAAGCTTGGGATTCATCTTCATATGAGTCAATGTCCTCTTGAAGCTTGCTCTTGTCCTTGAGCTTAGTGTCTTGTGGTGGAAGCTCATCTTGAGCTTTTGTTCCCTCAGGAAGAGTATTTTCATACTTCTCCTTTTGAGGAACAAACTTGGGATTGGGGTATTGACCTTCTTCCCATTCAACTCCATTAGCGTTGAAGTAGCCAACGCCACGATTCTTTCGGTATCCTCCCTGCTTGCGTACAATCTCTTCAAATTGTTTGCACCCTTCAAGACTCTTGTAGATACCTTTCTCTATAATCCCTTTCAAGTGTTCATTTTCTTGCTCAAGTGTAACTTGGCTAAGAGAAGAGTTAGTGGGATCAAGAGAACTACTAGAAGCAATATCATTGGATTTATCATTTTTACTGCTACTAGTTGAAGAACCTTTCTTTTGTTTGTTACTAGCTTGCTTAGACTTAACTTGAGGCATGAATGTAGATAAGAGAAGTCGTTTGGCTAGATAAGAGGAGGTATTCTTTCGAAGATTTTCATTGATAGCTTTAAGGAACTCATGCTCTTGCTCTAAATTGAGCTTCTCGAAGCGTAGCTTCTCATGTGTCCTTACAAGCTCTCTATGATCTTCTAGAGTTGACTCGTGCGCTAACTTAAGAGTTTTTAGTTCTTGAGTTAGTCGTTCTATTTCCAACTTATCATCATCACATGACTTATCTACTCTAGTGGGAGTACTAACAAGTTCATTTTGACTAACATTACTGGTTTTGTCAAATAGCAAGTCATCTTCAATTAACAAGTCATCTTCATCACTATTGAAATCAAGATACTCGGGGTGTGATACCTTGGGGCCTTTAGCCATGAAGCAATCTTCACTCCCTTCATTTGGTGAATCAAATATATCATAGGAGTTGGTAGTCACTAGTGCAATTTTGGCAACACCTTCATCTTGACTATAGTCAGATTTGGAGTGATAGCTTCTCTCAGAGTGGTTGTCGGAGTCGGAGCCGGAAACCCATTCACCAACATGAGCTTGATGTTTCCATCTTCAGTAGCTCTTGGTGTACTTGTCCTTCTTCTCTGAGTCCCTACTTCTCCTTGAGAGTCTTCGTTCATAACAATCATCTCTACTCCTTCTCTCTTTTCGAGGTGACTCATCTCTTGAGCTTTGTCTTCTTGGTGACTCTTCTCTTCATTTGTAGGGAGCCATGCACTCATTGGAGTCGTGTCCGGGCTTCCCACAATTTTAGCAGTTTCGGTCACGACTTGACGAACGCTTCTCTTCATATCTTGAGTTGGAGCTTCGATCTTTGCTTCTATTCTTGTAGAACTTGTTGAATTTCTTGACCATGAGGCTTATCCCTTCATTTGTTACAAGGTTGCTGCTTGAGGTAGCGGGAGCATCACTTGTGGCTTTGTAAGCACTGCTAGACTTGTGTTGAAGCTCTTCCTTGTCTCTGAGTGTCATCTCATGCGCAACAATTCTACCAATCACTTCCGTTGGCTTGAGATCTTTGCGGTTGGGCATCATTTGGATCAATGTGCAAATGGTGTCATATTGATCATCCAAAGCTCGAAGTATCTTCTTGATGATGAATTTGTCAGTCATTTCTTTGCTTCCTAAGCCGGCAATCTCATTGGTGATGAGAGCTATCCTAGAGTACATCTCAGCGACTCCTTCACCATCCTTCATCTTGAACTTGTCAAGCTGACCTTGAAGAACATCCAAATGTGATTCTCTCACGGACTTAGTTCCTTCATGCATATCAACCAAAGTATCCCAAATCTCTTTTACATGTTTAAGACAACTGATTTTGTTGAATTCTTCGGGGCATAGGCAATTGAAGATATTGTCACATGCTTGAGCATTGAGTTGCAACATCTTCAATTCATCTGCAGTCGCTTCGCGATCGGGTTCCTTTCCTTCCGCAAAGAATTCACCTTGCAAGCCAACACGAACAATAGCCCAAACAGCGGGGTTATGACCAAGCAAATGCATTTTCATTTTGTGCTTCCAATTAGCAAAATTTGTGCCATCAAAGTATGGACCTCTATGGTGATAATTTCCCTCACTAGACGCCATACTTCTCGTAGGTTGTGAGACCAATGCAATGGAGACCAAAGCTCTGATACCACTTGTAGGATCGAAAGTAGTGCTAGAGGGGGGTGATTAGACTACTTGTCCAAATAAAATCTACTTTTCCCAATTTCCATGCATGTCTAACAGTATAGCAATGGAAAGTAAAGACATTGCACATGTAAGTAAAGAGAGGGTAAGAAAAGCAAACGCAATTAGTGACACGATGATTTTTCCCATGGTTCCGATAGGTGGCGCTATCGTACATCCACATTCATGGAGTCTTCAACCCACGGAGGGTAACGGTCGCGAGAGTCCACGGAGGGCTCTACCCACGGAGGGTTCCACGAAGAAGCAACCTTGATTATACCATGACGGCCTACGTCCACGGGGGACTACCCTTACTCGGGGTAGATCTTCATGAAGTAGGCGATCTCCTTGCCCTTAAAAACTTCTTGGTTCACTCCACAACACAAAGTGGGAGGCTCCCAAGAGACACCTAACCAATCTAGGAGGTACCACCCTCCAAAAGGTAATAGGCTCGGTAATGTCGATGAACTCCTTGCTCTTGTGTGTCAAGATGATAGACTCCTCAACACACAATTTCTATCTCAAAGATATGGCTTGGTAGAAGAGATGAGATTGGTGGAAAGCAACTTGGGGAGGCTAGAAATCAAGATCCATATGGTTGGAGTGGAAGATCGACCTCAACACAAGGGTAGGTGGATCTCTCTCAGAAAACTGATAGGATAGGTATGGAATGGTTTTGAGTGCTTCTATTTCGAGTAGGTTGTGGTGGAGGGGTATATATAGGCATCCCCAAAAATCCAACCGTTACACACAATAAGTCAATTTCGGTGACACCAATGTGTTAATCTCGGTGGTACCGAAGTGACCAAAAAGTGGTAACTTTTGAATCTCGATGAGACCGATATAGGAATCTCGGTTGCACCGATAAGGTGACCAATGGTAAGATTTCTCAATCTCGGTGACGCCGGTTTGACAATATCGGAAGGATCAAAATTGTGAAGTTGCGTAATAGAAAGTTGGAAGCCCAACTCGGTGGCACCGAAAGCAGTATCGGTTGTACCGAAAGGCTAGGGTTTGGCTGAGTCTATCTAGGGTTTGGAATCGGTGGCACCGAATGTAGAATGTTGGTTGCACCGATTTTGAGTGATAATCTTTGGACAGACTTTGGTGGGAGAGTTTGTGGGTGTCTTTGGTGACTATCACTTGTGCACGTATGAGCATTTTGTTCACCAACAAAACCTTACCCCCTTTTAATAGTATTGGCTTTCCTATGGACTCCAAGTGATTTTCTCACAAATATAAAATGTAGAGTCCTCTTGCTTGAATCTTTGCCAACCTATTTCCTTGTATCCTGGGGTATTCCACAATCTCTTTGCCAACCCATCATTGAACTTTTCCTGAAACATACTTGGTGGAAACATTAGTCAATGAATTATATGTTGTTATGAATTACCAAAACCACCAAGGGAGCAAACGTGCTTTCAAGATGTTCATCATGCTTGATGGTAACTTTCCTTGTTGAGTGAACTTCCTTAATTCCCATAGGCTAGTAATTTAACATATTTCTATTCCTTCCTCCATATAGAGTTCTACCAGGACTTTGAGAAAGAGACCGAAGAGATTGAACCAAATTTGGATCCCACTAAGTCGCTCGTTGGAGATGTTGTGGCCATGAACATGTTCTGCCTCAACGTTCGTCTCCAGAGTGTTCAAGCATACATCATTCGACTGAAGGTTGCGCTGGAGAAGATTGACAAGGAATTGTTGCCTAAAGACACCCTCCAGACTGACCTTGAATCAATGATGACTCGCCTCAATGAGATCCCCAGTCGAGTGCAAGCTTGGAAGAAATCCGCTGCTCACTACGGAGCCGACGTGGCTCTTTTGCTCGTCAGAGTCCATTGCAAGGAGGCAAGAGAGGACAAGCTGAAGGATCTCCGGGTGATTAACACGAAGAAACTTCAGTTCGAGGACTGCATGGAGACCTTCATTGACGCAGCCACTTGGATCACAGACGGGATCGACTTGGACACCTTTGTCGAGCCATCAAGTCCCACTTGGGCTTGATAAAAACTTTTACTTGTAGTTAAAACTTTATTCGCCTCGGAATGCCAAGTGGAGATGTAACCGCCTTATAACTTCATTCAGGCCTTAAGCCTGAGTACCTTTGTTTGCACGCACAACTTTTATTTGCACTCAAACCTTTGGATTTATCTGCACTTTGCTTTCAATCATTTTTTTGAATGAATTTATTTGACTGAAATTTTAACTTAGCCGAAAGCTGGTTCGCAGCTAAGCCTCCGAGTGAGAGAACAGCTCGTCACTCGGAAATTTTTGAACTTCGATGAAGACTGATTCGTAGCTAAGTTTCCGAGTGAACATGATGTTATCCACTCGGAAGGGTTTTTAAACTTAGGCGAAAGCTGGTTCGCAGCTAAGCCCCCGAGTGAGAGGATTGCTTATCACTCGGAGAAGTTTTGAACTAGACGAAGACTGGTTCGTAGCTAAGTTTCCGAGTGAACATGATGTTATCCACTCGGAAGGTTTTTTTAACTTAGGCGAAAGCTGATTCGTAGCTAAGCCCCCGAGTGAAAGGATTGCTCATCACTCAGAGAAGTTTTGAACTTAGACGAAGACTAGTTCGTAGCTAAGTTTCTGACTAACTGGACTGTTATCCACCTAGAAGGGTTTTTAACTTAGGCAAAAGCGGGTTCGCAGCTAAGCCCCCGAGTGAGAGGGTTGCTTGTCACTCGAAGAAGTTTTGAACTTAGACGAAGACTGGTTCATAGCTAAGTTTTCGAGTGAACATGATGTTACCCACTCGGAAGGGTTTTTTAACTTAGGCGAGAGCTGGTTCGCAGATAAGCCCCCGAGTGAAAGGATTGCTCATCACTCGAAGAAGTTTTGAACTTAGACGAAGACTAGTTTGTAGCTAAGTTTCCGAATGAATGGACTGCTATCCACCCGGAAGGGTTTTTAACTTAGGTGAAAGTGGGTTCACAGCTAAGCCCCCGAGTGTGAGGATTCCTCGACACTCGGAGAAATTTTGAACTTAGACGAAGACTAATTCGTAGCTAACTTTCCGAGTGAATGGACTGCTATCCACCCGGAAGGGTTTTTAACTTAGGCGAAAGCAGGTTCGTAGCTAAGCCCCCAAGTGAGAGGATTACTCTACACTCGGAGAAATTTTGAACTTAGACGAAGACTGGTTCATAGCTAAGTTTCCGAGTGAATGGACTACTATCCACCCGGAAGGGTTTTTAACTTAGGCAAAAGTGGGTTCGCAACTAAGCCCCCGAGTAAGAGGATTGCTCGCCACTTGGAGTGTTCCCAAATGTAGGATTGTGCGATCAAAATCGACGAAAGACTACGGAAGTCAAAACTTGCATTAACGACATTGTCCGGATACTTTTATTACATCAAAACAACTCGGTCTTCAAGTATAGAAGCGTCGAAGTAGATCTGCATTCCAGGCCCGCGGCTCATCAATCTATTTCTTGAGGTTGTAGAGATGATAGGCTCGGTTCTTCAGTATTTTGGTGACGACGAAGGGACCTTCCCATGCAGGTGCGAGCTTGTGAGGCCGTTGTTGATCCACTCGGAGCACTAGATCTCCTTCATGAAATGACCGACTCTTGACATGTTTAGCATGAAAGCGATGTAGGTACTACTGATATATAGTCAACCGAATCAAAGCCATCTCGCGCTCCTCTTCCAAGAGATCCACGTCGTCCTGACGTGCTTGTTTCGCTTCAGACTTGGAGTAAAGATCTACACGAGGGGAATTATAAAGGACATCACTCGGCAAAATGGCTTCCGCTCCATACACCAAGAAGAAAGGAGTGCGTCCAATCAACCGATTGGGAGTTGTTCTCAAACCCCACAGAACAGACGACAACTTAGACACCCAGGCTCCGGCTGCATGTTCTAGATCTCGCATGAGTCGAGGCTTCAGACCTTGAAGTATGAGGCCATTGGCTCGCTCGGCTTGGCCATTAGTTTGAGGGTGTGCAACAGATGCATAATCCACCCGAGTGCCTTGGAAGAAGCAGAAGTGTCTGAACTCTTCTGAGTCGAAGTTTGAGCCATTGTCTGTGATAATACTGTGGGGACCTCCATACCAGAAGATTATCTCTCTCATGAATTTGATCGCAGTGTGAGAGTTCAGTTTCTCTATAGGTTTGGCCTCAATCCACTTCATAAACTTGTCGAGTGCAACAAGCAAATGAGTAAATCCACTCTGGCATGTCCGAAAGGGACCAACCATATCCAAACCCCAAACAGCAAACGGCCAAACGGGTGGAATAGTCTTCAAGGCAGACGCATGCTTGTGTGACAAGTTTGAGTAGAACTAGCATCCTTCACAGTGATCAACAATGTCCTTGGCCATCTCATTAGCACGTGGCCAGAAGAAACCAGCTTGGTATGCTTTGGCGACAATTGTCCGGGAGGACATATGATGACCACAAGTTCCCGAGTGGATCTCTTCCAGGATCATTCGACCTTCTTCAGGAGAGATGCACCGCTGAGTCACACCAGTTACACTTTCTCTTTAGATTTGATCATCCATCATAGTGAAAGCCTTGGACCTGCGGACAATCTGTCAAGCTTTAGATTCATCCTCTCGGAGTTCTTGCCTCAGGATATACGCAATATAAGGCACAGTACAGTCAGGCGTGATGACCAGAATTTCCATGACAAGATCTATGACCGTAGGGCATCAACTTTAGTCGGATTAGAGGCGCTTATAGCTTGTGGGGGCTCTTCAATGGGGATCCTCCTGCACTAAAGGGGAATGTAGGTGTTCAAGAAACACATTGTTGGGGACAGGCTTCCGAGTGGATCCAATCTTTGCTAGCTCATCAGTTGCCTGATTCTTCACTCGGGGAACATGATGGAGTTCCAAGCCTTCAAACTTCTTCTCAAGCTTTCTCATAGCATTGCAGTATCCAGTCATAGTGGGGTTTCTGACATCCCCACTCCGTCATCACTTGATTGACCACCAAATCAGAGTCGCCGTAAACCATCAAGCGCTTGACGCCGAGTGAGATGGCCATACACAACCCATACAGGAGTGCTTTGTATTCTACTTCATTGTTGTAGGAATCAAAGTGAATTTGTAGGACATAACTGAGTTTGTCTCCTTTTGGGGATACCAAAACTACGCCAACACCGGACCCATTCAGCACTTCCGAGCCATCAAAGAACATGGTCCAATGCGCCGAGTGGATTTGGATTGGCTGCTGCTGTTCAACCCACTCGGCCAAGAAATCAGCAAGTGCCTGAGACTTCATCGCCTTTTTAGCTTCAAACATGATGTCAAAGTAGAGAAGCTCAATAGCCCATTTGTCCACTCGACCAGTTGCATCTCGGTTTTTGAGACTCTTAGATAATGGAGCATCGCCGACGACTGAAATCGAGTGATCTTGAAAGTAGTGTGCCACCTTCTTTGTTGATAGATAAATACCATAGACAAGCTTCTGGTAATGCGGATACCTTTGCTTCGAAGGGGTCAATACTTCAGAAATGTAATAGACTGGGCGTTGGACCTTGTAACCTTGTCTTATTCTTCCCTCTCGACAGTGAGAACTGTACTGACGACCTGATTAGTGGCCACAATGTACATGAGCAAGGGCTCTTTGTTGTGCGGAGCAACAAGCACTGGCTGGGTGGAAAGAAGGGGTTTGAGCTTGACAGACGCTGCGTCAGCTTCCGGAGTCCACTCGAACGTATCGGACTTCTTCATCAGTCGGTACAGAGGCAGTGCCTTCTCCTCGAGACGAGAAATGAACCGAGTCAACGCCGCCAGGCAACCTGTGAGCTTCTGAACATCGTGTACTCGCACAGGGCTTTTCATTCGGGTAATGGCACTAATCTTCTCAGGATTGACATCGATTACTCGTTCGGAAACAAGAAAACCGAGTAACTTGCCACCCGGAACACCGAAAGTGCACTTAGACGGAATCAACTTGATATCATACTTCCTCAGATTTGCGAATGTCTCAGCCAAGTCAGCCAGCAGGTCGGAACCTTTGCGGGACTTTCCGACAATATCATCCATGTAAGCTTAGACATTCCGAGGGATCTGGTCGAGTAAACATTTTTGAATCATGTGCATGAAAGTAGCGCCAGCATTGTTCAAACCATAAGGCATGGTCATATAGCAGAAACACCCGAATGGGGTGATGAAGGTTGTTTTTATTTCATCCGGACCAAACAGACGGATCTGATGGTAACAGGAGTATGCATCTAGAAACGATAAACGCTCGCACCCCGTAGTCGAGTCAACAATCTGATCGATGCGAGGGAGCGGAAAATGATCTTTCGGGCAGACCCGATTGATATGTTTGAAGTCAATACACATGCGGAGTGACTTGTCCTTCTTAGGGACCATGAAGATATTCGAGAGCCACTCGGAGTGGTAAATCTCTCTAATGAACTTAGCCGCCAAGAGACGAGCCACCTCTTTGCCGATTGCCTTCCGCTTCTCCGTTGCTGACTGACACAAGTGCTCTTTCAAAGCCTTGGCCTTCAGATCAACTCTCAGTCGGTGCTTACCTAGTTCCCTGGGTACACCTAGCATGTCAGCAGGCTTCCATGCAAAGATGTCCTAGTTCTCATGGAGGAACTGGATGAGCTTGGCTTCCTATTTATTATCGAGTGTCGTCGATATGTTGGTCGGGGAAGCATCAGGGTCTGTCGGGTGAATGTGTACTTTCTTCACTTCTCCTGCCGACTGTAAAGCTGACTCTGAAGCAGGCTTCTTAGCATGCAACAAATAAGCAGGGTCAGCGCTTGTAGCGCCCCCGCCTGATTACCATTATAGCTAGACGGTCGCCATGCATACTTGCCCAGGAAATCACACTGGCATGCGCGTATACAACAAGTATCATGAATACATGCATTTCTATTAATAGAAATATGAGTCTTACATGGTATGATGCAAGGGGTGATGGCAGCGGGAAGGCTCTATCTAAGGCAGCATGGTCTTGGCGCAGCTCCAATCCATAGGGATCTGACTAGGTTACTCTTCTAGCCTGCGAACGCTCCGGCTCCTCGTCGACGGATGATGGATCCTTATGTGAACCTGGCCACAGTGAAGGCCGCCGAGTACTTTTGAATGTACTCGTAAGCAAACCAAACTAGCATATACACCAAGCAAAGCAATCCATGGCATTCAAGCATGCATTTGTTATTAGAGCAATATTAATCATCATGACATAGCAAACCTATCTAGCAATCTTAATTATCATATTGTAACAGGATCAGCTAGTAAGATAACTACTAAATTAAATATGGTAGGGTAAAGCATGATAAGTCAATAATTTATACTCCGAATATTCTCACGATCCAATCTGAATCTGATCCAAATACAATGCGATTCATGTGGTCATCCGACCACTCATCTCATAGCCATCCCATGGCTATCATTGTTGGGGAACATTCCATGGGAAACAAAAAAATTCCTATGCTCACACAAGACCTATCCATGGTGATGAGCATCTACGAGAGGGAGAGTGGATCTACATACCCTTGTACATCACTAAGAGGGAAGCGTTAAGAAACGCGGTTGGTGTAGTCAAACTTCTTCACGATCCAAATCGACAAGCGTCCCGTGATCTCATCACGATCCGTCCCGCGATCCAATCACGATCTGTCCCGCTCAATTCTTTCGAGAGAAACTTTTTCTCGGGAAAGGACCCGTTTTAGCAACAAACACTTTATGCTTGGATCAGAGATAGAAGGTTCACCCAACTACTCTTAGGGTATTCTATGAAGATGCATTTGTCCACTTTGGGTACCAGCTCATTAGGTGAAAACATTTTCCACACAAGCGTCGCAACCCCTAACATCAAGAAATGACAGCTTAGGTTTCTATCAAACCATAATTCACACGGTGTCATCTCAACGGATTTAGATGGTGCCCTATTTAAAGTGAATGTAGTTGTCTCCAATGCATAACCCCAAAATTATAGTAGCAAAACGATAAGAGACATCATAGCACACACTATATCCAATAGAGCACGACTATGACGTTCGGACACACCATCACGCTATGGTGTTCCAGGTGGCGTGTGTTGTGAAACAACTTTCACATTGTCTAAAGTTGTATGCCAAACTCATAACTCAGATATTCACCTCCACGATCATATCGCAGAAATTTTTATCTTCTTGACACAATGATCTTAAACTTCACTCTGAATTTGCTTGAACTTTTGAAACGATTCGGACTTGTGTTTCATTAAGTAAATATACACTATATCTACTCAAATCATCAATGAAGGTAAGAAAATAACGATATCCACCGCACGCTACAAGACTCATTGGATTGCATACATCAACATGTATCATTTCTAATAAATCACTTGCCCACTCCATCAAACCGGAAAACGGGGTCCTTAGTCATCTTGACCAAGAGGCATGGTTCGCATGTCTCAACCGATTCAAAATCGAATGATTCCAAAGATCCATCGGCATGGAGTTTCTTCATGCGCTTTATACCAACATGACATTTAGCGACAATGCCACAAGTATGTGATATTATCATTATTAAATTTGTATCATTTGGCATCAATGTTATGAACATGTGTATTACTACGATCAAGATTCAACAAACCATTCTCACTAGGTGCATAACCATTGAAGGTATTATTCATGTAAACAGAATAACCATTATTCTCTAACTTAAATGAATAACTGTCTTGCAATAAACACGATCTAATTACGTTCATGCTCAACGAAAAACATCAAATAACATTTATTTAGGTTCGTCACTAATCCCGAAGGTAGAGAGAGCATGCGATGTTGATCACATCAACCTTGGAAACATTTCCAACACACATCGTCACCTCACCCTTAGCTAGTTCTCGGTTTATTCCGTAGCTTTTATTTTGAGTTACTAACATTTAGCAACCGAACCAGTATCCAATACCCAGGTGCTACTAGGAGTACTAGCAAGGTACACATCAATAACACGTATATCAAATATACTTCTGTCGACGTTGCCAGCCTTCTTATCTACCAAGTATCTAGGGTTGTTCCGCTTCAGCGACCGCTCTCCTCATAATCGAAGCACTTAGTCTTGGGTTTGGGTTAGACTTTGGGTCGCTTCACTAGAGCAGCAACTGACTTGCTATCCATGAAGTTTCCCTCCTTGCACTTGCCCTTCTCAAAACTAGTGGTTTGACTAACCATCAACACTTGACGCTCCTTCTTGATTTCTACCTTCATGGTGTCAAACGTCGCGAACAGCTTAGGGATCATTATTTCTATCCCTGGCATTTTATAGTTCATCACCAAGTTCTAGTAGCTTAGTGACAGTGACTTGGAGAACTATATCAATCACTATCTTATCTGGAAGATCAACTCCCACTCGATTCAAGCGATTGTAGCACCCAGACAATCTGAGCACATGCTCAACGATTGAGCTATTCTCTTTCATCTTGCAGGCAAAGAATATTGTTGGAGATCTCATATCTCGCAACATGGGCATGAGCCTGAGATCCTAATTTCAGCTCTTAGAACATCTCATATGTTCCGTGACGTTCAAAACATTTTGGAGCCTCAATTCTAAGCCATAATGCATGACGCACTAAACTATCAAGTAGTCATCGAAACGCGCCTATCAGATGTTCACAACATCTATAGACGACGCTAGAGGGGGTGGCTCACAGAGCGGTGCATTAAGGACATAAGCCTTCTGTGCAGCAATGAGGACAATCATCAGATCGTGGACCCAGTCCTCAATATTTCTACCATCATCTTTAAACTCTATTTCTCCAGGAACATATAAAAATTCAAGGGAGCTACAGCGCGAGCAAGTAATCTACAACATAATTTGCAAAGACACTATTGACTATGTTCATGATAATGAGTTCAATTAATCATATTACTGAAGAACTCCCACTCAAATTGACATCTCTCTAGTCATTCGAGTGATACATGATCCAAATTCACCAACTCAAGTCCGATCATCATGTGAGTTGAGGTGGTTTCAATGGTCATCATCATATTGATCATATCTACTATATGACTCATGTTCGACCTTTCGGTCTCTTGTATTCCGAGGCCATGTCTGTACATGCTAGGCTCTTCAAGTTTAACCCGAGTGTTCTGCATGTGCAACACTGGCTTGCACCCGTTGTATGTGAACGTAGAGTCTATCACACCCGATCATCACGTGGTGTCTCGACATGACGAACTTTCGCAACGGTGCACACTCGGGGAGAACACAATTTATCTTGAAATTAAGTGAGGGATCATCTTATAATGCTACCGTCGTCCTAAGAAAAATAAGGTGCATAAAAGGATTAACATCACATGCAAATCATAAGTGACATGATATGGCCATGAACTTGTGCTTTTGATCTCCATCTTGAAAGCACCGGCATGATCTCCATCGTCACTGGCACGACACCATGATCTCCATCATCTTGATCTCCATCAACATGTCGCCATCGGGGTTGTCGCACCCATCATTCTTGTACTACTATTGCTACCATTTAGCGATAAAGTAAAGCCTTACATAGCGCTTAATGATTGACACGCAGGTCATACAATAATTAAAGACAGCCCTATGGCTCCTGCCGGTTGCCGTACTCATCGACATGCAAGTCGTGATATTCTATACAACACATGATCATCTCATACATCACATATATCACATCATGTAATTGGCCAAATCACATCACAGCATACCCTGCAAAAACAAGTTAGACATCCTCTAATTGTTGTTGCATGTTTTACATGGCTTCTATGGGTATCTAGCAAGAACAATTCTCACCAAGTTTCTTTTCAACCTTATCAAGGACCGCCTTTGTCGAATCCGATCCAACTAAAGTAGGAGAAACTGCCACCCGCTAGCCATCTTTTGCAACAAGTTGCAATTGAGGGAACTGGTCTCTCGTAAGCGTACGAGTAATGTTAGTCCGGGCCGCTTCATCCTACAATACCGCTGAACCAAAACACTACCAAGGGAAGAAGCAATCTAAGCATCATTGCCCACAAACTCTTTGTGTTCTACTCGAGATCTCGTCTACACATAGACCTAGCTCCTGATGCCACTGTTGGGGAACGTCGCATGGTAAACAAAATTTCCTATGCTCATGCAAGACCTATCCATGGTGATGAACTTCTATGAGAGGGGGAGTGGATCTACATACCGTTGTAGATCGCTAAGCGGGAAGCGTTAAGAAACGCGGTTGGTGTAGTTGAACGTCTTCACGATCCAAATCGCCAAGAGTCCATGATCTCATCACGATCCGTCCCGCGATCCAATCATGATCTGTCCCGCGAACTCATCGCGATCCATCCCGCAATCTCATCACGATCCGTCTCGCGATCTTGATCACGGTCCTTCCGATCTAGCGCCGAACGGACGGCACCTCTACGTTCAGCACACGTATAGCTTGATGACGATCTCCACCTTCTTGATCTAGCAAGAGGGAGCGGAGAGTTAGACGAGTTCTCCGGCAGTGTGACAGTGCCGCGGCGATGGTGGTGGAGTAATTCTGGTAGGGCTTTGCCTAAGCACTGTAGAAAACCGATCTAGAGGAGAAACTATGCACTAGAGGAACGGGTAGCACGTGGCTGAAAATCTAGTGCAAAAACCCTAAAACATCTAGTATATATAAGAGGAAGAGAGGAGGAGACTTGGCACAAGGGCCAAGCCCTCTAGGCTTTGGCCGAAGTGGGAGGAGAGGAGGAATCCTCCTCCAATCCTAGGAGGACTAGGACTCCTCCTTATTTTGGCCTTTTTGCTTTTTTCCACCTTTTTCTCTTTGGGTTTTTCTTCCCAGCCGCATGGGCCTTGTGTGGGACTTCCACCAGCCCATTAAGGGCTGGTATTCACTCTCCCACAGCCCATGTAGCCTCTTGGGTCGAAATACCCCTCCCGATGGTCTCCCGGTACCCTACCGGCACTCCCGGTACACTACCGATGAGCCCGAAACTTTTCCGGCGACCAAAATAGGACTTCCTATATATCAATATTTACCTCCGGACCATTCCGGAGATCCTTGTGACGTCCGGGATCTCATCCGGGACTCCAAAAAACCTTCGGTCACCACCATGCATAACTTTATACTACCAAAACATCATCATACCTTAAGTGTGCAGACCCTACGGGTTCGAGAACTATGTAGACATGAACGAGACACCTCTAAGGTCAATAACCAATAGCGGGACATGGATGCCCATATTGGTTCCTACATATTCTACAAAGATCTTTATCGGTCGAACCTCTATGTCAAGGATTCAGTTAATCACGTATGATGTTCCCTTTGTTCTTCGGTATGTTACTTGCCCGAGATTCGATCATCGGTATCTCCATACCTAGTTCAACCTCGTTACCGGCAAGTCTCTTTACTCGTTCCGTAATACAAGATCTCGTTACTAACACTTAGTCACATTGCTTGCAAGGCTTGTTGTGATGTTGTATTAGCGAGTGGGCCCTGAGATACCTCTCCATCACACGGAGTAACAAATCCCAGTCTTCATCCATGCCAACCCAACAGACACCCTCGAAGATACCTGTAGAGTACCTTTATAGTCACCCAGTTACATTAGAACGTTTGATACACACAAGGCACTCCTCCGGTGTCAGTGAGTTGCATGATCTCATGGTCATAGGAACAGATACTTGACATGCAGAAAATAGTAGCATCAAACTGACACAATCATATGCTACGTTTCTAGTTTGGGTCTTGTCCATCACACCATTCTCCCAATGATGTGATCCCATTATCAAATGACATCTCATGTCCATGGCTAGGAAACCTTAACCATCTTTGATCAACGAGCTAGTCTATTAGAGGCATACTAGGGACATGGTTTTGTCTATGTATCCACACATGCATCTAAGTCTCCGATTAATACAATTATAGCATGGATAATAAACGATTATCATAAACAAGGAAATATGATAATAACTAATTTATTATTGCCTCTAGGGCATATTTCCAACCACTCACCTCATAGCCATCCCATGGCTAGCATACCATATTCCTGACATCATCTGATGTCTACACAAGACGAGTTCTTCCATCATTATGATCATTATTATGATTGACCACCTACTGAGGTTTGGATGGGATGTCCAATTCCGTGGACGCGGCTATTCGAATAGATTTGACACTCTGCAGAGGTTGTGTACTTTACCCACACCATGAAGCACCTGGCCTCGTGATCCCACTCGGGTGGACCAACGTTGCTTCAACAAAACATACCTGACCCATGACTCTTTCAACGTACCACCGGCACTCATCCTCCTCCGGAGGTCTTCCCTGGGTGGACCTTGTGTCCTCATGACACCTGCCACCATCCTGGCCAAACTAAATTGTCCCAAATGAGGACTACTAAACTGTCCCAAATGAGGACTGCGCGCAAAACTCAACAACAACTGGGCTCACAAGGTTATCGCCACCTACCAGGCCAGGGTAGCGCGCACGCATAAATTTCCGTATCTGGAGGTACCGGTGAAAGAGCACACGATCGGACCAAGTCAAGACTGTCCCATACCGGCAAATGTGGCTACATGGATAAGCCCGGACAGGTGACTCTAGATCAACCGACTAGGTTTAGCCTTAGCAAGTATTTAACAAGAAGGCTTGTTTATCACAATAACTTTAGATGGCAGTAGCTAAGCATCATAAAATCATAACCACCTATATCCATGTAATATCATGACAAGTGCAATGGTAAGATGAGCAGTAGCAAGTAATGTAAATGACAATATCGAAATGGCAGGAGTTTAATTATTTCTAGCACAAGCATGTCATTAATTAAACACACAAGAATAACACCGAGCAATGCTTTAGGGCATATATCAGATGGTCGGCTTGCTTGGGGGTGAAGGGATACTTCAGGAAAAAGTGCGGAGAGTCCACGAAAGGGATCGCCAGAAATCGTTCTCTCGAAGAGGGATGACAGAAGGGCAAGGGCAAAATGGTCATTTCCACTATGTGACCACCTTGTGAAAATGATACCAAAAGAACGGTCTCGATGGATTGAAGATGTGAGCGTTGGTTTCGCCTCGATTGGAGTCTCGGATGAAAAGATATGATCCGATGAAGATTAGGGACCAATCTATAAAAGAAACTTCTACAAACAGGTCCCTGGCTGGTTAGCAAAAAGCGCCTTCGGGCAAAATACGTCTTCAGCTGAGGGGAAGTGTGTTATCATCCAAAGCAGCAGCAGAGTACGCTTTCATGACTGGAAGACGTATTTTCATAAACACGCCTCCACTTATCCCCGCTAGCAACTCCTCTCTTGCTAACAGGTGGGATCGAGGCCCGCCTGTCAGGTCCTTCTCTCTCCTCCCACTCCTCCTTTCTTCTTCCTCTCTCTTCTCCCCGACAGAGAGCGGCTATGGCTTCAGCCTCGCTGGCACCGGCGACGGGAGGCCATAGCGGGCTTGGGCGCTGCCGGGGATGGATGCGCTGCTCCATCCCGTGCCTGTGGGTAGCGGAGAGGGCGCCAGGGATGGCCAGAGTCAGCCATGCAACGGTGGCCGAGGGCGGTGGAGCCGCGGTTGAGGAGGTGCTCCGATAGTGGAATCGGTCGGGAAAGGGCATCGGGGTGACCGCCATGGAGTGGAGGGTCCAGAGAGGAGCTCGGAAGGATAGGAGGAGGCCAGGGTGGCACAAATTTAAGCAAGGTTCGCCAGCGACCGAGGCGGCTGTGGAGAAGAAGAGGGGCTCTTCGAGCTCAAATGACTGGCCGGGGAGGAGTCTAGGAGTGAGAGGGAGGCGGTGGAGTTCTTGGGTAGGGCACGGGGCTGGCTATTTATAGCCGGACGGGGTGAGCAGATAAGCACGGCCACCGTGGTGGCCTTAGCCATGCACTGGAGCTTGCAGGGAGACGTGGCTAGCCGATAGAGGCGTCGAGAAGCTTCGTAGAGAAGAGAGAGAGCTTGAGGGCGCTCGAGAGAGTTCAAGGGAGATGAGGACAAAGGAGAAAACGACATCAGTGTCACGGGTGGAATAGTTCGCCGGAGTTGCCGTGGCGTGAGGAAGAAGAAGAGAGGGAGAAGCTACTGGAGAGTGGGCATGCGGCCTTCATGAAGCCACTGGACATGCCCGGACGACCGGAGGCCTACCAGAGGCTAGCTGGCCGAGGTGACACAGGCGCAGAGCGCCTCTTGGACGCGCTCACTGCATGGTCACCTCTAGCACCACGAGTCCAGGGCACCTATTTGACTCGAGGACATGTCAAGAAGATGCAACGGAGATCAGAGACTTGACTTGAGAGGTTTTGGATGGGAGTGGGGGCAAGAGATGACAGATGAGAGCTCACAAGGGTTCTGACTAGCAAGTGTTTGACATGTGGTGTGGCCACCACGGTTCTCTCCTTGGCCTGATCTTTGGCAGAGAGTGATCACTCTCTAGGGTGACCATTCTTACCAAAATTCAGCACCAATGGATTGCTCTAGATAGCACCTCCCTTGCAAACTTACAAACTGGTCAGAAATGGAAAAGAGGGTGCTGGGCAAACTTAGCTAGATTAAAACAAATGACATTTGGTGGAGAATGATTAATTGAACCCATGAAGATACTACAAAAGTTTCAGCTCATTTGGAAATGCCAAAATGGTACTTCCTTCACAGAGCTTTCAAATGGACACGAACTTGGGAAAATTTCTGTGGAAAAATGGATATATGTATTGAGCTGATATTTTGGTTTCCAAGGGTGATTTATCAATGTTAACCACCATGAAAATATTCATCTCAAATAGGTAAAGTAATAGAGCAGTTCCTTTGCAACTTGCCCAACTGAACAGAATCTGCAAATTGATGTTGTGCTCAAAATTCGAACTATGGAAGTTGGGTTCTTGATGTAAATGGTGAATATAAGGATAGGAGAAGCTCCACGATTTATTTGGGATTTTTCTTGGCTACCAAAATGGTAGTTCCTTTAGAAAGTACCCAAAATGCAATATTGGCATTAATTAGGAAAAGACAAGTTTCCTTATTTAATTATGGCCAATATTTTTATGGGAGCTCAATATGATCACAAAGAATATCTCCACAAGTTTTCATGAACTTCGGAGATGGATAGATATTTCCTTGGATTTAATTCCTTTAACTCGCAGAAAAAGGAATTAACTATAAATGAAAAATATTGCAAATGACTTGGCAATATTTTTGCATATCCAGGGTTTATAGATAAAGGACGATCACTGGGAAAAGTTTAGGAGGAAACAGATCAAAGGAAATTGGGGTTCCTTTGTAACTGGAAGGATTAGGGTTTCCCTTCCGACAACTCGGAAGGTAGGGATTCGACATCAAAACCCTGAGCAAAGATCTTGGGTGGCAAGGTTGGACTGGAGAGAATCTCTGGTTGGGTAGGGTAGGCAAGGGTAGATGACCATCTTCACATACCCAAGATCTAGAGAAATCCGATAACACCAAGAAAAAAAGACGGGAGTCAAATCCCGTAAAGGAAAAAACAGGAGTGAAAACGAGGGTGTTACAGCGCTCTTCTTGTACTCTTCCAACTCGACCATAGCCATCTGATGATCGGCAATTTTGGAGCCCTGCTGGAGGCACTCCTCAGCCCTCTGTCGATCACACCCTTGGCCCAGGCATCTTCAGTTTGAGATACACATAACATGGACGGGCCATGAAAAGGGCATAAGTTGGTCGGCCAAGGATGGCGTGGTACGCGCTCTGGAAGTCCACGACTTCAAACGTCAATTTCTCTTTACAGAATTTTTTATCCGTCCCGAACACCACATCCAATGCAATTTGACCGAGTGATTTGGCCTTCTTCCCTGGGATGATTCCATGGAACTGCATGTTGCTCTCACTGAGTCGGGACATCACAATGCCCATCCCCTTAAGGGTATCTGCATACAGAATGTTCAATCCACTCCCTCCGTCCATGAGGACCTTGCGGAGTCGAGTGCCCCCCCCAATGGGATCCACCACCAAAGCCTGTCGACCGGGGGTAGCAGCATGAGCAGGATGATCTGACTGATCAAATGTGATGGCAGTCTGAGACCACTTGAGGTATGCGGGGGTTGCAGGAACAGCCATGTTGACTTCTCTATTGATAACTGTCAATCAACTCTTGCTTTCAAAATCAGCAAAAATCATAAGAGTGGCGTTGACATCAGGAAAAGTTTCATTGTCTTCATCATCCTCTTTATGAGGAGTTTTCTCACTCGACTGGCCTTCCTTGAACTGCTGGATCAGTAGAGAGCACTGTCGAGTGGTATGTTTTGGAAATATCAAATTGCCTTCTTCGTCTTTCCTCATGTTGTTTGCACACGGTAAATCCATAACATCAGTTTCCGACTGATTCTTTCCTTTCTTGGGGTTGAACTGTCCCTTGGACTTCCCCTTATTTTTTCCTCGTGCTGCCAGAGAGGCTGCCTCTACCTGAACAGGACCATCAGCCTTTCGCTTCTGCTTCCGACTGGAATTGCCGCCGGCATCATTGTCAACTGCTTTTCCCTTGCCATTGCGGAGGCGGTCTTCTTCTTCGCCGTTGGCGTATCGAGTGGCAATTTCCATCATCTTACTAAGTGAAATATCACATGTTCGCCCGAACTTCAGGTAAAGCTCTCTGTACTTCACTCCGGCCTTGAAAGCACAAACAGCCTGATGCTCAGAAACATTCTCCACTGTATGATGCAAAGTGGACCAACGCCGATGCAATCTCTCAAGGATTCATTGGGCTTCTGAACACAATGCTGCAAATCAATCAAACCAGCAGGGCGCTTGCATGTGCCCTTGAAAGTTCTGATGAACACTCGGGCAAGATCCTTCCAGCAGTGGATGCTAGAAGGAGCCAAACGATTCAGCCACGCTCGAGCCGAACCATCCAACATCAAGGACAAATGCTTCATTGCTATGTTTTCATTGCCCCCACCTATCTGTACGGCCACTCGGTAATCGTCCAACCACGTTTCCGGCTTTGACTCGCCAGAAAACTTGCTTATCCCAGCCGCCAACCTGAAATTGGGGGAATCTCTATAGAATGAATGGCTCTGCTAAAACACTCGGGACCAGAAATAACAGCACAGCTGCCACTTGGGTAATCTCTGTCATAATCATCTTTGTGGGCTCTGCCTCTGTCGATCCGCCTCTGAGTGAGGACGTCTCTTGCATCAAACCCTGGGTTCCGCTCCTCACTGAATTGGCGCCTATTGTCCTGGTGCCCGGGCACATACGGACCACTCCGCGAAGGAGTAAGCACTTGACGGTGGTCATCACGGCGAAACTGATCTCGTCCATGGTCCCGATATTAATCTTCATGCAAACCTCCGCCCCTGCGACGCAGAGACGAACCTGGACTGTGAGCCGACTGGACAGTGTCGGCCTTTGGTGAATTGCTATGTATTCTATTATGCGACTGAGAAACGACTGAAATCTGGTGCTGCGCTGCATCAAGCAATGCTCGAATCTGTAGCAAACCTCTACCAGCCTCTGAACGTGACGGCTGAATGGAATCGGCGATCCTAGCCGCTGCTGCAACATTTAAGACTAGAGTACGGTATACCTTAATTTTGTTGTGAGAACCACTTGGAAACAGCTGTCAGCTGATGTCGATTGAGAGGTGATGGACACTGGCGAGCGCGCTTGAAGAGTTCCTTCTGAAGCTCTTCGAGCCGAATGTGCGTGGCCTCCAAGGCCTGGGCCTCAGCGGTCGCACCGACGATGGGTGTATGGAGGACCTCCTCATCCCGGTGCTGCTGGTCATTCGACGCCCCTCCAGCCTTGCACCTGCCGTGGTCGAAGCCAGGCGGTGGGCTCTGATGTGAACCAGCCATAAGAACCTCCGCTGCGGGATTGCAGCTCTCACACTCGGAGGGAACGTCCGACTGATCTGACTCTGAGTCGAACACGCCGTGAAGTGACTTGGCGGGATCGATTGCCGCAATCCACGGAGATGAAACTTGGCGAGCCACCGCAAGCCTCACCCATCACTGGAGCCGTGAGCGACTGGATCGCTTGCGGCGGCAAACAGCGGGAAGGGCCGAAGAGTACGGAGACGACGGCTGCCGTAGAAGAACACCGTAGGAGCTCACGCGGAAGTGTGCCGCCCCACAGATCGGGAGCACCTCAACATCTAGAGGCACCCCCATAAGCCATGTCGAATCATCGGCGATGAAGGTGAGCGCTCCGAGACGGATCTCGTGGCCCAGGAACAAACCACTGCCAGAAGACATGACGAAGGAGAAAAAATGCAACCTCGTCGAAAGTCGCTTAGACGCCTGCCCCACGGTGGGCGCCAACTATCGTGGGAACGAGTCTAATAGTAGAAGATAGGGGTACGAAAGGAGAGGGCAGAGTCCTAGCTACGGCGAGGGTGCACACAGAGATGTATGAGTTCATGCCCCTCTCGTGAAGGTAACATCCCTACGTCTCAGTGCTCGGGAGCTCTTGTCATGTAGATAGTATGTGTTACAGAGGGTGCGAACCCTTGTGCCAGAGGGGAGGGGCGGCTTATATAGAGTACGTTGCCCCTCATAAGTGTCAGGCATCCAAGGGTTCGATCGTGGAAATAAAGACGTGTGTTACTGGTAACGTACACAATAAATGCTACTAATGAAGACTGGCCGAACGCCTGCCTGTTGGCCTCCCTACGGTGGCTTCTGGTCTTCTAGCATCGACTGGTAGCGAGATCTTCCGAGTGACAGGAGACTGTCGAGTGGAGGTAGAAGCCTCCGAGTGGATTTATTGTCGAGTGACTTGAGCGCCATGGTGAATCCAGTCGGAATCTCTCTTGTAATCTTCAAGTCCTCCAATATAGTGTCCTTAGGTAGGGTATGTAGGTCAGGCTTAGGACCCTACCCTACGTACATATCCTCGTCACCGTGGTCTCCTGAAAAGATACACATGGCTCAACCAACAGGCCAGCCAATGTATTTGGCAAGTTAACGGAAGTTCCCCTTTTATTGAGGCAGGCGATAGCTCGACTCGTTGCAGACCACAAGTTTGTGGGCCGGCACATCCGAAAGTAAGACGCTTCACTTTTTTTCTTTTTCTTCGCACTTACTTTTTCAATTTTATTTTGTTTTTATATTTTTACAACATTCATTACACTTTAAAAAAATGTAATAATGTATCTGAAAAATGTTAAACAAGTATAAAAATGATTTTATGTACAAGAACAGTGTTTAACGGGTATGAAATAATAATGATCAAAACATGTACAAAATATCAATCATGTATTTCAATAATGCTATACATATATACAAAATGTTGCAGATGTATATGAAAAATGTACAATATGCATGAAAAAAGTGTACATCAAAACATATGTTTTCTGAAGTGTTATCATATATATTTTTAAAGTTAACATGTATAATCAAATATTTTATATTTACACAAAAAATGTACATTATGTAGATAAAACTAGACATCAATGTGTGTGTGTGTATAGACACATAATTTTTTACGTTTTTGAGATTTTATATTTAAAGGTTCTAATAATATATCATAAAAAAGTTTAAACATGTATAAAAATATGTGGAATTGTATATTAGAAAATGTAGGCATGTGACAAAAAATTAGACATCAGACATTTATTCATTAATTATCTATTTGAGAAATGTTAAACATGTATAAAAAATGTTCCTAATATGTAAAATAATATAATGTGTAAGAAAAATATAGACAATCTATACCTCTATATCTATACATACTAATAAAGCAAGTTGTGCTTCTCTATATTTCTCCATCCGTTCACCCATAATAATATATTTTTATGCTTTTGAGAATTTTATTATTCGAGGTGGTACAATTTTTTTGCTGAAACAAAACAAAAAAAACAAAGTGCTTATGGGCCTACTCGGCATCAAATTTTCTCTTCTCATGGGCCTGCTTGCTCTGCTCGGGATCGAACCCACAACCTTCACTTTACATCCAAAAGCTTATGACCAACATACCTAGCTTTTAATTATGTCGGAATACTGGGGTTCTTTTGTTAATTAATAGTCCCATATTGTTTCTTTATCTGAAATCTCACTGATTTATATATGTTCACAAGTATACAATCAACAAGCCTTTTCTAGGATAAACAGATGGTGAGGTGTGGGTTCCGTTTATCCTAGAAGACCAGATAGATCGTGGGAGCCTTAAATTGGAGGGTAATGAGAAAGTGATCGGATAAAGATAATGACGTAATGTGCACTGCCGACTTGGGCTCAAGATCGGAATCAAGGCATGGATGCACGGTCTTCTGCTACTAACTGCGTTGTCGAGCTTGTGATGTTGTGACATTGGAAGAAGCTTCCAATTTGATTGAGATGTGTTGTTGGGATCTAATTTTTATAGGTCAAAAACGTATTGTTGGTTGTTGGTTCGCTTCATGTGATGCTATACATAGTGTTGCACGGAGAGGTACAGTTGTTCTGTACAGAATTATGGACCATGAAGGTTTCATGTATTGGATGAGGTGTCGTATTTATTCATTGATCCCCTTTGCTCCCGTGATCTTGGGTTATCGATCCACAACGTGTAACTTCCCTTATCATTGCATTTCTTTATGTGCTAAATCACTTATTGCTACACTTTACTAGAATTTCCTTCACCAACAAAGCAAGCATTCGAGGGTGTGTAGGAGGTCAAACATATCATCTCCAACTTCCTCATTCTAGAGTTGGTGTGAGTCATACTTCATCCATAATGTTCAACGATGTCACAAAGAACAGTTCAGTCTCAAGCTGTTTATTTGATGGAGTTATCTCACTTTAATTTGAAATTACTGTATAGAATTTCGTGCCAACTCAAATTTACATAGTTTTTTGAACTGTAATAATTCTAAACTCCATACACTATGCAATGTTTTTCAAGAGCAGATGTTCCTTAACATCTGGTTATATATGATTGAGATGGGATGTAAATACTAGTCTCTAAATAACATTATCAGAATGGTTATTTTTCTTCTATAAGCTAGACAACATGTACTGCAGGTAGTGTGCATTTTCAAAGAAAAAATAAGTAATTATCATGCACATATATATTTCTTTTATTACCCCATAGCAACGTTCATGATTCAGGTCTTATTCTTTCCCTCTCGTTTGACCCTTCCACGGCTTTTGCCACAACTACCTCCATCGCTGATGCCTTCTTGAAAACTCTTAGACTTATAACATATATGGCAACGTTAGATTAAGGGAATGGGAATTTAGAAGAGGGAATTTTTGGAAGGATTGGGCTTGGAAAGTTCATTATCAATCTCAATCCCCTGTTTGGTATGTGTGAAGAATTAGCGATGACAGATTGACAAGAAGATCTCTTCCCATGTTTGGTTCGTGTGTTTTGACATGGGCAGAAAGTACATAACCACTCTACCGTGAAACGTGGACAACTAATTTTCTGTCTCATCTGAATTACCAGGGGTCCTCGTGGGAAGAAAACTGTGGGAGTTTGACATATGAACTCCCTTTCCCCTTCCTACCTGAAATCCCATGTCTTCCAACCAAACAATGGATGATCAGTCCGGTCTGATCTAAACTCCCATTCCCAGCCTCCATCTCCTTCGAAACAAACACGTTGTTATGATAGAGTCAGTTCACAAGTCCGTTTTTTTTTTCATTGCAACACACGGTCTCTTTTGCTAATTAGTCCAATCACCCGAGGGACTCGTGCTCCCTTTAGCAGACTCAGGTCGTGCTAAATCTGCGAAATCCAGACATGACATGAAAGGCCCACGGTCCAATCTGCCATGGCCCACGGGCATCTACTAATCGAGATACTGTTCACGGCTCACCGCTCACACACACCCTTGTAGCTCAAAAACCCCTAAAAAACTTCTAACTGAAAAAAAATGAAAAGGCTCACAGCCTCATACACACTTCTAGCGAGACTGACAGACTTTTTCCGGTCGCGATGGCGACTAGTACGTACTACTAGTTCACTCCCACAATGGGCTGATGTACGGTTGCTCCGCGCACGCCTCGCCGCCGTAGGAGGGGTAAAAGGAGTAGAAGCCTCTCCCTTCGTCCCACTCCATGGCCATGCCGTCCGAGTACCACTCCCCCACGCAGTCGCCGTTGAAGAAGCCAAAGGCGGCGCCCTCCATCTCCTCCGCCCAGTACCCCACGGCGTTGCCGACGTCGTCCAGGACGTACGGCCCCGGCGAGCACCCGCAGCAGTCGAAGCCGGACGCAACGATGCCGTCGAGCCAGCAGTCCTCGCAGCCCGCCTCCTGGCGCGGGTGGATGGAGTTCAGCTCCCGCAGGCCGTCGTCGACCCAGCCTTCCCCGATGTCGTCGGCCTGGAAGCCGAGCCGGCGATGCTTGCCGCGCGCTGCCGCCGCCTCCTCCTCCTCCTCCTCGGCGGCAAGCGATGCGTCCAGGAGCTCGACGAGCAGCTCAGCGCCATCGACCCCCTCCGGTACCTCCGTGGCGCAGTGCTCCCGCCCCTGCTGCAGCTCCACGACGCACTCCATGCTGAATGAGTAATTCCGATTTAATTGCTCGTTCCTTTGTGAGCAGAGGAGAGGAAAATGTTGTTCAGGTGTGGTGTTTTGATCATGGCAAGGTGGTGTGATGTGATGAAGTGCGAAGCGTTTTATAGCGCGGGCTGGGTGGTGGGCCGTGCCAGCTGTGTGGGTGCCGAATTGATCGGCAGGATGGCATGCATGTAGACCGCACACCACTGGACGGCGTTGATGGCTGGTGCTGCTTGGCCTCATCAAGGATCGGTTTACACTTCGAATGGGCGCGACCTAATTGAACGTGCATGCATGCGCCCTCGGCGTGTTGCATTTGCACGTATTGTCACTCCAGCTTGAGAGCGTCAGGATGTGTTTGGTTGAAACGAGAGGGAGGGATGGTTTGGGATCGTCCGTTTCTAGTGTTTGGTTGCAAACATAACGCCAACTCTAGCAGTCTAGCCGATCACCTAAGAGGGTGTTTGAGGAGTAAAAATCCAGTTTTACTATTCTAACCAGTACCTAACCAATCCTTAAACTGAATAGAGGAGTAAAAAAATTACTCCGACTTCTATCCGACGTCTATATTTACTTGGCCACTTTGCTCGGAGGAAAAAAAATTGTTGCCTCACCCATCCCACTCTCACGCCGCATCTACGCCCACGCCATCCTTCCCGCCCCCCGTCGGCCACCACCCGCCACTTTGCTCGGATGTAAGTTTTAGTAATGAGAAGAAGATTACATCGATCAATTGATAGCAAGAAATTTGATAGTTTTCCACGCACTTCTTACTAGAGGAGCTTTTTTACGGTACCCTGGTACTCCCTCCAGCAGAGATGGAGTACCACTTAAATCTGACCCTCCACTTAGAAGGGTAGTTTAGTCTTTTCATCTCTTAATTAGGTCCTTCTCTGATCTCTAATCAGATCACGTTTGCTATCACCAACGCAGCCGCCATGACATTAAAGTTGTTACGTCTCCATAATGACCGCGCCATTGCTTCCTTGCACAGGTAAAGAGCGAGTGGATAACAGTTACCGATCAGATTACAAGTTCTGCAAACTCTAACATGTACAAAGGAAATTAAGACACGACATTGTTGTGGAATACACACAGGAGATCAGGCTCGCAACAAGAAGTTCATCACTTAATCAGCACGCAAGAGATATCAGGCTGCAGAGCCGACGTGATAGATCTCCGGTCAGCCTGATGATCCCGCCTCGCTGTAGTCATCCTGCTTCAGCGCGGGCGAATTTATTGTTGCCCGAGAAAGATGGCTCTTGCAAACGCGCCAGTGGCGGTGGCGACCGCGCCGCCGCACAGCCCAGGTTGACGGTCCTCGACCATTCCAAGTCCATGACATTCCGACAAGTCTGTGGCCCAGTGGTCGTCGGCGCCTATCTCATTGAAGAATTAGTTTCTTTTTTCAGAAGAAGAATTAGGGTTCTAGCGATCGATTCAAATCCGTATCAGCCGTGATGCACCGATGCGAGAATAAGAGTATACGTACCTTTTTACCCCTAAGCACGAGGTACTCCCACACTTTTTTTAGTAGGTACTCTTGCATACACACGTTGAAGTACCAATAGACATCAATCGTTGGATCAACAGAAATGGAGGGTTCGTATTTATTTAGGGGTACTGTAAAGAAGCTCTAGAGTAGAGAGTAGGGATGAGACTAGATGTGACGCAATGTCGAGTTCGTCAGAACCGAAAAGGAAAGAAGTGTGTAAGCTCAAGCAGCCAATGAAAAGAATCAACAATGAAGACATAGAGAAAATATTGATCAAAATAGTGGGAGCAATTATGAAAGTTGATATCTATTAAAGTGTCTAACTGTGATGCTTGATTTCTTTGGTTTTGTTCTCATAGTGAAGAATTGGTGAATTATGTACTCCAATGTATCAAAATGTTGTTCAATGAAATAAAGAAGGAACGAAATATGTTTCAATGGACGAAAATGAAATGCAATGAAACAAATTACTCTGTTATATTCAAGCTTTAAAATCTAGGCCGATACAACTGATATATATATATATATATATATATATATATATATATATATATATATATATATATATATATATATATATATTTTTGGATCTACCAATATAAACATAACATATCATTTTGTAAATATCATTTTCACACATATCATCCATTATAGACCAAAAGATAGAACGATATGGCCGAGATCTGACCCGATATGTCCATCGATATAGACTGATACGTCAATGACAAAATTCTTTGTCAGAAAGAAGTGAAAATAAGATGATGCATATACATCTTCATCATATTATCGAACTCGCGCATAATGTTTTATAAAAATACATATAATACGTGTTATTTTTACTTTTATAGTAATAATTTTGTGAATCTTTCTTAATAGTATCTTAATGAATAAGTTAACAAACTAGGAATTTTAAATTGTTTTGCTCAAGTATTGACATCATCCATTTTGTTTTACTAAAAGACATGTTTTGATTAAGAATGCTGGAAAAAATAGATATGTTTCCTTCGATATGTCTACATATCATTTGATATATCCACTGATATCGGGGATCCGATATGTCAAAGCCAAATCGATATGAACCCGATATCTGATATTTTAAAACTTCGATATATTTAGGGGATTGGCTAGGTTTGACAAAACGGTTTACTCGTCCAGGTCCTCCTTTATTTTTAAGTGGATCAGCTAGAGTTGGCCTAACGGGCAGTCTCAATCTAACTATATAGTTTTTTTTGCGAATGAATCAACTTTATAGAATATACCTCAAGATTTTGGACCCCTTAAAATCCGTCAGGTGAAGCTGCAACCCTTGCATGCATGGCCATGTGAAGAGGCTGTGGTTATCAAAAAAGTCTTCCGTCCTGCTTTATATATAAAGCAAAGATCAACATCACCCGAAACAAACGCACGCACCATCACACACACCCAAGGCAGGATACAAAGGCGCTGAGCGCAGCAACACCATCCCTAGCACTAACACCACGAAGAGATGAGGCCGCATACGGTGAACCGTGGACTCCAAAGCGGCGTCTTCAGGAAGGATACGACACCGGAGCGCCGCCACCGCCCGATCCGAGGATCAGAGTTTCCCCCGGAGCCGCACGACGGGCAATGAGAGCCGCGACGACGCCTTCAAGAAGGGAACGAGCTTCACTGCCGCCAGTCCATTCGAAGATAGAGCAGGTTTTCAACCCGGTCAACATTCACCGCCACCGAGCGCCACACCCCGGTTACCACACCGCCCACACAGCTATGGTCATCGGGCAACACCAAGCCACGGTCTCCGCCCAACACACCGCGCCACCACCATCAGAGTCGTTGCCCCGGCATCCAAGACCTTGACACCACCTCATCTGAGGCCTGCCGCTACCGCAACCAAAGAGACGGGCGAAAAGGTCCCATCTTTCGCACCCTTGGGAGACCCCCAGCGCTGAGACCCGATGGCCGACCAACGTTGACATCCATCAACCCATCCTGCAGCCCCGAGCGCGAGACGAGCTCGGTCCTACAGCACCGTGAGGGGATGAGGTCAGTCCTGCTGCACCATGCGTGAGACGAGCTCGGTCCTACAACACTATGCGCAAGACGAGCTCGGTCCTGCAGCACGGGGCACGAGACGAGCGATGGACCGCAGCTGGGAGAGGGCCAGCCCTTCGATGGGAGTAGCGCCAGGCCGACGCAGAGATGGACGAAAGGTCGAGACGGTCCGAATGTAGACGAGCCAACGCCGGAGAAGCCGGCCGCCGCCGCAGACAGATCCATTGAGCCACCGCGAAGCCGCCTCGACACTGGGAGGCAGCACCGTCAGGCCTCCCCACGCCGCCGCCCACGGCCGGAGCAACGGCCACACCCGGCCGCTGCCCTACCCATATTGCCTGGCGAGCTCCAGGCGCCGGAGCCGTCGGACACGCACCACCGTTGCCAGGTGCCGCCGAACGACCCCCGACGCCAGATCCGGTCTGATCCAGCAGGAGGCCGCCACGCTCCACCTCCCGAGACGGGAGCGCCACAGCCGTCCCGCCGCGTGGGGGACCCAAAAGGCCGGCACGCCACCATAGTCGGCCGCCACGCGAGCCCGCCGCTACGTCGCTGCGCCCTGCGGCCGACGCCAGCCCGCATCGAGGTCCAGATCGGAGCCAACCGTGGCCGTTGACCAGGACCCGAACTAGCCACCGCCACGATGCCCGTCACGTCGACGACGCGAGTCGCCGCCACCGCGCTGCCGCGCCCGCCACCAACGTCGCATCCCAGGCGGCCGCCTCGAGCCGCTCTGAAGGCCCACGCCGAGGAGACGAGGTGGCCCTGCCGTCGGCGCGTCCTCTGGCAGCGTCGAGGGAGAGAAGAAGGGAGAAGAAGGGCTCGCCGGCGGCGGCGCTAGGGTTCCTCCCAGGACACGCACGTGGGGCGCTTCGGCGGAAGGGAGGGAGCGGTTCCCGTCCACTTCGCCACTAAAGTAGGAATCAAGAGGCTGTGGTTGTGGCCCGTGGTCTCATCCCGAATGGATCATTTCTTGTATACAGTCAAATACATGGCTGGACTGGTTTCAACCCAAAAAAATTGGAGGGTCAGAACCTATCCATACTTGGACTTCAACCAAACGCACCATCAGTTAGGTCTAGTGACCATCAAAACATACGACTGTAGAAAGTACTACCGAATGGCGGAACACGGAGCGTAAATCTAATAGTAGAAGTTGTCGACAAGACACTTCCCCCGTTTTGCCGTTTGTTAGACTTTTGATTAGTTTTTTCTTCTTCTAAACCAACGCTAACAATACCATGCAAGGAAACGAGGATGAGAAGATCTTAGCTGAGAAATGACTATTTGGAAGTTGACTGAACCATGGATAATCCTTATGTGTGTGTTGTTTTCCTCTACTCTGCGTGGTCTCAATGAAATGAAATCTAGATAACATCTCACCCTAAAAAAATACTTTATAATGGTTAAGAACACACGAAACCGATGGTACCAGTCATGTGCACTTGGAAAATACTGGGTTACAGTATACTTTAGAGTTTGAGTACCCCGGAGAACACAAGTGACGCGTCAGTGGATAATTAGACGTCAAGGAAGGAAAGAGGTGGCAGACTGAAGAAGCATCATGAGGTGCACGGACGAGGGGCATCCGCTAGGAGTGTTCCTTCGGAGAAATGCCCCCCTCGGATGAGAATGGGTTCAAGCGCTACGACGCATCAATGAAAGGACATCATTTTCAAGGCTACTTATTGTGAGTTCAATTCATGTAATCATTCGGACTATAAAAGAAACTATTGTCACTTTATTGAACGTTTGCAATAGACACCGACTATTTTTCATGATCTGTTAAATTGTGATTCAAATTCTATCGTGTTGGACTAGACGTAGTACAAACAGTGTGGGCCTTTGCATTGGTACCGACGCGTACGAGTACAACTCGTTTACTTGTTCATCAAGGACTCTCATGTATTGCCCCTCATATATACTCCACGTAGTCGCACCTAAAGACGGTCTGTCGTCTCGTGTTTGTAATACTCCTTCTCATAGTGATTGCGCCTTCGTGCGTCCGTTGTTTTCTCCCGAAAGGGTTTCCACGTAAAAATCTGTGTCTTTCGTGTCTCGTTTATCTCGTTTGATCTAACAAGTGGTATACAGAGCTGAGATTCGCAGATACGAGATTAATCTGAGTTCGTGACGAGTGAAGCTAGGGTTCAGCGTCGTGTCCACCGCCGCTGATACGACCTGACGATCCAAAGCTGGATCGATACAGAAGCCAAGTTCGATAGGAATCTCCGCTGCTGAGCCGCCCTACAAATCCCCGCTGCGTCGTCCGTCCGTTCCACCGATCGAGTGCTGCTGCAGGCCGCCGCTGTTACTCACGTCCGCAAGTTGTTGTTGCTCCACGCGTGCATCAGCGTCCGGATCAAGACCCGAGGCCGTGGCTGCTCCGGTCACATCCCGAGGTGCTGTTGCTACTCACGTGAGATCGCAAGTAGTACTATACTACTACTACTCACGTGGTGGTCAAGGCTGATCTATAGATCAGATTTTTACTTTGTTCCAACTTTAATTATTACAACCACCCGAGAGTTCCAGGTGCTATCTATTTTAGTTCTTTGATCCGCATACTAATTCTATCAAGAATTATTCTACCGGCTTGTATTACTTTGTGCATACAGATTTAATTTACTCATGGCTTCCATGAAGTACGACCTTTCGCTATTGGATCGTGACACAAGGTTTACTCTATGGCAAGTCAAGATGCGGGCGTTGTTGGCACAGGCCGACTATAATGATGCACTGGATAGTTTTGGGAAGAATAGAATTGAGGATTGGATTCCTGAAGAGAAAAGAAGGGATCGTAAGGCTTTGTCACAAATTCAACTCCATTTGCATAATAATATTTTACAGGAAGTTTTGAGCGAGAAAACTGCCGCCGCTCTATGGCTAAAGCTGGAAGGGATTTGCATGACGAAAGATCTCACCAGCAAGATGCATCTGAAGCAAAAATTATTCATGCACAGGTTGCCCGAGGGAGGTAATGTTTTGAATCATATTTCTGAGTTCAAAGAGATCATATCTGATCTAGCTGCAATGGGGGTTAAGTATGATGAGGAAGATACTGCTTTAATGTTACTTTGTTCACTGCCAAGTTCTTATACCAATTTTCGAGACATCATATTATATAGTCGTGATACTCTCACGCTTAATGAAGTTTATGAAGCTTTGAACTCTAAGGAGAAGATGAAATTGATGGTGCCTCATGATGGTTCAAGTTCATCCCAAGCCGAGGGATTATCTGTTCGTGGCAGGACAAAGGAGAAGAACTCACATACTGGAAACAGAGGCAAAAGTAAGAACGGGCAGAGGGGCCGGTCACAATCCAGAGACAAGAAGCAATCTTGTAGATATTGCAAGAGAGACGGGCATGACATCTCAGACTGTTTCAAGTTGCAGAACAAGGAAAAGAGGAATGGTACATACAAACCGAAAGGTAACAAACAAGGTGAAAATTCTGCTAATGTTGTTCGTGATGATAGTTCCGATGATGCTCTTGTTGTTATTGCTGGATGCGCTGAGACCAATGATGAGTGGGTACTTGACACTGCGTGTACTTTTCATATGTGTCCGCATAGAGATTGGTTTACTACTTTTGATTCTACTACTGTTGCTGGTTTCGTTTTGGGTTTTGATAATTCACCATGCAAGATTGAAGGCATAGGTTCCGTTCGAATCAAGATGTTTGATGGCACAATCAGAACTTTGACAGATGTTCGGTATATTCCAAAGATGAAGAGAAATCTTATCTCTGTTAGTGCCCTTGATGCAAAGGGCTACAAGTATTCAGGTGGAGATAGCGTTTTGAAGGTCACCAAAGGTTCCCTCATTGTGACGAAAGGTGACTTAAGTTCGACCAATGGTCTTTATTACCTTCGAGGTTCTATCGTTTCAGGTAACGCTACTCCAGTTATTTCAAAGAATTCTGATTGTGATGCTGCTAACCTTTGGCATATGAGTCTTGGACATATGAGTGAACTTGGTTTGGCAGAGTTACATAAGAGAGGTCTCCTTAAAGGATATGAAACTGGTAAACTGAAATTTTGTGAGCATTGTATCTTCGGCAAGCACAAGAGGGTGAAGTTCAACACTTCGACTCATACAACTGAAGGTATTCTTGATTATGTTCACTCTGATTTATGGGGACCATCTCGTAGAAAGTCACTAGGTGGTGCTAGTTACATGTTGACTATTATTGATGATTATTCGAGAAAAGTTTGGCCTTATTTCTTGAAGCATAAATGGCAAGCATTCTCAGCTTTCAAAGAGTGGAAGATTATGATTGAGAGATAAACTGAAAAGAAGGTAAAAATACTTCGCACTGATAATGGTATGGAATTTTGTTCTAAGCAATTTAAGAATTATTGCAAGTCTGAAGGCATTGTCAGACACTACACCGTTCCTTATACTCCTCAACAAAACGATGTTGCTGAGCGTATGAACAGGACCATTATTTCCAGAGCCCGTTGCATGTTGTCCAATGCAGGTTTGCATAGGCGTTTTTGGGCTGAGACCGCTTCCACTGCTTGTTATCTCATTAATCGTTCACCATCTATTCCTCTTAATAAGAAAACTCTAATTGAGGTATGGTCTGGTTCACCTGTTGATTATTCATAGTTGAGAGTTTTTGGTTGCACTGCTTATGATCATGTCGATAATGGAAAGTTGGAGCTTAGGGCTGTTAAGTGCATCTTTCTTGGTTATAAATCTGGTGTTAAGGGTTTTAAATTGTGGAATCCTGAAACACAAAAGGTTGTTATTAGCAGAAATGTTATCTTTAATGAATCTACTATGTTACATGATGTTCCATCTACTAATGTTCCTATTGAGAGTGAACAGCAGCCTACTATTCAGCAGCCTACTATTCAGGTGGAGCATGATATTTCAGGTGATACTTTTGATAAGGAAAATTTTGATGCACATGATGAACCCGTTGTTGATGATGAGCATGTCACTCCAAATCAGCCTATTGTTCCACCCAGTTGGAATCTTGCACGTGACAGAGTTAGGCGGGGTATTAATGCACCTGAAAGGTTAATTGAGGAGTGCAATATTGTTTCTTTTCCTTTATCTGTCGCAGAAGAAATTGAAGGTAATGCTGAGCCTTCTTCATATTCCGAGCCTATTATTTCTCGTGATAGTAATAAGTGGATGACCGCTATGCATGATGAGATGGAATCACTTGAAAAGAATGGCACTTGGGATTTAGTAAGATTACCAAGAGAGAAGAAACATATTCGTTGCATGTGGGTTTTCAAAAGAAAGGAAGGTGTTTCTCCTAATAATGAGGCAAGATATAAAGCAAGGTTAGTTGCTAAAGGTTATAGCCAAATTCCAGGTATTGACTATAACGAAGTCTTTTCTCCTGTTATGAAGCATAGCTCTATTCGCACATTACTTAGTATTGTTGCCATGAATGATTTTGAGCTTGAACAATTGGATGTTAAAACTGCATTCTTACATGGAGAATTAGAAGAGGATATTTATATGGAACAACCTGAAGGTTTTGTTATTCCTGGTAAAGAAAAGCTTGTCTGTAAGTTAAAGAAATCTCTTTATGGATTGAAACAATCCCCTCGACAGTGGTACAAGAGATTTGACACCTTTATGCTCTCTCAAGGTTTTAAACGGTCTAATTATGATAGTTGTGTTTATTTGAAAACTGTCAATGGTTCAACTATTTATTTGTTCCTTTATGTTGATGATATGTTAATTGCTGCAAAGAGCATGTCAGAGGTTAATGAACTAAAGAAGCAATTGAGTAATGAATTTGAGATGAAGTATTTGGGTGCAGCAAAGACGATACTTGGCATGGAAATATCTAGAGATAGACCATCTGGAAAATTATATCTCAGTCAGAAGGGATATATTGATAAAGTTCTTCATCGTTTTAATATGCATAATGCCAAGCCAGTAAGTACTCCATTAGCTGCACACTTCAAATTATCATCAGCCTTATGTCCTGAGTCAGATGCAGATATTGAGTACATGTCTAGAGTTCCCTATTCGAGTGCAGTTGGTTCACTTATGTATGACATGGTTTGTTCTCGTCCGGATTTATCTTATGCAATGAGTGTTGTCAGTAGATACATGGCTAATCCTGGAAAGGAGCATTGGAAAGCAGTTCAGTGGATATTCAGATACCTGCGAGCTACTTCTAATGCTTATTTACAGTTTGGGAAAACTGGAGATGGACTTGTTGGTTTTGTTGATTCTGATTTTGCTAGTGATTTGGACAATAGAAGATCACTCACAGGTTATGTTTTCACCATTGGTGATTGTGCTGTGAGTTGGAGAGCAACTTTGCAGTATATTGTGGCTTGTTCCACTACCGATGCCGAGTATATGGCTATTTCTGAGGCATGCAAAGAAGCTATCTGGTTGAGAGGTTTATACACTGAGCTTTGTGAAGGAATTTTTTTCAAAAGTACTACGAATTGTGCACCAAATTTGAAAAAAAATGTTATCAATTTGAAAATTTACAAAAGTAGTACCTCGTCGACCGCAGTTGGGCCGACCGGCCGCCCGTCGGCTTTTACCAGGCCGAAATCGGCCCATCGGCCGAAGCCAGGCCGAACAGGCCAGCCGTCGGCCCACGCCAGGCCAAGCACCACCCGTCGGCCGCCAGGAGGCCGACCGGTCCCTGGATAAGGCCGACGCAGCCAGCCCCCTTCTTCCTCCTCCAACTCTCTCTTTCTCTCATACTTCGGCCGAAAATGCCCCCCCCCTTGATCTCCCTTTCCCTCCACCCATTTCCCGTTTCAATCCGATGAAACGATAGATCGTCTTCTTCTCCCCCGCCCTACGGTTTCATTTTTTGTAACGTGGTAGTGATTTGTTCGTGTGGAGGAGAAATGGTGTGGTGGTGGAGGTGTGAATGGTGAGAAGGTGGAGTGGTGGAGAGGAAGAAGAAGATGGAGAGGAAGAAGGAGGGCACTCACGCGTCAAAGGTATACTTTTTTTCTGTTAGTTTTTGTTAGTTTTTTTAATGTACGTAAAATTAGTTTAGGTTATTTTTATTAGTGTAGTGATTTTAGGTTACTTTTATTGGTGTAGTGATTTTAGTTTATGTTTTTCGAGTATAGGTTTAGTTAGTGTAGTCATATTAGTGTCGGTTTATTTTTGCGAAGTTCATTTTAGTGTAGGGTTTTTTAGAATACGTATGTATATTTTAGTGTACATTTTAGTGTATGTTTTCCGAGTGTAGGTTTAGTTAATGTAGTCATATTAGTGTCGGTTTGTTTTTGTGAAGTTCATTTTAGTGTAGGTTTATTTAGAATACGTGGGTATATTTTAGTGTATGTTTTATTTTAGTGTCGATTTATTCGTTGCGAATAATGAGAAGCTGGTAATGTCTGACACGTTAAAATGTCTGAATCCGTAAATTTCACTGTGTATTACGGCCCTGGTAATGTTCGATATAATGAGTTGGGGGTTGATCTTAGCGAGTTTAAAAGAGGCGAGATGACACTTTCAGACCCGGGCAGACTGGACATTAGGCAGTTGAAGCACTGGTTGACAACTAGTTTTGGCCTGGATCCTAAAGTTTGTTCCGTCAATATTCATGCCTTGTGGGCCAAATCCTGTAAAAATATCAAGTGGGATTTGATTCCGATAGATAGGAGCCAGCACTGGTTGTCTCTGTTAAGTCGTTGCAAAGACCGAAGAATCCATCCGTATGCTCTAGTGCAACCAGTGGCGAAGGAGGAGAATATCGTACCACCCACCATGGGATATGAACCAGGACAGAGTAGTCAAGTGGCTAACGAGATTTATGTATTCGGGTCACAACCACCGGATGTGAATGCTAGCCAAGCCGAGAAAGAGTCAGATTATGTGCCACACAATGTTAGTGGTCATGCTGCTGGTCAGAGTATTCAGTCGATAGTATTAGCTGCCTCTGGTGTTGCTGATGGGGATGAGGAAGGCGATGAAATGCAGAGGGTGATGGAGGAAGAGGACGAGGATGGGATTGCAGAGGAACTTGATTCTGAAAATTCCGAGGATGAGGAGGAGGATCTACTTGGTTCCATCATCTGCTCCGGATCATATCCCAATTCCTCTCACCAGCGATCTGTTCCCAACTTCCTCAGTTGTGGAAACCATACACCACGCGGTATGTCCTCAGTTTTTCTCACATGCTATGTTTTCCCTATACATGAACATGTACAATTGGTTAACTTTCTGTGTACAGGGTGAATTGTCAACTCAGACGCTAGAGGAGGTTACCGCTTTGATAGACCGCATTGATAGAGGAGAAAATATCCCACAGCGAGAGCAAGCAACAAGGTTGAAGAGTCTTCAAGCGAAGATACGCGGGACCGTCGCAATTGTTACATGTAGACGATCTTCCGATGTTGTTGACACTCGTGCAGCACATCGTCCGCCATGCCCCTCTCTGCAACGTTCAGAACCTCGACCTTCACAGTCAGGGAGCTCCTCCTGGCAACAGGAACCTCCTTCATAGCCAGGGAGCTCCTCCTGGCAGCAGGCACCTCCTTCACAGCCAGGTAGCTCCTCCTGGCAGCAGGCACCTTCTTCACAGCCAGGGAGCTCCTCCTGGCAGCAGGCACCTTCTTCACAGCCAGGGAGCTCCTCCTGGCAGCAGGCACCTCCGTCACAGTCCGGGGGTTATTTCTACCAGCAGCCACCTCCTTCACAGTCCGGGGGCTATTTCTACCAGCAGCCACCTCCTTCACAGCCCGAGGACTCTTCCTGGCTTCAGCAGATGGACCTAGGTAACTTAACTTTGTACATTCTTTTACAAAATTTAGCCTCGTAAGTCATTCTTTACATGTTTTTCAGGCGGCAACCAGTCGCAACCGTTCATGACTTCAATTCAGTCATCTTTGTTTACTGGTCCTGGTTCGTACATACCTGGCGACGACGAGGACGAGGACCGTGGTGCATGCACCTATGGTATCTCGGAGACAGTTCTTGCCACTCCACCACCACCATCGACGCAGGAGACACAGACACCGACGGACGAGGTGTTCTATGGTCGTGGTCATCGTGACACTCATCCACCGCCTCAGCGCTTATCGCCTTCGGGTCCACGTCCGAGGAAGCCCAAGATTCGTCGCAAGCACCAGCAGTAATATGGTCATCTACGTACGAGACATGACTATCTATTTATGTATGAGACATATGTAGCCTTTATGTATCGGACATATTCATGTATTTGACATATTTAGCCTCTATGTATCGGATATATTCATGTATGCGACATATTTATGGTTGAGACTTATTTGGTTTGGAGAGAGAACAACAGTACTGCAAACCAAATACGTCCAAACGAATTAGAAAGTACAACCGAATTAAACGTTAAGACTGAATTAAACATTACAACTTAATTAAAATGCACTACATAAAACACCACTATAGAAAATAGTACCGGAGATCGACGAGGCGGTGGAAGCACCGAAGAGCAACGGGAGTGAGAGGTGGAGAGGGGCAGGCTACTAGACGGGGGAGGGTGAAGCGAGTGGTCGGAGGAGGAAGAAAGAAGCTTTGGGCCTTATCCAGGGGCCCATCGGCCTCCCTCTGGCCGACAGGTGGCTCTTCGGCCCCCCTCTGGCCGACAGGGGGCTCTTCGGCCGGGTACTGGCCGACAGGCCCCTCTTCGGCCTGGTGCTGGCCGACGGGGTATTAATTTCGAAAAAAATTCAACTGCTATAGCTCTTCTCAAATTTGGTACCAAATCCGTACTAGTTTTGAAAAAAAATTCTTTGTAGAGATTCATCTTGCCCTACCGTATTTTTGGACAGTCAAAGTGCTATATATCTTATAAAGAATACAATGTATCATGAGAGAACAAAGCACATTGATGTTAGACATCACTATATTCGAGATGTCGTTGCTGAAGGTGATTTGAAGATATGCAAGATAAGTACTCATGATAATCCAGCTGATATAATGACAAAGCCAGTTCCTACCAATAAGTTTAAGCTTTGCTCAGGCTTAGTTGGTATTTCTCACTAGTCCTATGGACTTTGGCGCACAAGGTGTTTATGCGGATTTGGATGAGGTTATTTAATTTTTTGACTACTGGAGGGAATTTGGCTGAAGGTGGAGATTGTTAAATTATGATCCAAATTCTACCGTGTTGGACTAGATGTAGTACAAACGGTGTGGGCCTTTGCGTTGGTACCGACGCGTACGAGTACAACTCGTTTACTTGTCCATCAAGGACTCTCATGTATTGCCCCTCATATATACTCCACGTAGTCGCACCTAAAGACGGTATGTCGTCTCGTGCTTGTAATACTCCTTCTCATAGTGATTGCGCCTTCATGCGTCCGTGGTTTTCTCCCGCAAGTGTTCCCACGTAAAAATCTATGTCTCTCGTGTCCCGTTTATCTCGTTTGATCTAACATGATCAAATAACATATGTATCCTGTTGGGTTTGACACTTTTATTTTCAAAAAGAATACCACAGAACTCCCTACACTTGTGATTTACCATCGTCCAAGACTATCTCACACAAAAGTCGTCGAGTTGTGTACAAATTACAAGGTTGATCGAAGACATATAGATGTGCCTATTATGTGCCACACAGATAGGATCAACGGTAAAGGATATGCATGTGAAATGTGGATTTAAATTTCTATAATTAATACCCAAAAAATTCATATAACTATGACAGAGCACATGTGGTGGTGGTGCGACATCTCACTATGGTGCGGCTTTAACTCAGATGCACATGATACAATTGAAAAGGGAGAACATGAAAAGGGAGAAGATACAATTGCGCTCTTGAAAGAACACAACACAAAGTATGTCGTGTGGCTATAGTTCTACTAGAACGAAAGGCCTCCCAGAAATGAAAAAGAAAAACAGTCAGAGTGTTATCAGAAGAACCAAAGAAATATATAGTGATATTTCAAACTTGCAAGCTAGGTCTTTCATCCTATCTTGTTCAAATGGAATTTCTGATGCATCCCGTTCCTAGTCCAGTAATTGTATCTGACAACACTATAGTCCCACAACCTTTTATCCACTCTCCAACTCACAACTAAATATTTGAGTGTGTTAGTCCAGCCGAGGGTTGGTTTTTATACAGAGAGATTGGATATTATGTAGGACGAACACACACAGATGAACTTAAAAAAAACATACACAAATCAATTTCAGGATCTCATACTTAACTCACAAATCGAGCAACCATACGGGTGGTGTTTTTCTTGCAGTAAGCACAAAGATTCAGTTTGTAGGTGGCGGACGTTACTAGTCATTAGTAACACATAAAGATTCAGCTTGCCAGTTCACGTTACTTGTTATCAACACGTGCATTACATAGGCCATTTAACAAAAAATGGTTAGAGTTATTGTAGACGAATTTAAGATTTCAGAGAACAAAACAATTGATGTCTTTATCTTTGCCATTAAAGTTTAGTTAGTGCCCACGCAAGAAAGATGCAACATTGCTTCACCCCTTTTCATTTGTTGCCCGCCATAGCAACAGATGGTTTACCATATGTTGTTTGTGGTGTGCTACTCCATACCCTCATCTACGTTAGAGCTAGCAATTATTTGTCACTGAACCTTCACAACAATTCAAAACAGTTGATTTCACTCTCAGTCTAATCTCAACAAATCATTGCTCCAAAGCAATGGTTTCTCTTCTCCTACTTCCCGTCCAATGCCACCTCACGCATTCTTAATTTGTCCCTTCGCGCACCTAACCCACTCTTGTTCATCGCCACTAGCCTACTAGCCACGACCGTCGGAAGTTGTTGAAGATTGATGCATAGACACACAAGCTCCTCCCTGCCCAATTGCATATTTGAAATGGAATCTATAAATGACATAGCCAAACCTCAATTAGGAATTTAGGATCAGGCCCGTCCAAGGCCATGTGCGAACTGTGCGATGGCACAGGCCCCCATTTGCCAGGGCCACACATTTGAGCTCTCTCTAAACTTTTTTAACTGGGCTTTAGTTTTGTTCGCTGCAGCTCACTGTGCACAAGGGCACACACCATAGTGGTAGAGTCGGTATCCCACTGGCTACTGCATTATTTCGCATGTACTCTCGTCGCTTGCTAATTCTCAGCTAGTGGCAGGAGGCCAGGAACGTATGCAAAGTTCCAGGAAACTGGTACGGCGCAACCGAGCCCACACTGCCAAGACGAAGCAGCCGGCGGCTGAGTGTGAGGGCATCACATTGACCAGTCCGTCACTCTTTTGCGCCTACAAAGCCTCGTTAAAAATAGCATATTCTTCTCCTTAAAATCATACTAATGACTATACATGCAAACATTATATTGAATATATTTTTTCGTGGGTTCGTCTTGGCAAACACTATATTGGATAACCATCTGAATGTTGTTCTTTACATCTTTTTGTGTTTATGTACATCACTTTATCAATTGTCTGGCTAGGTACTCAAGTCGCCATGCATGTTTTTAAATATTGCATGGAATTACAAATATTCAAAATTATATAATTTAAGTGAGAATATGCTTTAGTCATATTAGTCCTCTAGTTATAACAGTTCTTAAAAATTTAGGGCCTCATTTTGCATTTTGCATTGGGCCCCAAATTAATTCCCGGAGACGGCCCTGTTTATGATCCACGTAGCATCTATCCATAGCACGTATACATTAATACATGCACATCTGAGACACATTTCCTAGACATACATACTAGATAAAAGTTGTAGTTTATTGTTGGTGTTGTTGTTAGTTGGTGAGTTTTTTTCCTATACGCCAATATATCTGGGATGTGTGGCATGTTATTGTGTTTAAGCAGATGGTCTGCGAGAGAGTCTCCATCAACTAAGTTGTTGTGCTTCCCGTGCAAACATGGGGCTGACCGACTGACTACGTCGCCTACTAGCTCCAAGAGTCGGCCTGTTCACCATTGATGATCTTGGTCAGTGTGGCAGCTTAGCTGGCCGGCCGGGTTTAGCCGTCCGAGACGCTGCAAGAGAACTCGGTCCACATCGACTCCACAGTTTGAAGCTGTACTAGATTTCTAGAAAGCATGACCCTGATTGATCCGGTGCAAAGGTGAAAGTGAAACGCGAGGAAGGAGTGGTGAAAACAGCCCGTGTCCTGTGCTCCTGGGCTGGTCAACCCAGCAACGACCATGGTAGATCCGAGCATGGTGAGGGTCCCTGGTCTGTACGTACTGTTTCTGCTGGTAGTACCACAATGCAATAGAGTGGCTACTGGCTAGCGTAGGACTAGATGGCATTGTAGAGTGTAGACATGAGCCTACCGGTGTACGTACATGTCGTCTGCCACGTGCGACTGCCGAGTGGTGCATAAATCTGCACAGAGGGTGGATAAACCTTTTATTAGGTTCGGCTTGATTTTTCTGGTGAAGCACGTGCGGTCATTCATTTTTCTTTGGCCAATTGTTCCGGGCACCAAAACTGTCAACAAAATTAGCCCACTCAACTTCGCATGCAATCAGTGGGATGGTTAGGTCGATGTAATTAGGGCCTGTGGATATGGAGCGGTGCCTAGAAATTTGATGGTCATGCCGCTGTCAGGCGTGCCGGCAACGAGTGCTCCTGCCACGGCACGGGGACATGGCCAAGAGGGAGATGGGTGCCACCGCCCACCGCAACGGCGAATCAGTTTGCGGCCTCGTGGCACACCAGGTGCTGCTTTTTACCATCCGGGAGTGTGGTCGCTCGAGATCCAACATGGTGCCACGGATGGCAGAAATCCGCCTTCTACTTCGGCCCCGAAACGGCCTCCGGTAAGCAGACCTTGACTTCAACATTTTAAGAGCATGATTAATACTATGGCCAACAACTAGTTACATAAGACGCGTTTGGTTAACTGCATATGTTTCAAACAGGCCCACGCGAGATGAAATTTGATTGTTTGATTACCCTGCATACATTGTTATGCATGCATAGCGCGAACTTTAAAGCAGTCCAGCCCAGACCCACGAGCTACTGTCGAATCGACAGTTTTTTCAGAGCCAGGCTCGTGCGAGGCAAAGGAGGGGAACACAGCATTGAGCTCCTGCGACCAGGGAGATGGCGCGACGCCGCGCGCGTCTCAAAAAATCGGCGGGAGGATTTCGGCTCACCTCCCGCCGATCCGGTCGCCCTATTTAGCACCCCTTCCCTCACCGCCCAAAGTCCCGCCACCCTTCTTCCCCCTTTCGATCTTTCCCGCCGACGCGCATCGGCATTGACGCCGAGGTAAGCAGAGCTCCTTCATCGGCCGGCGGTCAACGACGGCGGCGATTCCCCTCCTCTGCTTCTCCGACCCCTCCCGCGTTCATCCGAGCTGCAGCCATAGCCTCTGTGAGTTGAATCAACTCCTTTCTCACTGTTCGTTGTAGCTTGATCTGATAGGATGTAGTCATAGGGTTCGATGTGCAAGCATGTGGTAGGATGTGATCTGTTAGCAGATGCTAGATTTTGATGTTGTGGTTGTTGTTTGTGCTGGATCTGTGTAGCTAGAGTAGAATGAAAGTGATGAACACTATGGATGAACAGCTAGTTCTGTAGGATTTGTAGCATGCTAGAGTTGCTTTTTGTGATGAACACTATGGATGAACACTATGGATGCACAACTAGTTCTACAGGAATTGTAGCATGCTAGAGTTGTTTTTTGTGATGAACACAATGCATTCATAGCTAGTTCTGATGTTGTGGTAGTTGTTGGTGATGGATTCATAACTAGTTGTCATGTATGCTATGCTTACTGTCTATGTGTGATACGATTATAGGACATGACCTCGCAGACGCAAGATCTTAGTCAGGCCATTGTCCTCTCGGACAGCCAGTTCGCAGCCTCCTACGTCGAGGACTCACAGCCCCTCCTCGATCAGAACATGCCTCCTGATTCAGACGTGTTCGAGGTGTCACCTGGTGCATCTGTCTTTCAACCAGTTCTGCTAACTCCCACTTCTGTTGTTGCCGCTACCGCTGCACTGACGGCCAAGAAGGATGGTAGGGGGAACAATATGAAGTGGTAGCCCTTCCTGTCCACATTCGTGCTCAACAAGATGCGCGAGCTCATCTCTAGTGGGGTTAGGACTGACAAGGGCTTCAAGAAGGTGCGCTTAAACACCATTGCGAAGCAGGTGTTCGAGTTCTATGGCCAGGAGGTGAGTGCCACCTAGGTGTACAACCACCTGAGGAAGTGCAGAGTCCGATGGATCCAAGTGTCCAGGCTCAAAGACCTTAGCGGCCCCTCCTGGGATGAGGGCACTCGCTCTATCATTCTGGAGGTAGACCACTACACCGGCCATGTCACGGTTAGTTCACTATCCCTTTGTTTTGCACATTGTCAACCATTGCCTTCTAGCAACTAACAACACTTGTGCTTCTATCTTAGGACCACCCCAAGGACATTGTGTTCCTCAACACACCCATCCAGAACTACAACCAGATGCAACACATCTTCTCCTTCGGTCTGGCAACCGGCAAGCACGCCATGGGCTCTGATGAGCCTCTCGGTTCTCCTTCGTCATGGCCACAGCCAAACATCCCAGGCACCCCGGACATAGAGGCAGTGCTTGATGGCCCTGAGAAGCCATTTGAGCATGTCCCTGTGCTCGATAGGAAGAGGAAGAGGGGCGGTCTGATGGACGAGGAGATCAGTGTCTTCACCAGCATGACTGAGGCCATGAAGGAGGTGGAAACCGCCATTAGGGAGAGAAAGACCCTCGACGTCCACCCTGACCTGTACAGCATCGTCATGGAGCAAGGTGGCTTGAGCGATGAGGCTCTTATGGCAGCTTTGAGCCACCTGTTGGACAACAAGGCCCAGGGTGTTGGGTTTGTTGCCATGGCAGATAGCCATAGGGTGCTCCGGCTCAGGAGCCGGTTGGGCAAGCACTACTACTAGAGCTTGATGTTGGTACCGCGTGCATGATCCTGGGTGGCGATGGCGACGGTGATGACGATGACGAGGTATATTTTGTGTAGCTAGGGTTTGATGGTCTCTATATTTTGTTGAGGTGGTAAGTACTAACCCCTCATGATGATCGTGAACTTTTGGTGGTAGGATGACACCCGCTTTTGGATGTGGTGGTAGGATGACACCCGAGTAGTGCTAGGTTTAAACTTGCTATGCCATATGATCATGCATGATTACTACTTCTGCTACATTGCTTGCTCCTTGTTTGTTACTTTTGCTTGCTGCTTCAACTGCTCCTCTTTTGCAATGCTAGGGAAAATGGTATGTGGTGTTCGTCGGGAAGGTGCCTGGGTTTACAGTTCGTGGGAAGATTGTAGTGAACAAGTTGCCTCTGTCCCCAACAACAGCCATGGAGGGTTTAAGACTAGGCTGGTGGCACAAGAAGCTCGCGCCAACTGTGTGCGAAAGCACACAATTGGCATGGTTGAAGTTGGCAACATTGCAGCTGGCAAGGCGGCACCACTCCTTGCGGTGAAGAACTTCATCATCGTCGTGCAGTTTGTCGTCATTGCTCTGTTGTGGTGTTGATGTGCTAGGTGTGATCATGTGTGAGGTAACCTCACCACATAGTGTACAAGGTTAGCAAACCTCATAGCTTGTATGCAACCAAACAACATGCTTATGTGTGATTTCGAACGATGCAGGCAACCAAATAGGGTGTGCTAAGATAACCCTTAATGCGTGAGAATGAAGTGAAGGCAACCAAACAAGTGGCAGATATTGGTTTAGAGATTATTTTTCCTCAACCAGCCTCTTGTGAGCCACCCTTCAGGTATCCAGAGCTGGCTCATGTGGCTGCCAAACACGCCCATAAAGTTTTCATCATAACACTTGTAGCCAACCTAATAGCCACACATATAAAAGTTAGGCATAATATGTTATATCATTAATATATGACTCATTTCTTTCTCTTACAAAAGATGTTAGAACTCATACTACAACCGATAGTAAATTTATAGCTCTCTTCTCTTCTCGCTCATATTATCTCTCCTTCAACAGACACAAATTTGATGTGACATCTCTTATAGACACGGTATTTGGACGAGTAAATTGCTCAAAACCAACACATTTGTTGCTAGGGTACTCCAAAACCATCGTTTTTGCCAAAAATAACAAAATACCACTGATACGTCTCCAACGTATCGATAATTTATGAAGTACTCATGCCATATTCACCTATGTTTACAATACTTTTATATGGTTTTGATGTACTTTATATGATTTATTTAGAACTAACCCGGAATGACATTGTTTTCAGTAGAACTACCGTGGTGTTGTTTTTTGTGCACAAATAAAAGTTCTCCAAATGCAACAAAACTTTTTGACGATTTTTTTTTAACAAAAGAAGCACTAGAAGCTTCGTGGGAGGGACAGAAGATCCACGAGGTGGGCACAACCCACCAAGGCGCGCCAGAGGCCCCAGGCATGCCCTGGTGTCTTGTGCTCCACTCGTGGCCCATCTTTGCGTGAAACCGACGCTCAAAAATATTATATATTCAGACCACCATAAATAATCCTAGACTCCTCGTTCCACCGCCGCAACTCTTTGTATTAACAAAAAAACAATCTGGAGGCGTTCCAGTACCCTGCCGGAGAGGGTAGATCATATCCGGTGGCCATCTTCATCATCTTGGCAGAGGCCATGATGAGGAAGGAGTAGTCTACCCTCGAGGGTGACGGTTTGTACCAGTAGCTATGTGTTCAATCTCTCTCTCTCTCTCTCTCTCTCTCTCTCTCTCTCTCTCTCTCTCTCTCTCTCTCGTGTTCTTGACATGGCACGATCTTGATGTATCACGGGCTTTGTTAATGTAGTTGGATCACATGGTGTTTTCCCCTCTCTATCTTGTTGTGATGAATTGAGTTTTCTCTTTGAGATTTTGTTATTATCGGATTGAATACTTTTATGGATTTGAGAGCACTTGATATGTGCCTTGCATGTGGATACCCTAGTGACATTGGGGTATTCAAGTGATTCACTTGATATATGTTATGGCGTCAACTTGTGGATTCCGGTGACCTTGAGGATCTATGCATAGGGGTTGATTTTCACATTTTCATACCATGTTCTCCGATAAAAATGTTGGGGCACTCTTTGAGGTTATTTGTGTTGGATTGAGTATTATGAATCTAAAATTGTTTGATGTGTATCGTATAACTAACTCATGGATACTTGTGGTGACATTGGAGTATCTAGGTGACATTAGAGTTGGTTGATGCGTATCATATGGTGTTATTCTAGTACGAACTCTTAGATAGATCGATCGGAAAGGATAACTTGGTATTATTTTAGTACGAACTCTTGGATTGTTCGATCGGAAAGGATAACTTTAAGGTGGTTTCGTACCCTACAAACAATTTCTTGCTATGCTCTCCGCTAGATAAGAATTTTGGAGTGATTCTTCGTGCGCGTTGAGGGATGGGTATGTGATCCAATTATATTAGCATTGTTGATAGATTGCACCAGCGAAAGTACGGACCCTAGGCCTTGTTACCAAGCATTTATACAACATTTTGCTAGTTGCTTTCCAATTGTTATCTTGCTATATTTATATTTTTAGATTACAAAAATCTATATCTATCATCCATATTGCGCTTGTATCACCATCTCTTCGTCGAACTAGTGCATGTATACAATTTGCCATTGTATTGGGTGTGTTGGGGACACAAGAGATTTTTTGTATTTGATTGCAGGGTTGTTTGAGAAAGACCATATTCATCCTACATCTCCCACGGATTGATATGTCATCCACTTGAGGGAAAATTACTATCGTCCTACAAAACTCTATGCTTGGAGGCCCAACACGAGTATACAAGAATAAAGTTGCGTAGTAGACATCAAGCTCTTTTGTCGCGCCATTGCCGAGGAGGTGAGTGCTTGAAGATATATCTTTAGATCTTGCAATTAAATCTTTTAATTTCTTGCTTTTCACTAGTTTGGTTTTATAAAATAAAACTACAAAAAATGGAGTTCGGGTTGCATCATTTGTTCCCCTCCTTAGGGGAAGGGAGGCAATGGTGATGGCGTGAGGGTGGCAGCGGTGCAAGGTGGACTTGCCGACGAGCACAGGGCGGCGGCGCTGCAGTCTTGTCGACAGGCACAAGCTGCTGATCGTGGCCGAGCGCGATGTGAATTCGTGTGAGGAAGAATAACACAAGGGAAAGATGGGAGTATGATAGGTGGGCCCGTTCCACGTCAACTTACTATCCACATGTGCATGCCAAGTCAGCCTGACAGATGGCCAGCTCTGTCAATTTCTTGCTTAGTCGCTGCAATTTCAAATTAGTGTGATTCATTACTCACTTGCCGACAAAAGTGATGGCGATTTAAGATTTTTGACCCAAAAAACGATAGTTTTGAAGTACCTAGGCGACAAATGTACCGGTTTTGAGCAATTTACTCTACTTGGACATCTCAGACAATATGTCAACTTCATATGTTGAAATAAATTCACGTGATAGCTATCAATCTTCTTCCATCTATAGAAACTCGGAACTGTAAAATTCGTTTCTGAGCCCAGGCTCATCTGCATCTGCCGACGAAAAAATAAAAAAAAATACTAGAAAAATTCAAAAAATTCTAATTATTTTTGTGTGGTACATATTTTGACGTGTGTGGTCCGCTTCAAATTTTAACTTATTTGGACATCCGAGCAACTCTCAACGAAAAAGACAAATCGGGTAAAAAAATTGGTGAACAGTGAACTTTTTTTTTAGACCCCGATTTGTCTTTTTTGCTGAGAGCTCCTCAAATGTCCAAATAAGTTGAAATTTGAAACGAACCTCACGCATCAAAATATGTACCACACAAAAAAATGGAATTTTTTGAATTTTTTGAATTTTTTTAGTATTTATTTTGAATTTTTTTGTAAGCACGGGTGCATCTGCACCCGTGAACCGAAACGCCGCGTCCCTCGAAACACTCCTTTTGTAAGCCGTACAGAGATAAAAAGTAGAAAAACTGCAAGTACAAATATCAACCGTGGTGTGACTACTGGCCCTTGACTTGTCAAGACTAGCAGGAATCAAGACAACGCACAAGAACGCGGAGGCGGCAAGGGCAAGGGCCCAACATGAGCAACACTAGGTTGCCAACGTGGTAGGCCCTTAGCGCAGGACCAGGCACCAGAATATGCTCAAATCGAAAAAGACCAAGCTGCAGAATGTGATCTCGATCTCAATTCATTATTGTTCGCGCAACACTTATCCCATCAGCTGCACAATAAAGCACCAGAGCGCAAAGCCCTTAATCATTTCCTCTCCTTTTCACGACCCAAATATGCACATTACACAACCAGATCGACATAAATAGCCCAACAGACATTTCGGGACGCATCTTAATTTCCAAGCCAAGGCCTATGACAACCAGCAAAGCTTTGGCAGTGATCAAATACATGGTACCATACTGTACGCTTGTAAAAGACCAGCCACGCGTGAAATCTCCAACTGGTGACAGTTATTTCAGAAAAGGCACTGGTATAAGGAAACAGAGGGCCTTCTCGGTATACAAGTCGTACAGGAAATGCAGCATAGAAGCATGGTTATGCTTACATCCTTATAAAGTGGCATGAAGAAAGCACTACTCATTCATTTGTATAAAGTTCTATTCCTCAGTCTTCTGGGCCTTCTCGCCTTTCGGAAGTGGAAGCGATCTCCCGCGCCCCATTGTGAAGCCCCTTGTTCCATCCGGCATTCTCGGCCCAGAAATAGGCTTGTTTGCAAAGTCAGAACCAGGGATAGTAGGGGATGAGCCGTGCCCTGATATGGATATTGAAAATATTAGAAGTGCACGCAGCCTGTAGACTCTAGTGATAGTTATGTAACATGAGGAAATTAGACTCAGGGACATAAAAACAGAAAGGCTTATCAGGTTTGCCTTTCGCGTGCCTGTTTGGTTATCAAGAATGTGCATGCAAGGATAATCAGGGTTGAGTTATTTGGCACATGCAAAGGATTAGCATGCTAAAACAATGATTTTATCCGCAAATTTAAGCGCAACTGAAGTACCCACGTTAATCCTAAAAGCTGGAAAGAGACCTAGCGGGGGAAACTGATGATGACATTGTCACATGGACTAGGTGTCTAGGTAAATGGAAGTATCACAGTGCACTTAGCAGACATAAAAAGATCAGTCCAGCTTCCCTTATGGAGATTACTCATGTTTACCATCTAGCTTCTCTTATGTGTTGATTTGGGAATAAACTCAAGTTATGTGTTCAAATGGACTTCAGACAAACGGATGTTGTTCTATCACTACAAAAGTACAAACGATAATCAGTTCCAAAATTTTAGTAGGTGACAATTAAGTAGAATACCTTGTCCACTCAAGCCTTTTCCTTGGCTTCTGTATCGGCCTTTTCGACCACCGCTAGCATTTGCCAGTTGGTGTTGGCGCACATCCTGTAGATATGGACAACAGGCTATCAGCTTTCTTCTGAAACAATACATGTGTGGTTTGCAGCATGTGCACAGTACCAAGAAAAAAGGCCCAGCCTATCATCAAGGAAGCATAAAGGCAACAACTGATGGACGAAAATACAGGAAACTAAATCTTCAATCGTACAACAGAACAGGAATGGAATAAGTATCATAAAATTCAGACCTCATGGTTAACATCAGAGTTCACATTCTCCTTATCTGAAGCAACCCCTCCGGAATCAGCACCACCATTTTTTTCTGATATCGACTGCTGTACTTCTTTTGAGAACTGGCCCTCGTTGTTCTTTCTCAAACATGTTCCATGATTTTCTTTTGAAGACTGGATATGCTTTCCTGATCCCACTACACTTCGTTTCGCCAGAAGTATGACTCTCATCCCAGTTCTCCAGTTCCTCTCATCATTTAAGGTGGCCACCTAATATAATAAAAAAATCAAAACATCTCTAGAAAGAAGGTAATTATAGTAGATGTATAACTCTTCGATTAGCAACGAATGGGTCACTGAAAATGAGATGAAAAACTTACAGCCTTCTCAGCTGACTCCACTGCTTCATACTCAACAATGACATGTACCTGCACAACCCTCAATTTACTTGATTCAGCACCACAAGATAATTTTCTCAAGATGTAGAGACGAATAAAGTAATTACTTAATTAAACAGGATGCGTATATATTTCCATTGAATGACTAGTTACAATAGAGTGGTAATTGGTAAATACAGTTTAATACAAAATGTGAAGAGCTATGTGTTGACAGGTAGAAAATCAAGAACAGCCATAAATTATCATTAAGATCCTAAATATGCCACCAGTAACCAGATGTTTTCAGCATACCTTATTACTCAACATGAAGTCAGGCTTCTTCGATGCTGCAAATTCTCCAACTGCATGTGGATCATGAATGGTTATCTTCATAATTCTGGTACATAAAATGACAAGGTTCAGTTTCAGAATGATATAGCATTTGTTATTAACTACTTTTGGAATGTCACACCATAAATTACCAACTGCGATACAAGAACAAACTACTACAAATGTCCAGCTAACATACTTGCCAACTGATCCAAATTTCTCCTGTAAACTCTCCAGGGAGAAATCCAGAGGTAGATTTTCCACCACAACAGTCCTTTTCTGAAAATTGGTTTTAAGTTAAAACATAGTTAAAGAGGATAAAGTTAAACATTCCAGTATGGAAGGAATCAGAAATTCACCTTCACGTCTTTCAATTCATTGCATGGTAAAGGATGTAACCTTCTGACCCTTTTCCCATTAGAGCTCACAACCTAATAAGAGAAGATGACAATTATAAGTAGATATCAAGTAGCACACACATATTTCTGTGTGTATGATCTCCAAAGTGTCAGGAAAGATAACAACAGTGCAAAATATTACCAGCTTGGATGATGTCCTAAGGGCAGCTTCAATTGTAGAGTGGTCCTGAACAAGTTTCTTCATTTTTCTAAATGATGCGATAACTCCAAGTGGAACTATAGTAAAGAATAACACACCATTAGAAGAGAGCATTGTACATTTCTATGACACACTACATGAAATATTCATTCAAATCAAACCATGATGCATATCTATTCAATATGGGCTGAAGTACAATAACATCTGAGCAACACTAAATTTTGATCAAATTTCATCTTCTGGATATGCTTCAAATTTGAATTGCAGATGTCAGTGAGTTTATGAGAAAAGTCCTCACATTCAAATGGATTTTAAATATGTCACCAACTTAGTACAATCCAAACTGTAGTAGGTGTACAGCATACAAACAGTCAAACACTTTAATATAAATTAAATTATTTTGTTTTATATTTCTGCCAATTTAGAACTGCAGTAAAATTGAAGAAACATGGCACAATAGAAATCCACAAATGTAGAACAAAAAAAACTGAATAAAACATAGTTTACATCCAAATGGGTGCTTAATGGAATGTTATTTAGGGCTTTAGGCTATTTCATAAGTGTTACTGCCTCTGTTCACAAATATAAGATGTTCGAACTTTTTTCTGAATCAGATGTATATAGACACATTTTAGTTTGTTTGTTCACTCATTTCACTCCATATGTAGTAGATATTGAAATATCCAAAACATCTTATATTTGTGAACGGAGGGAGTATTTAGCACACAATTCCAGCAAATATAATAGATATATGATATATCATGTTCCAGCAAATATCAAACATATATGATGTATCTGTCTAAAAACAAAAGCAACTCCCTGTCTTGCAAAAGAAAGTGCAGTATTTGTGCCATTCTGCTTGGTATACTTTGTAACAAGAGATCACATATATTTTCATCATTCCATTTCAAAGGAACTATTTGGTACAGTCCTTGCATCATAATATTCCACCAATTATGCCTATGCATATTGCCTATTTTCTTGTACTTTCTACAATCTTAGTTTTTTATTTCAGTTTATTAAGGGAGTATGATATTCATTTACCGTTCACCTTACATTACTTTGTGTGAAATTTGAAAATACGAACCCTCAGTCACCATCTAACACAGAACAATACCAATAAAAGTAAAAAAAATCCATCTTAATGAAATTATGGAGCTATATTTCGATTAGTACAAAATTTCGGTCACCCAGACATGCCAGACCTAGGTCAAAAATCTGTTTCGTTGTAGGCTAAGGGACAACTCAGATGAGTAAGGTACATATCATATTCCTGGGGAGATAATCTTGACAGAGCTACCATGGTGGAAAACCAGGCAACATCTGTCAACCACGGGATCAGATGTATTTATCTTCATGGTCCCAAATCAAACCAAAAGCAAGGCAAAAATAACTACAGAAACCATGAAAAGGGAACTGACAAGATGCTATGCATAGATCTTCAAGAAAAAAAAAATGAAGCCCAATAGTTATTCCACAAGACACCACACATGATCTCTACTTGTTTGAATAGAATGGAGTGAATCAGACCAAGTATATGTAATATTCACAGAGGCCTAGACCAGTTTCTCGGCACAACTAAACAAAGCTGCACCATGAGTACCCATGTAAAAGCCTCATCATAAGTACCTGTCACATTTCATCATTTTCATCTCCATTCCACTATACATAACATAGCTAGGGCAAGAAGAAAACATCATGTTTACAAAGGCAGTAATCCTCCTGAGGACTGAGTTTGCAGAGCTAGACCAAGCACCATGATGCGTAAGCATGCAAAAGGTGTTCCAGAAAAACAGATACCAAAAAAGGCCTTCAAACTGAATATGTATTGCTGAAAATGTAGCAAATTCTGGGCTTCTAGGCATAATTGACAACAAAAGCTTGTTTCTAATATAAAAAGTTCAAATAATATGGTTGATAAATATAATAGTGCCGTTAGAATAAAAACACTCATTGCAAGCAGTTGAAAACAGCCAGAATAGTTCATCCATTTTACATGGCTGTTGTCTCATATAAAGAAAACTAACACAACTAGAAACTAGAATAGATCAACTTGTGAGTTCCGTGTTACAGAGTATTTTCATTACATGTATGTCCTAAAGCAATGGCACCCTTACCATTACCGAGGCCCTCCTTGTTCTTCATCACAAATTTCAACATAAACTCATCAGTGGGAAGATTCTCGTCGCTGAAGTAGTACTCCACCTGCAATATTGGAACATTTTGCTTTCTAATAAGCACGGCATTTAGAATATAATTTGTGCTTGCACGAATGCAGGATCAACATTCTTGTGACAAGAACCATAAGAGGACGCATTATATATCTATATATATGGAGATGCTAACTAAAGAGAACAGCATTCTCACGCGAACCAAACATCAAGAACCGGACTGACATCGGTGTACCTGCTTAACGATCTTGTCGCGGAGCTCGCCCGTAAGCACCACACCAGGGGTGAGTACGTCGGAGGCCTTCGAAGAGGCATCGGTGCCGGGGACGACAAGGGGATCGTCCCCCGCCTCAAGAGGTGGTGACGGCACCACACCACCGGTGCCAACATTGGTGGCCTCCAGAGAAACGGCTTCGGAAGTGTCGGGCACGATGAGGGGATCCTCCTCCGTCTCAAGAGACAGCCACGGCGGCTGCAGGAGCAGTACACCACCGGCGGCAACCTCGGAGGCCTCTTTAGAAGCGGGTTCGACGCAGTCGAGGACGACGACCGGGTCGTCCTCCGCCTTAATAAGAGGCGACGTCGAAAGGGCGCCGACCTTGGAGGGCTCCGAAGAAGCGGCATCGGGGGCGTCGGGGAAGACAACGGGGTCGTCCGCCTCCGTCTCCAGACGCGGAGGTGGCTGCGGCAGGGATTCGGGTGCGACGGCGACGGGGTGTGGAGCCTGGCCGTCCATACCGGAGGGGATCAGGGGAGCCGAGTCGCCCGCCGACCGGTCGCCGCCGCTCTTGGTCGCTGGCGGCTGCGGGGGCGGGTGCGACTGCGGGCTCGAGATTGTGGTTCGGCTGGTAATTGGGCTATATACGACTCGACTGGTGGGAAACGGCCCGCTGGACAACTGAAACTGGGCCAGAATATTGCGTTCATTTTCCTTTTGAGAAAAAAAAGTAGTAACTATCTGACGCGGCGACTATTTCTCGCTTTAACGAGGCGGTACTAACGACCAGGGTCTCCTCGATAGGTCGATTTACTACATTGTCCTCGAGATGCTAATAGCGTAGCTCATGAGATAGCTAAATATAGTTTTTTAATATATATTTTTGTATTTGGGATGATGATCGCCCTATTTGGCGATACTCAAAGCTTATGGACGATGTAATATTACTTAACAATCAATAAAGCTAGTTATGAAGGCCTTTCCTAAAAACAAGACTCCAGCGACTTTGCTCTGACTTGAGTTTGTGATGTAACGTAGGTCGCATCCTACTTAATGTAGAACGGGCGATTTTCTCCACGGTTTTCTCTGTGTTATTCAGTTTTCTCAAAAAAATCATTTTTTTTCTTTTTTTCTTTTTTTCTCCTTTTTTCATTTTTTCATTAGTTTTTTCAGTTTTTTCTTCCTCTTTAGTTTATTTTATTTTTTATGTTTTTGGTTTTCTTTGTTTCTTTTGGTTTTCATTCTATATTTTTTGTATATGTCAACAATTTAAAACTGTTTCAATACAAAGTTAACATTTTTTTTAATATGTGGTCAACATTCTTTTCTACACATGTTTTCCACAATTTGTCAATGCTTCATTAACATTTTTCAAATACAAAATTAATATTTTTTAATACATGGTCAAAAAAATGCCTTTGTTTATTTTGCCCCTTTTCTTTCATTCTACATTTTCTTATATACTTGTTAACCATTTTTCAAATACTTTTTCAACATTTTGCAAATAATTGTTCAATATTTTTATATACATGATCAACATTTTTCCAAATATTTGTTCACCATTTTTTCCAAATATATTTTCAACATTTTGTCTTCAAATACATGTTTAACATTTTTCAAATACCTGTTCAACAATTTCCAAATACCCGCTCAACATTTTTATATACATGATCCACATTTTTTTAAAATACATGTTCAACATTTTTTCCAAATACCAGTTCAACATTTTTTAAAATACCTATTCAACATGTTTATATACATCATCAATATTTTTTCAAATAGTTGTTCAACATTTTTTCAAATAAATGTTTAACTTTTTAAATACTTATTCAATATTTTCAAATGTTATTTAATGGTGTTTTTAGTAATATATATTTAAAATATTTTAAATTATAAATAAAAATAAAAAAGAAAGCCAAAAATGAAAATGAAAAAGTATGAAAGAAACGAAATAGAAATCAGGCTGCTGTTTCCCCCGTGCGTGGGCCGGCCCAACTAGTGTTCCCTTCAGCGAGGGTCGCTCCCCTCTCGCTTAATGCGAGAAATAGGGATGCCCACTATCTGACCCCCTCATAGAAAAACTGACAGGTGCCCCTCAAGGTAGCGGGCGCTCTTGGGAGCCTCTACATGCCCCTCGCCGCCATGTGTCGCACACTGCTGCACCAGTGGGATCACTTTTTTCTCACATTTATATTTGGCTTATTATTTTTTGCTTTTTTTCTAGGTTCCACAGGAGCAAGAGAGATATCGCGCGCTGGTGCATCAGCGGGATCTCTCTTCTTTACATCTATTTTGGGTTAAATCTTTTTGGGTTTTCCTAGGTTCCACGAGAGCAGCAGGGATATTCATTGTCACACGTGGTGCACGAGTTGATGAAGGCCTTGTTGTGATGATTTTTTAAAGCAATGTTTTCCACAAAAAAGCATATTTGTGTTTTAAGAAAAGGGAGAAATAAAGTTTGTGTTTCCATGAGAAGCACCAAAAATAAAAAAAACATGTGCTTTTCGAAAAGAAAAAATCCCCGTCCGTGCTTACACGAGAAGCATGTTTGTGCTCTCCGAAAAGAAAAAATACAGTTGCGCTTACTCAAAAAGAAAAAGAAAAACATTTTGTGCTTCCCAAAAAGGGAAAAACACATTGAGTACTTCATGAGAATCACAATCGTGCTTCCCGAAAATGGCAAGCATAGTTGTGCTTCATGGTTCCGTTATTGTGGTTTCTAATCGTGTTTTTGTTGGCTTTTTTGGCAAAAAAAAAACAAGTTCACTGAAATCTCTTAACATGGAATTTAATTTCGCAATTTTAGCGCGAGAAATCCAACAATAAAAAAAGCTTGTGATTTAAGCATGATTTAAGATGTCAAATATTTTGGAAAAAAATCTACGAAAAAGGGGAGAACTGAAAGGTTGCAACAAGTTGTATGAAAGGTAGAACTCGAAAAGATTGCCGTGCCATGCAGTACTTGATTTGTCAGCGTGAGAGAAGGTAAGGGTAACCTTCACAAGGGGATCCATTAGTTAGCTATTTCGATGAACAATAGAAAGAAAACTCAATCCAATCGTGCGGGCAAACTACTTAGGTGAGGGCAAACTACTTAGGGAGCGGCTATTCAGGATTTCCCGATTCCTATTTAGCGTTGAAGGCGCATGTTACGACGTTATCGGTAGCTGGCGCCCACATGTTTCTTCCTTTTACGTAAGGCCAACTCCAACGCACGGTCCCAAACGGTCCGGCCGTGTCTGTTTGGAGACAAATAGACACAAAAGGCCGACCTAATGCACGGGTGGAAAACGGGCATTTGTCGTCCGCTTTTGCCCCATCCCCGGCCCAAATTTGGGTTGCGTTTGCGTCGAAGCAGACACAAGCGGTCGGCTGGGACGTGTTCCCTTGTCCTTTCCCTGACCTACCCGTTAGGGACACAACCCTCATTTCTCTTCCCCTGCCCCTCCCTCCTCCCCGCCATAACTAGTGCACATAACTAATTAAGACCAATAACAAACAGGAAACAACCACACATGAACGTCTTGCAAGTTGCAACTAGTCAAGTCCACTCCATCCATCCACTCCACTCACGGCTCCACCTTCATGGCTTCATAATGGTCCAACCCTTCAAGACTCCAACCTAGACAATCCAGATGGAAATTGCATTATAATCAATAGGACTATTCTATTCAAACTTCATGTTTATAACAGATTTGTACCTTTAAGAGAAGATGGTCAAGGACTCAAGGTTTGGAGATGGACATGATTACAATAGAATTCGAAGTGCTTGCCTCATTTCTATCACCTTTTCCTTTCCCTTTTCCTTTTTCAATGTGTAAGGCCCCAAATTCTTAAACCAACTCTATATTAAATCGAAAGCAAACATATAGGGAATGGTTAAGAGTGAATACATAAAGGCTAGGTGGAACAAATACAAATACACAAAGGAGATGTAGGAATTTTTACCCTTTTCCATGATGGACAATTGCTCCATACTCTCTTGGATGTCAACAGGAGTTTCCCTTCTAAGCCAATCTTGTGCACATACAAGAGCTTCCAACATGAATGGAGTAAGTGAGGTACAAAAGTCATCCAAGATGCACCCACTTGTGCTGAAAGCTGACTCGGATGCTACCGATGAGATGGGTATAGCAAGCACATCACGTGCCAAACGAACCAAGATGGGATATCGATGACCCTTGAGCTTCCACCAACCAAGAATATTAATCTTAGTGTATAGGTCTTCACTATCTTCATCAAGATATTTTTCAAGTTTTGACTTAGCATTGCTGCTTGTACCATTGTTCATCTTCAACTTCTTCGCAATGACATCTTGGAGCATGCCTCCTCTGCCTCCCTTTGTTACTCTTGTATCATCTATTTCAGATGTTCCTTCAGGTGGAGCATACAAATCCTTATACTCTTCAAACAAATCATTCAAACAAGTTTTCACCGCTGTCCAAACTAGCTGTCCTGATTCATGTCCAAATATTTTATCAATGATCGCATTTGTGTACAAAGATAATTTATATCTTGAATCAAGAACAGCTGCAATGAAGATTAGCAAATTCACATTTTCCTTCTCCTTCTCCTTTCCTTTTCCCTTAGCCTTGCTCTTCTTCTCAATTTCCATCTCATTGGTATTGGTGTGCCAAAGTCCAAAGTACTTGTCAAATTTGTCCTTCATTCTATGGCCCATAGCAACTTGCAAAATGTCTTCACTATTCAACCATTTTTGAATCAGCAAATGAACTTCCCCAATATCATAAAAGTAAGTATTGCAAGTAACATTCAGATTGCAAGACACGCGCTTTGTGAGGTCATAGAAATGCTCAAGGAAATCTTCCATCTTCTTGGAAGTCTCCCAACCATTTCTTCCGGACAACCAAAACCCTCATTCTCCTCGGAGAGATCATACTTGTAAATGAAATCTTCCTCGGCTAACCTCATGAACACCTTCTCATAAACATTTGCAGCTTTGAGCATGAGATAAGTGGAGTTCCATCTTGTTGGGACATTAATCTTTAGAAATGCTTTGTTGTCCGCCTTCTATTCCTCAGCAATTTCCTTAAACTTTACCAATCTTGACCCACCATTTCTAATATATCTAACAGCCGCTCTCACACGCTTTATTGACATGTCCACTTCCTTCAAGCTATCTTGCACAATGAGGTTAAGAATGTGTGCAACACATCTCATGTGCATAAACTTGCCCTTTGATATGTTGCTAGATGTTTTATTTAGCTGCTTCCTCAAGAACCCAACACCACCGTCATTTGCACTTGCATTATCAACAGTTATAGTCATTACTCTCAATACCCCATTCAGACATGTATTTAACCAAAATTTTCCCAATATCTTCACCTTTGTGGCCCTTAACCAAGAAGAAGTTGATGATTTTCTTGTGCAGATTCCAGTTTTCATCAATGAAACTTGCTGTGAGAGTCATATATCCATCAAGTTGCTATGATGACCAACAATCTGTTATTAAAGAAAGTCTTTGACAAGAACGTTGCAAAAATTTCTTCAACTTGATTTTCTCTTTGAAGAAAAGGCAAACAACCTCTCGAGTGCATGTTCTTCTTGATGGCGGAAGGAAACGTGGGCATGCTTTGGACATAAACTTCCTAAACCCTGCCTTCTCACCAAAACAGAATGGGAGCTCATCTTCTATAATCATCTCAGCAAAAGCTTCCCTAAGAGCTGCATGATCATATTTCCAAGTCGCAATGCCTTCCCCCAGAGTCACTTGCAAAATTCCTTGCTTTGGATCCTTCTTGAACGTGTGAGGATTGTGCTTGCACACATCCAAGTGCCTATTCAAGGCGGATGTACCATGTCCCCTTGATTCAGCCTTGATCTCACATGAGCAATATTTGCATTTACCAGCCCTTACCAATTTATTGCTATCATACAACTTGATGAAGTGCTGCCAACATTCTAACCTTGCTGCAATATCCTTCCTTCCCTCTCCTTTCTCATGTTCCTTGTTCTCCACATTGGTGACAACATGTTCACTATCTTGGCCAGTTGTTGCATGTGAAGATTGCTCTATTGATGGCTGTGAAGTTTCTGTTGGGGAACGTTGCATGGGAAACAAAAAAATTCCTACGCACATGCAAGATCTATCCATGGTGATGAGCATCTACGGGAGGGAGAGTGGATCTACATACCCTTGTAGATCGCTAAGCGGGAAGCGTTAAGAAACGCGGTTGCTGTAGTCGAACGTCTTTGCGATCCAAATCGCCGAGCATCCCGTGATCTCATCACGATCCGTCCCACGATCCAATCACGATCCGTCCTGCGAACTCATCATGATCTGTCCCACAATCTCATCACGATCTTGATCACGGTCATATACAAACATCACCGAACCTTAATTGTGTAGACCTTGCGGGTTCGAGAACTATGTAGACATGACCGAGACACCTCTACGATCAATAACCAATAGCGGGACCTAGATGCCCATATTGGTTCCTACATATTCTACGAAGATCTTTATCGGTCGAACCTCTATGTCAAGGATTCAGTTAATCCCGTATGATGTTCCCTTTGTTCTTCGGTATGTTACTTGCCCGAGATTCGATCGTCGGTATCTCCATACCTAGTTCAACCTCGTTACCGGCAAGTCTCTTTACTCGTTCCGTAATACAAGATCCCATGACTAACACTTAGTCACATTGCTTGGAAGGCTTGTTGTGATATTGTATTACTGAGTGGGCCCTAAGATACCTCTCCGTCACACGAAGTAACAAATCCCAGTCTTGATCCATGCCAACCCAACAGACACCCTCGGAGATACCTATAGAGTACCTTTATAGTCACCCAGTTACGTTGCGACGTTTGATACACACAAGGTACTCCTCCGGTCTCAGTGAGTTGCATGATCTCATGGTCATAGGAACAAATACTTGACATGCAGAAAACAGTAGCAATAAATTGACACGATCATATGCTACGTTTGTAGTTTGGGTCTTGTCCATCACATCATTCTCCTAATGACATGATCCCGTTATCAAATGACATCTCATGTCCATGACTAGGAAACCATAGCCATCTTTGATCAACAAGCTAGTCTATTAGAGGCATATTAGGGACATGGTGTTGTCTATGTATCCACACATGTATCTGAGTTTCCGATCAACACAAATATAGCATGGATAATAAATGATTATCATGAACAAGGAAATATGATAATAACCAATTTATTATTGCCTCTAGGGCATATTTCCAACAGTTTCAACATCCATTTGAGTGTCCAGTTCAAGAGATGCAGACCTCTATAAGACAAATAGACAACAAATTTTTATAAGAATAGCAAACTGAAATTTTATATCATAGGGAAACCATTATATCATTACATCATAGGGAAACCATTATATCATTTCATCATAGGGAAACCATTATATCATTACATCATAGGGAGACCATTATATCATTACATCATAGGGAAACCATTATATAAAAAAATTATGAGAACAACAAACTAAAATCATTATATCATTACATCAGATGCATACATCTATATGGAAACCATTATATCATTGCATCATAGGGAAATCATTATATCAAAAGTTTATAAGAACAGCAAACTGAAATCATTATATCATTACATCAGATGCATCCATCTATATGGAAATAAACAACTAAAATGACTAATGAAACACATGAGCACAACATCACAGGTGAATGAATCAATCAAAGAATGAATAAAAGTTGGACTTGGGCATATACAAACATAATAGAGATTAGAGGGGTAGAGAACAGAGTTGCAACCCTCGTCGGCGATGCAGAGGTGCAGGTCAAGGAGGACATGAGGACGTTGGTCTTGTTGTTGCTGGTCGTTGGCCGTCGTGGTGTCGTCTTCGACTCGTGGCATCGCGCAGGTCGTTGGCCGTCATGGTCTCGTGGAGCCGCTGGGAGTCTGGGACGGTAGGGTGGACGGTGGACCGAGGGGCGGAGGACCGAGGGGCGGGGAGGGGCGGCCGGAGGCCGGCCGGCCGACTGGTGTGGGACGGCGGCTGGGGCGGGGCGGACTAGGGTTTCGTTACGGTGGGGTCGGCCGGTCAGGACTCGGGACAAGAGGGAGTGAGGGACAAGGGAGGAATTGGGGAGTGGCCTAGGGTTTCTTTGATGGAGTGGTTGGGCCTCGCCGCGCGGCTGTGGGTTGTACAATTATACGGGTTATTCGGGCCATTCGGGTACCGGGGCTTTATACCCGATTTACCCGAAATAAATTCGGGTTTTCAGATCTATTACCCGATTTAGTGTTCGGGTTTTTCGGGTTTGGGTTTTTCGGCTTCGGGGTCGGGGTTTTCGGGTTCGGGCTTTGGGTTTCGGGTTTTATGCCCAGATTGAGCCACTGCCGCCCCTGTCCATTTCCCATGACCGTCTTCCTCGCTCAAACTTGCCAGCCTCCCACACCACGACCACCCCCATGCCATACCGACCCCCAAGCAAACTTTTCAGAGGAACTTTTTCAGTGTTCGTGGCTCTTCCGGTTCGGAGTGAAGCAACGGACGGCGACGACGGCCATCAACCTCAACACCTTTCGACAAACGCTGCATAGTCGCACACGACTGACTGCCAATGCCAACATCGCCGACTGGTTTTGAGGGAGCTCGGGGTTCTCTTCCTGTTCGTGCCTCGGCCACGACTGCAAGGTGTTCGACACATTGCCCGCAAGTGAAAGTACATTTGCTCCTTGGTGGTTTTGGTAATTAATAACAACATATATGTCATTGAACTAATGTTTCCACTAAGCATGTTTCAGGAAAATTTCAATGATGGGTTGGCAAAAGGATTGTGGAATACCCCAAGATGCAAGGAAATAGATTGGCATAGCTTCAAGCAAGAGGAATCTACATATTACTTTGTGAGAAAAAACTTTGAGTCCATAGGAAAGACAATACTATCAAAAGGGGGTAAAGTACTGTTGATGAACAAAATGCTCATACATGCACAAGTGATAGTCACCACATTGTTGGGAGACGTAGTAGTAAATCAAAAAAATTCCTACGTCACCAAGATCAATCTATGGAGAAACCAGCAACGAGTAAGGGGTTTGAGCATCTTCATACCTTTGAAGATCGCTAAGCGGAAGCTTTACTAGAATGCGGTTGGTGGAGTCGTACTCGCAGTGATTCAGATCGCGGTGGAATCCGATCTAAGCGCCGAACAATGGCGCCTCTGTGTTCAACACACGTGCAGCCCGGTGACGTCTCCTATGCCTTGATGTAGAAAGGAGGAAGGAAAGGTTGAGGGAGAGCTCCAGCAGCACGACGGCGTGGTGACGGTGGAGCTGCGTGGTACTCCAACAGGGCTTCGCCAAGCACTATGGAGGACGAGGAGGAGGAGGGGTAGGGCTACGCCGAGAGAGGAAGAAACTCTTGTGTTGGCAGCCCCCAAAACCCCCACTATATATAGGAGGAGGGGAGGAGGGTGCGCCTCCCCTAGGGTTCCCACCCTAGGGCCAGCGGCAGCCCTAGATGGCATCTGGTGCGACGGCCAGAGAGGGAGAGGGAGGGGCGGTGCCCTAGGTGGGCCTAGGGTCCATCTGCCCCTAGGGTTTGCCCCCTCCCACCTTGTGTTGCGCCTTGGGCCCTTGTGGGAAGGGGCGCACCAGCCCACCTAGGGGATGGTTCCCTCCCACCTGCGGTCCATGCAGCCCTCTGGTGCTAGTGGCCCCACACGGTGGACCCCCGGAACCCTTCCGGTGGTCCGGATACGTTACCGGTGATGCCCGAAACATTTCCGGTGACCAAAACCTCACTTCCTATATATAAATATTTACCTCCAGACCATTCCGGAAGTCCTCCTGATGTCCGGGATCTCATCCGGGACTCCAAACAACCTTTGCTAACCATGTACACTATTTCCCTATAACCCTAGCGTCATCGAACCTTAAGTGTGTAGACCCTACGGGTTCGGGAGGCACGTAGACATGACCGAGACACCTCTCCGGTCAAAAACTAACAACACGATCTGGATACCCATGTTGGCTCCCACATGCTCCACGATGATCTCATCGGATAAACCACGATGTCGGGGATTCAATCAATCCCGTATACAATTCCCTTTGTCTACCGGCATGATACTTGCCCGAGATTCGATCGTCGGTATCCTTATACCTTATTCAATCTTGTTACAGGCAAGTCTCTTTACTTGTTCCGTAACACATCATCCCATGGCTAACTCCTTAGTCACACTGAGCTCATTATGACGATGTCTTACCGAGTGGGCCCAGAGATACCTCTCCGTCACACGGAGTGACAAATCACAGTCTCGATTTGTGCCAACCCAACAGACACTTTTGGAGATACCCGTAGTGTACCTTTATAGCCACCTAGTTACGTTGTGACGTTTGGCACACCCAAAGTATTCCTACGGTATCTGAGAGTTGCACAATCTCATAGTCTAAGGAAATGATACTTGACATTAGAAAAGCTTTAGCAGACGAACTACATGATCTTGTGCTATGCTTAGGATTGGGTCTTGTCCATCACATCATTCTCCTAATGATGTGCTCCTATCATCAACGTCATCCAATGTCCATGGTCATGAAACCGGGACCATCTATTGATCAATGAGCTAGCCAACTAGAGGCTCACTAGGGACATGTTGTGGTCTATGTATTCACACATGCATTACGGTTTCCGGTTAATACAATTATAGCAGGAAAAATAGACAATTATCATGAACAAGGAAATACAATAATAACCATTTTATTATTGCCTCTAGGGCATATTTCCAACAGTGTCCCACTTGCACTAGAGCCAATAATCTAGTTACATTGTGATGTATCGAACACCCATAGAGTTATGGTGTTGATCATGTTTTGCTCGTGAGAGAGGTTTAGTCAACGAATCTGCGACATTCAGATCCATATGTACTTTACAAATATCTATATCTCCTTCCTGAATGTAATCACGAATGGAGTTGAAGCGGCGTTTGATGTGTCTTGTCTTCTTGTGAAACCTGGGCTCCTTGGCAAGGGCAATAGCTCTAGTGTTGTCACAGAATAGAGTCATTGGGCCCGACACATTGGGAATCACTCCTAGATCGGTGATGAACTCCTTCATCCAGACTCCTTCATTTGCTGCTTCCAAAGAAGCTATGTACTCCGCTTCACATGTAGATGCCGCCATGATGCTTTGCTTGATGCTTCACCAGCTAACTACCCCTCCGTTCAAAATATACACGTATCCGGTTTGTGACTTGGAGTCATCCGGATCTGTGTCGAAGCTAGCATCAACGTAACCCTTTACGACGAGCTCTTCGGCACCTCCATATACGAGAAACATGTCCTTGGTCCTTTTCAGGTACTTCAGGATATTCTTGACTGCTATCCGGTGTTCTGCTCTAGGATCACTTTGGTACCTCCCTACCAAACTTATGGCAAGGTTCACATCAGGTCTGGTACACAGCATGGCATACATAATAGAGCCTATGGCTAAGCATAGGGAATGACACCCATCTCTTCTCTATCCTTTGTCATGGTCGGGCATTGAGTCATACTCAATCTCACACCCTGTAACACAGGCAAGAACCCCTTCTTGGACTGATCCATATTGAAATTCTTCAATATCTTGTCAAGGTAGGTGCTTTGTGAAAGACCTATGAGGCATCTCGATCTATCTCTATAGATTTTGATGCCTAATATGTAAGCAGCTTCTCCAAGGTCCTTCATTGAAAAACACTTATTCAAGTAGGCCTTTATGCTTTCCAAAAGTTCTATATCATTTCCCATCACCAATATGTCATTCACATATAATATGAGAAATGCTACATAGCTCCCACTCACTTTCTTGTAAATACAGGGTTCTCCATAAACCTGTATAAACCCAAATGCTTTAATCACCTCATTAAAGCGAATGTTCCAACTCCGAGATGCTTGCACCAGCCCATAGATGGACCGCTGGAGCTTGCATGCCTTGTTAGCATCTTTAGGATCGACAAAACCTTCCGGCTGCATCATATATAGTTCTTCCTTAAGGAAGCCATTAAGGAATGTCGTTTTGACGTCCATTTGACACATCTTATAATCATAAAATGCGGCAATTTCTAACATGATTCGGACGGACTTCAGCATCGCTACGGGTGAGAAAGTCTCATCGTAGTCAACTCCTTGAACTTGTCAATAAACCTTAGCGACAAGCCGAGCCTTATAGACGGTCACATTACCATCCGCGTCAGTCTTCTTCTTAAAGATCCATTTATTTTCTATGGCTCGCTTATCATCAGGCAAGTCCACCAAAGTCCATACTTTGTTCTCATACATGGATCCTATCTCGGATTTCATGGCCTCAAGCCATTTGTTGGAATTTGGGCCCGGCATTGCTTCTTCATAGTTCGAAGGTTCACCGTTGTCCAACAACATGATCTCCAGGACAGGGTTGCCGTACCACTCTGGTGCGGAACGTGTCCTAGTGGACCTTCGAATAGCAACTTGATCTGAAGTTTCATGATCATCATCATTAACTTCCTCTCCAGCCGGTGCAGGTTCCATAGAAACAACTTCCCGTGCTGCGCTACTCTCCGGTTCGAGTGGAGGTACAATTACCTCATGAAGTTCTATTTTCCTCCCACTTACTTCTTTCGAGAGAAACTCTTTCTCTAGAAAGGATCCATTCTTGGCAACAAAGACTTTGCCTTCGGATCTGAGGTAGAAGGTATACCCAACAGTTTCTTTGGGGTATCCTATGAAGACGCACTTTTCCGCTTTGGGTTCGAGCTTCTTAGGTTGAAGTTTCTTCACATAAGCATCACATCCCCAAACTTTCAGAAACGACAGCTTAGGTTTCTTTCCAAACCATAATTCATATGGTGTCGTCTCAACGGACTTAGACGATGCCCTATTTAAAGTGAATGCAGCAGTCTCTAATGCATATCCCCAAAATGATAGCGGTAAGTCGGTAAGAGACATCATAGATCGCACCATATCCAATAGAGTGCGATCACGACGTTTAGACACACCATTTCGCTGAGGTGTGCCAGGCGGCGTGAGTTGTGAAACAATTCCACATTTCCTTAGGTGCGTGCCAAACTCATGACTTAAATATTCTCCGCCACGATCAGATCGTAGGCACTTTATTTTTTTGTCACGTTGATTCTCTACCTCACTCTGAATTCCTTGAACTTTTCAAAGGTTTCAGACTTGTGTTTCATTAAGTAGACATACCCATATCTGCTTAAGTTATCAGTGAGGGTGAGAACATAACGGTAGCCACCACGAGCCTCAGCGCTCATTGGACTGCATACATCGGTATGTATTATCTCCAACAAGTCAATCGCTCGCTCCATTGTTCCGAAGAACGGAGTCTTGGTCATCTTGCCCATGAGGCATGGTTCGTATGTGTCAAATGATTCAAAGTCAAGAGACTCCAAAAGTCCATCAGTATGGAGTTTCTTCAGGCGTTTGACACCAATATGAACAAGGAGGCAGTGCCACATGTAAGTAGGACTATCGTTATCAACCTTACACCTTTTGGTACTCACACTATGAACATGTGTAACATCATGTTCGAGATTCATCAAAAATAAACCATTGACCAGTGGGACATGTGTTGGAAATATGCCCTAGAGGCAATAATAAATTAGTTATTATCATATTTCCTTGTTCATAATAATCGTTTATTATCCATGCTATAATTGTATTGAATGGAAACACATTACATGTGTGGGTAAATAGCCAACACTCTGTCCCTAGTATGCCTCAAGTCAACTAGCTCGTTGATCAAAGATGGTTAAGGTTTCCTAGCCATTGACATGTGATGTCATTTGATAATGGGATCACATCATTAGGAGAATGATGTGATGGACAAGACCCAAACTACAAACGTAGCATATGATTGTGTCAGTTTATTGCTACTGTTTTCTGCATGTCAAAGTATGTGTTCTTGTGACCATGAGATCATGCAACTCACCGACATCGGAGGAGTACCTTGTGTGTATCAAACGTCGCAACGTAACTGGGTGACTATAAAGGTGCTCTACAGGTATCTCCGAGGGTGTCTGTTGAGTTGGCATGGATCAAGACTGGGATTTGTTACTCCGTGTGACGGAGAGGTATATCTCAGGGCCCACTCGGTAATACAACAGCACAATAAGCCTTGCAAGCAATGTGACTAAGTGTTAGTCACGAGATCTTGTATTACGGGACGAGTAAAGAGACTTTCCGGTAATGAGGTTGAACTAGGTATGGAGATACCGACGATCAAATCTCGGGCAAGTAACATACCGAAGAACAAAGGGAACATCATACGGGATTAACTGAATCCTTGACATAGAGGTTCGACCGGTAAAGATCTTCGTAGAATATGTAGGAACCAATGTGGACATCCAGGTCCTGCCATTGGTTATTGACTGTAGAGGTGTCTCGGTCATGTCTACATAGTTCTCGAACCCGCAGGGTCTGCACACTTAAGGTTTGGTGACGTTTCGGTAGTATAGAGTTATGTATGGTGGTTACCAAAGTTTGTTCGGAGTCCCGGATGAGATCCCAGGCGTCACGAGGAGCTCCGGAATGGTCCGGAGGTAAAGATTCATATATAGGAAGTTCTGTTTTGGTCGCCGGAAAAGTTTCGGGCTCATCGGTAGTGTACCGGGAGTGCCGGTAGTGTACCGGGAGACCTCCGGGAGGGGTATTTCGACCCAAGAGGCTACATGGGCTGTGGGAGAGTGGAAATCAGCCTTTAGTGGGCTGGTGGAACAACCACAAGAGGCCCATGCGGCTGGAGGAAAAAAGGCCAAAGAGAAAAAGTGGGAAAAGGCAAATTAGGGAAGGAGTCCTAATCCTACTAGGAGTGGAGGAGGTGGACTCCTCCCTAGTTGGTTCGGACGACTCCTATAGGAGTCTTGGCCCTTGCACCAGCCTCCTCTCCTCTCCTCCTATATATACTCGTGGTATTGAGGGTTTTTGCACAGATTTTACGGCCACGTGCTACCCGTTCCACCGATGCTGCTCTAGATCGGATTTCCGCAGTGCTTAGGCGAAGCCCTGCCGGAATTGCTCCACCACCATTGCCGGAGCGCCGTCACGCTGCTGGTGAACTCTTCTTCCTCTCCACTTCCTCTTGCTGGATCAAGACGGTGGAGATCGTCATCAAGCTGCACGTGTGCTGAACGCGGAGGTGTCGTCCGTTCGGCGCTAGATCGGAAGGACCGTGATCAAGATCACGAGACGGTTCGTGACGAGTTCGCAGGACGGATCGTGATGAGTTCGCGGGACGGATCATGATGAGTTCGCGGGATGGATCGTGATGAGTTCGTGGGATAGATCGTGATGAGTTCACGGGATGGATCGTGATGAGATCACGGGACGCTCGGCGATTTGGATCGCGAAGACGTTCGACTACACCAACCGCGTTTCTTAACGCTTCCCGCTTAGCGATCTACAAGGGTATGTAGATTCACTCTCCCTCTCGTAGATGCTCATCACCATGGATAGATCTGCGTGTGCGTAGGAAATTTTTTGTTTCCCATGTGACATTCCCCAACAGTGGCATCATGAGCTAGGTCTATGTGTAGATGAGATCTCGAGTAGAACACAAAAGGTTTGTGGGCATTGATGCTTAGATTGCTTCCTCCCTTGGTCGGATTTTGGTTCAGCAGTATTGTGAGATGAAGCGGCCCAGACCAACATTACTCGTACGCTTACGAGAGACCGGTTCCCTCGAACGCAACTTGTTGCATAGATGGCTTGCGGGTGCCAGTTTCTCTCACTTTAGTTGGATCGGATTCGACAAAGGCGGTCCTTGAGAAGGTTGAAAAGCAACTAGTGTATCACCGTTGTGGTTTTTGCATAGATGAGAATTGTTCTTGCTAGATACCCGTAGTAGCCACGTACAACATGCAACAACAATTAGAGGACGTCTAACTTGTTTTTGCAGGGTATGTTGTGATATGATATGGCCAATTACATGATGTGATATATGTGATGTATGAGATGATCATGTGATGTATAGATTATCACGACTTGCATGTCGATGAGTACGGCAACCGGCAGGAGCCATAGGGTTGTCTTTAATTATTGGATGACCTGCGTGTCAATCATTAAGCGCTATGTAATGCTTTACTTTATCGCTAAACGGTAGCAATAGTAGTAGAAGCATGGTGGGCGCGACAACCCCGATGGCGACACGTTGATGGAGATCAAGATGATGGAGATCATGGTGTCATGCCGGTGACGATGGAGACCATGCCGGTGCTTTCATGATGGAGATCAAAAGCACAAGTTCATGGCCATATCATGTCACTTATGATTTGCATGTGATGTTAATCCTTTTATGCACCTTGTTTTGCTTAGGACAACGGTAGCATTATAAGGTTACCCCTCACTTAATTTCAAGATAAATTGTGTTCTCCCCGAGTGTGCACCGTTGCGAAAGTTCGTCGTGTGGAGACACCACGTGATGATCGGGTGTGATAGACTCTACGTTCACATACAACGGGTGCAAGCCAGTGTTGAACATGCAGAACACTCGGGTTAAACTTGACGAGCCTAGCATGTACAGACATGGCCTCGGAACACAAGAGACCGAAAGGTCGAACATGAGTCATATAGTAGATATGATCAACATGATGATGTTCACCATTGTAACCACCTCAACTCACGTGATGATCGGACTTGGGTTGGTGAATTTGGATCATGTATCACTCGAATGACCGGAGGGATGTCAATTTGAGTGGGAGTTCTTAAGTAATATGATTAATTGAACTCATTATCATGAACATAGTCAGTAGTGTCTTTGCAAATTATGTCGTAGATTACTTGCTCGCGCTGTAGCTCCCTTGAATTTTTATAGGTTCCTAGAGAAATAGAGTTGAAAGATGATAGTAGCAATATTGCGGATTGGCTCCGTGATCTGAGGATTGTCCTCATTGCTGCATAGAAGGCTTATGTCCTTAATGCACCGCTCGGTGCGCCAACCCCTCTAGCGTTGTCTATAGATGTTGTGAACATCTGACAGGTACGTGCTGATGACTACTTGATAGTTTAGTGCGTCATGCATTACGGCTTAGAATTGAGGCTTCGAAACATTTTGAACGTCACGGAACATATGAGATGTTCTAAGAGCTAAAATTAGGATCTTAGGCTCGTGCCCGTGTTGCGAGATATGAGATCTCCAACAAGATTCTTTGCCTGCAAGATGAACGAGAATAGCTCAATTGTTGAGCATGTACTCAGATTGTCTGGGTGCTACAATTGTTTGAATCGAGTGGGAGTTCATCTTCCAGATAAGATAGCGATTGATATAGTTCTCCAAGACACTTTCACTAAGCTACTAGAACTTGGTGATGAACTATAAAATGCCAGGGATAGAATTAATGATCCCTGAGTTGTTTGCGATGTTTGACACCGCGAAGGTAGAAATCAAGAAGGAGCATCAAGCGTTGATGGTTAGTATAACCACTAGTTTCGAGAAGGGCAAGGGCAAGGAGGGAAACTTCATGGATGGCAAGTCAGTTGTTGCTCCAGTGAAGCAACGCAAAGTTGAACCCAAACCCGAGACTATGTGCTTCAATTATGAGGAGAGAGGTCGCTGAAGCGGAACAACCCTAGATAATTGGTAGATAAGAAGGCTGGCAACGTCGACAAAAGTATATTTGATATACGTGTTATTGATGTGTACGTTGCTTGTACTCCTAGTAGCACCTGGGTATTGGATACCGGTTCGGTTGCTAAATGTTAGTAACTCGAAATAAAAGCTACGGAATAAACGGAGAACTAGCTAAGTGTGAGGTGACGATGTGTGTTGGAAATGTTTCCAAGGCTGATGTGATCAACATCGCTTGCTCTCTCTACCTTCGAGATTAGTGACAAACCTAAATAAATGTTATTTGGTGTTTTTGCGTTGAGCATGAACGTGATTAGATCATGTTCTTTGCAACACGGTTATTCATTTAAGTTAGAGAATAATGGTTATTCTATTTACATGTATGATACCTTCAACAGTTATGCACCCAGTAAGAATGGTTTGTTGAAACTCGATCGTAGTAATACACATGTTCATAACATTGATGCCAAAAAGATACAAAGTTAATAATAATAGTACCACATACCTATGGCACTGTCGCTAAATGTCATATTGGTATAAAACGCATGAAGAAACTCCATGCTGATGGATCTTTGGACTCATTCGATTTCGAATCGGTTGAGACATGCGAACCATGCCTCTTGGTCAAGATGACTAAGGACCCCGTTTTCTGTTTTGATGAAGCGGGCAAGTGATTTATTGGAAATGATACATGTTGATGTATGCAATCCAATGAGTCTTGTAGCGTGCGGTGGATATCATTATTTTCTTATCTTCACTGATGATTTGAGTAGATATAGTGCATATTTACTTAATGAAACACAAGTCTGAATCGTTTGAAAGGTTCAAGCAAATTCAGAGTGAAGTTTAAGATCATCGTGACAACAAGATAAAAATGTTTACGATATGATCGTGGAGGTGAAAATCTGAGTTACGAGTTTGGCATACAACTTTAGACAATGTGAAAGTTGTTTCAAAACTCACGCCACCTGGAACACCATAGTGTGATGGTGTGTCCGAACGTCATAGTCGTGCTCTATTGGATATGGTGCGTGCTATGATGTCTATTATCGTTTTGTTAATATAATTTTGGGGTTATGCATTAGAGACAACTACATTCACTTTAAATAGGGCACCATCTAAATCCGTTGAGATGATACCATGTGAATTATGGTTTGATAGAAACCTAAGCTGTCATTTCTTAATGTTTGGGGCTGTGACGCTTGTGTGGAAAATGTTTTCACCTAATGAGCTCAAACCCAAAGCGGACAAATGCATCTTCATACCCTAAGAACAGTTGGGTGAACCTTCTATCTCAGATCCAAGCATAAAATGTTTGTTGCTAAAACTGGGTCCTTTCTCGAGAAAAGGTTTCTCTTGAAAGAATTGAGTGGGAGGAGGATAGAACTTGATGAGGTTATTGAACCTCTGTTTCAACCAGAGAGTAGCGCAGCGCAGGAAGATGTTTCCGTGAAGCCTACGTTAGTTGAAGAGGAAGTAAATGATGATGATCATGAAGCTCTTGATCAAGTTACTATTGACCTACGAGGAAAATAGAGCTTGATGAGGTTATTGAACCTTTACTTCAACCAGAAAGTAGCGCAGTGCAGAAAGATGTTTCTGTGAAGCTTACGTCAGTTGAAGAGGAAGTTAATGATGATGATCATGAAGCTTCAGATCAAGTTACTATCGAACTTCATAGGTCGACAAGGACGTGTACTGCTCCTGAGCGATACGACAACCCTGTCTTGGAGGTCATGTTGTTGGACAACGATGAACCTACGAACTATGGAGAAGCGATGATGGGCCCGAAAACCAACAAATGGTTAGAGGCCATGAAATCCGAGAAAGGATCCATGTATGAAAACCAAGTATAGACTTTGGTGGACTTGCTCGTTGGACGACAGGTCGTTAAGTACAAATGGATCTTTAAAATGAAGACAGACGCTGATGGTAAATGTTACCATTTGTAAAGCTCGACTTGTTGCAAAGTAGGTTACGACAAGTTCAAGGAGTTGACTGCGATGAGACTTTCTCACTCGTAGCGATGCTAAAGTCTGTTGGAATTATGTTAGCAGTTGCTGCCTTTTTCAATTATGAAATCTGGCAGATGGATGCCAAAACATCGTTTCCTTCCTTAAGGAAAGGTTGTATGAGATACAACTAAAAGGTTTTGTCAGTCCTAAGGATGCTAAAAGGTGTGCAAGCTTCAGTGACTCTTCTATGAACTGAAGCAAGCATCTCGGAGTTGGAATATACACTTTAATGAGGTGATCAAAGTTTTTGAGTCTATACAAAGTTTACGAGAAACTTGTATTTGCAATAAAGTGAGTGGGAGCACTATAGAGTTTCTGATAAGTATATGTGGATGACATATTGCTATTCGGAAATGATGTAGAATTTCTGGAGAGCATAAACGGTTGTTTGAAAAGAGTTTTTCAAAGGAAGACCTGGATAAAGCTACCTAATTGTTGAGCATCAAAATCTATAAAGATAGATCAAGATGTTTTCTAAGACTTTCAATGAGTACATACCTTGACAAGATTTTGAAAGAGTTCAAAATGGATTAGTCAGAGAGAAGTGTTCTCGCCTGCATTGTAAGGTGTGAAGTTGAGTGAGACTCAAAGCTCGACCACGGCAGAAGAAAGGGAAAGGACGAATGTCGTCCCCTATGCCTTAGCCATAGGCTTTGTATAGTATGCCATGTTGTGTACTGCACCTGTGTGTGCCTTGTCATGAGTCCGTCAAGGGGTACAAGAGTGATCCAGGAGTGGATCACTGGACAGCGGTCAACATTATCCTTAGTAACTAAAAACTAAGGAGATGTTTCTCGATTATGGAGGTGATAAAGAGTTCGTCGTAAAGAGTTACATCGATGCAAGCTTTAACACCAATCCGGATAACTCGTAGTAGCAATGTGGATACGTATAGTAGGAGCGGCCATTTGGAATAGTATGAAGTGGAGTGTGGTAGCAGTGTTTATAGTTTGACATAGAGATTTGCAAAGTACACACGGATCTGAATGACGCAGACCCGTTGACTATAAGACCTCTCTCACATGCAAAGCATGATCGAGCCCCAGAACTCATTGGGTGTTAGATTCATAACAATGTGAATCACATGGTGATGTGAACTAGATTATTGACTCTAGTGCAAGTGGGAGACTGTTGGAAATATGCCCTAGAGGCAATAATAAATTAGTTATTATCATATTTCCTTGTTCATGATAATCGTTTATTATCCATGCTATAATTGTATTGAATGGAAACACATTACATGTGTGGGTACATAGACAACACTTTGTCCCTAGTATACCTCTAGTGAACTAGCTCGTTGATCAAAGATGGTTAAGATTTCCTAGCCATTGACATGTGATGTCATTTGACAACAAGATCACATCATTAGGAGAATGATGTGATGGAAAAGACCCAAACTACAAACGTAGCATATGATCGTGTCAGTTTATTGCTACTGTTTTCTGCATGTCAAAGTATGTGTTCCTGTGACCATGAGATCATGCAACTCACCGACATCGGAGGAGTACCTTGTGTGTATCAAACGTCGCAACGTAACTAGGTGACTATAAAGGTGCTCTACAGGTATCTCCGAGGGTGTCTGTTGAGTTGGCATGGATCAAGACTGGGATTTGTTACTCCGTGTGACGGAGAGGTATATCTCAGGGCCCACTCGGTAATACAACATCACAATAAGCCTTGCAAGCAATGTGACTAAGTGTTAGTCACGGGATCTTGTATTACGGAGCGAGTAAAGAGACTTGCCGGTAACGAGGTTGAATTAGGTATGGAGGTACCGACGATCGAATCTCGGGCAAGTAACATACCGAAGAACAAAGGGAACATCATACGGGATTAACTGAATCCTTGACATAGAGGTTCGACCGATAAAGATCTTCATAGAATATGTAGGAACCAATGTGGACATCCAGGTCCCGCCATTGGTTATTGACCGTAGAGGTGTCTCGGTCATGTCTACATAGTTCTCGAACCCGCAGGGTCTGCACACTTAAGGTTTGGTGACGTTTTGGTAGTATAGAGTTATGTATGGTGGTTACCGAAGTTTGTTTAGAGTTCTGGATGAGATCCCAGACATCACGAGGAGCTCCAGAATGGTCTGGTGGTAAAGATTCATATATAGGAAGTCCTGTTTTGGTCGCCGAAAAAGTTTCGGGCTCATCGGTAGTGTACCGGGAGTGCTGGTAGTGTACCGGGAGACCTCTGGGAGGGGTATTTCGACCCAAGAGGCTACATAGGCTGTGGGAGAGTGGAAACCAGCCCTTAGTGGGCTGGTGGAACAACCACAAGAAGCCCATGCGGCTGGAGGAAAAAATGGCAAAGAGAAAAAGTGGAAAAAGGCAAATTAGGGAAGGAGTCCTAATCCTACTAGGAGTGGAGGAGGTGGACTCCTCCCTAGTTGGTTCGGACGACTCCTATAGGAGTCTTGGCCCTTGCGCCAGCCTCCTCTCCTCTCCTCCTATATATACTAGTGGTATTGAGGGGTTTTGCATAGATTTTATGGCCACGTGCTACCCGTTCCACCGGTGCTCCTCTAGATCGGATTTCCGCAGTGCTTAGGCGAAGCCCTGTCGGAATTGCTCCACCACCATCGTCGGAGCGCCATCACGCTGCTGGTGAACTCTTCTTCCTCTCCACTTCCTCTTGCTGGATCAAGATGGTGGAGATCGTCATCAAGCTGCATGTGTGATGAATGCGGAGGTGCCATCCGTTCGGCGCTAGATCGGAAGGACCGTGATCAAGATCGCGAGACGGTTCGTGACGAGTTCGCGGGACGGATCGTGATGAGTTCGCGGGACGGATCGTGATGAGTTCGTGGGACGGATCATGATGAGTTCGTGGGACCGATCGTGATGAGTTCACGAGACGGATCGTGATGATATCGCGGGACGCTCGGCGATTTGGATCCTGAAGATGTTCGACTACACCAACCGCGTTTCTTAACGCTTCCCGCTTAGCGATCTACAAGGGCATGTAGATTCACTCTCCCTCTCATAGATGCTCATCACCATAGATAGATCTGCATGTGCGTAGGAAAATTTTTGTTTCCCATGCGACGTTCCCCAACAGCATGACCATAAAACATTTCTCTCATATAAATAGAACAACCATTATTGTCAGATTTAAAAGTGTAGTCATCTCACATCAAACGAGATCGAGATACAATGTTCATGCTCAATGTTGGTACTAAATAACAATCATTGAGGTTTAAAACTAATCCTGAAGGTAGATGTAGAGGTAGCGTGCCGACGGCGAGCACATCGACCTTGGAACCATTCCCGATGCACATCGTCACCTCGTCCTTTGCTAGTCTCCGGTTATTCCGCAGCTCCTGCTTGGAGTTACAAATATGAGCAACTGCATCGGTATCAAATACCCAGGAGCTACTATGAGCGTTGGTAAGGTACACATCAATAAAAATTATATCACATATACCTTTAACGTTGTCGGCCTTCTTATCCGCTAAGTACTTGGGGCAGTTCCGCTTCCAGTGACCGGTACCCTTGCAATAAAAGCACTCGGTCTCAGGCTTGGGTCCATTCTTGTTCTTCTTCCCGACAACTTGCTTACCAGGCACGGCAAGTGCTTTGCCGTCCTTCTTGAAGTTCTTCTTACCCTTGCCTTTATTGAAACTAGTGGTCTTATTGACCATCAACACTTGATGTTCCTTCTTGATCTCGACCTCCGTTGATTTCAGCATCAAGTACAACTCAGGAATGGACTTCTCCATACCTTGCATGTTGTAGTTCATCACAAAGCTCTTGTAGCTAGGTGGGAGCGACTGGAGGATTCTGTCAATAACTGAGTCATGCGGAAGATTAACTCCCAGCTGACACAAGCTCTTGTGCAACCCAGACATTTTGAGTATGTGCTCACTAACAGAACTATTTTCCTCCATCTTACAACTGAAGAACTTGTCGGAGAAATCATATCTCTCGACCCGGGCATGAGCTTGGAAAACCAATTTCAGCTCTTGGAACATCTCATATGCTCTGTGTTGCTCAAAACGCTTTTGGAGCCCTGGTTCTAAGCTGTAAAGCATGCTACAGTGAACCAAGGAGTAATCATCACAGCACGACTGCCAGGAGTTCATAACGTCTTGATCCGCTAGGAAAATGGGTGCGTCACCTAGCGGTGCATCAAGGACATATAATCTCTTGGAAGCTATGAGGATGATCCTCAAGCTACAGACCCAGTTCGTATAGTTACTTCCATTGTCTTTCAGCTTGGTTTTCTCTAGGAACGCATTGAAGTTGAGGGCAACATTAGCGTTGGCCATTGGATCTACAATATAGATTGTAAAGACAATTTTAGACTAAGTTCATGATAATTAAGTTCACATAATCAAATTATTTAATGAACTCCCACTTAGATAGACATCTCTCTAGTCATCCTAGTGACACATGATCCACGTCAACTAGCATGTGTCCGATCATCACGTGAGACGGACTAGTCATCAATGGTGAACATCTCCATGTTGATCGTATCTTCTATACGACTCATGTTTGACCTTTAGGTCTTCCGTGTTCCAAGGCCATGTCTGTACATGCTAGGCTCGTCAAGTCAACCTAAGTGTATTGCGTGTGTAAATTTGGCTTACACCCGTTGTATGCGAACGTTAGAACCTATCACACCTGATCATCACATGGTGTTTCGGAACAACGAACCTTAGCAACGGTGCACAGTTAGGGTGAACACATTTCTTGAAATTTTAGTGAGAGATCATCTTATTTAGCTACCGTCGTTCTAAGAAAATTATATGTAAACATGATAAACATCACATGCAATCAATATAGTGACATGATATGACCAATATCATCTTGCTCCTTTGATCTCCATCTTCGGGGCACCATGATCATCACTGTCACCGGCACAACACCATGATCTCCATCATCGTGTCTTCATGAAGTTGTCTCGCCAACTATTACTTCTAATACTATGGCTAATGATTAGCAATAAAGTAAAGTAATTACATGGCGTTTATGATTGACACGCAGGTCATACAATAAATTAAGACAACTCTTATGGCTCCTGCCGGTTGTCATACTCATCGACATGCAAGTCGTGAATCCTATTACAAGAACATGATCAATCTCATACATCACATATATCACATCACATTCTTTGTCCATATCACATCACATGACATATGCTGCAAAAACAAGTTAGACGTCCTCTAATATGTTGTTGCAAGTTTTTACGTGGCTGCTATAGGTTCTAGCAAGAACGTTTCTTACCTACGCAAAAACCACAACGTGATATGCCAATTTCTATTTACCCTTCATAAGGACCCTTTGTTGGGGAACATTGCATGGGAAACAAAAATTTCCCTACGCACACACAGATCTATCCATGGTGATGAGCATCTACGAGAGGGAGAGTGGATCTACGTACCCTTGTAGATCGCTAAGTGGGAAGCGTTAAGAAACGCGGTTGGTGTAGTCGAACATCTTTGCGATCCAAATCGCCGTGCGTCCCGCGATCCAATCACGATCCGTCCCGTGATCCAATCACGATCCGTCCCGTGATCCAATCACGATCCGTCCCGTGAACTTGATCACGATCCGTCCCACGAACTTGATCATGATCCTTCCGATCTAGCGCCGAATGGATGACACCTCCACGTCCAGCACACATATAGCTTGATGACGATCTCCGGCGTCTTGATCTAGCAAGAAGGAGCATAGAGGTAGAAGAGTTCTCTGGCAGCGTGACGATGCTCCGGCGATGGTGGTGGAGCAATTCCGGCAGGGCTTCGCCTAAGCACTGGAGAAATCCGATCTAGAGGAGAAACTATGCACTGGAGGAACGGGTAGCACGTGGCTGAAAAAACTAGTGCAAAACCCTAAAACCCACCAGTATATATAGGAGGAGAGGAGGAGAGCCTTGGCGCAAGGTCCAAGGCTCCTTGGATTCGGCCGAACCCACTAGGAGAGGAGGACTCCTCCTCCAATCCTAGTAGGACTAGGATTGCTCTTTTTTTGCCTTTTTTCCACCTTTTCCTATTGGGTTTTCTTCTCCAGCCACATGGGCCTTGTGTGGGAGTTTCCACCAGCCCACTAAGGGCTGATATTCACTCTCCCACAGCCCATGAAGCCTCTTGGGCCGAAATACCCCTCCCGGAGGCCTCTCGGTACACTAACGGCACTCCCGGTACACTACCGATGAGCCCGAAACTTTTCCGGCGACCAAAACAGGACTTCCTATATATGAATCTTTTCCTCCTCGTGACGTCCGGGATCTCATCCGGGACTCCGAACAACCTTTGGTAACCACCATACATAACTCTATACTACCGAAACGTCACCGAACCTTAAGTGTGCAGACCCTGCGGGTTCGAGAACTATGTAGACATGACCAAGACACCTCCACGGTCAATAACCAATAGCGGTACCTAGATGCCCATATTGGTTCCTACATATTCTACGAAGATCTTTATCGGTCGAACCTCTATGTCAAGGATTCAGTTAATCCCGTATGATGTTCCCTTTGTTCTTCGGTATGTTACTTGCCCGAGATTCGATCGTCGGTATCTCCATACCTAGTTCAACCTCATTATTGGCAAGTCTCTTTACTTGTTCCGTAATACAAGATCCCATGACTAACACTTAGACACATTGCTTGCAAGGCTCATTGTGATGTTGTTTGATACACACAAGGCACTCCTCCGGTATCTCTGAGTTGCATGATCTCATGGTCATAGGAACATATACTTGACATGCAGAAAACAGTAGCAATAAACTGACACGATCATATGCTACATTTGTAGTTTGGGTCTTGTCCATCACATCATTCTCCTAATGATGTGATCCCGTTATCAAATGACATCACATGTCAATGGCTAGGAAACCTTGACCATCTTTGATCAACGAGCTAGTTCACTAGAGGCATACTAGTGACAAAGTGTTGTCTATTTACCCACACATGTAATGTGTTTCCAATTAATACAATTATAGCATGGATAATAAACGATTATTATGAACAAGGAAATATAATAATAAACACTTTATTTATTGCCTCTAGGGCATATTTCCAACAGTCTCCCACTTGCACTAGAGTCAATAATCTAGTTCACATCACTATGTGATTTACATTGTAATGAATCGAACACCCATGCGGTTCTGGTGTTAATCATGTTTAGCCCCTCGAAGAGGTTTAGTCAATGGGTCTGCAACATTCAGATCCGTGTGCACTTTGCAAATATTTATGTCCTTCTCCTCAATGTAATCGCGGATGGAGTTGAAGCGTCGCTTTATGTGTCTAGTCCTCTTGTGAAACCTTGGTTCCTTGGCCACAGCAATGGCACTAGTGTTGTCACAGAACAGGTTCATTGGATTCAGTGCACTGGGCACTACTCCAAGATCTGTCATGAATTGCTTCATCCAGACACCTTCCTTTGCCGCCTCCGAGGCTACGATGTACTCTGCTTCGCACGTAAAATCGGCTACCACGCTTTGCTTGGATCTGCACCAGCTTACCGCTTCCCCGTTGAGAATAAATACGTATCCGGTTTGCGACTTAGATTCATCCGGATCAGTGTCAAAGCTTGCACCGACGTAACCCTTTACGACGAGCTCTTCATCACCTCCATAAACGAGAAACATTTCCTTAGTCCTTTTCAGGTACTTAAGGATATTCTTGACCGCTGCCCAGTGCTCCATTCCAGGATCACTTTGAAACCTTCCGGCCATACTTATGGCAAGGCTGACATCGGGTCTTGTGCACAACATTGCATACATGATAGAGCCTATGGCTGAAGCATAGGGGATGACACTCATCTTTTCTTTATCTTCTGCAGTCACTGGGCATTGAGTCTTACTCAACTTCACACCTTGTAACACAGGAAGGAACCTCTTCTTGGACTGATCCATTTTGAACTTCTTCAAAACTTTATCAAGGTATGTGCTCTGTGAAAGTGCTATTAAGCATCTCGATCTATCTCTATAGATCTTAATGCCTAATATGAAAGCAGCTTCTCCTAGGTCCTTCATTGAAAAACTCTTGTTCAAATATTCCTTCACGCTTTCCAGCATTTCTATATTGTTTCCAATCAGCAATATGTCATCCACATATAATACTAGAAACTCTATAGAGCTCCCACTCACTTTCTTGTAAATACAAGCTTCTCCATAAACTTGTATAAACTCAAACGCTTTGATCACCTCATCAAAGCGCTTATTCCAACTCTGAGATGCTTGCACCAGTCCATAAATGGATCGCTGGAGTTTGCAAACTTTGTCACCATTCTCTGGATCGACAAAACCTTCGGGTTGCATCATATACAACTCTTCCTCAAGGAAACTGTTGAGGAACGCCATTTTGACATCCATCTGCCAAATTTCATAGTCGAAATAAGCAGCTATTGCCAACATGATTTTGACAGACTTAAGCATCGCTACGGGTGAGAAAGTCTCATCGTAGTCAACTCCTTGAACTTGTGAAAAACCCTTTGCCACAAGTCGAGCTTTATAGACGATGACATTACCGTCCGCGTCTGTCTTCTTCTTAAAGATCCATTTGTTCTGAATGTCCTTTCGCCCTTCAGGTAATACTTCCAAAGTCCATACTTTGTTTTCATACATGGATCCCATCTCGGATTTCATGGCCTCTAACCATTTCTCAGAATCCGGGCCCATCACCGCTCCTCCATAGCTCGTAGGTTCATTGTTGTCCAACAACATGACCTCTAAGACAAGGTTGCCGTACCACTCAGGAGTAGTACGCGGCCTTGTCGACCTACGAGGTTCAATAGTAGCTTGATTCGAAGCTTCATGATCATCATCATTAACTTCCTCTTCTACCATCGTAGATTCCACAGAAACATCTTTCTGTGTTGCGCTACTTTCTGGTTGAAGTAAAGGTTCAATAACCTCATCAAGCTCTATCTTCCTCTCACTCAATTCTTTCGAGAGAAACTCTTTCTCAAGAAATGTTCCGTTCTTAGCGACAAACACTTTGCCTTCGGATCTGAGATAGAAGGTATACCCGACTGTCTCTTTCGGGTATCCTATGAAGACGCATTTCTTCGCTTTGGGTTGCAGCTTTTCAGGCTGAAGCTTTTTGACATAAGCATCACATCCCCAAACTTTAAGAAACGACAACTTTGGCCTCTTGCCAAACCAAAGTTCATATGGCATCGTCTCAACGGATTTCAATGGTGCCCTATTTAAAGTGAATGCAACTGTCTCTAATGCATAACTCCAAAACAATAGTGGCAAATCAGCAAGAGACATCATAGAACACACCATATCTAATAAGGTTCGATTACGACGTTCGGACACACCATTACACTGTGGTGTTTCGGGCGGTGTCAACTGTGAAACAATTCCACATTGTCTTAAGTGACTGCCAAACTCATAACTCAGATATTCACCTCCTCGATCAGATCGCAGGAACTTAATCTTCTTGTTACGACGATTCTCAACTTCACTCTGAAATTGCTTGAACTTTTCAAACGTTTCAGACTTGTGTTTCATTAAGTAAATATACTCATATCTAAGTAATCAGTGAAGGTGAGAAAATAATGATATCCACCATGCGCTGTAACATTCATTGGACCGCACACATTAGTATGTATGATTTCCAATAAGTCACTTGCCCGTTCCAATGTCCCTGAGAACGGCGTTTTAGTCATCTTACCCATGAGGCATGGTTCACATGTGTCAAGTGATTCAAAATCAAGTGACTCCAAAAGTCCATCAGCATGGAGCTTCCTCATGCGTTTTACACCAATATGACCTAAACGGCAGTGCCACAAGAAAGTGGTACTATCATTATCAACTCTACATCTTTTGGCATCAATTTTATGAACATGTGTGTCATCACTATCAAGATTCAATATGAATAAACCCCTAACATTGGGTGCATGACCATAACCGATATTACTCATATAAATAGAACAACCTTTATTCTCTGATCTAAATGAGTAACCGTCTCGCAATAAACAAGATCCAGATATAATGTTCATGCTTAACGCAGACAATAAATAAAAATTATTCAGGTTCATCACTAATCCCGATGGTAATTGAAGAGAGAGCGTGCCAACGGTGATCACATCAACCTTGGAACCATTTCCCACGCGCATCGCCACTTCGTCCTTTGCCAGCCTTCGTTTATTCCGTAGTTCCTGCTTTGAGTTGCAAATGTGAGCAACCGAACCGGTATCAAATACCCAGGCACTACTACGAGAGCTAGTAAGGTACACATCAATAACATGTATATCATATATACCTTGTTTGTCGTTGGCTGCCTTCTTGTCAGCCAGGTACTTGGGGCAGTTCCGCTTCCAGTGACCAGTTCCCTTGCAATGAAAGCACTCAGTTTCTGGCTTGGGTCCATGCTTGGGCTTCTTTACACGAGTAGCAACTGCTTTTCCATCCTTCTTGGTTTTTCCCTTCTTGCCCTTGCCCTTGACTTTGCCATTTTTCTTGAAACTAGTGGTTTTATTGACCATCAACACTTGATGTTCTTTCTGGATTTCAGACTCAGCGACTTTTAGCATCGCAAATAGCTCGGCGACTGGCTTGTTCATCCCGTGCGTGTTATAGTTCATCACAAAGCTCTTGTAACTAGGTGGCAGTGATTGAAGAACTCTGTCAGTGATCGCCTTTGGCTGAAGGGCAATTCCCAATTCCGCTAGACGAGTTGAATACCCAGACATTCTGAGTATATGTTCACTAATAGACCCGTTCTCCTCCATCTTGCAAGCATAGAACTTATCGGAGGTTTCATACCTCTCGATCCGAGCGTTCTTCTGAAAGATAAACTTCAACTCCTAGAACATCTCATATGCTCCAGGACGTTCAAAACGTCTTTGAAGTCCCGGTTCTAGGCCATACAATATTGCACACTGAACTATTGAGTAATCTCCAGTACGTGCCTCCCAAGCATTCTTAATGTCTTCGGAGGTCATGTCGTCTGGTTGGTCACCAAGCGGTGCATCAAGGACATATGATTTCTGGGAAGCCATGAGGATAATTCTTAGATTACGGTCCCAGTTAACAAACTTACTTCCATCATCTTTCAACTTAGCTTTCTCTAGGAACGCATTAAAAATCAGGGGTGCTACTGCGCGAGCCATTGATCTACAACATAAATATGCAAAGTTTACTTAGACTATTGTTCAAGATAATGAGTTTAGTTAATCAAATTACTAAAGCTCCCACTCAAATCAACATCCCTCAGGTCATTTGAGTGTCACATGATCCAAATCCACCAACTCAAGTCCGACCATCACGTGAGTTGAGGTGGATTTAATGGTGAACATCATTATGTTGATCATATCTACTATATGACTCATGTTCGACCTTTCGGTCTCTTGTGTTCCGAGGCCATGTTTGTACATGCTAGGCTCGTCAAGTTTAACCCGAGTGTTCTGCACGTGCAACACTGGCTTGCACCCGTTGTATGTGAACGTAGAGTCTATCACACCCGATCATCACGTGGTGTCTCAACACGATAAACTTTCGCAATGGTGCACACTTGGGGAGAACACAATTTATCTTGAAATTAAGTGAGGGATCACCTTATAATTATACCGTCGTCCTAAGCAAAACAAGGTGCATAAAACGATTAACATCACACACAAATCATAAGTGACATGATATGGCCATGAACTTGTGCTTTTGATCTCCATCTTGAAAGCACCGGCATGATCTCCATCGTCACCGGCAAGACACCATGATCTCCATCATCTTGATCTCCATCAACGTGTCGCCATCGAGGTTGTCGCGCCCAACATGCTCCTACTACTATTGCTACCGTTTAGCGATAAAGTAAAGCATTACATAGTGCTTAAAGACTAACACGCAGGTCATACAATAATTAAAGACAACCCTATGGCTCCTACCGGTTGCCGTACTCATCGTCATGCAAGTCGTGATAATCTGTAAATCACATGATCATCTCATACATCACATATATCACATCATGTAATTGGCAATATCACATCACAAAATACCTTGCAAAACAAGTTAGACGTCCTCTAATTGTTGTTGCATGTTTTACATGGCTGCTATGGGTATCTAGCAAGAACAATTCTTATCTACGCAAAAACCACAACGGTGATACACTAGTTGCTTTTCAACCTTCTCAAGGACCGCCTTTGTGAAACTGGCACCCGCAATCCATCTAAGCAACAAGTTGCGGTCCAGGGAACCGGTCTCTCGTAAGTGTACGAGTAATGTTGGTCCGGGCCGCTTCATCTCACAATACCGCTAAACCAAAATCTGACCAAGGGAGGAAGCAATCTAAGCATGAACGCCCACAAACCTTTTGTGTTCTACTCGAGATCTCATCTACACATAGACCTAGCTCTGATACCACTATTGGGGAACGTTGCATGGGAAACAAAAATTTTCCTATGCACACGCAGATCTATCCATGGTGATGAGCATCTACGAGAGGGAGAGTGGATCTACGTACCCTTGTAGATCGCTAAGTGGGAAGCGTTAAGAAACGCGGTTGGTGTAGTCGAACGTCTTCGCGATCCAAATCGCCGTGCATCCCACGATCCAATCATGATCCGTCCCACGATCCAATTATGATTCGTCCCGCAAACTTGATCACAATCCTTCCGATCTAGCGCCGAACGGACGACACCTTCGCGTTCAGCACACGTACAGCTTGATGATGATCTCCGCCGTCTTGATCCAGCAAGAAGGAGCGGAGAGGTAGAAGAGTTCTCCGGCAGTGTGATGGCGCTCCGGCGATGGTGGTGGAGCAATTCCGGCAGGGCTTCGCCTAAGCACTGGAGAAATCCGATCTAGAGGAGAAACTATGCACTGGAGGAACGGGTAGCACGTGGCTGAAAAAACTAGTGCAAAACCCTAAAACCCACTAGTATATATAGGAGGAGAGGAGGAGAGCCTTGGCGCAATGGCCAAGGCTCCTTGGATTCGGCCGAGCCCACTAGGAGAGGACTCCTCCTCCTCCAATCCTAGTAGAACTAGGATTGCTCTTTTTTTTGCCTTTTTCCACCTTTTCCTATTGGGTTTTCTTCTCCAGCCACATGGGCCTTGTGTGAGAGTTTCTACCAGCCCACTAAGGGCTGATATTTACTCTCCCACAGCCCATGAAGCCTCTTGGGTCGAAATACCCCTCCCGGAGGCCTCCCGGTACACTACCGGCACTCCCGGTACACTACCGATGAGCCCGAAACTTTTCCGGCGACCAAAATAGGACTTCCTATATATGAATCTTTACCTCCTGACCATTCTGGAGCTCCTCGTGACGTCTGGGATCTCATCCGGGACTCCGAACAACCTTCGGTCACCACCATACATAACTCTATACTACCGAAACGTCACCAAACCTTAAGTGTGCAGACCCTGCGGGTTCGACAACTATGTAGACATGACCGAGACACCTCCACGGTCAATAACCAATAGCGGGACCTGGATGCCCATATTGGTTCCTACATATTCTATGAAGATCTTTATCGGTCGAACCTCTATGTCAAGGATTCAGTTAATCCCGTATGATGTTCCCTTTGTTCTTCGGTATGTTACTTGCCCGAGATTCGATCGTCGGTATCTCCATACCTAGTTCAACCTCATTATTGGCAAGTCTCTTTACTTGTTCCGTAATACAAGATCCCGTGACTAACACTTAGACACATTGCTTGCAAGGCTCATTGTGATGTTGTATTACCGAGTGGGCCCTGAGATACCTCTCCGTCACACGGAGTAACAAATCCCTGTCTTGATCCATGCCAACTCAACAGACACCCTTGGAGATACCTGTAGAGCACCTTTATAGTCACCCAGTTACGTTGCGACGTTTGATACACACAAGGCACTCCTCCGGTATCTGTGAGTTGCATGATCTCATGGTCATAGGAACATATACTTTGACATGCAGAAAACAGTAGCAATAAACTGACACGATCATATGCTACGTTTGTAGTTTGGGCCTTGTCCATCACATCATTCTCCTAATGATGTGATCCCGTTATCAAATGACATCACATGTCAATGGCTAGGAAACCTTGACCATCTTTGATCAACGAGCTAGTTCACTAGAGGCATACTAGGGACAAAGTATTGTCTATTTACCCACACATGTAATGTGTTTCCAATTAATACAATTATAGCATGGATAATAAACGATTATCATGAACAAGGAAATATAATAATAAACACTTTATTTATTGCATCTAGGGCATATTTCCAACACCCTTTTCATTGAATCCGATCCGACTAGAGTGGGACAGGCAGACACCCGCTAGCCACCTTATGCAACAAGTGCATGTTAGGCGGTGGAACCAGTCTCATGTAAGCGTACGTGTAAAGTCGGTCCAAGCCGCTTCATCCCACAATACCACCGAATCAAGATAAGACTAGTAACGACAAGACAATTGACAAAATCGACGCCCACAACATCTTGTGTTCTACTCGTGCATAGATTCTACGCATAGACCTAGCTCATGATGCCACTGTTGGGAGACGTAGTAGTAAATCAAAAAAATTCCTACATCACCAAGATCAATCTATGGAGAAACCAGCAACGAGTAAGGGGTTTGAGCATCTTCATACCTTTGAAGATCGCTAAGCGGAAGCATTACTAGAACGCGGTTGGTGGAGTCGTATTCGTAGTGATTCAAATCGCGGTGGAATCTGATCTAAGCGCCGAACAACGGCGCCTCCGTGTTCAACACACGTGCATCCCGGTGATGTCTCCTACGCCTTGATCCAGCAAGGAGGAAGAAGAGGTTGATGGAGAGCTCCAGCAACACGACGGCGTGGTGACGGTGGAGCTGCGTGGTACTTCGACAGGGCTTCGCCAAGCACTACGGAGTTAGAGGAGGAGGAGGGGTAGGGCTGCACCGATAGAGGAAGAAACTCTTGTGTTGGCAGCCCTCAAAACCCCCACTATATATAGGAGGAGGGGAGGAGGGGGCGCAGCCCCTAGGGTTTCCACCCTAGGGCCGGCGGCATCCCTAGATGGCATCTCGTGCGGCGGCGAGAGAGGGAGAGGGAGGGGCGGCACCCTAGGTGGGCCTAGGGTCCATTTGCCCCTAGGGTTTGCCCCTCTCCCACCTTGTGTTGTGCCTTGGGCCCTTGGGGGGGCGCACCAGCCCACCTAGGGGCTGATTCCCTCCCACCTGCGGTCCATGCAGCCTTCTGGTGCTGGTGGCCCCACACGATGGACCCACGAAACCCTTCCGGTGGTCCCGGTACGTTATGGGTGATGCCTGAAACACTTTCGGTGACCAAAACCTCACTTCCTATATATAAATCTTTACCTCCGGACCATTACGGAACTCCTCATGACGTCCGGGATCTCATCCAGGACTCCAAACAACCTTCGGTAACCACGTACACTATTTCCCTATAACCCTAGCGTCATCGAACCTTAAGTGTGTAGACCCTGCGGGTTCGGGAGGCACGTAGACATGACCGAGACACCTCTCTGGTCAATAACCAACAGTGGGATCTAGATACCCATGTTGGCTACCACATGCTCCATGATGGTCTCATCGGATGAACCGTGATTTCGGGGATTCAATCGATCCCGTATACAATTCCCTTTGTCTACCGGTATGATACTTGCCCGAGATTCGATTGTCGGTATCCCTATACCTTGTTCAATCTAGTTACCGGCAAGTCTCTTTAATCGTTCTATAACACATCATCCCATGGCTAACTCCTTAGTCACACTGAGCTCATTATGATGATGTCTTACCGAGTGGGCCCAGAGATACCTCTCTGTCACACGGAGTGACAAATCCCAGTCTCGATTCGTGCCAACCAAACAGACACTTTCGGAGATACCCGTAGTGTACCTTTATAGCCACCCAGTTATGTTGTGACGTTTGGCACACCCAAAGTATTCCTACGGTATCCGGGAGTTGCACAATCTCATGGTCTAAGGAAACGATACTTGACATTAGAAAAGCTTTAGCAAACGAACTACATGATCTTGTGTTATGCTTAGGATTGGATCTTATCCATCACATCATTCTCCTAATGATGTGATCCCTTTATTCAACGACACCCAATGTCCATGGTCATGAAACCGTGACCATCTATTGATCAATGAGCTAGCCAACTAGAGGCTCACTAGGGACATGTTGTGGTCTATGTATTCACACATGCATTACGGTTTCTGGTTAATACAATTATAGCATGAACAATAGACAATTATCATGAACAAGGAAATACAATAATAACCATTTTATTATTACCTCTAGGGCATATTTCCAACACACATACATCCACAAGCTCTTCCACAAAAGTCTTTCCAAAGCCAAATATCCAAAATCGGTGCAGCCAACACTCCCCACTTGGTGCCACCGAATTTCAGCCTCAGACAGACTCAGCCAAACCCTAGCCCTTCGGTGCAACCGATTTTGATTCAGTGCCATCGAGTTTGGGTTGCCAACTTTCTGTTACGCAAATTTACAAAATCGGTCCAACCGAGTTTGTTGAATCGGCGTCACCGAGTCTTGCAATCTGACCGTTGGTCACCTTATCAGTGCAACCGAGTTTTATGTATCGGTCTCACCAAGATTCAAAAGTTGCTACCTTTTAGGCAACTCGGTACCACCGAGATTAACACATTGGTGGCACCGAGTTGGACTTATTAGGTGTAACAGTTGGATTTTTGGAGATGCCTATATGTACCCCTCCACCACCACTCACTCGCAAGAGAAGCACTCAGAACAGATCCCCACTCATACCAACCGATTTTTTGAGAGAGAGCCACCTACTCATGTGTTGAGACCATGCCATTCCATTCCAACCATATGAATCTTGATCTCTGGCCTCCCGAAGTTGCTTTCCACCCAATAAATCTCTTCCACCAAAGCCAAATCTGTGAGAGAGTAATTGTGTGTTGAGGAGTCCATCATCTTGAAGCACAAGAGCAAGGAGTTCATCGACATTATCGAGCCTATTACTTTTTGAGGGTGGTGCCTCCTAGATTGGTTAAGTGTTGCTTGGGATCCTCGTACTTCGTGTTGTGAAGTGAACCAAGAAGTTTATAAGGGCAAGGAGATCGCCTACTTCGTGAAGATCTACCCCGAGTTAGGCTAGTCCTCCGTGGACGTAGGCCGTCATGGTATAGTCGAGGTTGCTTCTTCGTGGAACCCTCTGTGGGTAGAGCCCTTCGTGGACTCTCACGACCATTACCCTCCGTGGGTTGAAGACTCCATAAACGTGGACGTACGATAGCACCATCTATCGGTACCACGGGAAAAATCATCGTGTCTCCAAATTGCGTTTGATCTTCCTACCCTTCCTTTACTACTCATGCTTGTCTTTACTTTCCGTTGTTATACTCGTAGACATGCATGTGTAGGGTGTGCTTGACTTGCTATGAATGCTAAAATCTACCAACACTTAAAATCGGGAAAAAGACTTTTAATTGGTCAAGTAGTCTAATCACCCCCCTCTAGACCTACTTTCGATCCCACATCAAAGGTATCATGGACAGTGGAGATGAGTACTTTTTTCACAATTTTATTTGTTCATCGGATGATTCGTCCTCGGATGACAAAGACATTGTGGTGGATGCATTGGTCATCAATGACCACATTGCTAGGCAACGACCTCGATTTACAGGATCAGTCTCGGGTCATGCTCCAGCCTTGAATCGCAATAGGGAGAGCAGCCACATCTTGCTATATGTCCATTACTTTCAGAATGGCCCGCTCTACAAACCTCATCAATTCCGTCGTCGATTCTGTATGGCGAGGCATGTGTTCAATCGTATTAGGGAGGGAGTGGTAGCGTATGATCCATACTTTTAGTGCAAACAGGATGCCCTTGGCAAACTTGGGTTCTCCTCTTACCATAAATGCACTGCGACTATCTGCATGCTTGCTTATGGAATTTCAGGTGATCTTGTGGACGAGTATGTGCGTATGAGTGAGTCCATGTGCCTAGAATCCATGTATAGGTTCCGCAAGGCTGTGATGGCAGTGTTTGGCCCCAAGTATTTGAGACACTACAGGAATCAAGCACTTTATCGTCTGTCATGTTAAACGACAAAGGACACAACGACGGACGGCAAAGGCCTTTTCTGTCCGCTGACAGAAGGCAAATGTTTTGACCGAACAAACTCCGACAAAGGGGGGCTTTGTCATCTGCCTAGGCTCAGCGGACGGCAAAGACCTTTGCCTTCTGCCTGCCGTCAGCAAAACTCCATCTTTGCTACCAACCAATTAATAGCATACGGCAAGAAAAGCAGCTTTGCCGTCAGCCAGACTCTGCCTTTGCAGTCTGCCTCATACACCCTAGACGGCAAAGAAAATTATTTTATTTAAAAAAATATGAACCGACAGTCGAGGTGCAGAGGTTGTAGATGCTCGATGGCGTAGACAAAAAAATCACAGCCATTTCACCATCAACAGTTCAAGTATGGATGACGAACGAACGGATTTTACAAGACACAAATACTCTATTTGCACAGTATATCCATCATCATAGTATTTACACACAAATACAATATGAAGTTCTCCATTTACATGACCAACAAATGAATGAATCGACACACAAAAAAACTACAATATTTCACAAAATGGACGAACTGGTCCTTGCCAGCGGCTAGATCCGAGCGTGGGCGTTGAGCTCGAGGCGGCATCCGATGGTCTTGAGCGGATTTTTCCATGGCAGAGGGGCAGATGGAGGGTGAGGGAGACGGAAGGAGAAAGGGGTGCTGCAGGGCAGCTCCGCCGAGCTCTTGACGAAGCAGCGGCGCGGCCGGGTCGAAGGACAACGACGGTTGATGAGCAGGGGAGCTCGGGATTGGGTGGAGGCGAGGGTCGCGGGCAGGAAGGAGGAGGAGGATCCCGCGACGGCCTCCTGCTCAGGCGCGGGGTCGCGGGAAGGAAGGAGGAGGATGCCGCGGTGGCCTCCTGCTCACGCGACGACGAGTTCTTGCGGCGAGGCCGGATCGAAGGGCGACGGCTGTTGACGAGCAGGGGAGCTCGGGATCGGGAGGAGGCACGGGGTCGCGGGTAGGGAGGAGGAGGAGGATCCCGCGGCGAGGAGGAGGAGGAGGATCGGTGGCAGCCGGTGAGGCGAGCGGCAACGGCTCCCTACGGGAGAAAGAGAGAGGGATGTACGAGGGAGAAAGAGAGGTACGAGAGAGGATAAGGGAGAGAGAGGGGTGGGAGTGGATCGTGGTGAGTGGTGGGGCAGGCTACGCGCGGGGTGGATCGGATGACTGCCACGTCATCGATCCGCGTGATCCGTGGACTGTGTTTTCTCTTTGTCGTATGTGATTTTCTTTGCCGGCTGCTTTCGGGAGAGGGAACATACGACAAAGATTGTACTACCCAACGCAGCGTTCTAGTGGGCCCCACACCTGCTCTTTACCGTCTGCTTTGGGGCTCTTTGTCGTCCGTGAGCGGACGATGAAGAGTGAACTGACAACAAACATGATCTTTGCCATCAGTCCGCTCTTTGTCGTCTGCTTTATGGAAGCGGACAACGAAGATGGTCTTTGTCGTCCGCTAGCACATGGCAAAGAGCAGACTGATGGCCAATTCTCTGATTCCAGTAGTGAGAGGGCCAAATGTCGCTGATACAAAGAGGTTGTTGGCGATCAATGCCGAGAGGGGTTGGCTTGACATGCTTCGTAATATAGACTGTATGCACTGGAAGTGAAAGAAGTGTCCATTTGATTAACAAGGTCAGCACAAGGGGCATGTGAAAAGGTTGCACTGTCATACTAGAAGCGGTGGATTCTCTAGATGTTTGGATCTGACATTCTTTTTTTGGCATGGTTGGTTCTAACAATTATATCAGCGTGCTTCAACATTCACCAGTGTTCGCAAGGCTTGCAGAAGGCCACACTCTAGATATCGATCTTGAGATCAATGGCCACCATTACAACAAAGGGTACTACCTAGCTGAAGGTATCTACCCTAAGTGGTCAACTCTTGTGGAGACATTTTCCAATCCACAAGGAGAGAAGAGACATAGATTTTCCCCAATGCAAGAGGGTGCTAGGAAGGATCCGGAGTATGCCTTTGGTGTGCTCCAATCACGATGGTGTATCGTTCGATACCCTACACTAACATGGAGTACGGAGAAACTATGAGAGGTGATGATTGTTTGTGTGATCATGCATAACATGATCGTGATGACAACATCTACGACCAAGGATTTGATTTTCATGGTGAAAATATCGAGCCTCAGCACCAAAAACCGACAACCTTTGAAGTTTGAACAATTTAGCCATCGTGAAATGCGTGATTGACACTCATATGCACCCCCCATGATGACTTGGTTTGAGCACATATGCAATCACATTGACAACCAATAGATGTATCAGTTCGTTTGATTTTCTTATATGCAAGACAATTTCGATTGGGTTGTAAACTTGTAAAGAACTATTTGATTGTGCTTTTTATTTGAACGTCGAACTAGAGTTATTTCAATTTGGTATAAAATTATTTGAAAACTATTTGCAGTGTTTGAGTCGTGGCGGACCAGATGCGTCTGTGCGTTGGACACACGACCAACGCGTCCACAAAAGAATTCGGGTGCCGCCCCATTGCCTTACCCAAATGGAAAAAATCCGAACGAAACGAATGTCCGTTTTGGGTCGTGTGTTGGAGTAGGCCTAACTGGACGGCCCATTATAGTTCCCTCAACCAGCTTTGCAAATTTTCTTGAATGTTTTCCTGTTTTTATGTAGGTTTTTTCTTGGGTATGTTTAGGACGGGTCTTATTTGTTTTCTCTTGTTGTTGTTTTTCTTTTCTTTTTGTAACATGTTACTTCATATTCTTGATATACTTTTTCAATTTTGTGAAAAAAATAAATAATTTCCAAATTAATGAACTTTTCAACTTCATGAAGTTTTTGAACTCACAAACTTTATTTCACATTAGTGGATTTTTTTTTCAAATTCGTAAACTTTATTTAAATTCACTAACTGATTTAAAATTCGTATTTTTTAGAATTCATGAACATTATTCAAATTTATGAACATTTCCCAAAATCACCAAAAATAATTGAAATGCATGAACATTATTCAAATTCGGAATTTTTTTAGTTGGTGAACTTTATTCAAATACCTGAAATTTATCAAATTCACAACCTTTTTCTATTTGTGAATTTTGTTGAGTTCATGTACTTTTTAAAATTCGTGAAATTTTTTGAAGTCACCAAATTTTTAAAATTCGTGAACTTTAGTCATATTTATGAACACTTTCTAAATCCATATTTTTGTCAAAGTCCTCTTTTTGAATGTCTGTGAAAAGATCAAAATGTCAGCGTGAGACTCGAGCGAGCGAGTGAGTAAAGGCATGACGTCAAGGAGCTTGTAGGTTCTGGTCACGTACGATGCCCATGAGTGCCAGAGAGCGGGTACCTTCAGTGCCGACGCTTCCTGTTTAGGGCTTCAAGCGTGTGTTAGATGGAGCTCTGGCTAATGGTTTCCCTCCTCCTGCGTCGTATTGGGCCTGCCCACTAGCGCGGGCCTAGCGATTGATAATAAGAGAGGAAATGGGAGAAGAAGGTATTAATCCCTGGTCTCCACGCAGATCACTGGTGCTGCTAGCCACTCCGCCTAGGTCTCTCGCGTGGTAAGTTGTAGTGAGACGTCCTGCTTGAGGCTATTCTTTTTTTTGAACAATCAACCTGGTGTGGGTGGGGGGGTGCTTGAGGCTATTCAAGCCAGATTTTTCTTTTCTTTTCTTTTCCTTTGTTTGTTTTATTATTTCTTCTTCATTTTTTAATTCCTTCTTGCATTTTGTTTCTTTTTTCCTTTTCATGTTTCTTTTGTTAGTTTTACTTTTTTCGCTTGTTTTTGTTCTTTTGGTCATTATTTTACATTTTTATAATACATGTCTAACATTTTTCAATACAAATGAAATATTTTTGAAATAAATATTCAACATTTTTCTATATACATTTTAAACATTTTTTAAATACAAGATTAATTTTTAACACATGGTCAAAAAATGTTCGTTACACATTCATCGTTTTTTCTAATGCTTGATTAACATTTTTCAAACACGTGAGCAACATTATTTAGATGCTTGATTAACACATACATATAAACACACACACACACACACACACACACATATATATATAGAGAGAAAGTCTATTCATCACCCAGTGTCTAGAAAAAGTTATTCTTCACCCGAGGTAATATTACGATCGTTTCATAAATAAATTACATTTCAAATGCAAATAATTACATTTATATTGATTCACTACGTAAAGTTTGACATAAAAAAATAAAAATATAAGTCATAAGACTAGAAACATCATATTTTATGTATATTTTACACTATGTTTTTATGTTTGCAAATTTACATGACATAAATATTTTTACGGTGACTGTATATTTTCTTACGATCTCTTTTTACGTATGGAATACGATAAAATTTACGGAACGTAAAATTACGGTGCACTGATGTGAAAATAGAGGGGGGTGAAGAATAACTATTCCTCACCCAGGATGACGAATAGTCAATCCCTATATATATATATATATATATATATATATATATATATATTCTATTTGGCATCCAGGGTGAAGAATAACTTATTATTCACCTTGGTCATTCGACAAGCCACATTTTCAATCATAACAAAAGGTAATTTTCTAGCGTGTATGTTGTAAAATTACCCCACTTCTTCTTGTAAGATTACCTCATTTATAATGTAAATTTACGCCGACATACTGTGATATTGACGCGTCCGATTTTTTCTCACATATGAAACATAACTTTTTAGCATGCATGTTATAAAATTACCTCACTTGCTATTGTACGGTGGGAGACCAATATATCTCCTCCCAGTTGTAATATTACATCAAGTTATTTTTTTCTTACCATTTCAAGTTATGTCGTGGGATTAGACTAGGGTGAAGAATAAGAATTCTTCACCCAGGGTGATGAATAGTCAATCACTATATATATATATATATATATATATATATATATATATATATATATATATATATATATATATATATATATGCACCCTGGGTGAGGAATAGTTATTCTTCACCCCTCTCTATTTTCACATCAATGCACCGTAATTTTACATTTCATTAATTTTGTCTTATTTTACACATAAAAAGAGACTGTAAGAAAATATATATTCATTGTAAAAATATTTTATGTCATGTAAAATTACAAACATAAAAATATAGTGTAAAATATACATAAAATGTGATTTTTCTGATCTTATGACCTATATTTTTGTTTTCTTATGTCAAATTTTATGTAGTGAATTAATATAAATGTAATTATTTGTATTTCAAATATAATTTATTTATGAAAAGAAAATAAGATTACCTCAGGTGAAGAATAACTTATTCTGCACCCTGAGTGACGAATAGACTTTCTAAGGATCGACTATTCGTCACCCTGGGTGAGGAATAGTTATTCTTCACCCCCTCTATTTTTACATCAATGCATCGTAATTTTATGTTCCGTAAATTTTATCGTATTTCATAGTAAAAAGAGACCGTAAGAAAATATATAGTCACCATAAAAAATATTTATGTCATGTAAATTTACAAACATAAAAACATAGTGTAAAATATACATAAAATGTGATTTTTCGGGTGTTATGACTTATATTTTTATTTTTTTATGTCAAACTTTATGTAGTAAATCAATATAAATGTAACTATTTGCATTTCAAATGTAATTTATTTATGAAACGATCGTAATATTACCTCAGGTGAAGAACAATTTATTCTAGATCCTATGTGAAAAATAACATATATATATATATATATATATATATATATATATATATATATATATATATATATATATATATATATATATATATATATATAGACACACACACATACTACCATTTAACATTTGGGTAGTATGTATCGTATTTTTAGTATGCTTCTTTTTACGTGCAAATATATATGTATTTCAAAAATATAATAAAACCATGGGCCACCTTGCAATGTTTTCATGTAACACATCTTAAAGTATCTTATATATAGTATATACATATACTTACAATGATAAAATAGTATATATAAATCACATGATAGTATATGAGATATATGGGGTAACTACCCGAGATGGTAGGATTGATTTTTCCTACACACACATATATGGTTAACGTTTTTTCTATACACATTTAACATTCTCATATCTTTGTTCAACATTTCTTTCAAATGTTTGATTAACATTTTTATATATACTCGTGGGCCGACCAATCTCTTTCCCTTCAGCGACTCGGAAGCTGAACTCGTTGTAGGCATGATTTAGGGGCGTGTGCAAACGGGCACATACAGACCTCTGCGTTGAAAATTGAACCAGCGTCCTTCCTCCTTTTGAGGTACCCTGCGCTAACCAGTCAACCACTTAACCAGATCCAAGAAGTTACATCTTTTCACATATGTTTCCTCTTTCTTCTTTCATATTTCATTTACATTTTCTGATTTATCTTTTTCCCTTATTCGGTGAAAAAATAAAATTCGTAAACTCTTTTCAAATTGATGTTTTTTTAATTTTTGATAAACTTTTTTTTAAAATCAATGTACTTTTTCTGTTCACATAGTCACCATTTAGTCCACACGCGTGTGGGCAAATAGCAGTTCATCCACACAAGCTCATACGTTGTTAGATGACAACTACAGTTGCCTATACGTGGCAACTACGTAAACACATATGACAATTATGATTCATTGCTAGATGACAATTGTAGTTGCGCGTACGTGGCAACCAGGTAAACACACACGACAAATACGATTACCATACAGGACAACTATGATTGGACTACACATGACAACTAGATAAACACACATGGCAACTATCACCGAATAACTAAAGTGTCATCCTGCGGATAACTATAGTCAACCAAAACAGAGAGAGTTGCCATGTTTTTACAACTAAATTTGCCATCCTGGGTAACTAGAGTTGTCATCTCAGGGGTAACTAAAGTGTCATTCCGCGAGTAATTAACATAGTTACGCCAGGACGTGTGGGTAGATTTGCTTCGTGCCACACACGCGAATGGGGATGAATAGTACTTGTTGGACGTGTGGCACAAAGTGGTTACGCCCACACGTATGGGCAGTTCTATTGTTCGTCCACACACGATTCGTGTGGGCTGCCTTATGCATACGCCACACACGATGTGTGGACGCATGTCTAACATGCCACACATGTGGTGAATATCGGGACCCTAAAACAAATGCGAGGTAAAACTAGGTTACACACAACTAATACAAGATCATGAATAATGCGATGAGCTCATTGTAACCCTCAAGCGGTACTACGAGTCGTATGAGCATAATTAGCTAGACAGTTTGATACCCTATTTTGTGAACAAGCTATCTTAACCGGAATAAACTCCCGCTCTAGAAGGAGCGACTTCATTTCGTCGACCAGGTGGCCATAAGGCAACTTGGCCAGGGATGCATTAGACAAAAATGAAAGAGCTTTCATAGGGTCCAACTGTACCATAACTGGAAGATTAGACCATTGGAGGACTAGAGACACCCCTTCGCGAATTGCTTGTATCTCTGCTTCACGTGCATCATTGCAGAAAAACAACCAACAACACACTGCAAAATAACTTCACCCGTACACTTCCGAAGGACCATACCCACACTGGCCGTTCCATCATCCGACGAGAAGGAACCATCCACCGACATGGCCAACTAGTCGGAAGGTGGCAGTACCCATGGTGGATCTGTTGGAAATATGCCCTAGAGGCAATAATAAATTAGCTATTATCATATTTCCTTGTTCATGATAGTTGTTTATTATCCATGCTAGAATTTTATTGATTGGAAACTCAAATACATGTGTGAATACATAGACAACATTGTGTCCCTAGTGAGCCTCTAATAGACTAGCTCGTCGATCAAAGATGGTCAAGGTTTCCTGGCCATAGACATGAGTTATCATTTGATTACGAGATCACATCATTAGGATAATGATGTGATGGACAAGACCCAAACTATGAATGCAGCATATGATCGTGTCAGTTTATTGCTATTGTTTTCTGCATGTCAAGTATCTGTTCCTGTGACCATGAGATCATGCAACTCACTGACACCGGAGGAGTACCTTGTGTGTATCAAATGTCACAACATAATTGGGTGACTATAAAGATGCTCTACAGGTATCTGTGAGGGTGTGTGTTGGGTTGGCGTGGATCGAGACTGGGATTTGTCACTCCGTGTGACGGAGAGGTATCTCTGGGCCCACTTGGTAACACAACATCACAAGGAGCTTGCAAGCAATATGACTAAGGATTTAGTCATGGTATCTTGTGTTACGGAATGATTAAAGAAACTTTCCGGTAACGAGATTGAACTAGGTACGAAGATACCGACGATCGAATCTCGGGCAAGTAACATACCGATGGACAAAGGGAACTGCATACGGGATTGTCTGAATCCTTGACATCGTGGTTCAACCGATAAAGATCCTCGTAGAATATGTAGGAACCAATATGGGCATCTAGGTCCCGCTATTGGTTATTGACCGCAGAGTTGTCTTGATCATGTCTACATAATTCTCGAACCTGCAGGGTCTGCACACTTAACGTTCAGTGACGATTTCGTATTGTTGAGTTATGCATGTTGGTGACCGAAGGTTTTTAGGAGTCCCGGATGAGATCTCGGATGTCATGAGGAGTTCCAGAATGGTCCGGAGGTAAAGATTTATATATGGGAAGTCATATTTTGGTTACCGAAAAAGTTTGGGTTTTTTCTGGTATTGTATCGAGAAGCTTCTAGAAGCTTCCAGAAATTTCTGGAGGAGTCCGGAAGTCCACCAAGGGTTCCATCATGTCCCAAAGGTTTGTGTGGGCTAAGGGGAGGTGCCCTGGCCTTATTGGGCTAGGCGCACAAGTCCCTCAAGGCCCATGTTGCTTGGGAGAGGTGGAAAGTCCACATGTTTATGAAAAGGGAGTGAATTGGACTAAGAGTCCAACTCCTCCCCCTTGGATGCGCCCTAGGGCTTTGAGGGGCTGATCTCCATGCCCCTCCACCTATATATAGGGGGTAGGGGGCGCCCAAGAGTACAGACGAAGCCCTTGGCGCCCCTCTCTCTCACTATATCGTTTTCTCTTCCATTCGCGGTTTTGATAGCGCTAGGCCTAGCCCTGCCGGGATAGCACCACCACCATCGTCGCCACGCCGTCACGTTGTCGGAGAACTCATATAACTCTCCCCCGACGCGCTTGCTGGATCAAGAAGACGAAGACATCATCGTGGATTACATGTGCTGAACGCGGAGGTGTCGTCCGTTCAGCGCTAGATCGGGACAGATCGTGATTGGATTGCGAAGACGTTCGACTACATCAACCGCGTTTCTTAACGCTTCCTGCTTAGCGACTACAAGGTTTTGTAGATCCACTCTCACTCTTGTAGTTGTTTATCTCCATAGATAGATCTTGGGTGTTCGGAGGATTTTTCCCATGCAACGTTCCCCAAGAGTGGCATCATGAGCTAGGTGTATGCGTAGATGAGATAACGAGTAGAACACAAAGGAGTTTGTGGGCGTTGATGCTCGGATTTCTTCCTCCCTTGGTCTTTTCTTGATTCTGTAGTATTGTGGGATGAAGCGGCCCGGACCAGCCTTGTCCACGTACGAGAGACCGGTTCCATCGACTGACATGTGACTTTGTTGCATAAAGATGGTTGACGGGTGTCTGTCTCTCCCACCTTAGTTGGATCGGATTCGACCAAGGCGGTCCTTGAGAAGGTTGAATAGCAATTTCCGTATCACCATTGTGGTTTTGCGTGTTGGGTAACGTTGCATGGGAAACAAAAAAATCCTACGCACACGCAAGATCTATCCACGATGATGAGCATCTACGAGAGGGAGAGTGGATCTACATACCTTGTAGATCGCTAAGAGGGAAGCGTTAAGAAATGCGGTTGATGTAGTCGAGCGTCTTCGCAATCCAAATTGCCGAGCGTCCCACGATCCAATCATGATCCGTCCCTATCTAGTGCCGAACGGACGACACCTCCACGTTCAGCACACGTATAGCTCGATGACGATCTCCGCCTTCTTGATCCAGCAAGAGGGAGCAGAGAGGTAGATGAGTTCTCCATCAGCGTGACGGTGCGACAACGATGGTGGTGGAACTATTCTGGTAGGGCTTCGCCTAAGCACCGCCGAAAACTAGAGGGAACGATGATCTATCTGGGAGAGAGGGCTGCACCGTGGCTTAGGGTTTTCTGGTGCAGCTGCCCTCTCTACCCTCCAGTATATATAGGAGGAAGGGGAGGGAGGCTGGCGCCCCTAGGGTTCCCCTTAGGCTGCGGCCGAAGTGGGGAGGTGGAGGAGTCCAACTCCAGTCCTACTAGGAGTAGGATTCCTCCCCCACTTGGAAACCCTTTCCTCCTCTTGGGTTTTTCCACCCCTAGCCGCATGGGCCTTAGTGGCGGGTTTGGCCAGACACCAGGGGCTGGTTTTCCTCCTCCCACATCCCATGAGGCCCTTTGGGGCAAGACGCCCCTCCCAATGGTCCCCCGGTACCCTTCCGGCACTCCCGGTACACTACTGAAGTACCCGAAAATTTTCCGGTGACCAAAACGGGACTTCCTATATATCAATCTTGACCTCCGAACCATTCCGAAGCTCCTCGTGACGTCCGGGATCTCATCCGAGACTCTGAACAACCTTCGGTCACCACCATACATAACTCCATATTACCGAAATGTCACCGAACGTTAAGTGTGCACACCCTGCGGGTTCAAGAACTATGTAGACATGACCGAGACACCTCTATGGTCAATAACCAATAGCGGGACCTGGATGCCCATATTGATTACTACATATTCTACGAAGATCTTTATCGTTTGATCCTCTATGTCAATGATTTAGTTAATCCCATATGTTGTTCCCTTTGTTCTTCGGTATGTTACTTTCCTGAGATTCGATCATCGGTATCTCTATAACTATCTCAATCTCATTACCGGAAAGTCGCTTTACTCGTTCCGTAATACAAGATCCCATGGCTAACACTTTATTCACATTTCTTTCAAGTCTTTTTGTGATGTTGTATTACCGAGTGGGCCCTCAGATACCTCTCCGTCACACGAAGCAACAAATCCCAGTCTTGATCCATGCCCACTCAACAGACACCCTCGGAGATACCTGTAGAGCATCTTTATAGTCACCCAGTTACATTGCGATGTTTGATGCACACAAGGTACTCGTCTGGTGTCAATGAGTTGCATGATCTCATGGTCATAGGAATAGATACTTGACATGCAGAAAACTATAGCAATAAACTGACACGATCATATGTTATGTTTATAGTTTGGGTCTTGTCCATCACATCATTCTCCCAATGATGTGATCCCATCATCAAATGACATCTTATGTCTATAGCTAGGAAACCTTGACCATCTTTGATCAACAAGCTAGTCTACTAGAGGTACACTAGGGACACAATGTTTTCTATGTATCCACACATGCAATGTGTTTCCAATCAATACAATTATAGCATGAATAATAAACGATTATCATGAACAAGGAAATATAATAATAACCATTTATTATTGCGTCTAGGGAATATTTCCAACAGTCTCCCACTTGCACTAGAGTCAATAATCTAGCTCACATCACTATGTGATTTACATTGTAATGAATCTAACACACATAAAGTTCTGGTGTTGATCATGTTTAGCCCTTGGAAGAGGTTTAGTCAATGGGTCTGCAACATTCAGATGCATGTGCACTTTGCAAATATTTATGTACTCCTCCTTGATGTAATCGCGGATAGAATTGAAGCGTCGCTTTATGTGTCTGGTCCTCTTGTGAAACTTTGGTTCCTTGGCCACAACAATGGCACGAGTTTTGTCATACAACAGAGCCATTGGATTCCGTGCACTGGGCACTAATCCAAGATCTGTCGTGAATTCCTTCATCCAGACACCTTCCTTCGCTGCCTCTGAGGCTGCGATGTACTCTGCTTCACATGCAGAATCGGCTACCATGCTCTGCTTGGAACCGCACCACCTTACCGCTGCCCCACTGAGAATAAATACGTATCCCGTTTGGGACTTAGAGTCACCCGGATCGGTGTCAAAGCTTGCATCGATGTAACCCTTTACGACGAGCTCTTGATCACCTCCATAAACGAGAAATATTTCCTCTGTCCTATTAAGCGTCTCGATCTATCTCTATAGATCTTAATGCCTAATATGAAAACACCTTCTCCTAGGTCCTTCATTGAGAAACTCTTGTTCAAATATTCCTTCACGCTTTCGAACATTTCTATATTTTTTTCCAATCAGCAATATGTCATCCACATATAATATTAGAAATGCTATAGAGCTCCCACTCACTTTCTTGTAAATACAAGCTTCTCCGTAAACTTGTATAAATCCGAACGCTTTGATCACCTCATCAAAGCGCAAATTCCAACTCCGAGATGCTTGCACCAGTCCATAAATGGATCGCTGGAGTTTGCAAACTTTGTTAGCATTCTCTAGATCGACAAAACCTTCTGGTTGTATCATATACAACTCTTCCTTAACGAAACCGTTAAGGAACGTTGTTTTGACTTCCATCTACATAATTTCATAATCGAAAAATGCAGCTATTGCTAACATGATTCTGAAGGACTTAAGGATCACTACGGGTGAGAACGTCTCATCGTAGTCAACGTCCCATCACCGCTCCTCCATAGCTCGTAGGTTCATTGTTGTCCAACAACATGACCTCCAAGACAGGGTTGCCATACCACTCAGGAGTAGTACGCGCCCTTGTCAACCTATGAGGTTCGATAGTAACTTAATCTGAAGCTTCATGATCATCATCATTAACTTCCTCTTCAACCAATACAGGCTCTATAGAAACATCTTTCTGCGCTGCGCTACTCTCTGGTTGAAGGAAAGGTTCAATAACCTCATCAAGTTTTATTTTCCTCCCACTCAATTCTTTCAAGAGAAACTCTTTCTCAAGAAATGTTTCATTCTTAGCGACAAACACTTTGCCTTCGGATATGAGATAGAAGGTATACCCAACTGTCTCTTTTGGGTATCCTATGAAGATGCATTTCTCTGCTTCGGGTTCCAGCTTTTCAGGTTGAAGCTTTTTGACATAAGCATCACATCCCCAAACTTTAAGAAACGATAATTTTGGCTTCTTGCCAAACCATAGTTCATTTGACGTCGTCTCAAGGGATTTCGATGGTGTCCTATTTAAATTGAATGTAGTTGTCTCTAACGCATAACACCAATACGATAGTGGCCAATCGGCAAGAGACATCATAGAATGCACCATATCTAATAAGGCTCGATTACGACGTTCGGACACACCATTGCACTGTGGTGTTCCAGGCGGTGTCAATTGTGAAACAATTCCACACTGTCTTAAGTGACTGCCAAACTCATAACTCGGATATTCTGCTCTTCAATCAGATCGTAGGAATTTAATCTTCTTGTTATGATGATTCTCAACTTCACTCTGAAATTGCTTGAACTTTTCAAACGTTTTAGACTTGTGCTTCATCAAGTAAATATATCCATATCAACTTAAGTCATCAGTGAAGGTGAGAAAATAACGATATTCACCGCACGCCTCAATGCTCATCGGACTGCTCACATCAGTATATATGATTTCCAACAAGTCACTTGCACGTTCCATTGTTCGAGAGAACGGGGTTTTAGTCATTTTGCCCATGAGGCATGGTTCACATGTGTCAAATGATTAAAATTTAAGTGACTCCAAAAGTCCATCAGCATGGAGCTTCTTCATGTGTTTTACACCAATATGACTTAAACGACAGTGCCACAAGAAAGAGGCACTATCATTATCAACTCTACATCTTTTGGCATCAATGTTATGAACATGTGTATCATCACCATCAAGATTCAATAGGAATAAACCCCTCACATTGGGTGCATGACCATACAAGATATTACTCATATAAATAGAACAACCATTATTCTTTGATTTAAATGAGCAACCGTCTCACAATAAACAAGATCCAGATATAATGTTCATGCTTAACACATGCACTAAATAACAATTATCCAGGTTCATAACCAATCCCAATGGTAATCAAAGAGCTGGCATGCCGACGGTGATCACATCAATCTTGGAACCATTTCCCACGTGCATCGTCACTTCATCCTTAGCCAGCCTTCGTCTGTTCCGTAGCTCCTGTTTTGAGTTTCAAAGGTGAGCAACCAAACCGGTACCAAATACCAAGGCACTACAACGAGAGTTGGTAAGGTACACATCAATAACATGTATATCATATACACCTTGTTTGGTGTTGGCCGCCTTCTTGTCGGCCAGATATTTGGGGCTGTTCTGCTTCCAGTGACCAGTTCCCTTGAAATGAAAGCACTCGGTTTCTGGTTTGGGTCCAGCTTTGGCTTTCTTCACGGGAGGGGCAACTGCTTTGCCACTCTTCTTGGAGTTACCCTTCTTTCCCTTGCCATTTTTCTTGAAACTAGTGGTTTTATTGACCATCAACACTTGATGCTCTTTCTAGATTTTAGACTCAGCGACTTTTAGCATCGCAAACAGCTCGACGACTGACTTGGTCATCCCGTGCATGTTATAGTTCATCACGAAGCTCTTGTAGCTAGGTCGCAATGATTTAAGAACTCTGTTAGTGATCACCTCCGGTGGAAGGGGCATCCCTAACTGAGCCAGGCGGTTCGAATACCCAGACATTATGAGTGTATGTTCACTAACAGAACCGTTCTCCTCATCTTGCAAGCATAGAACTTATCGGAGGTCTCATACCTCTCGATCCGGGCATTCTTCTCAAAGATAAACTTCAACTCTTGGAACATCTCATATGCTCCATGATGTTCAGAATGTCTCTGAAGTCTTGGTTCTATGCCATACAACATTGCACATTGAACTATTGAGTAATCTCCAGAATGTGTCTCCCAGGAATTCTTAAGACTTCGGACGACACGGGAGGGGTGGATCAGCAAGCGGTGCATCAAGGACATAAGCCTTCTGGGAAGCCAAGAGGATAATCCTCAGATTACAGGCCCAGTCTACAAAGTTACTTCCATCATCTTTCAACTTGGCTTTCTCTAGAAACACATTAAAATTCAGGGAAACTATTGCGCGAGCCATTGATCTACAACATAAATATGCAAAAGTTACAAAGACTATTGTTCAACATAATGAGTTTAGTTCATCAAATTACTTAAAAATTCCCACTCAAATTGACATCCCTCCCATCACTTGAGTGTTACATGATCCAAATTCACCAACTCAACTCCGATCATCACTTGATTTGAGGTGGTTTCAATGGAGAACATCATCATGTTGATCATATCTACTATATGACTCATGTTCGACCTTTCGGTCTCTTGTGTTCCAAGGCCATGTCCATACATGCTAGGCTCGTCAAGTTTAACTCGAGTGTTTTGCACGTGAAACACTGGCTTGCATCCGTTGTATGTGAACGTAGAGTCTATCACACCCGATCATCACGTGGTGTCTCAACATGACAAACTTCCGCAACGGTGCACACTCGGGGAGAACACAAATTTTATCTTGAAATTTCAGTGAGGGATCACCTTATAATGCTACCGTCGTCCTAAGCAAAACAATGTGCATAAAAGGATTAACATCACATGCAAATCATAAGTGACATGATATGGCCATGAACTTGTGCTTTTGATCTCCATCTCCAAAGGACCGACATGAACTCCATCGTCACCGGCACGACACCATGATCTCCATCATCTTGACCTCCATCAACATGTCGCCATGAGGTTGTCGTGCCAACTGTTGCTTCTACGACTATTGCTAACTCATAGCGATAAAGTAAAGCAAAAAACGACGAAAATAATTAAAGAACCCCCTATGGCTCATGCCGGTTGCGGTACTCATCGACATGCAAGTCGTGATATTCTATACAAAACATGATTATCTCATACATCACATATATCTCATCATGTAATTGGCCATATCACATCACAACATACCCTGGAAATACAAGCTAGACATCCTCTAATTGTTGTTGCATGTTTTACGTGGCTGCTACGGGTATCTAGCAAGAACAATTCTCACCTACGCAAAACCACAACGGTGATACATGTAACATCCCAAAATTTCATTTGGAATGTTATGAAATATAGCTATGCATCATCATCACTTTGTTTGAATGAAATGAATGGTTGAAGTGCTTCCTTTGAAATTCTGAAAGGCCATTTCAATTTTCCATGTATTTGTTTCACCTATTTGAAAACCTTTGGAAATGTTCAAAGAAAGAGGGGAGTAACATGACACTCCACACCAGGGGCATCTTGGTGAATTTTTTTGAACAATTAAACCAGGGGGTTATTTGAAAAATTATTGCAAAAGGATTTAAAATCAATTAGGCATTTTTCTGAAAATAAATTAAAAGATATATTCAATATGACAGAGGAAAAATGTTCATTAAATATCATTTAATCCCCTGATCATTTTGATATATACATTTCCTATGTTTGGAAATGATTTGAATGCATTAAAGGATTTTAAACGTTCTGGAAAATAGAAAAGGAAACATATTTAAACGTTTTAATTAGCAAACAGGCCGGCCCACAACCATTTAAACCCCGAATTCATTTCGGATCGGCCACCGACGCGCAAACACCGTCCCCTCTCTCACTGACGCGCGAGACCCACCGTCCGACAGTGCCATCCTCGCGCTCATCCCCTTCCCCTCGCCCCCGACGTCACTGGCGATCCTGACCCCGCTGATCTCTCTTCTCTCTCCCTTCCCTGACCCCACACCTAGCCTATAAAGTTTGACCTATCATCCTACATAGTTTGAGAATTTTGTATTAGTTAGACCTATCATCCTACATATTTTGTATTAGTTAGACCTATCATCCTACATAGTTTGAGAATTTTTAGGATGAATTTGGTTAGGGTTTTTAACAAAAACAGAATCTGTTTAGTTCTTAATAGAGTTTAGTTAGTTTGATTTTAGTTTAGTTTGAACCTGATTTAGTTTAACTTTTGTTTTTAGATTTCATTAGGTTCTGTTGTTTTAACATTAGGTATATTATTTTCTGTTAATAAAAATATTTTTTTAATTTGCTTTGTGCTCTAGTTTGAATAGGTACATCTTATTTTCACCTTTAGTTTTGTTTAGAAAAAAGTTTTGTAGTAACTCTTTTTGCACAAAATTTTAATAATGAAATATTTTCTGTTTTCTAATAAAATTTTGTATTTATTTTTATGTTATCTAAATGCCTAGTTGTTCAAACCATATTTTTGACTTGTTATGTCTTAGTAGAGATTTGACACCAAAATTTTTAGAGTCTTATACTTTGAGTGATTCTTCCTTTTGATTGTGCTATTGTTTGTTGAAGTATTTGTTTACCTTGCTGTTGTGTGAATTGTACTGTGGTTGCTTATTGTGTGTTTTGTTTGATTCGTTAGATCATCCGGAGTGCGAAGCTTGTTATCTAGAGTCACTTGAGTACGAGGATCATCAGCAAGGCAAGTCACTTTGATCATATTTACCCATGTTTTTATTGCATTAGTTCTACCATCTCCCCAATTGCATGCAAAGTAGGTAATTTGGAAACTTGGTTACTTGATGTAGTATCATGTGGTAGGCACCCTCAACCCTTTGACACATTGGCCCCGGGAAACGTTGATTTAATTTTGCTATGCTATTAGTAGACGGGGTTGGTTGTGTGATTCATGAGAGTTGTGAGATAATAATTTCAAGACCTACAAGATGAACAAGACTCCAAGACTCTGAGTTTTCAACATACCTCTGGGTGGATGATGGTTGAACGGCGCCCTGGAGAAACCAGTGGTTAGCCTAGATGTTGCTGGAGAAGTGCCAGTATTCATGCGGAAAGGTCCACCCAGGCACAAAGAGATGGATGGATGCTTCAAGACCCAAGGCTTACCTGCACAGCCACAAGCCATTATGGGCTCTGGACAGGCGGTGCTATGAGATGTAGAAGAACGGTAGGAAAGGATGGGCACCGACAGAGTCTCGGGGAAACCCTTTAGAAGACCATGTTTTGGTCATCCGTTTCTCAAACACCCTGAAGTGCGAGAAATCCAACGGAGGCGATCAAATCTTGTGGGGAACGTGTGCAAAACTCTACAGAGTACCCCAACCTAATCGATTAGCCGTGTCCACGGTCATGGACAGTTTGAGCCGAAGGAACTGAAACTATCTGGAACTCTCAACACAATTAAGTTTATTGATGTGGGTTTTTAATGACAACTTGGGTATGAGAATTGGTTGGTGGAACCATCTCATTAATCAACCAACATTGTAGTAATAATTTTCTACCCTCTCTTATTGTAGGAAAAAAATTGGCTTTATGCAAAAACTTACTACCCCACCTGCCATATATGCATATAGACTAGCTGATTTCTTTACCCCCTCTTTTGTGACATTGCCGGCATATTCAATATGCTGACCTACACGGCTGTAACGTATCATGTTGCAGAGTACTTTTCCGACCAGGAGTGAGCATACGCTCTACGCTCGGTGAGATGCCCTTGGAGTCAGATGGACTCAACTACTTTTGAAGCTTCCTCAAGATTAGTTATTCTCATGAGTTGGCCTTCAGCCACTTTATTGTAATTCTTATTGTAATAAAAGACTCGATATGAGATTTTTCGATTATTAAAGCTGTGTGATTTCACTTTGATATATACATTGATGTACCGTGTGTGTACCAGCATGATCTTGGGATGGTACAGAAACACCGGAGATTCGACCTTTCAGGTTGGGTCGTTACAATACATAAGTTGCTTTTAAACCTTCTCAAGGACCGCCTTTGTCGAATCCGATCCAACTAAAGTAGGAGAAACAGACACCCACCAGCCATCTTTGTGCAACGAAGTTACATGTCAGTCGATGGAACCGGTCTCTCGTAAGCGTACGAGTAAGGTTGGTCCGGGCCGCTTCATCCCACAATACCGCTGAGCCAAAACACGACCAAGGGAGGAAGCAATCTAAGCATCAACGCCCACAAACTCTTTGTGTTCTACTCGAGATCTTGTCTACACATAGACTTAGCTCTGATACCACTGTTGGGGAACGTTGCATGGGAAACAAAAAATTTCCTACGCACAGGCAAGATCTATCCATGGTGATGAGTATCTACGAGAGGGAGAGTGGATCGACATACACTTGTAGATCGCTAAGCGGGAAGCGTTAAGAAACGCGGTTGGTGTAGTCGAACATCTTCGCGATCCAAATCGCCGAGTGCCCTGCGATCTCATCACGATCTATCCCGTGATCTCATCATGATCCTCCCCGCGATCCAATCATGAATCGCCTCGCAATCTTGATCACGGTCCTCTGATCTAGCGCCGAACGGATGGCACCTCCGCGTTCAGCACACATATAGCTTGATGACGATCTCCGCCTTCTTGATCCAGAAAGAGGGAGCAGAGAGGTAGACGAGTTCTCCGGCAGTGCGACGGTGTTGCGGCGATGGTGGTGGAGGAATTCCAGCTGGGCTTCGCCTAAGCACCGCTGAAAACCAATCTAGAGGAGAAAACGATCTAGAGGAAGAAGAGGGCAGCACGTGGCAAATTAGGGTTAGGGCTGCCCTCAAAACCTCTAGTATATATAGGAGGAGAGGAGGAGGAGGCTTGGCGCAAGGGCCATCCCCTCTTTGGTTTGGCCGAAGTGGAGAGGAGGAGTCCTGCTCCTCCACTCCTAGTAGGATTAGGACTCCTTCCTTATTTCCACCTTTTTGCCTTTTTCCCACCTTTTACACTTTGGAATTTCTTCCTAGCCGCATGGACCTTGTGTGGGACTTTGGACAGCCCACTAAGGGCTGGTATTTATCCTCCCATAGACCATGTAGCCTCTTGGGTCAAAATACCCCTCCCGATGGTTCCCCGGTACACTACCGATGAGCCCAAAAAATTTCCGGTGACCAAAACAGGACTTCCTATGTATCAATTTTTACCTCTGGACCATTCCGAAGCTCCTCATGGCGTCCGGGATCTCATCCGAGACTCCAAATAACCTTTGGTCACCACCATACATAACTCTATACTACGAAAACGTCACCGAACCTTAAGTGTGCAGACCCTGCGGGTTCGATAACTATGTAGACATGACCGAGACACCTCTACGGTCAATAACCAATAGCAGGACCTGGATGCCCATATTGGTTCCTACATATTCTACGAAGATCTTTATCGGTCGAACCTCTATGTCAAGGATTCAGTTAACCCCGTATGATGTTCCCTTTGTTCTTCGGTATGTTACTTGCCCGAGATTCGTTTGTCGGTATCTCCATACCTAGTTCAACCTCGCTACTGGCAAGTCTCTTTACTCATTCCGTAATACAAGATCCTGCGACTAACACTTAGTCACATTGCTTGCAAGGCTTATTGTGATGTTGTATTACCGAGTAGGCCCTGAGATACCTCTCCGTCACACGGAGTAACAAATCCCAGTCTTGATCCATGCCAACCCAACAGACACCCTCGAAGATACCTGTAGAGCACCTTTATAGTCACCCAGTTATGTTGCAACATTTTATACACAGAAGGTACTCCTCCGGTGTCAGTGAGTTGCATGATCTCATGGTCATAGGAACATATACTTGAGATGCAGAAAACAGTAGCAATAAACTGACATGATCATATGCTACGTTTGTAGTTTGAGTCTTGTCCATCACATCATTCTCCTAATGATGTGATCCCGTTAGCAAATGACATCTCATGTCCATGACTAGGAAACCATAGCCATCTTTGATCAACGAGCTAGTCTATTAGACGCATACTAGGGACATGGTGTTGTCTATGTATCCACACATGTATGTGAGTGTCCGATCAACACAATTATAGCATGGATAATAAACGATTATCATGAACAAGGAAATATGATAATAACCAATTTATTATTGCCTCTAGGGCAGATGTCCAAAAGATTTCATTGCTCTTGATATAGATTGCAATCCTACATGTCCTATATTCTTGGTAGACCTTTCCTTAGAACGATTGGTGCTATTATTGATATGGAGGAAGGGAATATTAGATTCCAATTTCCGTTAAGGAAAGGCATAAAACACTTTCCTAGGAAGAAAATAAAATTACCTTATGAATCTATCATGAGAGCTACTTATGGATTACGTACCAAAGATGACAACACCTAGATCTATTGCGTTTTGCCTAGCTAGGGGCGTTAAACAATAGCGCTTGTTGGGAGGCAACCCAATTCTATTTTGCTTATGTTTTGGTGTGTTTGGCACATAATTACTTCTGTAGTAATTGTGTTTTTGTGTTTAAATTAGTATTTGAGCCAAGTAAAACCTTTGGGGTGATCTATGGTAGTTGTTGATTTGATCTTGCTAGAAAACAGAAACTTTTGCGCTCAGTCCAGGAATTTTCTGGTTTTTTCAGAGCGTCAAATTGATCTGAAAGTTTTAAACAGGATTGATATACAAATTTCCCTGTTTTCCTAATTTTTTGGAATTTTTAGAGTTCCATAAGTATTCGAAGATTACAGATTGCTACAGACTGTTCTGTTTTTGACAGATTCTGTTTTTTTGTGTTGTTTGCTTATTTTGATGTATCTATGGGTCGTATCGGGGGGTATGAGTCATGGAAAATTTGGAATACAGTAGGTATTACACAAATATAAATAAAAAGTGAGTTCACAACAGTACCTAAAGTGGTGATTTATTTTTCTTATACTAACGGATCTCATGAGTTTTCTGTTGAGTTTTGTGTTGTGAAGTTTTGGGTGAAGATTTGATGGACTATGGAATAAAGAGTGGCAAGAGACTAAGCTTGGGGAAGCCCATGGCACTCCAAGTAATATTCAAGGATACCAAAAAGGCTAAGCTTGGGGATGCCCCAGAAGGCATCCCCTCTTCCGTCTTTAATCCATCGGTAAATTTACTTGAGGCTATATTTTTATTCACCACATGATATGTGTTTTGCTTGGAGCGTCTTGTATGATATGAGTCTTTGCTTGTTAGTTTGACACAATAATCCTTGCTGCACACATCTTTAGATAGAGACACACTGAATCATGAATTTGTTAGAATACTCTATGTGCTTCACTTATATCCTTTGAGCTAGGCAATGTTGCTCTAGTACTTCACTTATATCTTTATAGAGCATGGTGGTGTTATATTTTATAGAAACTATTGAACTATCATTCCTCACTTATATTATTTTGGCATGGATCAAGACTGTGATTTGTTACTCCGTGTGACGGAGAGGTATCTCAGGGCCCACTCGGTAATACAACATCACAATAAGCCTTGCAAGCAATGTGACTAAGTGTTAGTCACGAGATCTTGTATTATGAAACGAGTAAAGAGACTTGCCGGTAACGATGTTAAACTAGTTATGGAGATACCGATGATCGAATCTCGGGAAGTAACATACCGAAGAACAAAGGGAACATCATACGAGATTAACTGAATCCTTGACATAGAGGTTCGACCGATAAACATCTTCGTAGAATATGTAGGAACCAATATGGGCATCCAGGTCCCGCTATTGGTTATCGACCGTAGAGGTGTCTTGGTCATGTCTACATAGTTCTCGAACCCGTAGGGTCTGCACACTTAAGGTTTGGTGACGTTCCGATAGTATAGAGTTATGTATGGTGGTGACCGAAGGTTGTTCGGAGTCCCGGATGATATCCCGTATGTCACGAGGATCTCCGGAATGGTCTGGAGGTAAAGATTCATATATAGGAAGTCCTGTTTTGGTCACCGGAAAAGTTTCGGGCTCATCGGTAGTGTACCGGGAGTGTCGGTAGTGTACCGGGAGACCACCGGGAGGGGTATTTCGACCCAAGAGGCTTTGTGGGCTGTGAGAGAGTAAATACCAACCCTTAGGGGGCTGGTGGAAGTCCCACACAAGGCCCATGTGGCTGGGAATAAAATCCCAAAGAGAAAAAGGTGGAAAAAGGCAAAAAGGCAAAAATAAGGAGGAGTCCTAGTCCTACTAGGATTGGAGGAGGAATCCTCCAATCCTCCTTGGTTTGGCTGACCCAAGGGCTGGCTGCTTGGATCCAAGCCTCCTCCTCTCCTCCTATATATACCAGAGGGTTTTAGGGTTTTGGCACAAGATTTTCAACAACGTGCTACCCGTTCCTCCAGTGCATAGTTTCTCCTCTAGATCGGATGTCTGCAGTGCTTAGGCGAAGCCCTGCCGGAATAGCTCCACCACCATCGCCGGAGCGTCATGACGGTGCCAGAGAACTCTTCTACCTCTCCTCTCCCTCTTGATGGATCAAGAAGGCGGAGATCGTCATCGAGTTGTACGTGTGCTGAACGAGGAGGCGTCGTCCGTTCGGCGCTAGATCGGAAGGACTGTGATCAAGATTGCAAGACGGATCATGATGAGATCGTGGGACAGATCGTGATGAGTTCGCGGGACGGATCGTGATTGGATCTCGGGACAGATCGTGATGAGATCGCGAGACGCTCGGCGATTTGGATCGCAAAGACGTTCGACTACACCAACCGCGTTTCTTAACGCTTCCCGCTTAGCGATCTACAAGGGTATGTAGATCCACTCTCCCTCTCGTAGATGCTCCATCATGAGCTAGGTCTATGTGTAGATGAGATCTCGAGTAAAACACAAAGAGTTTGTGGGCGTTGATGCTTAGATTGCTTCCTCCCTTGGTCGTGTTTTGGTTCAGCAGTATTGTGAGATGAAGCGGCCCTGACCAACATTAGTCGTACGCTTACGAGAGACCGGTTCCCTCAACCGCAACTTGTTGCATAGATGGCTTGCGGGTGCCAGTTTCTCTCACTTTAGTTGGATCGGATTCGACAAAGGCGGTCCTTGAGAAGGTTGAAAAGCAACTAGTGTATCACCGTTGTGGCTTTTGCATAGACGAGAATTGTTCTTGCTAGATACCCATAGCAGCCACGTAAAACATGCAACAACAATTAGAGGACGTCTAACTTGTTTTTGCAGGGTATGTTGTGATGTGATATGGCCAATTACATGACGTGATATATGTGATGTATGAGATTATCATGTGATGTATAGATTATCACGACTTGCATGTCGATGAGTACGGCAACCGGCAGGAGCCATAGGGTTGTCTTTAATTATTGTATGACCTGCGTGTCAATCATTAAGCGCTATGTAATGCTTTACTTTATTGCTAAATGGTAGCAATAGTAGTAGAAGCATGTTGGTGTGACAACCGTGATGGTGACATGTTGATGGAGATCAAGATTATGGAGATCATGGTGGCGTGTCGGTGACGATGGAGATCATGCCGGTGCTTTCTAGATGGAGATCAAAAGCACAAGTTCATGGCCATATCGTGTCACTTATGATTTGCATGTGATGTTAATCCTTTTATGCACCTTGTTTTGCTTAGGACGATGGTAGCATTATAAGGTGATC